>JAMJFZ010004091.1:837500-2037500 GCA_026225945.1 Cricetomys ansorgei | reverse complement strand
ACCCTCTTCACTTAAATTGTTTTGAAAAACCCTCATAGACTTGCCTAGAAATATTTTCATAGAGAATTTTAAACCCAGTCAGATTGGCAAGAAGTAATAACAGTCACAGGTAGATGATAGATTTTAGATAAATTGATAGACAGATAGACATATAAAAGATTAATGATAGGTAGGTCAGTAGGAAGATATATAATAGACAGACTGATAAAGATCAAATGGTTTATCAAGAAATCATGTTGGAGAACGATGGATCTAGATTTTAAGTTGTATTAAGTTCAGAAACTAGCAAGCATAATTATACAATTTCAGCATTTAGATGTATAAGCACTGTAAACTTTTATATCACAGAGTAAGTGCTCAGTAACCCCAATTACTCTATATCCCATCTTCATTCACATCTGACGAGATCATTTATTCCCAAATATCACCACATTTATGAAATAATATATTTATTGTTCATATCCTAGAAATGCAATGCTTATCTGAACAATTCCTATGCATGTTAAAATTGAAGAAACCTATTTTATGAAGATATATTTCCCTCTTTGAAAAAAATTAACAGCAGCATTTTAACATTTTTTCAAAGGCATGTGTTTCAATTTATCTAGTTGTTTTTATAATAAAATTTTAAGTTTAATTACATTAGTTTGCAATCAAATAATCTACAAGAAAACATCTATTGTTACACATTTTTTATAAGCATGTATTTTATTTAGTTTCTACTTTTAATTACTACTACCAAATCATTAATTCTAAGTTAGAATCATCAAACATTACCAATTGTACTTATAGCATATCATAATTAGGGTTTCCTTGATTAGGAAATTATAAGAAAATGAACCTTCTCTATGTGAACAATGGAGTAGTTAAAATGCTTTGTAGAATAGGTTGAGATCAAAACTGTGGAGTTCTAAATAATGCTATTTTCAATTTTTTTCTTAATTTTGGAAATTGTCTTTTCTGTTTGATTTGTACTACTTTAAGAGAATATCCAAATATAAGATCCATAAGATAAAGATTTGATCTCTGAGATCAGTACTGGCAAAAAAAAATGTTTTTATGGAAAAATTTGTCACACAAGTAAGATATTTGCCCAATTCAGTGTTGAAAATACTTTAATTTACAAAGTGTAGCTTTGATAACTAAGAAATAAAATATTTCCAGATTTTCATCAACTCTATCTAGCAATTTATCTTTAGATATTTATATATTTAGGGTATCTTTTGAAGTAAGAGAGTGCTGGTCATTTTTTTGTGTCAACTAGACACAAATGTAGACATATTTCTGAATACAGAGCCCCAATTGAGGAAGGGTCTCTATCAGGCCTGTGGACATACTTGTTGGGTATTTGAAATGTTTTCCTCATTAATTATTGATGCGTGCCTTAGTTAGGGTTTCTATTGTTGAGAAAGTTGAGAAAAGGGGTTATTTTGCTCAAAGTTCCATTCAACAGTTCATCATCAAAAGCAGTGAGGGTAAGATGCCATGCAGGGCAGGAAGCTGGAGGCAGTAACCGATGGAGATGCCATGGAGGGGTGCTGCTTACTGGCTTCCTCTCCATGGTTTGCTCAGGCTGCTCTGTTATAGAACTCTAGACCACCAGCCCTGGATGGCACTACCTACCACAGGCTGGACCTGCCCCCTCAATCACTAATTAAGAAAATGCCTTACAACAAGATCTTTTTCAAGCATTTTTTCCTTTGATATTTGTTCCTTTTAGACAACTCTAACTTGTGTCATGTTCACATAAAACTATCCAGCACAATGTAGGAGGGCAAAGGCCTCTGTGAGTGGTCTATTCCTAAGCAGGTGGTATTTGATTATATGAAAAAGCAAACTGTGCAAGCCATGAGATGCAAGCCAATAAACAGCTTTCCTCCATGGTTACTACCTCAGCTTCTACTTGAGGTCCTTCTCTGCTTCGATCAATGGTGGATTATGAGTGGGATGCATAAACCCTTTCGTCTCCAAGTTACTTAAGGTCATGGTGTTTATCACCAACACTGAATGCAAACTAGGACAGAAAAGTGGGCTATTTCCTTGACATACCTGATTTTATTTTGAGGAGGATTATGGAATCATTTGGAACTTTAGACTGGTAAAGCCATTGAGTGCTCAAAGCTTAAAGCATTACTCTGTGGTATCATGGAAGATGTGAATATTGAAAAAAAATGCAGATGAAGGCATTGCTTATAAAGTTTCAGAGGAAAGCAAAGACTATTTTCTGTTTGTTGACTATTTATGTGACACTCTGGATTAAAGATGTGTGCAAGTGAAGCATTTGCTTATTGGGACAGTAGATGGTGGCTAGCTGTGTCTGAAGAATCAGGGATGAATTACAAGAGACCAACATCATTGATCTCAAGTCTTCTGGGAAGTATTCCCTGGGTCAGTCCCCAGAAGTCATGGTCTAGAGGATGCCAAGCCTGTATCTCAAGCAGGTAGCCAAACTTGGTAATATATAAAAGTCTCCTCCTTGGTACCAGTTTTGGTTGCATAAAGATGCAAGATTGAAAGAGTTACAGACAGAAGTATTAGAGTCTGGGGAAGGCCATTGGTGAAGGTGAAGCCTCAGTGGCAATGGAAATGCTAGCATACTGGGGATTCTAAGACACTGGTGTGACTATGTGGAACAGCAGCACTTGTAGAGTGGAGCACATTAAACAAGGCATAACTGCTGTGGATGGGAAAGCTGGAGAAGTAGAGCTATATAAGCCCTTTGGAGCCCAGGGACTCACACATAGTCCAGATGTCAGACATTAAACTATTTACACTATTGGAGCTTGTTTTTATTTTGATCTAGTTATTAACTTGCTCTAGTTCCTCCTTGCTAGAATAGATGATTATGTAAATTGGTTTCAGTTGTATGGGATTCCGCCATTAAGATGTTTTGGATAACTCAAGAGAATTTGAATTAAATTGTTAGAAATTTTTTAAAGACCGAGAGACTTTTAAGCTTGTATTATGATTTATATTGTCATATTAATATTAACATGAGCTCTTGAAGATAAAGTAAGAAAAGACAGTGATTTAAAGTGGTTTTTTTGTTGTTAAATTGACAAAAGGTCACTTGTGTTACTTAATTTTTGTCAACTTCACACAAACCAAGATATATCTGGAAAGTGGGAATCTAGGCTGAAGAACTGTCTCCTTTACAATGTCCTGTTAACATTTCTGTGGGACATTTTCTTGATTAATTTTTGAGATGTGGGAGGGACCAGCTTACTATGGGCAGTATCACTCCTAGTTAGGAGGTCTTAGCTTGAAATGTAAGCAAGCTGAGCAAGCCAGGAGAAGCAAACCCAGCAAGCATCTTCCCTCTATCCTTTCTGCCTCTGTTTCTGTTTGAGGTCCTGCCCTGATTTCCATCAACAACTGAACTGATCAGCATGTGTAATCCAAACATAAACTTTACACCTTTTAACCCTAAGTTGCTATTGCTCATGGTCCTTATTACAGCAGTAGAAAACAAAGTATGAAAATATGGTATATTTGTCACAATTTTAACAAACTTCCCTATAACCTTTTCTTCCCAGTATTCTGTATAGCTTTATGACATTTTACATTTTAGTCAGCGTGAACATATTTCTTGTCACTCTCTTTGAAGTGGCTCCTTTTTTGGTTATGATGTTAGACTCTTGACTTAATGATGGTTTTGAATAATTCTAGACATAGTTAACTTCTCTTTATTTTTAGAATACTCCCATAGACTATGGTAGAGGACTTGACTTCTCTGTTTTGCTCCTTACAAGTCAAACTCACTCTCTCTCTCTCTCTCTCTCTCTTTCTCTTTCCCACGAGTGTGTGTGAGTATGTGTGTATGTGTGTGTAGGCTTGCATGTGCCAAGATGCAAACATGAAGGTGATAGAATGACTTTGTCTATTGGTCCTAATTACCTCTCAAATCTGAGATAGGGTCTTTTTGGATTTTGTTGTGCACTACTATGAACTCCAGACTATCAGATAAGTAATCACTGCAGTTACAGAAAGGCACTCCCACTCAGTTTTATGTGAGTTCTAGGGATTCAAACTGAGTTCCTCAGTCTTGCTTGGAAGGCACTCTACCAATTGAGCCATTTCCTCAGACTCTGTAAGATTTATGCAGATGAGTTTCTTACATACAGCGTTCTTTCTTTACAGAACTGATCTTTGAACCTATCATGTGCCATTCAGCAACATGTTGTTGATTGCCTGTCATTCTTCTCACTGGAGATGCAATTCAAAAGGCTATTTGCTATTTTAAGGTGTAAACTTCTGAAACATTACTGTCAATTAGCCCCACAGGACACAGGATGAGTCTAGTTCAAAGAAACCCTTCAGCATTCTCAGTGTAATATCTCAAGTATGATGGAGAGGGTCTTGATTTGTTAATGATTACTAACTGTGAGTTGGTATTATTTGTTGTTCTGATCATCTGTATTCTTTATTCTCAAACTCCTTGAATGGACTGTGAAGTATTTTCTAAATAATAGATTTCTTTAATTCCTTAATCATTCCATTCATTATTTTTGATCCTATTACTCCCCTCTCCCAGATTTTTCCAGATCAATCCCTACTTCTCTATCCACTCAAATTCTTTTTGGTTGTTTTTTAAATCCACTAAATCTGTGTTGTCTTGGGTGTGCAGCCTGCCCTAGAGAGTGCTCAACCTAGCAGGTATCACACTCTTAGAGAACAATGATTTTCTCTTGCCCAACAGCTATCAAATGCCAATAGCCAAGTGTGGACTTGATGCCCACTGATCCGCATGATAGGATTGGGTCTTGGCTTGAGCTTGCGTAGCTCTTGTGTTTGCTGTACCAATTGGAGTGTGTTCATATGCACATATGCCCTGTTGTGTCTGTAAAACACTGTTTTCTGGTAGTCTTTGGCTCTTGTGATCTTTCCATTACCTCTTCCACAAGGGTGGGGGAGGGGTGTGACATAGGTGACCTCATTTAGGGATGAGTGTGCCATCCTTTCATTCTCTTTACCAGATTTAGATCTCTTTGGTAATTGCTACTAACTGTAATGAGATTCTGATGAGGGTAGAGAGATGCACTCATCTATGACTAGAATAAGAAGTCAGTAGGAATTATTTTTAATGGTAAGTATGGTTAGCAGAATAATAGTAGTGCCTTCCAAGGGTACCTATTCACAATGTAGTCACAACTTATTGACCACTTTAACATTGTCAGCTATGGGTTCCATCTAATGGAAGAGGGCTAGCTTAAATCCAGTCAGAAAGCAGTGTGTTGACTGTGCCTATAAGAGCCTGAGAAGCACAAAGAAAAATGAACCATAAGAGTTTGATGCATATATAGGACAGAAGACTTTAGAACATTTGCAATGTTTAGATCTTTACAGCAAAGCTCTACAAAAATTTATGCTCCTAAAATCACAGCTCCTGAAGGTCTGATAGACTGGTGTGGTGACATATGCCTTTCACCACAGCACTCAAAAGGCAGAAACAGGCTGGTCTAAATAGCCAACTCTAGGACAGACAGGACTACATAGAGAGACTCTGTTTAATAAATAAATAAATACATAAATAACCCTGCAGGTTTGAAACAACTAGGAATTTAGGTTTGAACCAACATTGTCTTAAATCCTTATTCAGGGGTCATATTATTTATATCAGTTATAAATTATGAAGTAAAAGTATTGGGAAATAATTCAGAAACAGGGGATCATGTCCCATCATTCAAATGTCATTCCACGCCTAGGATTCCTTTGGAAAATGCAATTTGTAATTTTAAAATTCTATATAACATTCCAAAATGTTTCCCCTGCATACTTCCTAGTACTTGGCTAGAAGCCAAAATTGATGTTTTAAAATAAAAGGAAGAGAACAATGGATTTTGTTGCAGTTGTTATTATTTTTGGTTTTTTTTTTCAGGATTTTAGGGCAAAGGGGATTAAAATTTAGCAAATCCTTTTTCAGTTGGTTTGGGCAGAGGTAAAATAAATAACAGAATGAGTAGTAGGAAAAATAAAAGTAAGTGCATTTGGGGAAAAATAATCATAACCTGAGTATCTAGAGTTAAGTGAATGAACCTGACAGGCACAGGAGTCTCCTGTGTTTTGCTTTTTCTGTACCATAATGTTTTATGATCAGAAGTGTAATCCATTCTGCCTGCATCTGTTGTTCCTTGGCCCATTTGTAGTGTGGCTGCTGTTGCATAAAAACACATGGTTGTTTCTCATGTACAGGTATAATGTGCTCTAATAAATAGCACCTTACATGTCCTTATAGATCATTCTGATATTTCATTTACCCTAATGAAAAAATTATAGCAGCTTTTTTTGTCATTGTTGTTGGATCTTTCGCTGTCCTGGAACTTGCTCTGTAGATCAGGCTGTCTTCAAACTCAGATATTGACCTGCCTCTGCCTTCTGAGTGCTGAATTAAATACCTGGCTTCAGTTTTATCTCATTTTAAAAATTTTTCTTTTAGTTTAATTTTCATAGTATAACCCACCATATTTTCCTTTTGAGTCATCTAAATTTGTATTCTGAAAAACAAAATTACTTCGGCTAAATTATATGTACGACATATATGTGTGTGTGTGTGTATGTGTAAATATATATATATATATATATATATATATATATATATATATATATATATATATGCTATTTACATTTCTTAAAAGCATCCCCCAACAAAAGTTTAACTACACAAGCCAAAAAAGTGGTAAGCAAGATATTTCATACTGTAATTAGTTATAGCATAAAACTCATATTTACAGCCATAATCTAAAAAGCATAAAATCTGAAATATGAAAATGTGTTGTATTTTCAACTTAACACATGATATATGTATCTATTACTATTATAAATATATAGAAAGATGAATTTTTAGAGATGACTTTTCCTTACAAGTTGAAGATTTGCTATAAAATACGTCTCTATGTAATGAGTTTTTCTATAATTTACTTTGGGCAGCTCTTGCACTTATATCCTTAATAAAGGAGTATGTGTTCATTTCATATTGGTAATATCTGCAATAAACCTCTGAATTACCAAAAGTTTTTTGATGTTGTATTATATGGAATGCCATCAGCATGCTGAATTTTAACCTGTAATCTGCTGTTCCTATGTTTTTGAGCTAGTTTCAATATGAATTTCTCACCTCGATAGTTAAGCTTGTACTTGAGGGGTCATAGAAGCTCCCTCCCTGCCCCATTCAGGGATCAGATATTGAAGAGAGTGTATCTAGAAGCCAAGAGTTACTCTCCTTTATATTGTCTTAAAGGAAGATGCAAATCTGAGAGGACAGCTTAATCATGCTGATAGAGAGGCTGTCACGAGGAGTGATTACTCATGTTGACTTAAGCACTGTCAAGTCTGAAAGTGTGCAGCACTCAGAGCTCCTCCAGAGTTGTGTTTACAACTTAAGCTTAAATAAAGCTTCTTAGTTAAAGCTAGCTTTCTGTGTGTTTGCCCATGTCAACCTAAAAACCAGCAAGAGAAGCTTAGGTGGGAAAATGACTCAATCTCCTGACAAAATGAAAATTCTATTGTTTAAAACTTTGGAAACATTCACAGTTAGAAAATAAGGACTTTGTTTTTATTTGAAAACCTTTGGGTTACTTCATGAATTCTGTTCTTGAAATGAATTATTAAGTGTAGCTCTGAACCCTCTAAGTTATTAATGCATATTTTATTTTTCAATGTTTTCTTTACCTGAATATCTAAAGAAATATTATTTTTTCTAATGTGCAATTAAATACCAGGTTGTTGTTGTTGTTGTTGTTATGTTTTTCAAGACAGGGTTTTTCTGTTGTAACTCTGACTGTCTTGGAACTCACTCTGTAGACCAGGCTTGAACTCACAGA
This sequence comes from Cricetomys ansorgei, assembly GCA_026225945.1. Lineage (NCBI taxonomy): Eukaryota > Metazoa > Chordata > Mammalia > Rodentia > Nesomyidae > Cricetomys > Cricetomys ansorgei. The sequence goes on along the minus strand of JAMJFZ010004091.1, from coordinate 2,029,680 downwards.
GATCTGCCTTCCTCGGCTTCCTGAGTGCTGGGATTAAAGGCGTGTACTGCACTACCAAGCCATAGATAATTATTTTTAATTTTTCTGTTTGGTTTATGGAAATTAGGTGTATCTCAAAGGAAAAAGTATTTTAATGAATTAAACTTGGCACATAAATTCATCATTTTCATTGTATATATATTCTGTGTTTTTTATTAGGATATGACTAAATAGTTTAATCAATTCCCAATTTCATTTTATTCATAATGCTACTAAAATATTTTAGAAATTAATTATAGTCTCTTCGCTATAAAGTTTGATATTCATAAAATAATGTCCATAATACAATATAGTTATTACTACTAGGTGTTTAATATCACACTCAGATGAAATAGTAATTATAATGTCTTCCATTGAATTTTAATCAAGGGCTGGAGAGATGGTGCAGAAGTTAGAGCACTTGCTGCTCTTGCAGAAAACAAGGTTTAGCATTGAAATGGTGGTTTACAAATACCTTTAACTTCAGTTCCAGATCGTCCAGAGTCCACTTGTGGCTTCCATATGCAGAGGAGGCAGAAGGAGGCAGAAGCAGGTGGATCTCTGAGTCTGAGGCCATTCTGATCTACATAGCCACTTCCAGGACAGCTAGGGCTAAATAGAGAAGCTGTATCTCATAAAAGAAAGTGTGTGTTGAGGGGGAGTAAAACATACACACACACACACACACACACACACACACACACACACACACGACAAAGACAATTAGTTTTGTCCTGGTGTGTCTCTTGATTCCTATTTTCAGTGCTCTGGAGGTCACCATTAGTCCTTCCTCTCTCATTACCACCACTGCAGAAGACGGGGGAGCTTATGTCTCTTCCTCTGCCATGCCATGCTGTTTCCTTCCTTGGCCTTTAGCTGGATCTGTCTTTTGACACAAAAGCTCACAGCTCTCTTTGTCTTTTTTAAACTTTTATTCATCATCCATAAAACAGTTTCAAAGGGATCTTAGTTTTGAACCAAACAGTGCTTTATTCCAGAAAAAGAATAATGTATTAAACATCTGAAGCAATCAGCCCATTTGAGAAGTAAATATTATACATGTCATACTGATAAATAGCATTCAATAAAACCAGTCACTTCAAAATAAAAAAAAAAACACAAATAATTTTGAAATAAATAATTTTAATAGATTTAGTCAAGTATTTTAGTTTATTTAATTTACTTAAATTTTCAATGAGAATCTTGTTTTGTAGCCAGAGATTGACCTTAGAATCCCTACCCCCCTTTCTGTGTCCCCCAAATTCTGGGTTTTTAGACTTGTGACATATTACTTGGAGATTAATTTCACTTTAAAGATAAATTAACAACATTTTAAAAGTTGGCAAAGCATGCACCATGTATCTATCACAAGACAAAAATGGATTAAATCTTTCAGTAAATGACATAGAAACTACTCAGCTTAATTAGACTTTTTACACATCTTGTCCTTTAAAATAACATATGTCAGTGTGATATATAAGTGATAAATAACATGCCCATCGTGAAAGTTTAAGAGTGTCATATTGAAACACTTTATTTCCTTTCATAATTTTTTCTCCATTCTAAAGGCATTGTCCTTCTTTGTTTGTTTTTTTTAGACAGGGTTTCTCTGTTGTAACTCTGGCTGCCCTGGAATTCACTCTGTAGACCAGGCTGGCTTTGAATTCACAGAGATCCACCCACTTCTGCCTCCTGAGTGCTGGGATTAAAGACATTACATACACCCAGTGGTGTTTTCCCTCTTAATCTAAAAGACAAATGCTCAACCTATCTCTCAAAAACTTTTGAATGTTCCACTAAGCGTTTTTATCACTAATCTAAACCCAGATACCTTCTTCCTTTCAAATGCTTTTAGACAATTACCTAGATCAAGCGTGTGATGGTTAATTTTGATTTGTCATCTTGACACAACCTAGAATTACCTACAAAGACAGTCTCCATGAAGAACTATCTAGATCAGGTTAGCCTAGGAAGCCTGTCTACAGGAGATTATCTTGATCAAGTTAATTGTAGTGAGAAGACTCAGCACCAAAGGAGGTAGACTATCCCTTGTTTGGGGCTCTGGACAATATGAGTAGAGAAAGTTTGGTGGTACTAGACATGCATGCATGCCACTCCTTATTGCAGACATGATTAGTTGCTTCAGATTCCTGCCTTGACTTCCCCATGATGAAAGGATGTCACCTGGAATTGTGAGACAAAATAAGCTTCTGCGAATCTAAGTTGCTTTGGTTTTTCTATCATGGCAACAGGAATGAAACTAGTGGTGGAACAATAATAGTGCACACCTGAGAAGAGCTTCAGATTCTTACTCAGTTGACTTCCACAAGTTAAGGTCTCACCACTGTCAAAGAGGTAATTGGAAGCTGGTGCTGGTGGTGCGCACTTTTAATCCCAGCACTCAGAAGGCAGAGGCAAGCAGATCTCTATGAGTTTGAGGCCAGCTTGGTCTGCAGAGTGAGTTCCAGGACAGCCAATAGAGTTACAATAGAGAAGCCTGTCTTGAAAAACCAAAAGAAAAAAAATAGATGTTCTGTCAAGTAATTTTGAAATGTTCTGCCAAGAAAAGATAGAAAAAGAAAAAGAGATAATTGGAGAATGAAGTAACTTTTAAAGTCTTTCCGAATCACCCTGTTTTACATTCCTGTTTTCCTCCATGGACATTATTGACTACTTAGTACTCTCCTGTCCCCTCTCAATCATAAACCTGGAGTTGGAAGAGGCCATGTAATTGACAGCTGTAGACCTCAGACAGCTACAGAAAGCAAGTGTTCATTCTAGCTGACTTCACCCCTCTCTCCTTTCTGCTCTAGATTTCCCCATATTTCCTTATTTGCAAACATCCAGAGTGACCTGGTGACATCATCAGTGCTGTTCCCTAGAATAAGAATGAATGAATTTCTCCCTGTGTGTCAGATCTTCTCCTGTCCATAACATTTTATTTGAATAGAGCCACATTCATTTGTACTGTTGTCTCTGCATTTTTTCCCCCATGCTACAAGGGCTCCTACAGCTAAACTGTGTCTTCCTACCTCAGTTCACATCTAGAAATTCAGTCACAGAAATCCAGATGTTTGCCCCCAGATCCTGTCAAGTTGATATTAATATTAACCATCGCAGTGCACATAACTGACATTTTCTAGTAGACTTTAATTATTCTCATTGTACACACACAAATTCTAGGCAAGTAGGATAATGCATATGCTAATTTGTTTCATTTATCCATTTTAAAATTCAGACATTTAACAAAACATTATGATGTGTGCTTTAAATATGTACAATGTCTTATTTATCCATCAAAATAGCATTTTTATAAAATTTTTATATTTATATTTTTATAAAAACACTTGTAATAATAATGATTTCACATATGTCATGCCAAGATATTCACAAATTAATCAAAGTTTAGAATTGCTGTACACGGAAAGTAGCTTTAGAATGTGCTATTAATAGATTGACACTTTGCTTCTTGCAAAGTATTCTGAATAACGTGGAATTACTGTTTTGAGCCTTCCCTGGAGAGCTGAGGTGCAGTTCAGGTTGACCAGCAGGGGGCGCTCTACCACACTTGGTGGATTTATGTAGAAAGAAGCTCAATGCCAAAATGAAAAAGAAAAAAAAAAGTTTGTAGCTGTGCTTCCAGTTTTTTTGCTTTTATTTTCCTACATTCGTTGTTTTTTTTTTCCCCTAAAGACAAGCTAAAGCATCTCTGGAAAAGAAATTCCTTGTTTGAGTTCTGTGAAATACAGACCAAGGAATCAGATCAAAAATGAGAGCGCACTGCTTCAGGGCCCACACACACTGCTGATTTTCCTCTATTCCTTAAACGTGTTCCTTCTTCTACCTGTGAGATTTATGCAGCATTCTTCCCCTAAAGTACTGAAGATGTACGCTATAGAAGTTTAAAGTTATTAGGGCAGTTTCTCCAAGCTGCATATTAAGACAGCCACGCCTTTACATCTGAGAGGAACTGTAAGTCCCTCAGATGTCTCACCTGGAATCAATTTCCCAGCGACAGCCAACTGATGATAAGAAAGTGCTCTCCAGGAACAAGGCAGAGTAACAGGAAAGGATAAGCTATGCAAAGAGAGGGATACATTCAAAAAGCTGATACCAGCAGTATTCTAAGCCATGTCTCCTCTCTGCTTTTCCAGAATAAAAATCTCAGTAAGAGCACCATCTTGCTTTATTACACGAAAGTAAGAAGATGGAATAAATATAAGTCTGTGGGAACAGAGAGGAAGAACAGGAGCATACTGGGAAACCGGAGATGATTCTAACATGACTTGTAATTGGAAAAATGTCAGTTAGGAACCACTTGGCTACAAAGGTACAAATGCCACCTACTTATGCCTGGTGTGCTGTGTGTCTAGGAATGCATGCCAGTTTCTGTTGATGCTTCCACTACACAAGTCACAGTTGAAAGCTTCAGTTCATAAGCAAAACATCAGAACCCATGAAGACATTAACTGCCCTGGCATGCAGTCACTTCAGAAAAAAACAAACAAAAAACGGTAGCTCCTATGAAGGAAGAGGGTAGATTTTGAAAATTAATTCATGTTTGTAGTCCTCTGGTATTTCTGGTCTTCAGTGTATTCACTTTGATTATAATGTGCTTTGTTACAATATTAGAAATTAATTTGAACCACATTGTGGCTTGACTTTAAAGTAATTGGGTAGTACACATTAAATAAGTCTTTTTAAAAAATGTATGTTTACAAATACGTTAAAGCTAATAACATTAAACTCAACTGACTTTTATTGCCAAAAGGAAAATTAAGAGTATTGTTTAATAAACTCTTTGGAAACTGAAACTGTTACCTTAATGCAACTCATTCCAATTTCTATTACCTAGACCTTTACTATTAGCCCCACATATTTTGAAATATCAATAACTGAGATCCTTTAGCTTATAGCTGCATAAGAAAATATCTAAATTTATCTATTATAAATTTAGATAATCATGTAAAATATTTCTGTAACAAAATCATGCCATGTTTTATGTTAGTGTGTTTTTTATTTATTTCCAATGCAAAGTAGTAATGTATTGTATGCTTGGAGTATATACGTGTGATAGAATTACAATAATCAATTAGCTCTCTCATTTGTTCACCTAGAAAATGTTTTCACAAATTCAAAGGTCCCTATCAAACCCTATTTTGCTTCTAGATATAAAACCTCAAATGAGTTTTATTTATATATAAAAGTATGACTTATATATAAAGTATGACTTGAGGTAAGTTGAGCTTTTGTAATGATACAAAATTTTCAACATTCAAAAGATAAAAAATACGTGTTTTAAGATACATTACTAGAATTGAAATATTAAGAATGCCGTGTATGTTCATGTAGGATCTTTATGTAGGAGTTTCTATGTAGAATACTCTCAAAAACAGAGAAACAAAAACACAGTCTTTAGCTATTCAGTTTATAACTATAACATCTTATAAAGTCATAATGACTTCTTGTTGTGCTGATGCATCCCGAGGCTAATTTGGTCTCTGCTTATCATAGTTCCTTCATGTAGAAATGGCTTTTTGGTGTATCTGAAATACCTCTTGCTTGAGGTTTTTAGGAGATTTGATTTACTATTCAACATTTTTATAATGTGAAGGCAAAGATGAGCAAATTTTCCAGCTTCATTGTGTTAAGTTATGTAATATATATATATATATATATATATATATATATATATATATATAATTATGTAATTATATTTAAAATAGAAATTGTTTTAAAACGGTAAAATAAAGTGCTGATGATAAAAGTCTGAAAATGAAATTAGCAATTCTGAAATATGATATGCCATTCTGTCCTCTCACCTTAGAAGCATTGAGTGAGGAAAATTCAGACCCTTTCCTAAGATTTCATGCTGTAGAGATACTCTTCATGCGTGGGATAAGTTTAATATTTCTGGGGAGTTAGGGGACAGCAGAGGAAGAAGAATTCCTCATTTGTCTGCTCATATTTAACCACTCTAAGGCACTTTAATTCTTGTCCATCCTTTATTCTAGTAAAACTTGGACCAAAAGAAATAGCTGGGCACAGCTCTCTATGCTGTCAAGGAGGAGAGCTATGCTGGGGAGCTTGTGGGACTGGCTGCCAGTTTTCTACTTGAATTATCTTTATTTCACTAACTAGTTATCTTTTTCACATCTATTGTGACTAGAGAATGAGATGTAGCAGCAATCTTTGCGCAATGCCATTTGTACACTAAATTTATGCTGTAGATTTGCATGCTAAGTGCCTCTCTGGCAAGAAGAACTTTCAGAGACAGCATGTTTATGCTACCATTTGTGTTTAAATTGGAGTTCTATAGCAGACCCAAGTCAAACATGGAGATGTGTCTAAGTGCTTATCTTAAGTCAAGCATGGACTCTATTTAGAATACAGTTACTATTTTCTGTTTGAATTTTCCTTTTTTTTTGTTTCAGGCATTGTCATAACCCATGGTTGTTTTTAATTCCTTCCCGATCCCCCCTCTCTATGTGTGTACATGCGTGTGTGTGTGTGTGTGTGTGTGTGTGTGTGTGTGTTTATGTGTGTGTGCGTGTGTGTGTGTGTTTATGTGTGTGTGCGCACGCGCGCGCGCGTGTGTGTGTGTGTGTGTAATAAGATATATAATCTCCATTGTTTTAAAGTCATGTTGTCAAAAATATATATTTGGTTAAAATGATATGATCTAGAATTTAAGAGGAATCACAAAAGGCAGTATATTGTAAAGGGTATACAACTTTTCATTCATCTTCATCTTTTAAAGATCATAGAACTATGTGACTGGGCTGGTTTTCAGGAAAAGAAAACATTACAACTCTCATTCTGGACTAGAGCTTGGAGCCTGAGCTGTCTGCAGTGAGTCTGCATCAGAATTCCCTTTTCTTGACTTGTAGGGGTCCACATCACTCTTAAGGAAATTGCTAAGGTGCAGTTTACATGCTCATAATGATTTAAACTGTAAATAGTACACAATGAAGTTCTGAGAAAAAAATACAAATTGAATCATAAATATTTTTAATTAGAAAAGGAAGAAAAATTAATAAAGCATGATATTCCCTTATACATCTTTTACAAGCTGACTTCCATTCACCATGGGCTAATACTATTAACTGTAGGATATTAGAAATTTTATATATATATATTTTTTTTTTCTTGTATATTCTTGGCAGTTGCATAAATTGACAATTAATAGCAGGTGACTATTCCTTTCCTGGTAGGTTTTCTCAAATTAACAAATATTTATAGACATACTATTTTATTATTAGGTCTTAAATATTCTAAAATATACATAGGAAAATGTGTGTTGACATCTTTTGTGTGCTTCTCTGATTTCACCAAATATCAATACTACATAAAATAATATAATATACTATCTTTGGGAAAAGATTGTGCATTGAATTGTGTCTTCTAAAACCCTATGAAGTCTTTTTCCTACCCACATAAGTGACTTTCTTTAGAAAGATGATATCTGCATATAAGCCTGAGATGAGGTCTTCTGTTTGGCAGTAGTGCTATTATAAAAAGAGTTTTCACAAAAGACAGACATGCACAGAGAAAACAAATTGTAAAGACAGGGAGGAGAAAGATACTTTAAAGAAGGGTCTTGATTACAACACATTAATTATCACAGATAAAGGAAAAATCATACCATTTTTTAACTTGCCAGAATTGTTTCCATTGAAGCTAGCCTCAAGCAGGAGTGAGGAAAGAAGAAAAGGACCATGCCAAGGATTCCCTGAGAGCATAAGGTTGAAGATAGACACAGAAAAAGTTCTCATGCTCATAAGAAGCAATAAACACACAGGCAACATGTTGAAGCTGTTGTCATAATTCAGGAACAGAAAGCACTGAATTATGGAGTAAGTTGCCGACTGCTCGGTGTTTGGTTAAGGCTTCCCTAGGGAACTAATGTATTACAGTGTATGAATTGTTCATTTTAATTTTTTATATTTGCAGAATATAGATCTTCAAATAAAAGTTTCTGTAACTGTAAATTTACAAAAGGTTTTGCTCCTGACACCAGAATGCCAACAATCTCCACTTCCTTTGAAAGATCACCAAAATCTACAAAGGTTATGGCCCTGATTATTTTGGTGGTTTTCTTCAGAACTCATCGTGTAGCATCTGATATGGAATGAATAAATATTTGGATAAGTTAGAAAGAAAATCTCAGGATGCATTGTACAATGTACATAAAAGCTCTTCATTAAAACACACTAACAACCATGGAGAAGACCAAAGCAGATATTTTCACATCACAGAAGTGAATTCATTTGATCTTTCCTCTAATAATAATGGAGAAAGACTAGGTGTAACATGTACAAGAAACCCTTTCATGGAGACGTGTAGTTCAGAGGATTTTAGAGTATTGTGGCTGTAATGAGAAGAAAATGAGAAGCTGGTTGCTAACTTTCCTTCCTCACTTATTTTTAACTTTGAAGGCTAACTTTTAATTGGATGAAACAATTCAGCCAACTTGTCTGGAATGCAGCTGTTGGCAGTTCACCTTCAAGCTTGAAGGTCCAAAGTAAATGTTCCTTTGGCTTCAGAACAACTTAATTTCCCTTCTGCAAACGTCTCTCTTAATGACCACAATCCATGTCCTACCTTCTCACTTCCTGCTCTCAAATGTTTCTTCCTGCCACCCGTCTTTCCCATCTCCAGATGAGAGATGCAGAGAGTTGTAATAATGAACATGAAGATTTTTAAAAATGAGGTATTTTTCTTAACTTAAATTTTAATATCCTATTGTTGAGGTGAAAGTATTTCTTTTTATTAGCGCTTGTAAAGAATTGTTAATTTATAGGTAGAAAAGTAGGCACAACAATATACCTAAACAGAAATCTATCACAATTTTCATTGTACATTCTCTCACCCCATATAAAATCTATCCTTTAACCATCCTTCAGGATAATTATCCATACCTCCATTGCATGCTTATGTTGGTAGGAAAAGGTATCTGGGAAGCTCCTATGTTGTAGACCAGCATGAAATGTGTTAAAGTATACTCAATATATTAGAATAACTTCATAATTTTATACAGGGTGCAGGAATGGGGAAGCTGTCATGCTTGCTGATGTCACTGTTGTTTCCCTAGCCACACAATATTGCTATCAGTGCACAGCCACTCCATATCTTTGAGAATTAGTAAACAGGATAGAAAGAACAGTTAATAGAGAGTTTTCATTGACAAATGCAGAATGCTCTAGTGGTTATTTTCTAACTGTGGTGGCCGACATGCATTGAAATTCTTTGCACAAAGACTTTCTGTAGTTATGTGAAGATTTGTTGTGGAGAGTGCACTTAACAATGAAAGGCAATCACAGAAGTGGAAGAAAAAGAACATCATGCAGAGAAGAATAAAAGTGAGTTTAGATTGGGGGATTTAGTGAAATTCTACAGAATCGGTAAGCTTTTACATCTCCTTCTAAAAATGATGGGATTTTATAGTGGAATTTATTTTGTTATTGACTATACTTCTTCTAAAGTATGTGTGTCATGTAATTGGCATAGAGTTAGAAGGAGTTACCTCAATATCCCAACTTGACTATCAATTGTACTACTAGTTAGATTTAAAGAAACAATGGAGCACAGAAATAGACAAGAAAATTTTAGATAATCATGGTTATTCCTGAACTGCCTTCTCATCTACTGTTGGGTTTTTATAATCACTTAGAATAATAATAATGTGTGTAACTATGCAAAATTTTCATAGATACATAATTAAATTAATTTTAAATCGAATTTGATTCTAGGCAGAAAAAATATATAAGGAATAATATTAAGTAAATGAATATTAAAATATTAAAGTAGATATTATATATTAGGATTCTAATATTTAAAGCAAAATTAAAGTAATTGGTGATTTAAAAACTTTTACTTTTTAAAAGAACAACTTTAAGAGTGTTGAAAATTTCAAATTTATTAAAATTTCACCAACTACATAAAATAAAATCATATATATTTGTATGCATAAAAATCAAGCAACTATATAAATCATATATAAGGTATGTATGGAAGGATTATAGAAGGCTTCAAAGATTTATATATACATACATACATATATACATATGTGTGTGTGTGTGTCCTTCATGTTTCTTGGTTTTAAATATTTTTGAATGGCTGAAAGAAAATCTGTAGAAACAATCTTCACAGGCAGGAGTAAGATTCAACCAACATTTAGGAGAGATTTGTTTATATAAAATTGGTTCTCAATATTCTGCAACTCTAACCTAAGTCTGGAAATGAGCCTTATGAAGTAGATTTCATTGAAATGATTAACTTACACAATTTAGGCATGAGGAATGGAGGCAAGGGTCACTTCTTAAAGCAATCAGTGAAGGAGCCCAGAAGACATCCAACTCTTAGCACTGGGTAACATTACGCTATCTTCCATTATGTTAGTTTCTTTTTTCTTTAGTGTTTGTAAGTGTATATTTCTTCATGTTTTATAGTAACAAAATATGTATTAGTAGTATTAAAATAAGTATTCATGAGTATCAATAATTTATATCTATTGTAAGCCAATAGTTGTAGTAGTTAGATGCTGTGGGAGCTCAGCAAACAGGACAAGGAGGCACCTCATAGGTAGAAGCCCTATCAGTCCTCTGCAGTGGAAACCACCATTATGGCCAGTACTGTACTTGACAGTGGACCCAGAGATCTGAACTCAGGTGTTTTTATTCTTTCAGAACTGCTCAGGTATTCTACTGGTAGAACATGCAGATCATTAGCAATTAAGCAACCCCCACAGAAATCCAACACCTGTAACCATACAGAATGTCAAGACCTAAGCTAGATCCTCACCCAAAAGTGCATAAAACATTTTCAAACATAACTAAAAATAAACTTCCCCATCAAATGTTCTTAAAATACCTCTCAATATTACTGTTTAAAAACCCAAATATCATAGAAGGAGAGTAATTTGCTTCCTATAAAGCTGAAGAGCAATGAGGTAGGAAGATGTTGATGGAATACACATTTCAGAAGGACAGTAGAATAATTTTCAACAGCTCTGTGATACATAACAGAAGTGAGTTGGGAATGACTGACAGCAATACACCAGCCAATCCAGCTATCCTCTATATTTTAGAGGTACTTCCTGGGGTCATTACCAATGTTTCATAATTTATCTGAGTTCTTAACTCTCAGATTCTTTGCATACCTTGGTTTTGTTCCACTACATGCAAAGGGCCTTTGAGTTTAAAACTAGGGATATCATATAGATTTTTAATAGGAGTGCAATATATTTGCCATTCTCTTCAATCTTCTTAGTATTAAAGTTATGCTTTAGCCAATAAATCTATATTGGAATATTTAAATTTGCTTGTATAAAGCAATTGGTTTTTTTCTCTCTTTAATAGCAGAAACATTTGATGCCATTTACTATCAAAAACCTGGATAATTAAAATACAATCCAGTTGGTAGAATTTTATCCCAAACAAAGGGATTCAGTGAGTCAATCTATTCATGATCATTGTGGGAAGAGTGTTCTGCTTGTCTTTAAATTACTAAAAGATATGTCCTGAGTCTTCTGCTATTATTTTTAAATTACATTTTCAGAAAATCTGTAATTGTGCCATTGATGCATTAGTTTAAGAATAGTATTATCCTCAGTTTTAGATGAAGTATTTTAAGAATGACCTTTCTATCCAGATGGTCTATCTCGAATGAGGACCAAAGTCTTAGCTAGCCTGGTTAGGGAGAATAGGGTCAACAGGCAACAAATGCCAAATCTAGGTAATATACATATTGAAGTGAGATTTATTTTTCCATTTCTCATTTAAACCTTTAGAATCAATAAAGTATACATCCTGCTTTTCTAATAGCAATCTGGATAAAAAGATCTGTTAGTTTGTAGAGTTAGTCAGCACCCTCTTCATAAGAACCTTAAGGTTGTGAAGCTCATATTTAATTGCAACAATATAAATGTGTCCGTGGACTTCAATTTGTGTCCTGAAGTTATTTTTGCTAAATATAGCTTTGTCTTTTGGTTTAACTCTATTCAGAACTACATTTCTCATATTTAAAATTAGAATATATCCATTCTTTATGACAAATATGTCACTGTACAATGATTTGTAATCAGGACTTCTAAGTTTATAATATTTGCAAAATCAAATTTTATAATTCTTAGCATAAATTTATATACTAACATGTAAAACATACCAATGTGTTAGGCTGTGTTGAATCCCTAATGAAGAAATTGAGTTGTTAAAGTTATAACAGCCACCCCAAAGACATGTGTCCAGCTAATAAGGCATAGAAAATGTAGTATTTGAAAGGTCTAATGTCTAAGATTCAAAAACAAAATATGGGATGGCAGAAAGGACAATTGAGGACATGACAGGAGAAGGCAATGGGGAATGGGGAATGAACACAATCAAAGAATGTGATATATATATATATATATATATATATATATATATATATATATATATACACACACACACACACACACACACACACACACACACACACACACACACATTTTGTCCAATTAATGCATGCTAATATAAAAATAAAAGAACTAATAACAAAGTCATATATCTGAAAGGATATATGTAGGAAGGCAGATTTTTCAACTCTAAGTAATAACATTTGTATTTCTGTTTTATTGAATTTGCAGTCATTTTATTATATCATTTTGTATCAAAGTCTTTAATTTTACTAGGATCTTTAAAGTCATTATGGCAGACATTATCTTTTCTTATCTTTGGATTTCCATGCATTAAAAAAAAATCAGTAAATGCATTACTGGTGCCCAGGGAATCCTTTAACATTATGTTTCCCAGCTGTGAATTGTTAAGAACATCAGGAAAGCCTATGTCATATCCTCTTGCAGATCTAAACACAATGAAAAGCCACTTCAGTCAAAGCACACTTATTTTGAACAATCCCATGGGGATGTCAGTCTTTCAAGAAATTTGAACTACTCATAGGTATAAAAGTATATATTCCCGGAAAAGAAAACTATCCCTTTAGATGACATATTTCTATAAAATAATGACTAAGCTGAGAATTGCTTGTAAGTTTTCTTTTTAGCAAACATCATTCTGTGAATTCTCTTGAGTCATGTTCACTGTTTTTACAAACTTAAAAATTCAAACAACATTTTTCCTGTCATACCAGTTCTATAGAACTTCTGAGCCAAGTTGTGTATTTGTTTATTATTCAGAAATCTGCCTTAGTTAATGTTTTTCAAAATGGTTACTCTCATCCCAAAGAAATACAAATCTGGAATTGAAGGAAGCAAAAATTATATATGATTCTTTTTGATGACATAACAGAAATGCTCAATGACATTCAGATAATGCTGAATATTTTTCCTAGTGGAAAGGATAATAGGCAGATAGAAAATAAGAATTTTGTATTACTTCTATATCATCAATTCAACCTTCCCTCTTGGTAGAATAAAACCAATAGTAAATTATGACAAAAGTTACACTTGGGTCTTAGGGTGTGACATGAGACATAATTTTGTTGTTTCTGGCTTCATTCTGAAATGTGAAGAGCTAAAAAGAAACAAGAGTTGCAAAGTTTAATCAACTCTCTGCATTTAATGTACTTGAATGTTGGTTCATGAGAATCCGAGTCTCTTCACCTCATGCCATTGACCGTGGAATATTTTTTATACTTAGATTTTGATGCTTTTGTGAAACCAATGATTATTCCATGATTTGTGAGCTTCCCTGAAGTGTCAGGAGCTATTGAAAACAATGATCAACTCAACCCCAGTGCAGTTTTATTTGAAGTGGTTGTATTTTCTTCCTACTACTGAGAACTGGCTGATTTTACTTATTAGTATTAATGTTCAATTTTAATGATTTTTATTCTTACTGTAAATGTTTGGCAGGTGGGGAACTTAGTATAATCAATGATCCCAACTTGCAGATACTCTCTGCTGATTAAACTTAGTGCGTTTTCTACAGACGATCACTGCAGCTTGTGCATACATGGAAAGATAAAATCAGCACACATACCTGGTGGTCATATCTTAATTTGCTTGGAGTCCTGCTTAGACATCCTAATTAAAATTTTCATTTCAATGGCTTTGGGTGCTCAGGGAATAAAGAGAATGCAATATTAACAAGGTGAATCCTCTCTGATATTTTGAAACCTGCAGTGGGAAATATTCTGAGTGGGGTACAGTGAAGGATTTGGTTGAGAGAGATGTATTCTTTGTTCTTTCTCAAACAATATGAACTCAAAAGCATTTATCATTGGCCCAAGAATGGAGTATAGAGTAACTGGGAATTGAAATATCAGGTGTGCTCCAATTCATAGATGGCCATTCTGCTTCCTGTGCTGTTGGAAGGATGGAGACAACTATGCAATGCATTGAGCAGAGCCTGGTGGCATTACAGTCTGTTGCCTGGGACAGAAGAGAGTTCAGTCATGGTTTGTATGGGAGAGTGGATGTTTGCACACAGATGTGGTCACTTGGAAAGCAGCTCAGACTTCGAGTTATGAACAACAAGCTTATGCTACCCTCTACTTCTAAGCATCCTCCTTTTTATTCCTTAAGGAAAACACTTTGCTTTCTTTTGATAGAATGAAAATAAGCTTCCTGAACATTCTGATTTGTTTTTACTTCTCTAGGACTTGAATATGTATTTCAGACTACATCTGTCCAGAATATTTAAATGCAAAGAGATCCATATTAGCTCAACTACCCTGAAGTTAACAAGTTGTACCTGAGGAGAAGTGAATGGTGTTCACTGTGGCATGTAGCCAACTTTCTTTAGTTAATGGCCACATAAAATTAATCTAAATTTTTAGGAGGATTCATGAGATGACGAGAGAGTGAGATATATTCAGATCTGTTTATTCCAAGGAATATAAACTGATAAGCCACAGTAGCCAGCAGAACTTCTAGGAGTCAGTCTCATTAGTTTTCAGATTATTAACATAACTAAAGTTTTGATGTTATTTTCACAGACTTTTATCCAACATAAAGGCACTTTGGCAGGAGATCCTCTTAATTTATAACAAATTTTGTACCAATCTGAAATATTCAAGCATATACTAAAACTACATTTGACCTGTAGATTATTGGGGTGGCATAATTTATAATAGCAGTCTAAGTTTCTTCATATAAGGATGTGTGGGAGGGGTGTGCTTCAGACAAGATGGGAATACATTATTCTTGCTAATGGTATCATTATAAGCAATCTCAGGATCAAATTCCAGTGTTTATAAAACAGTGGAAAAATATTGCTAGTAGCACTGTCACAGTGATATGACACGTACTTGACCATTTTAGCAATGGATTGAAGCAATAATATGGAGGGAGGTACATAAATCATAAGCGAATAATCAGGATGATGTTTTGTAGTATGTTGGCAATTCAATATTTATTGTTTTATACAAAATTACTTTTAAAAAATGATATCAATCCAAAGTGAATTGCAGAACTGTTTATCGAAGGGTCAGACCACGGAGCTTGGTCCACATCTACTACACAGTGCATGGATCCAAACGGTCTGACTCGAGGCCTATGACATGAGCACATCTTTCCCCATGGTGTAATTCAGCAACATGTTAGACTCCAGAATATATATATATATATTGAAAGTGGGTAATTCTGGTTTTGTATTTTTTTTCTGATTTTGGGTTGGCAGATATTCATTTATAAGATAAAGTTTCCGCTATTCATAGGATTAATTACCTTGAGTTTTGTCAAAATATTATAGCTACTGGCAGGTTATAAAACATGGAATAAAAATATTGTAATGTAAAAGTTAGTGTTACTTGCATCAAATTGTACAATTTCCTTAGATCCAAAATCTAGTAACAGGAATATAATAACTTTTAGGGCAAATTCTCATAAATAATCCTTTTAACATTGCTTGCTTCTTTTCAGGATAGTAAACGGTAGCAACTTGTTACTGGCTGCTTCCATAACTTAATAAATAATTAATTCCGATCATTTGAAAAATGTAAATTTTAGTTTGGTCTCATGACTTTTAACTAAATTTTTCACCTTTTGAAAGAGCACAGTTTTTAATAATAAATGCTGAAGCATTAAAATTGACAGCAATATTGCCTCCAAGCATCCTTTCCCGGTGATGAACACCCTCACAGGGTTTTTAAACTTTGACTGTTTCTTTGTTGAGTGCATTGCTAATACCAGTATTTCAGAGACGTTTTGGATTTGAAGAAGATAACACAGTACACAGGAAGCTATGCTTCTAGCGACTCAATAAATTGTATATATGAGATATACATGCCTCATCCATTCCCAAATTTGTACTGTAAGTCCTTTTATACTAGTCTTTCATTTTAAGATATATTTTAGTACAATAATGTCCTCTGCTCAGAACAGTGTAAGGGAATAGTAAAAACTGTTAATGTCAGAATGGGGCAATTAGCAGTGGAAACATATCTCTGCAATATCATTTCAGTAAACCTGAAGACTGGCTCAACCCCCACCCCCAATTTGCATAGTAATTAAATACAGTCCAACTGCTGAATATGTGCTCCTATGATATACATAAGTTTTCCAGTGCAATTTGGACTCTTTATAGAATATCAGTATAACTCTAAATATATGGTAGAATATAGTATTAATTGCATATAGCTAACATTATTAATCTCTCTCATAAATAAAGAGAATGAAGCACAGGTTTAAGTCACCATAGTGCTTTGGACATTCAAAGACTATTTTATAATATAAAATGGAGTAAAATTTTTTTTCCCAGTTTGCAACTAGATAACACTCTAATTTAATAATTTAGCAGTATCTGCAAAATAAATATCCTCTCATGCTCCTAATATTATAACATATGGCTGTAAAGAGAATTAGAGATTAAATAAGTAAATGTAAGTACTAATAGCATAAAACTAAGACTGTGGATGTTATAATGGTGTAGAAAGGAGGACAGACTCATCCGTTGCTCAGGATAGATATGAAATACACAACTAGTAGGACATGTCTTATGTTAGAATGTTTTTTACATGTAAGGTAAAAATCTATATTTTAAAGAAAAACATAGGCACCTAATTATGCAAGTAAATGGAAATTAAAAGGAAATTATTGCAAGGGATGTAGAGATGACTCAATCAGTGGTTAAGAGCACTGACTGCTCTTGCAGAGGACTAGGGTTTGATTCCCAGCACCCACTCAATTGGTAGCTCCCAATCATCAGTGACTCTTTTTCCAAAAGGTATTTTGCTGTCTTCTGACATCAGCTGGCACCAGGCCCTTGTGCAGTACATTTACATACATGGAGACAAAACATTCATGCTCTTAAAATAAATCTTTAAAAAAAACATAATTTAGCATAATATGTAAATCCAAGAGGAGATATAAATGGTAATTATTTACAGGCAAGAAAAAGAAGCTAGTTTAGTGGAAATGTAGAGAGATGTTTCTATATATTTACACATCCTGAAATTCATATGTTTTACATCATTTGCCTTTGTTTTTAGAGGAAGCATCACAAAATATTTCTTCAATTTTATATATACTGCAGCATAAAGCACTTGGTGTCTATGGAACTTTGTCAAATCCATGTTGTCCAGTCATATTAACTAATTCAGAAGTAAAACAGGCAAACATCTAGGAATTCTCTCTGTTGATGAGTGATTAAAGCTTGCCTCTGTTGATGGTAACACTATAGAGATGTTGAAAGAAACCCTATAAAATGTATTCTGAGCAAGTAAATGAGTCCTGCAAAGCTCTAAGTACTGCCCAGGTCTGTAGTGTGGCTTGTCCATAAAATATTAACAGAACAAAACAGTAATTTACAAAATAAATTGTACATTGCCTAGTAGTTCATCTTTAAAATACCCAGAGATAACTTGACTACCTATTCAACATTTTCAATGTAAAATCATGAAAAAGGAATTCCTTAATAATTATTTTCGTTGAATGAATGCTCATTCAATCAATATTTCCTAAATTATGCCTCATGGACAAGTCTATGAAATGCCATTCAAAAATACTGCTACAGCAAAGTTTTAGAAATAATGCATTTAAAAGTCCCCTGTGACTCCCAGTGTAAGAACACAAATGTTCTCCAAATACTCTTTTTGACCTTGCATTTTTCCATTCTCTTGAGCATTGTATTATGACTGGTTGAGGCCAATAAAAGAAAATAGGAAGAGAAGTAGAGTTGAGATTGAGACACTGGGAAAGAGCCATCAGTAAATTCAACCTTATGTCTTGGTATTATTTCGTTGCCTTGTGGTGGGCTCACAGGATGAACCACAAATAAACTTTTAGTGTGGTGAGACACTAGAAGTTCTGAGCTTAACATCAAAATATAATCAAACTGATATTGGTCATATAATTATTAATAATATATACTATATAGTGAAATCTCTTAGATGTCACACAGTAAAGGGAATTCTTAGTTTCATCTCATATCCTAATCTTAAAAATTAACTACAAACAGTTCTTTGTTTCTTCTTTCTTTTTTCTGAAACTGCTCATATCTTTGATTCAATGGAATTGGTTCATGAAACACTGATTTAAAATACATCTTAACTTTATTTATGTTTGGATCCTTTGTAACTGTATGATTGATCACTCTGCAGGGTTGGGGGTTGACAGATGAAAGGAATGAGAACCCACTCTCATGATGCTCATGTATCCGTATTCTACGTGTAGTGTTCTAGAGCACAGATTCACAGTGAATGTACTTCCTTGTCTGTATTTACCTTATCATTATCTTCTGTCAGCCTTCACATTGCCAGACAGCACAGGCAGTCCCTACTCAATTAAGGACTGTCTTGTCTTTCTATGATTTTGCAAGGCTAATTTATTTAGCCTCTTATGAAATTTCCAGTGAACTTTGACTCATAGTAATGCTTTAACAAAGTATACTTTACAAGGATATTTTCTTTAAGAAAAGTTAGTTTTTGTCTATTGAGATCTTGATAGCTGAAAAACCTTAGAATGATTACTAGAGAACACTAACACAATAGGAATTCATTTTCCGTCTTTGATCACACAACCTATCATTTTGAGGTGCATTTGTGCGTGTGTATGTGATACATGCTGTGAAAAGCCAGGGCGTTAAACATTCTGGGAGGAAGCTTTTCCACTGAGCCATACGCTGAGTACCAGTGAAGGACTGGTTTTGATTGATTGATTGATTTTTCAAGACAAGTCTTCTCTGTTGTAACTCTGGATGTCCTGGAACTCACTCTGTAGACCAGCATAGTCTTGAACTCACAGAGATCTGCCTGTCTCTGCCTCCCCTGTGCTGGGTTAAAGGTGTGCACCACCACCACCTGGCTATGAAGCACAGATTTTAATGTCGGTAACATCATCTCTATTCATAATCTCATTGCTATGCCTTAAGAACAGTTTTCCGCAGTGTGTTTATGTTAGCTCTACATTGCAGACAACAAATAGAAAGATAATTTATAAACTTTGGGATTTTATTGCATCATTCTTTAGCCTTGAAAGCATAATTAAAGTAACATTACATAGATTAAGGAGGCTCTATTTAGGAGTGTGTATGTACTGTACATACACATATATACATATGCATATAAAAACAATAAAAATGAAGCAATGACTTAGAAAAAGAACAAGGAGGCATATATGCGAGGGTTTGAAGGAGGAAAAGTGAGGAAATTGTGTAATATTATAATCTCAAATTTTAAATAAAAAAATAAAATATAACAATAAAGTCTATAGAAGCTGGATTGCTCATCATTTAAATACTGTTTCTGCTGAGAGTGCATGTTAGCCCAAGCAGGGTATGTATGCTGCCTTTCTTCAGTTCTGAATTTATAGTAATTGTGTTTTTTTAAATCATTCTCTTCACATTAAAAGATTTACCCCAAGATTATATTATCCATTCTCTAAGTTATGAAGCTTATGATACTAGTTAGTGGCTTTCTTGTTGACGGAGAAGCCACTGACTTACTTGACATAAACATAAAAATTACTATTTTTATTATACCACTTTCAGGAGAAATATTAAGTTTACTTTTTTTCTCTCATCAAGGAGTCAAATCCCCTTCTTACTTCTGTATATCTGGGAAGCAGGTGGTTACACAGATTAGAGTTGACCATGTGCTTTAGAGGAGTAAGTTTACAAGCTGTCTTTCCTGACATTACATGCATTAATAACAAAAGTTCCTGATTAATGAAACATCACTCTTTTCCAATTATCTGTTATATCGTTGACATGGGCATTTACAATTTATTCAGGGAGGTTAACCTACTTCATAGATTTTTAAAAACATATAGCATGCACCTTAATAATAAAAAGCTTGCAGTTAATAGAAGTAAATAAAGATTAGTCTATTTCAGTCAAAGCTTGGCCAGTTAAACCTTTTCAAACCTAGCATTCAATCCTGTGAAGTGTTAAAATTACCTTTCACATTTCTCATGAGAAAGTCTTGATCTTGTGCTTCTCTCTTGCTTAAATTCTATTTGACATGCAATTGAAAATCCAAAGTATATAACAAAAGCCCTCATGATAATGACTGTGAAATAGCAATACAGTCTGACATTTAATGAAGTGGATAGATATGTGTTTAACCTGGGAGAAGATGAGAAGATTTAAAGTCACTGTGAACACACTACATCACTCTCCTTGCATTTTATCAGACTTCCCACGAAGTTGTGTACATCTTCACTGGTTGGGTATCTCCACATAAGCATTCCAAAGACTTACTACTTTTATAGATTAATGATAATGAGAGACCTAAATTGTTTACTACTGTACACGAATTTCTTAAGACAACAATCCCGAAGAGCCTAATGATTCATTTGTGGTAATATTAGTAGATTCAGATATGACCATCATTTCACCTCAACATCTTATTCAGTTAATTGGAAATCTCAATATTGGAATTTGACATGGGTGCCAGTTCAGTGAGGGATTGTCTTCATTACTGAGCAGCTAAGATGACAGGTGATTGAACATTTGGATTTCTCACAAATTATTCTAGTACTCACTGAATGTTAATCAAATGTTGCATTGACATTTTATCCTACACGTCTTGAATAATAACTGGAATTGAAATAATCTACAGTTCCACATGAAGAGTTTGGAGAAAGCCAGGAAAAGAAATGTTGGAGACCTTTATTTTAATCTCAATATGAAAACATTCACCTTAAATGCTAGCAATATTTCAGAAGGTGTGTACTATTTTCCATCTAAAACATATTGTCAAAGCTTCTTCAATCCATTTTATCGTGTTTCCTGTTTATTTGTTTTGTTTTAAATAATTGGGTCCCTCTTCACTCTGGCAAAGTTTCAGGAGGCACATAGGTTGACCCATAACTGATGCTCACAATGTTATTCAATCACCTGTGTATGCAAGATGTCACCACTTTCATTCTTTAGATTCAGATACATATTTATTTTCCTACTGGCTCAATGGATCCTTTCATTTTTATTGACTAACTCTAGTCGGCAATCTGAGTTATCATGGAGGACATCCTTTGGTGACCATATCAGCAAATGGATTGATTTACAATCCATTCTACAAAAGGAACCCTCCTATCTGTATCCTCTAAGTGTTTTTCTATTTCATCTCTCTGACTGACCTTCAGCATCCATTGAGGCAAAACCACTTGGCTCTTTTGTGGCAGTTATCTATTTGGTAGCTCAGCAAAAAAGATAATGAAACATTTTCATAGTGCAAACCCTGCCAGATCTCAGCAGAGGGAACCACTATCATGTAAAAACCATACTGAGAGTGGAACCCTGAGAGTCTCACCTTAAGGCTTTTTATTGATACCTAAGCTCCTCAGGGATTCTATTGATAGCATGTGCAGATCATGAGGAATCATTTTAACATAACTGGACATAACATAACAATAACATAACATAACAATCATTTTAACCATAACTGGAAATAAACTTCTGCAACACTCTTTCGTGTTACTCTCCCACCTTGGTTTTATCTACTTCACAGAGCTGAACTGAGAAAGAGGCAGAGAGCTCTTCTCTCCTTCCTTCTTTTCTTATCATACCTATCAGTCTCTGTATCCCTTATGCTTGTGTCTGTAGGTGTAAGACAAGGACTAAGAACAGACAGAGAAAATAAAATGTGTTTTGGGTCATTTTCTATTTTGTTCAGTTAATTGATTGTTTGCTGGTTTTGATTTTGTTGTGCAATCTCCTTGCCTGGAATAATTTCAGAAGAAACTAAGAAAATGTTAAAATATGAAATTATGTCAAAGATTCCTTCATTTTAATGAATTTGATAGCATATCATACTAAATGTGAAAGATGCATTAGTAATCTGATACACATCTCTCACTTTTCCCATATGATGTGTTAGGATAATTTGACATTTTCTTAGACAATGTTTTCTGAATTACTAAAATACTATGTATAATTAATTAATAAGCTTATTTAATAATATGTATAATTTATAACTTTATGTATAAATGTATATGTGTACATGCATATATAAATGTGTGTGACCAAAATTTTAAAATCTTATATGCCTAGGAATATGTTTATTTAACTAATTTTTTAAAATGATAAAATAGCTACATGTCAAATCTAGACCACTTGCCCATTTCTCTTCACACTTTAGAAAAATTAGTATTTGTCTTCAGGCAGCTCAGGTCTTTATGACCTTCTGAATTTTGGTTCTTGTTCCACTGTAGAAGACTTTAGGATGTCTGCATTCTGGTTTACTATACCATATCTAATTGTAGGCATTGGTGATGTATTTGGGGACAGGATGTAGCTATGTAGCCTATGTAGATGTCACCCTCCTCATCCTCCTATCTCAGCTTGCCAAGTGCTGAGATTTCAGGCCTATGCCACCACACTGACCCACAGGTTTTAAATTATAGTCTCTCTGTGTGATAGTGATTATGGGAGGAGAGGAAAGAGGGAGCAGTAAGAATCTCTTGGGAGAACATTGAATAGCAAATACAAATATATCTAGAATCAAATTTTCTTTCCATCTGTATAAATACTTGAACATTCTTATGATATGTTGTCTTTTCAGTTTTTGAAAACTACAAATAAAAATAGAAGAGTCTATTTTATATGAGATGACATGCTGGATAGTTTTGTGTCAACTTGACACAGGCTGGAGTCATTTGATAGGAGGGAACCGCAATTGAGAAAATGCCTGCATAAGATCAGGTTGTAGGAAATCCTGTAGGGCATTTTCTTAATCTGTAATTGATGTGAGAGCACTCAGCCAATTGTGGGTGGTGCCATCCCTGTGCTGGTGGTCCTGGGTTCTATAAGAAAGCAGGCTGAGCAAGTCATGAGAGGAAAGCCAGTAAGCAGCACCCCTCCATGACCTCTGCATTAGCTCCTGCCTCTAGGTTCCTGCCATGTTGGAATTCCTGTCCTGACTGACTTTCTTTGATGATGAATAGTGATATGGAAGTGTAAGCCAAAAATGCCTTTTTTCTCCAAACTTGCATTTTGGCCACAGTGTTTTATCACAGCAATAGAAACCCTAACTAGGTGTGTGTGTGTGTGTGTGTGTGTGTGTGTAGGTATGTAGATATTTTCTTTTATTATGTGCATTTACATTATGTAGATTGTACAATATTATACATTTATTTTAGAAGCATTTCCAAAATTTGTAATAAATAATCACTTCAAGCACTGAAGCAGAACAATGTGGGGGAAGCAAAAAATGAATAGTGGAGAGAATATTCATCCAATTCTCCCTTACTGCAGGAATGGAAATAGAGGCTTTTGTAAAAGGTGGGTTGACTTGAAGCTGTACCAAACATCTGTGGCTTTTCTTCTTACTAAATAGAATCCCAGTATTTCTGGTAAGATATTTGGTTGAAGACAACACTTGGAGAAATATATTATCTGAACTATTGTGCACTGAACAGGATCAATCTTGGTAAAGTGACTAAGTTGCTTCTTTGTGATCCCTGCATTGTGAAAAATAAGAATCATATTACCTCAGGAGCTGCAAAGAATTCTAGATCTGTCTCACTAAATTAATTGACCCTGCCTGTGAATTGAGAGATTGCCAGAGGCAACATTGCCTGGAAGAATTCAACTTGCAATCCTGGGGCTACCTGAATGCAAAGCATTGCTTTTAAAAGGAAAGCTGTTTTGCTTTAATAATAATCATGATATTATGCTATGGTGTGGAGTAATCACAGTGGCCTGCAAAACAATCCTGGCAACAGTTGCTAGGTTATTATTAAGGACTAAATCAAATAAGAGCATAGTGAATGTGAATGTTTCCATATCTCACCCAGTTCCAAAACTCTAGAGAAATCTCTTGCCTAAAGTATAATCTAGATCTGTAAGCCTGGGTGGCTAAAGGTGTGTCAGAAAGAAAAGAAAAATTCTTGTTTGCCCCCACTCTCGCACTAGAGCACTATGGTATCAGTTTCACCTCAGTGAACATTTATTCTTCAAACAAATTCCCACTGTCCTTCCCTACTTTGGTCACTGAGCTAAGGAAATGTCCAATTGGTTCTAAGAAAATAATGGAAAGAGCTGGTGAAACATTGAACACTTGTAGCCAATGAAAAGTTTGTTAAAATGGCTCTCAGTGTGTTGGCCAAATACTGATACATTTTCAACACTGTTCCCACAGAACACTTGAGCAGTCTTGAAAGGACTTACTTAGGAGCTAGAGAGAAATTGGCTTGAAATGCACAACACAAGTCAACTATGTGTTCTGTTCCTATTCAACAAAAATCACCACTGTTCTTCCTGTTTCATGTCATTTAAAATCCCAAGGGGCAGATATAGGGGTAGAGTGATCACAAGATTTACTCCTGTCCAGTTAGGTATAGAGCATTGTAATTTTAAACACTATCATTTTAGGCATTCAAATTAAAGCTATAGTTTTAATCTAAATCATGACCATTTTTTACTTTTACTTTTCAAGTCACATTCTTACATTGTTAGTTTTAATTACATTTATGTATTTCTATGTGCACATGTATGTTCATGTGTGTGTATATGTGCATACACGTGTGTGTGTATATGTGTGTGTGTATATATATATATGTGTGTGTGTTTGTGTGTGTGTGTGTGTGTGTGTGTGTAGACCAGAGTATTATCTTATAGGGCTCTTGATTGGGTTTGTTTTCTCTGCTGGTTATAGAATTTAAAGACAGAAAAATTCTCTTGCATAAGACAGGTAGCAGCAGGGAAAATCTCAAACATATCAGATAGCAACAGCAGAATCAGCTGGAAAAAAAGGCACTTATTAGGGCTGATGAAACACACACATACATCAGGCACACAGAGAGAAAGACCTCTGCTTTTGAGTGGGGTCACTCAGGAAGCCCAACTCCAGCATCACCTTGAGAGGTGAGAATTTTAAAATGTATGAAAGGTCTTTCTCCCATAACCTAGGGTTGGTCATTTTGAAGAAAAACAGGATGACTCATTGGCCCACAGTGGTGAGTAACTATGTCCTGTTCTGACCCTGAACTTGTTGAGCCAGTTTATCAACAGGAAGTCTTGTTGGCAGAAGAAAAAGTCCACAAGGACTTTGTTTTAAGCTGCCAGGATTTTGCCTCAGGTCATGAGGATGAGGAAGGAGATAGCTGTCCTAGAAGTTTGCCATCTTTATTACCATTTATTGGTAATCTTTATTGCCATCTTTATTTATGGTCCTTCAACCTGTCTCTCTATCAGGGAATCTGTCTAATGCCTAGTTCCGTAAGAGGATTTTGTTCATTTGTTGGTTCTCTCTTTGTCATGTGGGTCCTAGTTTCAAACTCTTCAAGTTTAATGGTAAAGGCAGAACCATCCTAAAGGCCATGTGATCGTGTCCATCCTCCAAAAACAGAGATTATAGGTATTTATAATCACTCATTGTTTTATATGGCACTAAAGACTAAGGTCATAGTACTCTACATTCCAGCCAAGCACCCTATAAACTAAGACAGCCCAAGTCATCAATTTTAGTGATAAGTTAATACAGTGATAACTTATAAAGACACTTGTCAGTTTGCATTAGAAAATAGGTCATGTTATTTAAATCACGTCACATTTTGAATTCATGTTTTTGTTAGATTTATGCAGAATATAAAATTTAGGAGACAAATGGATGAACTAACATGATTTTAAATGCTGCTCTTGGCTTAATTCTTATTGCTTAATTGAGAATGTATGTCACAGCACAATTATTCTAAGAATAGAAGTTCAGTGAAGAAAATGAGATATTTTTAATGTTTCCAGAGATAACTTCATGCATTCAACATGAGGATAAATGTGGTGAATTTTGAGAACAATAGTAACACATTAGGTTGCTCAAACTATGAAGGACATTTCCAAAAAGTATAATATTCATTTTTATAACTTATCTATTATTCCTTATTGATATAGAGCAATGTCTGTCAACTTGTGGGTCATAACCCGCTTGGGGATTGAGTAAAACCCTGTCACAGGGATCACATAACCCATCCCTTTCACAGGGATCACATAATACCATCTGCATATCAGATATGTATATTACCATTCATAATAGTAACAAAGTTATTGTTATTAAATAACAACAAAAATAATCCTATGTTTTGAGGTCACCACAACATAAAGAACTGTGTTAAAATGTCACTGCACTAGGGAGGTTGAGAACCACTGATATAGAACCAACTTGCTGTTTTCTTTGTGTGTTTATGTGTGTGCAAGTAGACAAGCACATGTTCACCCATGCATATGAAGGCCAGATGTCAATGTTGGTGTCTTTCTCTCTCACTCACCATATTATTGTTTTAGAAGAGAACCTCTCAGCAAACCTAGATGTCAGTGATTCAATTAGACTAGGTGGCCAGTGAATTCCAGAGATCTGAAAGTTTCTGCCTTTCATACGCTGAGTTTACAGGTCTGTACCAGTCTCCACTATGCCTGGTTTTTGAGGTGCTAGGTACTGAATACACAATCTAAGAAAGTGATGTATTAATTGCATTGATTTTCCAGCTCCTCAGATAAATTCCTCATGAGAAAAAGAAGTGTATTAATTGTTTTGTTTACTTGTGATTCTGGAAATAAAGTTTGAATTCTATCAAAGAATCATTTTTCTTTTGTATTTTTAAGTTGAATATGTACTTTTCCCCCCTTCCTTTCATTCTTATATTTTCTATGATCACATAATCCACATTTAAGAAAATGTGGATGTAAATTTGTGACACTTTATTTGACTTTTATTGGTATTACTCTTCACAGTATTATGAGAGAAAATTGTTACATCTAACATTCTCACCAGAATCTTTTACTATATTCTTATCTTAGTCCCCTGAAATATCATGAAAATACTGAATAAACAAAAGTACTAAAGTACTTACACATGTTTAATGATGGAGAAATATTTATTTCCATAAAATCATACTGTTATAAATTTATGACTACACTAGAATTGAATCCCAGTCTTTGATTCACATCTAAACAAAAGTAAAACACAGAAATGAAACCATTCTGTTAGATATAATTTGCTTTTCTTACCAACTTTATTGGGCAATTCAACTTTATTACAGTTCAACGTTCTATCTCCCACACTCTGTTTTTATGATGGCCACAAGTCAGACAAGGGTCTGCATAGGAGTTACTAGTATATTTCAATCGTTTGTTTACAAGTGTAGAGCTCTAGAATGTAGCAATTCAATTTACTTATTTATTGTTTGCATCCTTTATGTAGGTCAGCTCCAATGGCTACACCTACGAAATATAAGACATGGTACAATATGAGCCCAATATTTATATTTGGAACTTATATAACTGGCATTTCAGTGATAACTGTGTCACCTCTGAAATCTTCACATGACTCCTATCCACTCAGAAATTCTACCATAGCATTTTCTATATGGAAACTCATGGTGGTCTACAGAAATCAAAAATCTATGTCAGCCATTATTCCTGACATCATCTTCAGCTTCCCTCCTTCACCACTGTTTAAAGATCTCAATGGCATGTCTACTCCATCCTTCCACGTAGTCCATTAGGTTCCATAGATGTCTTTGTGTTTCTTCTAGTGTCTTCACCAGCCCCACCATCAACATGTGGATAGTTCCTTTTTTAAACCCTCTGTCTTTCTAATTAAATCTTTCCCATGATTTCTGCATTCTTCTGATGAGTCCATCGTTTGAGTATTTTGTTTTTTATGTACCATGAATCTCAGAGCTTTTAGGGGACTTTAGTTTCACCTGCCTCTCAGATCACAGTATCTTGTTGCCTTCAGGTGGGGCTGAAAACCCGGGTGCCTCAGTTAGTCTCTGGTATTTGTTCTTTCTTCCTAGACATGACTGCTCTCTAAGGCTCCACACTAAGCCTCAGCTGGCACTAACTAGTAAGAAGTAAGGGTTTCTCATTTCTTTTGAGTAAGGGTTAAGTACAGGTCATTCCTTTCTCAATGACATCATCCTCCATGGTGGATCCTCCTCCTTACGGAGGAGCCTGGTGACAGTGCTATAAGGGTAAAAGTCCAAGTTCCCATGTAGCCTATTCTAGCAATCATGGAAGTGAATTTTTTTCCATCATGTTTGGGTAGTGAGAATGTCTCTGGTCTACTGTTTAACTCTTTGTCTTTAGAGTCATACTTTTTACTGCTCTTTTATTGAGAGAAAACTGGATTTTGTAGGAGACTTTTTCTTGTTTGTCTGATGATATTCGCAAATTTAAGGATTCTCTTGTAAGACAACAAGAAAACCCAATAATTCACTTTCATGCTGTTCCTGATAATTTATCTTTAGATTGTCTCCCCCTTTCTCTACACTTTTCACAGTTTCATTCTGTATCTTTTATTTGGAAATTTAGTGTATCAAGGCTGTAGTCAGGAGAAAACTAGAGAGAACTGTATCTATTCCATAGAGAATAAAGCTGAAAGCCCTTGATAGAACTTGGGTGTCCTGGCACACCTGTGATATCAGGTACAAGAAAAAGGCAAAAGATGGACAAAGAAATGTGGTTAACATGGCAGAATCAACAGACTTCTGCATATTTCATGAATGCCTTCTCTTATTAAACTTATTAACTGGGCTTTAAAAGTGGTGATGACTCTGACAGTGTTGCACTCAGGTGCTGAGTGAATAGGTGATGAGTAAGAGATGATGTTATCCTGTCAGCTCAGAAATACATTCTGCATATTCAGGGGAAGGAAGATTTTATTGGTTTTATAAATTAACTTATATAAACAAAATCAGATAGTGTAGTCAACAATTTAATATATATTACTTGATTTGTTCCTATCCCTCAGCACATGTTCATATTATGAGAAACAAAATTATTCAAGGTGTTTACCAGTATCATTTCTGTTTTGTATATTTTGTATAATATATATATACAAGAAAATAGGAATGGTTGTTATTTCTTTCAATAATATATGATCATTAAAATCTCTAAGCCATATCACCTAAGCCAATCTTAATACTTATATTTTCAATATACAGTCATTCTACAAGTTTTGTTTCTCTAGAGAACATGGGTTACTTAAGAAGATGTCTAACAACTTGAACAGGACAACTCTCTTGATGAGTTCGATAGCCCCTAAAAGGCAAGAGAGAGGACTAAGTGCAGATGTTGCAATAACAGGAAGTGCAATTTAAAGGTCCTCTAAATGAAGATATTTATCTACCCTAACATTTTTAAAATGTTCTATATGCACCACAGAGATAACCTAATTTGAAAAGCAGAGAAGACAATGACAGCATTTTGAGAAAGAAAGTTTGATTTGATGGCAGTAAACCTGTTAAAAATGTCATTCTGTGACCACCGTCTGAGGCAATAAGTCATGTAGGCTTATTGGGTAAAGTGGCCTGTTTTATAGTCTATAGCACCCATTTTCTCCTGCATTCATATGATTTATATTCTTTCGGTTCCTGTCTCTGACCTTTCCACTCTGCTATTTCCACTGTAAACATAACAATCACATCATGAGTCTTCAATAACATAAAAACAACAAACGTATTACACAGATTGTAGTAACACAGATCATGAGTCTTCAAATGAGCAGTTACATGGGGCCTTTCCTCCAAAAGAGCTTCACATTTGGCTCAGTACTTACATGCAATGCTCAGTAAAATGCTGTTGTTACATTAAAATTAATACTTCAAAAGGACGATATGTATGATTTCATCTTGTACTGACTGCTACAACTGAAGGGTCTATCCTACTTCTGCGTCTGGAATGAGCTTTCTGTTCCTCACGGGATTCCACTTGCCAAGGTTTCATGCATTTTTTAAAGACATAGTTTCCAGACCACCTCATCTCTGGAAATTATTGAGAGCTCCAAACCCCACAGATGGAGGAGCTGTGTGACAGTTTTCTAAGCATCTTCAGTTCATTATACTTGGAGTCAATTTTGCATAGAAACTCCTTTATTATAATTATTTTTAGATTCAGGTTTCTTCCCTATTAATTGAACTTTTAAAACGTGCTTTGTTGATTATCATGACCTTTGTAAGTTTTCCAGTATGGCAGGTAAAACATAATTTATTACATATTTATTTAAGTAAAAAAATGATCAAATGACTATAACCAATGTATATATCATTTTCTTTGAAATATTAGTAACATATATCATAGATTTCTTTTTAGAGTTATTTATGTCTGGGTCTCTGTGCATGTGTATGTGTACCATGGCACACATGTGATGGTCAGAAGGTAACACTTGGGAAGCCATTTTATCTTTATACCATGGGTTCCGGGGCTCAACCTCAAGTTTTCTGGCATTTGAGGCAAGTATTTTTACCTACTGAGTCACTTTACTGGCCTAACGTTGTATATTTCAAAAATTGTTAAATACATTGGATAACTCCTTGCTTGATGTGTTAATTAAAATCACTTATAATTTTGCCTAATCCTTGTTTTGAATCCTTATTGCCCAAATAAAAAAAATATTCCCCATAAAAATTTCACTTGAAATTAAATTCTAACTTTAAGCTTATAGCTCTTAAGCCAGGAAGAGCCAGCAGCTTCACAATTCCTGGTGTCCTTTTCTCACATTTTCAGTAGTTTGTCTTTCTGGTCACTTTCACAGCTGGACTCTAAGCCCCTCAAGTAGTTTCACTGTCCAGAGTGGAGCAGAAGAGACCAAGTTTAGTTTACTAAAAAGTTATAAAGCCAGAGAAATTATACGTAACCATGACTTAAATATTGAACAGAGTCAATAAAGAACCATGATCTTTAACTTTGAGTGGCATTAGATATGTCTATTACCTTAGCTGTGGCAAGATGTCTGCATACTTCCAAACTCATCAAACTGGACCTCTAAATTATGTGCAGTTCTTCCCGTACCAATTAGAACTGAAAGAAGCCATGAATATATTCATAAAATTCAGTGACCCTTAGATAATGGGCATCCAATGAGCACAGACCTTCAGCTTTCAAGCAGATAAAACTTAAAAAAAAATCACCATATGTTAAGAAACTTGAGAAGATAATAGAAATCTACTTATTTAATCTTGGGATACGATAAGAGGAGAATGCTAACTGGCAAATCAACTGCCTTCCTGTAGGTACAGTGAATAATTGTGTTCACAATGCAAGCATGATGGCTAACTTGCTGAGCTGTCAAAATGATGCCAAAACCAAAATAAGAGTGATAGTTTAATTAATACATAGCTGGGTTAGCTGAAGAAATTCAGGGAATGGAATGAACATAATAAATTCTTATTAACTTACAAATACTATCTACTATGCAGGAATGGTACTTCCTCTACCCTCACACTGTCTTTATGGCTCTGAAAGTGACCAGCCAAAGACAGTTCCCAGTACTAGTACAAATGCCCCTTCTGGGTTCATTGGGTTACTGGCATCTCTCCTTGCTTCATTGTGCAGTCATTTAGAGATAATTCTATTTCCACCATCATGAGAGGTCTGGAGATTTTCTCTCAATCACTAATGTTAAACCAAGCCCCCTTATCCTTCTTCTCTGCATCTATACCTCCTTCTTAGGACTAGGGAATCATCTAGCAAGTGTATGTGAACACATTTACGGAAATCAATTATGAAAAAAACCCCATCAAACCTTTAAGAAAATTTTTTTCATTTTTATTAAGTAATTTGTTCCTTGGCAAATCCATACATACACATAGTGCATTCTGTTTATTCTCAACCTTCTAACTGCTCTTAGCTCCCTTCTCTTATCCCACCCCTCCGACCCCTTCCCTTCCTACATCAGCTGTCCCATATCTCCCAAATGTCCCTTTTTAATCATTAATGTATTTTGTTTTATTTTGTGACTGATTTTAACCAGGACAATTGTCTGGCCTTGGGTTTGGAACTAAGTTAATGAATGTATAACTGAAGACAATAGCGTCCTACAGAATCCATCAGTCATTAGTGGCTCATCAGAGACAGATCATTATCTAGAAATTCCTCAGAGATACATGCTTGTCTGGGGACAGGCCCAGTTTTGTGCAGGAAACTGTACTTGCTGTAAGATAATTTTTGAAACTTCTGTGTCATGTTCTGAAGATAGCATTTCACAATCCTTCTCCCCATCTTCAAGCTCTTGCATTGTCTCTGTATCCTTTTCCATGTGTTCCTAGGGCTATAGACAGTTTTGTAGAAATGCCCTAAGTGTGGTCATACAGTCTTCACTTATTCTGAGCTGCTTGGGTTTTCCATTTCCACTGTGTTTTTCCTTGATGCCAGAAGCACCTGGCCCAGGGTGCTTTATAAGGAATCTACAGAAAGAAACAACACTGTGCCTTAAATTCATGTCTGATATTACTGCATTCCTGACTTCAAAGAGTCTTTTTATCCCTTCCTTTTATTTTAAGTTTTTTCATTTATTCATTGACTCTGGCAGGAGAAGGTGGCCACGCATGTTTCATGGCATCTGTGTGAAGGTCAGCAGACCACTTGTGATGGACAGTTCTCCCCACCCCCACCCCCCCCGTGATATGGTCCTTGGAACCAAACCCATGTCATCAGGCTTCAGGCTTGTTAACAGACACCATAACCTGCAGATCTCTTTCTCATCCTTCTGCCTGACATATTTTTCCAGCCGATCTTTTTATTTTCTGTGTGGATAAACTCTGTTTTTCTTTTCAATTTTAAGATGTCTAGTTAAATTGTCTTCTGTGTGAGCCAATATCACAGAATAGGTATCAGTTAGCATCAAACATGTGTTTCCTTTACTGGGAATAATAATTGAAAGTAAGGTCAAGCATCTGGTTAAAGGGACACACAGCAGCATCGCATCTTGTTGTATGCTTAATCCATCTAAGAATTTCTCTTTCTCCACAGAAAATTGATAGGATTTTAGAACTTGCTGTGTCTTGTGTTGTGAGAAATGATTGTGCCTAAGTATGTAATAGGAAATAAAACTCACTTTAGAATGGAAAAAGTGAATTATTATGTATTATGTTTTGTTTTCAGGGCATAAATGAAATATAATTAGATAGCTGCATACTTTAATAGGTTTTAGCACTGACCACAAACTCATTACAAAAAACACAGTGGTCAGTTACTCTTTGTATTTTCATTAAAGCAAACTGGCAGTGGGAAAAAAATTGAAAGAGAAACATTATACAAGTGTGGCCTAAAAATAACTTCAAGGGTGACAAATAGAGAACATCAGATCCATTTATACTAAATTTGGTGCCCATGTGCCACAGTGTGCCCATAGAGGTCAGAGGAAAGCTCAGGGAACTGAGTTGTTATCTTCTTCCTTGTGTTTCCCAGGTATGGAACTCTTAATTGGTGACAAAAACCCTTACCCATTTAACTCATTGGCCCCTCTACACTATAATTTTGTGAAGTTACACTATGTTCACTAAAATAAAACAAATTCTGAGCATAAGTAAACAATCAACTTTGAGCACATCAGTAATTTATTCCTTAGTAATTGAAAAAAATGTTTTTCAATATGCTTGTAGCAAACAAGTGAGATTCATTATTCATTTCCATATTGAGGTTTTTGAGGTCATATAAGGTTAACTTTGACAATTTGAAATCTGAATAAATAAATGAATAAGTAAATGACAGTTGTTTTCCAAAATTAGAAGTAACATGACTTAATTATATGCTTTTTATTGATCGATGTATTGAGAAAAACTATCCAGAAACTCAAAAACAATGTAATAGACTCTCAACCTATAGAACACCTGCACAGACACCGCTGAAGGCCTGTAGCTCAGGCACAGCTGTTGAGGGGAGCCACTGATAGACCTGAAAATAGAACAGAAAGCCTGGATTCATTCCAGCCTGAAAGCCTGGATACAGGGAATTAGTTCTGCTGGGGCCTTGTCTTTTTATAAAGTCTTCAGAGTCTCACAAATCCTAGCATATGTCCCCCTGCTACTGAGAATAGAACTTTATTCTCTGGATTTCTTCAAATGGGAGCATTTTAGGGTTAGATTATGCCCTTTGAGGATTTGATCTTTATATACCCCTGCTTAAGTTCCTAGTTCTTAAGGACTTCTGAAAGGTTTTTCTTGATGTAGTATTATTCAGGGCTGCCTTTTTTTGAATCCAAACTGAAAGATGTCACTTGGAAACAAGTCACTGTAAATCTTGAGTTTTTCTCTGCAGGCATGTCTTCACAGGTCCTCAACTTTCCTATATGTACAACAAGTCATGTCTGGCTTTGATCTGACAGGACCAAGAGCAGCTTACATCATTACAAAGGAAATAAGCAAGAAGGACATTCATAAAAAAATCTTAAACCCAGGTGTTAAAATAGCTGTCTATGCTCTGTTCACCAAAAATGTTTCTATCCTTAAAGGATTATTTAAATGTATCTTTACAATCACACTATGTGAGTCTTTGGCCTTAATATTGCTAATCTTATTCTGATTAATTATTTAAGTATTTTGATGTGGTAAGCATTATGGAATGGAGGGTGAGGGGTTATATTCTTTGTTTGTCATTGGTTAAATGCAATGTCAAACTGTGATTTAAGATAAATACCTTGAAGACAACTCTGCAATCACGGAAGTATTTTTAGAAGTGTTGAATTAAATTTCGTATTCTCAACATTTCTGTGATCTGTACAAGAATCATGAGCATGTGACAGACATAATGTGGACAGAGCTGAGATGGGTTTAGAAGCAGAAAGGAAGTGTGATATCATCAGGGGAATTCACATGATGAATAATACTAATAACTAGAAAATTTATCAGCAGGGATGTGTCAAGATTTAGGCTAATACCCACATTTCTGAAACTCTAAGCAAACCAAAATAATATTTTCCACTTGAAATATACCAAAAAAGCTTTCATTTTCTTTGTGGGTGTGCATGTGACATAGAGCATATATCTAGGTCAGAGAACAACTTTAGTGTGTTCTTCTTGTCTACCATGTGAATTCCAGGAAATATCTTTATTCACTGAGACGTCCTTCTGGTTCCCAAAAATTATAACCATAAGCATTTATTTAAAACATTATCCCATGAGTTTATTCCACACACGTATAAAAGGCACTAGTATGCCATTGAACACTAAACAAAGCCAGCAATTTACAATAAAAACAAAAACAAAAATACAGTTATATTTGTAAAAGCCATGTAACTTTACAGTTTTGTTTTGTAATACATTCTAGAAAATTAAGACGTAGGCACATATGAAACAATACTTTCTGTGGGATGTTAAATTTCATATGTCATATACATGATGCATATACACACACACAGATGACACACACATACACACTCTTGTGTGAATGCAATTTTTCCTGTTCCTGAATATCCATAGATTGCATATAGACAGATTCAACCAAACACCAATCAAAAGTGTTTTTTTAAACTTGTGTTTTGGCATGGGAATGTAGTCTATTGTAGAACATTTCCCTGCTACAACTTTGGTTCTCAGCACTGAGGAGAAAAAGAACAGATTGCCTGTACTAAACCTCTGATCATTTTTATTTAAACAATGCATTGACAAAATAAACATTTTAGTAGACATGTAAGTAATCTAGAGATGATTTACAGTATAAAAGAGAATGTAGATAAGTTTTATACAAATATTACATATTTTGTGTAAGTGAATTTAATATGCTTAAATTTTGGTATCTGAAAAGCGTCTTTTAGCCAATGGCCCATGTATCCTGAAGGGCGATTTTATAGAGTCTGTGATGGCTAACTTGATGTGTCACTTTGGCAGGGTCACAGAGTATGAACTTTATTCCAAAAGTTTCCATAAAGAAATTTGGTAGGATATTAACATTTAATATCCATAAGGTCAAGCATCCATAAGTTCATGGAACCACTTCTCTGGATCAAGAGAGAATTATCCATCAGGCTGTGAACAAATTGAACCAGAACATCAGCTTTTCTGGGTCCTGTGGCTGCCAGCTTGCACAGCTAATTTGGGACACACCACCCTCCGTAATTCTTTCTTATAGTATCTATGTATATATGCACGTATATATACATATATGCATCTATGTATCTATTGTCATCCAGTAGCCAAGACATAGACCTACCCTGAGTGTCCAGAAGTTGATTGATATGTAGAGTAATCCAGAAGAATATATACAATGGTTTATTTAATCAGCCATCCAAAAGAAAATATTGGCATTTGCAATAACATGAGCGAAACAAGAAGGTACAATGCTAAGTAAAATTGTCAATGTATAGATAGACAAATACTGTCCAATCTCACCTACATGTGAGATCAATCAGAAAAGACCTTACAAGAGGAGATAGAACTATGGCTGTTTTCAGAGATTGGGGTGTGGGAGTTAGAATGTGGGGGTACTTGTTAGAGTTTCACTTATAAGAAAAAAATAGTTTCTTCAGATCTACTGTACAGCATAGTAAATGTAGTTAAATCCCACTTAAGATCTTCTTTAAATTGCTAGGGGATTATACTATATTATATTCTCATCCCAAATAAAGTATGTGAGATGGTAGAAATGTCAGATGGACTGTGTCTGTCTACTCCTTTGTGGCTAAAAATGAACTAGAAATGAAATACATAAATTTTCCTTAGCTTCCTAAGAAAACCTCTCCACCCCTTCACAAATACGTGTCTTAAATATAGTTCAAATGAGTCTTGAAACTGTTTATATTTTATTTTTAGAGTTTTCATTTATTGTGTGTTAGGTAAGTATGTACACACCACAGCATACATATAGAGGTCATAGCACAATGCAGGATTCAGTTCTGTTACTCTGCCATGTGGGTCTTAGGGAATTGAAGTCATTCATCAAGTTTAGGTGCAAGTGCCTTTACCACGGGAACCATCTCTCCAGCCAAGAGCTTTTCAGTAGAGATAGCTCTCTTGACAATGGCAATGATATTCAAAGTCTGAACAAGTTAGAAGTGCTCCCCAAGATACAGGATAGAGTACATATTTTAGAGACACTCCAATAAAAATATAAAGGCAAACATCATTACCTGGGCTCCTTACTATATCTTTGTATAACAAACCAGTTTGTCTCTACTTTAGCCACAAAGCAGAGCCTGGCTTGGTTTGTTGTGTAATTTATCAGTTCTCTTTATTCTTGGCTGCCCCTTTGCAGTTTTTTTTCCCTGTTATTCAAGAGGATATTTGGATGAGGATGAGGGTATTTGCAGGCTCTGACTTCTAGGCTGACTCCCAATAAGGAAAACAGATGAGCGTCTGTTCTGTTATACAGCTACAATCCTGCTTCTCCCTTTAAGAATGCAGGGGAAGTTATTGTGAAGCAGAGACTTGTCTTCCTTCATTTCTGATCTTGGTGAGTTTTTCGCACAGCATCTCGGGAATCCATCTCCAATTGTTTGTCTTATTGAAATAATACTGCTTCGAATGTTTGCCTAAGACCCCTCATTTTATGCAGTTTGTTCTCAGGATATCTCTTATCAGAGCAGGATATCCGATAGGACATACCAGAGGATATGTTCCACACTATCAGGAAACCAGAATTTGTCCTCAAGATCCACCATTAATACAAGATAAATATATATGGGGACCACACAAGTTCTTGACATTGGGAGAAACTTATTTGCTCTTTGTGTGGTGAACAATTTGTTACCTTAATAGCATTTTGGTTCCCATCATTGATCTCCGAGAACAGTTTGATCATCTCCTGTGGCATCTCTTTTTAAATAGTTCAGCAGTGAATAATATTTCTAAAATGCCCATAATTTACTCAAAGCCAGGCTGGCTGTGTCCCAGAGTCCTTTAGGAGAAATAACTTCACAGATACAAAAAGAAAGGAAACAGGTAGAGGCTGTCAGTTATGTGGCCATAGTCTCTTGTGGTAGACATACGGTCAGTGACTGGTCAGTGATTTAGGGCCTAAGAAGTAGGGCCTGGCTGGTGATATTAGGGTGCTACAGAAAGGGTATGGAAGGTGACAGCCTTGCCTGGGTTTATGTGTGGCTCTGTTTTCTGAGAGTGTCATGTAACCAACAAATGCCTGAAGTTGCCATTACCACAAACTGAGCTGCTCTTATCACCAGTCCCTCCCTAACTGAAATCCCCCACCCCAAAACCAGACCAGCAAACATGCTCTGGGCTTCGAGAAACGCACAGCCCATGGAATTCCAGAAGGCAGCCCACCCACATTGTTTCTGTGACGTGTTTGATCACAGTATTACAACTGTACCTGATCCTCTACTCTCCCTCCCTTCCAGGACGGACTTGTCATTCCCAAGGTCTCTAGGGACTAAGGGGAGTGCTGCATAAAAGAGGACATAATCATAGAGGGTAAGAAGAGAAATAGAATAAAAATAAACAGAAAATTAAAATCGAGAAAGAAATGAGCAATATATACATATATATACATGTATATATATATATATATATGTGTGTGTGTGTGTGTGTGTATACACACACACACACACACACACACACACACACACACACACACACACACGTCATATTGAGAGACTTAAGAGCCAGGTGGTGGTAGCACAATCCTTTAATCTTATTACTTGGGAAGAAGAGGCAGGCAGATCTCCATGAGTTGAAGGCCAGCTTTGTCTACAAAGTGAGTTCTGGGAGAGCCAGAGCTACATAGAGAAAAATCTGTCTCAAAAAAAAGGCATATCTTAGGTTTTCCAGTTTTATGTATCTAGTCACCATTTCCCAGAAGACCTACTACAGAAAGCCTTGCTAAAATTGACACTGATATAAGCCCAACATCCTTCTATTCTTCTCTGTTTTCTTCCCCTTTCTAATGACTTGATACTCACCAACATCTTTCCAGAAATTCCAAAATTCAAGGAAAAGACACTATCTCCTTCTATATGAAGAAATAATCCTACCCCATGGCATCACAGTATGAAGGCTTTTTGTCACATCAGGTAGGCACACAACAGGAACATTAGTCTCAAATGTCAATGAATTGAGGAAGCTAGATTTCATGGTATTCATATCTGTGTGTGTGTGTGTGTGTGTGTGTGAGAGAGAGAGGTGGGGGGATGAGATCTGACACAAAGATCAATATTTCTGAGAAAAAAATGATTGGTTACCAATACTTCATTCTAACACACATGTATCAACATGTACTAAAATATTTGGGAATACTGGAAAACAATGAAACTTCTGTTCAGTATTATTCTCATCTAAATAGAAAAAATGAGTGTATAATCAGCCCTTTGATATGGGCTAAACATGATTTGGTACTACATTCAGAAGCAAATATTTTATCGTTCATTTTTCTTTACTCAATGTGATGACTTTCCAAATAAACTGATATTATTATTAGAAAAAGTAATTCATTAGTGAATCATTATATATATATATATATATATATATATATATATATATATATATATACACACACACACACACACATATATATGTCCATCACAGCACAAAAATCTTGTTATTATAGATACAAATTTTAGGGCATATTATAGCCTCTCTGTTTCCCCCATCAAAATATAAAAGGGGGTGCTAATTTGGAAGAAATTTTAAAATATCAATGTTTGCAGAATATTTGTATATCAAAATGTGTTTAATTAATTTTCTAAAATTAATTATATTGAAGATCAAAAGAAAACTTCTTGTTTGCTGACTAGTCTCTACTGTGAAGACTGAAAACTTTAGTTAATAAAAAAATCCATCCACGTAAAGAAACACAGTCCTGCAATTCCACAGCTCTATATTATCTGAGATCAGAGGGTGAGGCAGGAAGATTGCCAGTTCAAGGTCAGCTTGGACTGTCTGATGAAAAGAAGCACAAAGCAAGACGAACAAAACAAAGGCAGAGAAAAGCAACAAACAAATGTAACACATGAAACCCATTAAGGGAATAGAAGGTACAAATGTTTTTTAATAAAAAACAAAATTGCGTGAACACATAGTGGCCTTCCCTGCCTATATTTCTCTTCTTCCTTTTCTTGTGATTACACTAGCAGAACTTCCTATATTTTCTAGCTTACTCTCAATGATGAAAATATATTCTGAAGTGATCTATCACATATTTAATAAATATCGAGTGCTTCATTTTTCTAGATTAATTGTATTTGCCCAAGATATAAACGAGCACTCTACCTCTGTACTTGTTACTCAATGATGAGAAATCTCCAAACAAATTTGCTCAGAAAATGTAAAGGAGTCACTATTGAGAATTGTTAGGAAAAGTGGAAATGAGTTCGAGAGTTTTGTTGTTGTTTCCTTCTGATACTCATGGCTCTTTGAATTCTAATGATTTCTCTGCTAGTCTCGATGCCTGGACCCCATTAGCTCTTGCAATATGGAGCAAGCTTTCTCTCCAGCCTGTGAGTGAGCAGCCTGGAGGCATAATGAGATTCCTGGTCAACTGCTCAACATGACCTCTTTTGTGATTTGTCCAGTTACAAGGAGCAGCTCCGATAAATGGCCTTTTCCATCAAAACATCCCCAGTAGAGGTACTCAGATATTGAAAGGAAGTCATGGGTCTTTGAGTTTCAGTTTTATGGCTCAAGATCCTTCAGTTTATTCTAGATTGCAAATGTGATGGTATATAGATGAACTTTTATTGCATTTTGATGGAACAATTATGCTATTTGTTTTTTTTTTAAACTTTC
The DNA here is from genome assembly GCA_026225945.1 of Cricetomys ansorgei. Classification (NCBI taxonomy): domain Eukaryota; kingdom Metazoa; phylum Chordata; class Mammalia; order Rodentia; family Nesomyidae; genus Cricetomys; species Cricetomys ansorgei. The sequence continues at coordinate 1,988,837 of JAMJFZ010004091.1, read as the reverse complement.
TCTTTTGGACATTATTTATGTAGGAGGGGCATGTGTGTTCAGTGTATGCATGGAGATTAGGGAACAATGTGAGGGAATAAGGACTTCTCCTCTCCTCTCACATTGTTACCTGCTGAGCCACATGGTGATCTACATTTTGCTTTGTAAGTGAAATGGATCGTAAGAGTTAAAAGAACACAAATTGCAGAGTGGCCCCAAGCAAAGTTTGCTATGCAAGTTCAAGCATAGAACATAGGAAATCCATTGGCTGAATGACAATTCTCCTGCTACTCTAGCCCCAGATCTACTAGCATTTTATTTTAAATGATTCAGCATTGGCTCTGCCAGGGTAGACAGGGTAAAGTGAAGTTCTTGACCTACTTGGCAGCTAAGTATTAGGTGGGTGTTTCTCCTGTGTTTTCCATGAATGTGTAGCAGAGTCAATATGCTTTACTCAATCCTAAGTGCTTCATTTGGCCTCCAGAGTAACTGAAGTATGAGGCATTCTTCGACTTTATGAGCTGCCTTCTGACCCCTTTTATAACAAAGGGAAAATGCTCTAGAATATGTGGGTGTGAAAATATTTTCAAAGTCCCTAAACTGAGAATGGATATGGCTTATGTGTCTTGCTTCTTACACATTTCACTGGCTGAGAAATTAAGACTCAAAGGCATAATTAAAATAAATGGGAATTGGCATTTTTATTATGTACATACTATGTACTCTCAGAGACTGCTGGGGGAAGAAAGCACTTTGCTTTCTGTTACGATATAGTTTCATTGAAGTGTCAATGCTTGCAGCCTGTCTTCTACTTTTCTTGACGGTGTCATTTGAGTCAGAAGTCTGTGGCTGGACAGCTCTTGTGGTTTTGGTATTTAATTAGGTTTTGACCATTAAAGCTTGCTGAGTCCCAAAGGCTAGGGAAAATAAATACTTGCCTGGGTTGCTTTTTCTCTACCAATCTAGTAAAGAAGCAGTGACCAAGAGACCAGTGAGAAGACTGACCTTGTCAACATTCCTTTATTTCTTGGTGACAAGTGCTGTTGTTTTTGTTTTTTTAAGTGCTGTTGTTTTTGGTGATTCAAGCAATGGGTCAACAGATATCTCAAGAGATAAAAGACACCTCTACATTAATTCTCTAAGTTCAGTCTTAGACATACATGGTAGAAAAAGAGAACCAAATCCCACAAGTTGTTCTCTGACCTCCACCAGAATATCATGGTGAACACATACACACACACACACACACACACACACACACACACACACACACACAGACACTTAAATAACTGTAACTTTTTTATTTGTTTGTTTTTTTAAGACAGGGTTTCTCTGTTGTAACTCTGGCTGTTCTGGAACTCATTCTGTAGATCAGGCTGGCCTTGAACTCACAGAGATCTGCCTCACTAGTGCTGAGATTAAAGGTATGTGCTACCACCACCTGGCAAATGTAACATTTTTAAATGATCTAAACAATGAGAATGAATTAGACTAGACTATTTTGACATTTTGATTCTTTAATATATGAGAATGGCTGAGAGTTTGTCAACCCAGCATTCCAAGACGTTTCAGTAGAGTTTTGCTTTTAGAAACTTTAGAATTTTGTGCCTGCTTTCTTAGCATCTCATTTTTCCTCCTCAGTGCTTGACTACACTGTTTGCATTTGGAATAAGACCTCATGCGCCCATGTTTGTCAACACTCTGTGGTCCTCTGCATCTGTCAACTATGTACCACGCTGTCTACACACACAGTAAATGTAGTCAAGCTGTTCATGCCAGGCCAAGATTTCTTCTCCATCATTCACTTGGATGCATTTCCTAGTAATGCTCACTTGAATCACAGTAGGAAATTCCACTGCTGAATTTTAGGCATAATGTAAATTTTATATCATTTATAAATGTATTAACAAGTACTAAAATGTTTGAAAAAGTTTGATAACAATGGAACTTCATACCAGCTTTGTTCAAAACTAAATAGAAATAAAAGAGCTTACAATCATCCCTTTGAGATGGGAAACATGTAATTTTGGCACTACGTTAGAAGTATAATTTTATCATTTATTTCCTTTACTCAACTTGATGACTTTCTAAATAAACTAATATTATTAGAAAAAATAATTCTTCAGTGAATCATGATATATATGTATAAATTTGTCTATCATATGTATATATTCATATTCAATATCTTTTCCCTGTTCCTATAATTTATTTTTCCTTCTCAAAACAGCACAGAATCTTGTCATTACAGATAAAAATTTTAAGACAGATTATATAACTTTCTGCTTCCCCATCAGAAGACGAAAAGCAGAACTAATATGGAAGAAATTTATAAATACCAATGTTGGCATTTACATATTATTGTTCACAAATTTCTGAGTAAACACTTAAAATATCTTTCAATCAACATTTGCTCTGTTTCACTATAACACATGTTACTTAGATAATATTATCAGCAGAAAGATAATAAATGGTTAATAATTTATTTCTTATCATCAACAATCCTTGTGATGATTTTAGATAGAAGAATTTGTAAATAATTTCTTAAGACAATATATTTGATAATCTCTTTATTTGCTTTAACATAATTTAGGGAAACTTTCTTTTCTATAATTTAATTTTTGAAACTTCCATGTATGACTGTATTTATATCACTTTTATACACCCTCTCTTTCCACTGAACTTCTCTCATATTCCACCTATTTCCTGATAAATTCATGATCTCTTCTTATTTAGTTTTTATTCACACAGACAGGCACACACACGCGCACACACACACATACATGCACACACACACATACACACTTGATCTATTTAGTGTTGCTTTTGCTTTAATAGTAAACTTTTTTTTGTTTAGTTTTGTGTATATATATATATATATATATATATATATATATATATATATATATATGTATGTATGTTTTGGGATAGGGTTTCTCTATTATAACTCTGGCTGTTGTCCTGGAAATCACTCTGTAGACCAGGCTGGCCTCCCAAGTACTGGGATTAAAGATGTATGCCACCACTGCCTGGCTTTAGTAAACTTTGAAATATATTGGCAGTATCTTGTCTTGTATTGTCTTCATCTGTAATTTTTTTTCACAGTTATTTTGTCTTTAAGGAAAACTAGGAGGGCTAGAGTCATGGCTGAGAGGTTAGCATCCCTGGATGCTCTTGCAGAGGACCTAGGGTTTTTTTCTCCCCATAGGACCTTCATGGTGACTCATATCTGTCTGTATGTTCAGTTCCAAGGGAACCGATGCCCACTTCTGGTCTCAGCAGATACCAGGGACAGCAATGCATGCAGATACAATTCTCATTAACATAAAATAAATTTCAAAAGGAAACACCAGTTTGGAGAAACTAGGAAGGAGAATGAGATGGAACCTACAACATGACTTATTTAAATGTCTCAAGAGTAATTAGTTAAGTTGTGCTTGTCTCTTTCATTACAAGCCTATTACACAGGCCAACGAAAAGATGACTGTGGTGAATGAGTTTTTAGGTCATTTCTGATAAAGTTAAATGTGGTTGTCATTTCAATTGATCACTCTATATTTTTCCATAGTGTTCATCCATCTCTTGGAATACTGCATTCAATAAGTCCTACAGGAAATAATTTGGCCAATTTTTAGAGAAAATGCTTTCTCACATTAATAGCTTTGGGTTCTTATTTCCTGCCAAGATATATAAGAACATATTTGATAGTGTTAATTTCATGCTTCAGAATTACTGAGTTTCCTCAGGAAATAAGTATTTAATTAAAATAAATCTCAAGTAAATATGTGGATTCTTTGAATCACAACTGAGACAATTAATACTAATAATTTTGATCCAGTGTACATATAACTATGCATTTATATTTGCTAGATTAAATTATTAATTATTCAGTATCAGGTTATAAGATTGTTGTTGAAATATTAAACATACTTCAGAAAGAATGGGAGAAAGGTTTTTGAATGTGATAACAGTTAATTAAAATACAGTGATAGACATAACAAACATCCTATTTTTATTTTAGGGAGGTGTTGGAGAATTAAATGAAAACTCATGCATAGAAGAGCCCATTATGTCTGTTAGTCTTTAAAGGAGAAAAGATAACAAGAAAAAAAGAAACTCTGAACCAAAAGCATAGGGAGAAAAAGGGAAGTCAGGGAAGGAGTAGGTTTTGACATTTAAGATAAAAATAAAGCATATCAAAATTATCACTATATACCAAAAGTTTCAAAAAATAAAACAAATGATAATAGCACCATGCAGCACAAACCATGGGAGAGACTTTGGGGAGACTGGGTTTAACCCAAGCAAGCAATGTGCAGCCCAGTCAGTGAGCATCAGGGAAATGTCAAGAGACTGTCAGAGTGAGTGGAATTTGATAAATATCACAATGAATTAGTCAAGCTGTTGTTGTACTTGGCTCAGGAAAAAAGTACTAACCACATATTTAGGGTTTCTGTAAATAGTTTCAAGAAAGAAAAACCCTTTGCCTAAGAAAGTTTTCAAAATGATAAATGACTACTAGGGGGTGGAGAGAGAGAGAGAGAAAGGAAGGAAGACAGAAAGAAAGAAGGAAAGAAGGAAAGAAGGAAAGAAGGAAAGAGAAGGAAAGAAAGAAAGAAAAAGAAAGAAAGAAAGAAAGAAAAGAAAAAAAGAAAGAAAGAAAAAAGAAAGGCAAAAGTTGAGGGTTGAAGTATCTGTTGCTCCTAGAATTGGCTGAGAAAGTGGAAAGAACTTAGCCACGATGTAAAATGGAAATCACAGATGGGATAGGGGAAGCAGAAATAACCAGGAGCAGACAAGCGGCCCAAGGACTGTGACAATATGCCTAACGGCAAAAGAAAACTCACATATGTGCTTTCATTGATAAAAATATGTAGAGATTTCTGTATGAATGGGGTTTTATTTGTAGAAATGGCTCAGTCATCCTTTGCAGAACCTACATCCGGTGGTTCACAAGCCCTGTATAACTCCATGTCCCAGGGCCCACCACCCTTTTCAGACCTCTAGAGATGATGCATGCTTCTGGTTTACATAGAGAACACTCAGGCACACACAAAATGTATACAAAAAGTGGGGAAAAGATGAAAAGAAACTTATTTTCTTTGTTATCAAGCAAGAGAAGTGATCGGGTTCTAGAAGTAATTAGTTGATCCGTTGAAGCAAGTTTACTATCTGTTGCACACACTGTCCAGAGCTGCATAGAAATAAACTTATGGATACAGCTGCAGGACAGGAGGCAGTGCCTTGCTCCTGTCAACCCCTTCAGAGACAACCTCAGCATTCCCAAATATGTCCTTATAGGGAAGTCTCCCAGTTTAAGATTGATGTTAGGATCACTCTGAGAATGCAGAGTGAGAGCACTGAATGAGTCTGGCTGCAGACAGGAGGCTACATCTCAGCCAGGCTCTCCCTTGAGTAACCCTGTTGTGTTAATCCTCCCTTTCAAGACTGCTGGTTCCAGAGACAGACACAAGTTAATATCCTGCACTTTCGCAGTCTCAGTGCCTACTTCCCAAAGGCCTACCTTGTGACAGTGTTTAAAGTGTAAAACATGGCATCATCCATCACATCAGGCAATAAAACTGTTTCCTGTAAAACCCCTCATGCACTGACTCTGCCATCCTTTCTTGTCTTGAAGCTAATTCTTTTATCGAGTCAGAGCATCTCTGAATCAGATTCTGTACTTCCCATTCTCTTCTTTTTTTTTCTTCTTATGGATACAATCAGGAACTTCTTTTGTAAACATCTTATTTTATTTGGCATAGTTTTAAAACTTATGCACTTGAAATTGGTCTGTCTATGTTGCTCTTCACTTTGTTAGTAGGACAGCTGAAGGAATACAAAGAAAAAAGTGTGGAGACAAATAATTGAACAGTATTAATGAAAGGCAGGGAGATCAACAACTTAAACTTGAACGATTTTTTGCAAATGCAATCCCGACAACCTGGCAAGTGTCCCTCCCTTTCCCCTCTCTCTACCTTGCCCAAATAACTACTATTCCTGTTTAGATGCCACAGCTTAATTATTCTTTGGGGATTGCTCGTCTGCTCCATAATTTCCACATGTCATTTATCATCTCTGTTCAAAGTATATATTTTACAAAGCAGCTTAGACAGATGGGAACGGCCTTATTGAAGTAGAATTCTGTAGCAATGTCACTCCATACTGGCTTTCTGAATCTTGAACTCAAAGATAAATATATCTATTTCTGTTCATAACAGTGGATGTATATGTTCGTTTGAAAGTCATAAATATCCATAGAATGATTGTGAATTGAATGAGAAATGGATGTGACTTCTGAAAAAAAGTTTGATGATTCACAATTTAATACTGAAGCAAACCATAAACACAGATCTTAGTGGACCTGATGCAACGTTTAAGTGCTCTAGAAAACTGGATGGAGGACTGTCTGAAGGTTTAACTGTGCATCTATATCTGGCCTTTGCTTATGTTCTCTGCATGTTCTGCACCATAAAGTACCCTGCTCTCTTACAGAGCTTGAGACAAGTCCCTGTTTCTCATCTTAGGTCCAGGTGTTTTGGGTTTTTTTTGTCAGTTTCTTAGGTATCTTGCTACTTCACTGCTCATGTTCAGCAGAAGATTCTGACTGTGAATTGCAATGAAAGAATAACTGCTAGGTTTGATCAAACCCCAAAAAGTCCTTTCTGATGGCAAAGATTTATTGAGTCTGTGTGAAAGAGAACTCTCTGCTCCAACTCCATGTTCATTTGCATTAGCAAAATTCAGTTCTTCCTGGGTAGTCTTTTCCTTTCTTAAGATAGTTTCAACTCATACAACTAAAATAATAAGTGCTCAAATAAAATCTCTATAAGATAAATATAACCAAGTTCATCATGTAACTCAAATACATTTTGCCTAAGAACTATTTAATATAAATTTCTAAAATTAATAAAAATTTAATTTTAATTACTGTCACAAAATGTTGGATATTATCCATAATTTAGAATTACATTGTTCTTGCAAATAACAAATAATCATACTTAAAATCCAGGGATCATTTATTGGGCTCAACATTAGTGGTTAAATAAAGAAAATTCTGGAAGACTCTGTCAGTTACTTAGAATTTCTTAAGAATTCAAAATGGACTTGCTATTTTGGATAAAAATGGCCCCAAAATACTGGAAATAAAAGCTCTCATGGGTGTCCTGGTTTGAAGAAGTATTATAAACATTTTATGTAGCTCAATTTAACATTCCTACATTAGCTTCATTGTGTAAATGCACTGTTATGTGGGCCAATGCTCTGTACTGTGTTTCAGGTAATTTTATTTCACAATGGGTAGATATGACTGTATAGTTGCACATCAATATATTTATACCTAATGCAGGGGATATGGAGGACTATGCTGTGTATGCCTCATAAATCAATGCAAAAGAGGCCACATTTATGCACCATTTATAGTGACGTTTTGTATGTCCTCCATCCAAATAATTACACCTATTATGTTCCAGGTTTTCAAGAAAAATCACATCTTTTTAATGTGGAAAATTTCTTTCAAGTAAGTAACTGATTTCTGAACCAAATATAATGTGCAGTCTTAAGTTAAAGCACTACCCTTGGATAAGCATTAGGACCCTGGACCTTATGGTCTAGTTCTAATCAATTACATTATCTGCTTATCATTTACCTAAAATGAATTGTGACAAAGTATTCCTGGAAACCAGAATGTAAATACTAATTATTTACATTAATAATTCATAATAATATACATAATACATAATAATATTTACACTAACAAATAAAAATGAAAGCACTGAAATACCCACAAAAGACAACTGACATATAAAGCTGTAGTCTCCACATCTAAGCCTCAAAATATAATGATAATCTTTAAGCAAATTCACTTATTGTGTCTTACATCTGTCTTTGATTAAAAATGATTGTTATAAAATATTTGTTTTTATTTTGGTCACATATTAAACATTTTGAAAAGTTAGTCAGCATTGCTGTGAGTCTCATTTGCTTGATTGGATCATAATTCAGAAAACAAATACAGGTATCATTCTATCTCATAAATTTCAAGTACAGCAGTGTATTTACATAATATCACTTCCCAACTTTTTATTTAAAGTGTAAAATAGTCTCTATGCCATTACTGTTGAGACAGTAGAGAATTGAGTTAAATTGTACATGTATCCATTATTATTTGCAGAGTATTATGGTTATATTGAGATGATAGGAAATAGTTACCTTCATTGGAATAACAAATGCACATTTTTTATGAACCTTGGGTATTGAGATCAAATAAATCTGGAAAATAAAGTTTATCATAGGGACATTCCATAATTTAACTTCTCTCAGGCCCAGGCCACAACTCCTTTGGTTTGTGACCATGACCATGGTGTATTGGTCGACTTTTGAAGCAGAAGAGTGAAAGTGATCACTGAGACATCAGTGAAACTCACGACTGTCTCGTGTCATTTAGTGATTTCTCAGAATAATCTATTTAAAGCAATCAAATCTGCCATGGTATGTTAATAATGATATATCTATCATTTCAGAGGATTGATTTCTCCTTTCCAGGTTCCCTTCTTCACTGTCTTATTTCTTTGTGCATTTTTTCTTCTAATCTGAAAACTTCAGGAGTGCCATCTCCACTTACGTCTTTCTAGTCTCTCAAGATATTAGACTGTTCACTGGTTCATTGAGCTAATTGAGTTGCTAAGTCAATCTCCTGACTTCCAGGGTGATAGTATAATACTCCCCCTCCATCTTTCCCCCTCTTCCTCTTTCCCTCTCTCATCCTCTCCCTCTCTGTTCCCCCTCCTCTCCTTTTCCTCTTCTCTCTCCTTTTCCTTCTCTTCTCTCTCCTATCTCTTTCTGTCTTCCTTTCTCCCAGCAAATTCCTTTTAATTTTGAAGTTTTTATTATTGTCTGCATCTATTAATGTTCCTTATACCTACAACAAAGCATATTCAGACCCATGACATTCAATTGTCACTGAAAGATACTATATTGTAAACATCAATTTGATTCTTTTTTAAAATATATTATGCTATTAGGTTCAGTAATCCACAAAGAGATATAATCTTCTGGATCCCATGGGTTTAACTATTACTACTTTGTTCTTTCATAATTAACATTCTCAAAACTAATTTCTTTACATCCTGACTTATTCTGTCTCATAGAGTAGTAGCTGAAGAGCTATGTCCACAATACTAATGCCAGCATTTCTTTTTAAAGAGTTAACTTCATTACTACTTTTATTTTTATTTTTGTGTGCTTTTGTCTGTCTGTATGTGGGGCAGGGAAAATGGAGACAGAGAGACAGAGAGACAGAGAGACAGATAGACACAGAGACAGACAGACAGATGGTGAATGCCACATATATGCCATATATGTGAAGGTACCTGTGATACTCAGAAGAGGGATTCAGGTCCCCTGGGGTTGTGGTTATAGGCAGTCATAAGCTGACTGACATGGATGCTGGGAACTGAGTTTGGGTCTTGTGAAAATGCAGCAAACACTCCTGTGCTTACACTGCCTATAATATTTTCAGATTTCTCACTGTGACAACTCTTTTTGTGAGGCTGACTCACACTTGATAGTCCCGTGTTGACTCTGCAGGCAGAGCAGGCCATGCTTTATCGCTCTGTGTAGTTTGATCTTCACATTGGATGATGACGGTGTCATCATTCCTGTATCATCAACAATTCAGTATTGTTGCCAAAAGATTTATTGATAATGTCACCTGAGTTCATTTTTTACCATAATTTCAAAACTTAAGCTTTTTGGTCTGTTTCATACACATATGCAATGTATTATGATTATCCTCACCTCCCATACCCTCTGTTATTCGCACTACTTTATCTTTAAACCCCTTCCTCTTCCTAAATATGACACTAGTGGCTACACCAATGATGAAAATGATGACCCTCCCACAGCAAGCACTAACAGTTAATACCTTTCCAGGAAGGAATGGTGCCTCATAGAACCACCATTATCTGTAATCAAATTTTCAAGGGCCCAATGGGAACCATGCAGGTTCCCATCACTGCTGTGTGTTCATAATTGAAAAGTTCATATCTTGATTATAATATTTGATAATTTTCATCTCCAATCTCAAGCTATTATATTCTGTCTTCTCCCTTTTCTGCAATAACCCCTGGACTTTAGGAGTGAAAAAATGCCTTAACTGGGCAGAAAGGTCAATAACCACTTATTTTTAGCACTTTTGGCCAGATATGAGCCTCTGCATTGACAGTTACTGTCTGCAAATCAGAGCTCCCTCCTTTGGACTGAAAGTAACACTAATTTGTAGGTATAAACCTAAATATTTAGAAGGAAATTTAACAACATACATATGAAGGGGAACAATGGTAGCATGTTTCCACCATAAGCAAATGACTTCCTATGGACATTTGACCAGATGTATAGTACCAAACATGCATACACTCCTGTGGTGAAGTCTTCCAATCCTGTCAAAAAGTGGTTGGTTATCCCCAAGATGGTCATGCCACTATTGTACCAGTGGACATACTGCCTGATAAGTCAACACTGTAGCAAGCATGTGAAAAATCAATTGACCTGAAAATAGCACAACGTGAGAATTATATATGTGTGATATGTGTTGTATATGTGTACATGTATTTTATATAGGTATATGAATGAAATATATCTAAGTGTATATAAGTCATTTTTCTGTTAATTAGAGTTTGCATAAGAATCATAGTGGATTATTAGTGAAACAATGAAAATGAAAAGAGGACACACACATCTACCCAAGTAATGATGCTGGTACTTTCAGATAAAAGTGAATTGCTTAATCCAGTGCTACTTCTTTTTGTTATTTGTGTCAAGAGAACAGGGGGGTCTCAGACTTAGTTGGCACCAAGAATGCGAGACACTTGGATCACCAGCATCTCACATTCTTAACAGGAAAAATTATTATAGCGATATTATATGACTATGTTTCTAAGCCTAATATTCAATTGTTCTCTTGTACCAAAAATAAGAACACATATACAAACATCATGAATGTGCACATATCATATACATATTAATAAAATGTATGATGTATATAGATATACATATATCTGTTCTTAAAGAAAATCTTGATAAGTACATATGTTTAAAGTATTTTATGAAACTACATACCAAACTTACATGAGGGTGTGAATATTTTACTATATGTATTTTATGGCTGCTTTTAGCTACCTGGGTATATGTGGACTGGACCTCCAGGTGCTGAAAGGTTACAGAACGCTTTCTGGCTTGTAATTAAAATAGAGAGGGATGTGAACTAGAATGGCAGGAGAAACATGGGACTCAAGTCTAGAATAAGAAAACCTAGATTAAAAATTTATTGCAGGGACATCTTGAAGATAAAAAGACATTTCAATGAATGGAGCTGTCTTAATTTGTAAATGGCGAGAGATAAACTGAGGTTCCAAAGCCTTTATGACAAGATTGTATTTCTATATGGCAAAGGCAAATGATAGATTTTTTTTTGGCTTGGTTATAGGTTTTTGACAGGAAGGTATAGTGATTAAAGAGAAGTTTGAACAGGAATATTTTGGCAGTGAGTAAGATGAACTCTAGATTGGAATATTGAGATTGATAGATGACAGATCAGTGAGATGCATTTGTAATTATCTAAATAGGAAGTGGCAAGTAGCCATATCGCAGTGGTGACAGGCAGGATGGAGAAAAAAAGAATGTACCTGTGGTAGATGGAGAATGAACAGCTGGCAACACTTGATCATTCTTTGACTCCTCCCAATACCCCAAAATAGCTCCTGTGTTTTTGGCCAGGGGCTTAGAGCTAATGTTAGTCCTGTTAGTATAGATTGACAGCTGACTTGAAAGTAGAAGAAATCTTAGACAAGCTGAAGAATGTAAATTTCAGTTAAAGTTGTCCTTTTATGTTTGAGAAACTCCAAATATTTTAAGGATACTCTCAGTCAGAATGTAGCTCCCATGAGATGTCAAGTAGCTCGTGTTGAGGACAGTGCTGTTTCTGCATGTGTGGCGATTGGAGGAAAATCTAGGGGTAACTCTGTCTTAAAGGTATTTCTGTTAGTCTCCCCTCTCCAGGATATGCACCTCAATATGGTTGCCAAATTCCAATAGAAGGAAATTTCATTCTGCTATTGTTTTTCTGCTCCTTTGCTTTACTAAATGCATTTTTTATTCTTTAGTTACAAGAATTAATTTAGATTCAGATTTTCGTGTCTATTGCCAACTTATTACAATACCCACTAAAGGAACCTTGCAGTATTTTAGACTCATCAGCAATTCTGTTTCATATCCAAAATTTCAACAAAAGAAAAATTATATACTTTTTGTCCAGGCTTAACATTTTTGAAGATACTTCATAGCTGCTCTGGAAAATAGGAGAAACCTAACCAATTCCTAGTATTTATGTTCTCAAAAGGAAACAGATTGCATTCATTTTTTTCACATTTTGTATGACTATAATTATTATCATTATTCTTTTTCATTTTGGGAAAGAGAAGGTATTTGTTAGGAACTGAGTGTGTGCTTGTGGATAGAGAAATATTTGTTCATTCCTCAAAAATGACTGCTAATGTATATGGAATGTTTACCTAGACTGAGGGTGTTCATTTAAAACAAAATAGATTCGATTGTATTAGCCATTTTAAACTTTAGAAAAGACTGAATATAAAGAACTAATACATTGTGAGATAGTATTACTTAGTTTAAAGAATATTTGAGCATTTCCTATTTCCTATGAAACATGACCTACAAATATTCTTAATAATCATAATAACAATTATTATTTTTGTTCGGTAAAGTGCTCAGAGCATGTAACTGCAAGCAATGTGTGAATCAATGGCATAAACATTCTAAAGACTTACACAATTAGGAAGAATAGGACTATCAGAATCCCCATAAACTGTTCACCATTTAGGGAAATTACCAACATAAACTTTGGGTTTTTTTATTTGTTTGTTTGTTTGTTTTGCCATGTGTGAACTATTTATTTTCCTGAAATGGTGAAACATGAGTGTACATTATTTATTTTTTCCATTGCTATGATGAAGTACCCAAAAAGAGAAACAAGAAAATGCAGGTTTCTGTGAGCTCATATTTTAAGAATGCAACCCATCATAGTGGAAAAGGTGCGTTGGTAGCTGGTATGAGGTAGCTGGTCTCATGGATTTCAGAGTAAATAATGAGATGAACGCAAATGTCCAGCTCACTTTCTCCTTTTTATTTGGTCAGGAGGCTTACTCTTTGGAATAGACTGCTTTTATTAAGGTAGCCCTTCACCTCTTCCACTAACATTTTCTGAATATACATTAATAAACACATCCAGAGTTGTGCGATATCATGGTGACACTAAACCCATTCCAAGTGACAGTGGACATTAGCCACCATGGCGATATTGTCACTGGACCATATAATGCATTGACTATGATCCTAATCAATGACTTTTTGTTGATGATTACACTGGCTACAAGTCAGTTATTTTCAATTCAGAAATTGGAAAATGCAAGGTTTAGTTTAACCTGGAGCATTACCTGGTCATATTAAATTGTGTAAGTGCATTTCTGTCTGTTAACTTCAATTTGAAGAGCATGAAATAATAGCATTGAATGTAAATGAAAATAAAAGCATTTAAAGACATAAAATGCCTGAAAATTGAAATTACTTTGTGAATATATTATTGGGTACTTATAATTTCAGTTTTTGCAACAGTGCTTAGCCCCATATATATTTTTGTGAAAGTTAGAAATAAAATAGTAAGCTTGCTAAAGACTATTAATGGTTCTACAAAGACAAGTGTTAAAATAAATCACATAAGAGCATTGCATTGTTATGTTCATTTTTATAATGAATGGAGTAGTTAGTGTAGGACATATCTTTATCATTTCAAATATAATATAGTTAATTATAAATAAAATTCTAAAATGATTATTTCATTGCAATATATAACTAATTCAGTATATATCTTACTCTTTTTAATAACTGAATATAAAGGCCCTGTATTCAAAGATTGCAGTAATCTTTCCTCAAAAGTCACATAAACACACTCACAGCTTCTGAATGACTTCCTAATTTTTTTTTTATGATTTTGAATGATATAATTTAAAATTAAAGAAATCTTTTAGAGAATGCAAATTGCTAATTGATGAAAACTGGAATCTTTACTTTTAGAATAGGGACGATAATACTTACAACAGTGCTGGGACTAGACGAGATCAGGAGTGCAAAGCGAGACAAGACTTGCCCTGTGTGCTGGGCCCCTTGCTCCCCACAACCGCAAACACCTCAGCCCTTCCCTGACACCATAATACCTTGGATGACTGTGTGGCATAAAATATTGTCCTCTGCAGACGTGGTAGTCAGAAAAGCACTGCATGTGTTTACAAGTTTATCCTAAGTTTTGGACATTTCTTCATCATTATAGGATTAGCAAACTCTCACTAGCACCTTTTTAAGCTTGGCTGTAGAACTAGGGAGAGATCCAAGAGAAAAGTGAAAGATGGAAGAGGAGAAACCAGGTGGGAAATACAGAAAGACAAATCAAGCAGAAAGGAACATGGAGAATAAAGGCTTGCAGCCAGAGTGTGGAGGGTGATCAATAGTCTTTGGGTCTAATTAAGTTCTTCTCTGGCTTGACATTTTTGCCTCCTGGATACAAACATCCTCTGAACTGAGCCTCTTTGATTCTTTCTCCCTTTAGTAACTGGATTTGTCGTGAGATCTAGGTATTAGCCCAACATGCAGAAAGACGAGTTAATTGGACGAAATATTTTCAAGTTTCCTTATACCAATGAAGGGTCTGAACATCATATCTAGTATCTACTCTCCAACCTAAGGCTGACTTTCTCCTTCAGTTGTAGAAATCCAGAAAGTTAGTCCATTCCTTCATCACATGGTCTCTTGCAAACAAGCAGGCATGCTCACAGTCATGTTCTCATCCCTAACATAAACACTGAAGTGCATGAATGGTACACAGTCATATAGGTCAGTGGGTGACATGGGGGCATTTAGAAGTAAAGGTATTTTGTAAAGTTTGGGGTGTTTCCATTAATGTGCTTTAAGTCTGTAAGTACCTCTTTTTTGCACTTTATATTGGTAGTAGATAAGTAGATTTAAAAAGTAATCTACTCAGAAAATTGATTATTATTAAAGGCAACCACATTATTTTTGCTCTTTAATTAAAACCGATGCATTCTATTCACTCAGTTAATATGTCTTCAATGGAAAAACACTGACTAATAAGCTATGCAAATAACATCAGGTTGTTTGTGAAGAGCAGACAGTAGGCTGTAAGGTGGCGGTGTGCCTCAGTGTTATCTTCAGATACTGAACTCCCACCTGTTATTAGGAGAACAGTCCAAGTTTCTCACCTTTGGTTTTGAATGGAGGCTGCAGGACATTACTCATTATTGCCTTTAAAACAACAATCTTCCTTGGGAAAGATGTCACAGCCCTATTTCCATGGCAACAGGACCCTATAAAGATGAGTTATCTATTAGTTGTACTTCTGGTCAATAAACACATCCCTGAAAGTCACCAGGAAGGCAGGCTTATGAAACACAGTTTTACGTAATGTGTAATGTTTTTTCCTCTGAATTTCTCAACAATAATTATTCATTAAATGAAATGTTCATTTAGGCACATTCATATTAACTAGATTACACAGATTTATTAATTTTTTTTTCAGATTTGTTTATTAGTAAAATACAATGTGATAAATTTTCTCTTATGCTAAAGAACATAAAAAGAAATAGATATACTCCTCTATCATTGTCATTATTTAAACATATAATAAATACATATAATGAAAATATATGAAAATTAATACATAAGCCATCAAAGTTTGTCAATAGCAGAAACAAATAATTTTTAAAAGGGTTATAAACAAAAGAAAATTTCTGTGTTAATCATTTTAGAAGACTATGTTATTTGGATAAAAGTCATACCTCTATTAATTTTAGCGTACAAAAGGAAAATATGTAATAAGTGAAAAATGACCACATTATAAGCAAACAGTCCTATGTAGCCTTCTTTATGAAGATAGTTACAATTTCTGGACCTCTTTGTAGTTGTGTTGTGGGTGTGAACACATTTATATGTGCAAGTATATCATGTTTTACTCAGTATCTCTGGAAAACTTAGTGTTTTATGGTGACCTGCTCACATGAAGCATAATGGCCGCTTACAGGAAGTTTATGTTACTGCTGGCAGAATGGTAGCTTCAACTTCCAATTAGACAATATTGATTTCACAATTTTTCTTATTCCTTCTAACTTGAGTATTTTGATGAAATGAAATTTAGAAACCTCAGAATTGAGGATCAGAGGAAAGAAATTGACTGCTGTCAAACTTAAACCCAAGATTGTCCAAACTAGGACTAGAGGCTGATAACAAACACTTCCTATACAATCTTTTCAAGCCCCTAAACTACATGCCTGAATACTTTATAATAAGTGGTAAGCTAATTTCTTTATCTCCCTCTATTCGTTATTTATCTCTTGTGACCAAACACTTGAGAGAAACAACTTAAAGATTCTGACTCAAAATTCCTGAGGGTTGAATCCATGTTCTTTGCACCATGCACTCAAGCAGAACATCATAGCAGATTGAACCATGGTAGAACAAATTGGAGAGGAAGCAGAGAAAGCTGAATGCTGTCTCTAGATGGCTCTTTTCTTTCTGAATTTTATTTTTGTCTGTGCAATAGCATATGTGGTCAAGTTGCCACTATTCACGGTAAGTTTCCACACAGTTCATCCTCTTTCTATCTATATATCTATATCTATATATCTATATCTATTTATAGCATCTATCTATATCTATATATCCCCACATAGACACACAATACATACCTCACCAATCAGACTGACAATGAGAACTGACTATCACATGGCTGTTGCTTCCAGAGTTCCCATTCTCTCCTTTGTGGAGGGTCTTTCTCTCCGTGTGGCTGCTGTGTTTTGTGTTTAAGTATTTCCCCGCCTCCAAAAGACTACATAAAAGACTACATCAGTGGGAAAGAAGAAAATTAATCATCTAAGAAGGAGGTTAACCTAAGTATGAGGAGACATGCATTCTAGAAAATGCAGTGCCTAAAATGAGGAAGGAGACTTTTTGAAGAGTAAAATCCTCGAGAAGAAAATGTTAAGTTACGCAAATGTATATAAATATTTCCACATTATGCATTTAGAGATGCATGACTGTGCTACACATTCATGTGCAGAGTCAGCCTCTGTCTCTTCGAGTTCTGTGTCTGTGAACTTACATTTTGATGGAAAACATACCACATCAATATTGAACATGTACAGATATTTTTCCTGATCCTATTCCCTGAAAAATACAGAGTAATTTGCAAAGTATTTACAATCTATTATGCATTATCAGAGAGCTAAGCATGATTTAAAGTACATATATTAGCATGTTCAGTTAAGCATAAATATGACAGCAATGAATGATGAGTATTGAGTTTTTAGTATTGGATATTAGATATTGAGTATTGAGTACCAGATATTAGATATTGAGTTCTGGGTACTGGGTAGTAAGAATAGTTCAATTTTAGTATATTTATAATATTTTGGTCTCTCAATAGACACCAAGAAGTAATGACTTCAGATTGAATTTAAAACATCAGTAATATTCTGAATACCAAATATAGGAGGAATTCCTTCTTTAAAGAAATTATGTAGCCAGATATTGTATTCATAGTTATATGAATACAAAGGTATTTAGTGTTCATGAACATCTAAATTAGCAAAATTTTGCTTTCTCTTCTACGTAATATTTTCCCTTCACTACTGGACCATCCAAAATAGATTTTAGCACAGCAAGAACGATAACACACATTACGCATATTGATACACATCTCACAATGAAGGAAACAGACACAGTTATTTATGGAGGAAGAACTGGAGAGGAGATGTTTACAACACAAGTCTCACATTCAAATACCGTGCTTTGATTTCCTTGTGATTTGTAGTTTGGAAAAGTTATAATCAGAGTGTAAACATCCCTGTTTGTTCACCATTTTTTTTTTCATTCCACACAGATAATTTCAAGAGCAAGCACACCTTTAGCAGGTGAATGTGCTTTATAAATGAATTTCTGCTAGCTGGATTGGCTCCAAGAGAAGGGAGTTGGCAGATCTCTCCTTCACTTATGCTTCTTGGGGTACCCCTCAAAGCATCCCTCCACCCAAGAAAAGGATGTTGGCTGGCACACAGATCAACAATGTAGTCAAATCAAAATAGATGCCAATAGATGGAGTGTTGGTGTAACAGCCAGGAGAGGGCACCCTGGAAATCTAAATGCATAATTTTTTTTTTACCATAATCTATTCTGAGTGGATTCAGATGAAAGTACAATTTGCCACAAAATTATTGAGACTGAAAATATTGGGACATCAAAGATTTCTAGTAAAATTTAAAGTACTGTATTTTAAAATAAAATTTAAATTTATTTATAGAAACTAAACATTTTACATGTTGAGATCTGTTTCAATAACAAGTGGTGAAAAGAATGAAAGTATTTCTTTGGAAAGCCTGTGGGACTTTTTTGATTTTTTCATTTTGCTCGGCAGATTCTTTGTTGAATATCTGCTTCATTGTTGCTTAGCCAGGTGAGGAATCCATTGAGCTACTTATTTCTTTGCCTTTTGCTAATGATTCCTCGCTCTTGCAGTGAATGCATCCCATGAGCATCCAGCTTTTCTATATTCTAATATTTAAGGAACAGTTCTTATACACAATCATTCTTAATATTCTCTTTTCTTCCCCCACAAAAAAGTCATAACATGCTTTAAAAATAGATTGTGTAATTAAAAATGCGGTGGTGGAAGGGAAATCATCTTGGGTGTAATACTGAGAGTGGCAAGGAGGGACTTTGTGCTCTGATTTTGTCAAGTGACCTTACACGTTGTAGTATTTATTCTCTTGTTGCTTTTAGACTTTTACGATCTTGTAATGATAGAAAATGTTAGAAAAATAACTGGTAATTACCATCTTTTGGCAATGGAAGTGTGGCAGCGTTCAAACGATTAAATAGAGAACGGATTAAAAAAAATCACCATTATCATCAACTTGTTTTAGCCCCTACCCCTTTGGAATGTGGCATCAGAGATGCTGACATGTAGGGAGGGAAGTAAAGATGTGTTTATCACCCGTGGCATACATTATGTGACCTTACGTTATTTTCTATTATGGTCACAGGAACTGTAGGAAATGTGGGCAATTCTACATAATGTAAAGAAGCCAAGAATGAAATGAGGGGTTTAACAAATTTCCTTGATGTAAGCAATAGGGCTGGACATGCCTCAGGTCAGTGTCATTCCTGTCGAGTCCACCTGCTTCTATGGTTGTGTGCTGTATATATGTAGAGAGAGAGAGGGAGAAAGAGAGTGCGTATGTGTGTAAACAGGGTTTGTAATCACATGTATGTGAATGCGTGTGGAGGCCACAGGTCAATGTGGGGCTTCTCTTCTGTCACTCTCCTTATTTTGTGAGGAAGTTTCTCTCACTAGCATGGGACTAGTGATTCAGCTAGGCTAGCTGACCAGTGAGCTCAGGGCATCAGCTCTTTCCATCCTTTGTAGGACCGAGTTTACAGATGCATGCCATTCTTCATGCTCATGCAGTAAGCTCTTCACCACATAAGCCACCTCCCCAGTCACCAACTTAATCTTTTTATGTTTCCTGCTATGGTTATTTGTCTCTGTGAGAGACTTCCAGTCACTGATGCGTGTCTACTATGGGAAAAAAGGTATGGCCGTGATTCTTCCATTTAAATAATGTATGAGACAAATAATTAAATCTAAGAGGTTAAAAAATGTGCAATTCAATTCAGATGTAAGAATGCATATTTTCTTTGTAACAATGTTAAGTATACTAAGGAAACAAGAGCAAGATCTCCATGATGTCTTATAAGAAAAAAGTTTCAGCATCCTGAGATCAGCACACTGGTTTCTCACGTCCTTTGTCCTTTGTTACAAGTTCAATATTGAAGAGGGGATGGAGTGCATTTAGGGTGGCTAGACTCTCATTCTGGCTGCCAAGTTATCTCCTTACTAGCAAAAAGTCTATGTAGACCAGGGAGGTCACAGGCAGGCTCTAGTCTGGCCATGGAGGTAGCAGACCTCAGTGTGCCAGCAGCAGCCTGCTGTGGGCAGTTTACAATGATGAATGTGGCAGAGTTGAACAGGCTGAAGTGCCAGGACAAGCTGCAGATCTGGAGGCAGAATCCTTGGGGAGAGCCAAGAGAGGCGCCTGACAGATGGGATTGTGCCTCAAGCCTCAGAGACCCAAAAAGGGTCTGTCTCATTTTTTCACATCTGTTCCTGACTCCCCAAGTGTTGCTCTTCTGCACACTCCCCTCATCAACATGCCAAGTTCCTTTCTAAGAAAACACTGCCTCTTTTCTAGCTGTGTAGTGACTTAACACTATGAGTTGAATTTAGCATCATTTTACTGCAGAGATATTGGAGAGAGACTTTTAATCCTGTAATCTCTAGTCAAGTGATATTTTAGAATGTAGAGTCATTTTTTTTTATTTTGGGGAATAATGTGTTACATTTCCCTCTTTGATTGGAGATTAATAAATATAAAATATGACTCTGGTGAGATAATTCATTGGTTCATTTCTACCGCGTCAGTTCACTAAAACTGATGTGATATCCTGGCCAGCAAATTCTAAGTTGTTCCAATGACAGACAATGACTAATAATCAATTTAATTAGAAATGTCTTATTAGTTATTTGTCTTATTGATGCAACACAATTTTGGACAAAAGTAACTTCAGAAAGACTTACTTCAGCTTCCAATTTAAGAGTGTATGCATCTCCTCCATGCCTAGGAAGTCATACAGCAGAAGAGTAAGGTTACATCCATCCATCCATCCAGCCATCCATTGTTAGGAAGCAGACAGTGACAAATGACTTCAGCAGGTTGCTTTCTCCTCTACCAGACCATGGGTGATATCACCTATTCCTAACATGAGCCCTCCAGCCCCAATTCACTTCATCTCTGTAATCCTTCACAGACATGGTAAGAGGTATAATCTTCAGTGCTTATAGACCCTATAAAATTTTATAATATTTCTAATCAATATTAATCATCACAGATGTTATAATATTATCTAGGTTATTCTGTTAGCCATGCCTCAACAACTCTAGCTAAAGAAGGTATTTGATTAGTTGATAGAGACATTTAATAGATAGCAGATATATTATCTTCTAAGAAATACAATTATTATCTTCTAATAAATAAAATCAATGCAAACTGCTATCTTTTCTTTAAGCTTATCTCTTGACAGGGAAGTGGAATGTCCTGTTGAGGCAGATTGTTATCTTTTATTAGACTAATTTAAAAGATTTATTAAAAATATTTTAGATAAATTGCACTAGGTAGGAAAAAATGAAGAGAGAACAAAAGAACTGATGATAACCGCCTCCCCCATTACAAGTAAGAAGGGAAAATGGGAAGGCTCACACTGAAAATCCATGGTCTGAGCAGGATAGACTTGGGAAATGTGCTAATGATATCAGTAAGTATTGGCGTTCAGTGGCCACCTTCTGGGAGTCCCTAAGTTAACATATCTGGATCAAATAATTTGACAGAGACCATAGGAGATAGCAAGCAAAGTGGAAAAAAGTTATTAGGAAAGATATATTTCCAAGAGAGCATATAAGCTTGGAGCAGAAATAAAAGCTTCGAAGCTCAGCTGCTCCAATTGCACAAAGAAATGGAACTTGTATGTTAGCTGGCTATTATGAGCTCATTGAATATTATAAGCTTTTGACTCATTTCTATATGATGTGTTTCTCATGCAAGGTATTCCAGGTGGTTCCTCATACAACTTCATGCATCCCATGTTTTAGTGGCACCTTCAAATTCTACTCAGAGTTGTGTGTTTTAGTATGGTGAGCTGAGAACCCACTCAGACACTCTGCATTGCCTCAGCTCTCTCACCTGGAGCTCAGGACAGTTACCATCAGAATGTTCTGCCTTCCTCTTTCACCACTTTGTGCTTTTCATATGATAATTTCATAAGACTTTGAAGGCAGGAGGTCTTCTGAACCTCACTCTCTGCTCTACCATCCTGACTCCCAGGAGTTCAGTGATAAATTAGCTAGGGAATGTGTGGATGGTGCTGGATGGACAGGATCGTGTATGTAAACAAAAGCTATGAGGTAAAATGGGAACTACCCATAAGATAGTCAACTCACTCTTCGTTATCATGATGTTCCCTAGAATCAATCTTACCTTAGAATTTGGTAGAAATGAAAGAAGTAAGACTAGACCAGAGCCCAAATATAAGGGGCATTAATATTAATAGAGCCACCAAAATATAGTAGAAGAATTGTCAACATGTTTAAGTGGTAAGTGGTAAGTCTGAATAGCAAAATCCAAAATAAATGTTCTCTAAATTTAGGCTACTTTCCAAAGTCTCTTTCAAATTTCTCAAACCCTTAGTTTTGAAACTTAGAAAAATGAGATTTTTACATATCATAGTATCTCTGCACATCTCATCCACACATGTGCTGGCTACTCTATGCCAACTTGACACAAGCTAAAGTAATTGGAGAGGAAGAAATCACAATTAAGAAAAGTGCTGTAATAAGATCAGGCAGCAGTCATGCCTGTAGGGCATTTTCTTAATTTGCTATTGAGGTGATAGGACCCAGACCATTGTGGGTGGTGCCATCTCTGGGCAGTTGGTCCTGGTTCTATAAGAAAGCAGTCTGAGCAAAGTCATGAGGTACAAGCCAGTAAGCAGCACCCCTCCATGGCCTATGCATCAGCTCCTGCCCTGTTAGAGTTCCTGTCCCAACTTTCTACAATGATGAACAGTGATGAAGCATGAGCTTAATAAAATCTCACGTTGCTTATAATGTTTCACCATGACAATTGTATCCCTAACTAAGACAACACATAGCAATGGTCTTTCTTCTAAGTTTTTTACACTCAGATCTCCACCACTGCAGTTCCTAACAGATATGGGAGTACGTTCCTTGTTACCCATCTCTTCGCTCCATTCTGTCTTCTCTCCTGTAGTTATTATTCTCCCTCTTTTTCTATCTCTTCTTCTCTTTCCCTTCTTTTTCCTACTTTAATTTGTATATATTTGAAAAGTTATAGGGAGCATCAACATATCTGAATTACTTAGGAAAGTGATTTTTTTCATTGAGGAATGCAATTGCATTAAATTTGAGTATCAGAGGAGCACAGTCATTTGTGAACAAAGCTGCCTATTAGGAGTACCTTTCCATGAAACCTTGATGCTTTCATTTTCTTTGATCTACTATGCACAATACTTCCTAATAAACTTCCCTCACTTAGGTAGTTTTTAAGCATGTTTCAGAAAAAAATACTTTCCCCTGGGATACCTTACTAGAACATAGGAACATGGGAGATTTAAGGTAGAGCAAAGTTGACAATGACATAGGAAAAGATTGGACCACCACTTGACTGAAATCTCCCAAATTAGCAGGCATCGTAGTAGCTTTGGAACCATTTTAACAAGTCCCAGCCAACACCAGCTTATCATTATGAGCAGTTCCTACCTTGGTGCCTCTCAGCTTTTCATCATTGCCTGTGGCATCCTCAGTGCCCTCCGATTGTAATGGATTGTTTAGGAAGGAATCCAACAGTAAGAACACAGAGTCCTTAAAGCAGGAAATATTTTTTAACAAATCTTTGTATCAGAATTTTATGACACGTCTCACATATTCTACTGATCATTAGGTAATATTCTTGGAACGAATATTCATTGAACACCTACTTTATTTATGGCAATGGATGCAGAATTGGTGAGAATTTTAGTTACTTTTTTCAGCTATGACAAAACAGCTGACAGAAACAATCAATGGTTTGCAAAAGGTTTGCAGTCCACTGAGCCAGAAAGGCCCGACAGCTCAAGCGGCTGCATCTCAGAAGTAGGAAGAAGATTCAGCATCAGCCTGTTCCCAAGGTGGCAGACATGAAGCAGAAAGAGCAAGAAGGAACCAGGAACTAATGTAACCAGTCATTCCCCTAATCACCAAATTCCACAGGTCAGGACTTACTTTCAAAGAGCACTACAAACCATCCACCAGGTATGTGTCTTAGTCAGTGTTCTATTGCTGTTGAAGAGACACCATGGCTATGGTAACTCTTATAAATGAAAGCATTGAAGACTTGCTTACAGTTTCATAGTTTTACCCTATTAACATAACAGCAAGTATCATCCATGTCAGTAATGGGAGGGAGCCTGCAGGCTTCCTTCTGCTTAAAAATGTGAGGTGGGTAAGGGACTTCTCTGCACTCAGATGATAAGATGTAATGAGATACCTTCACCTGAGGTCAGAAAGAAAGGAAAGTTAATATCAAGCCTGTTAGCATAAACTAGACATTACAGTCCTACTTAGTCTATTTTGTGAAGAAAAACTTAGGGAAAGTGGCTGTATAGATTTATTATGCTAGTAAGTATTCTTTGGTGGGTGTTATCTAGAAGCTCCCACAATGCAGAGAAACTCTGAGCTGTGAGTTGGATGTTGAGATGCAAAGGTTTCAGTGACTATAGAGAAACACAAAAGCATATAACTTATTTGGATGTTATTGTCCCTCCTTCTTGATTCCCAAATAGATATCCAAGGAATAAATGTGTTCCGTATTTTTTAAACCTCAAAAGCATAATGTTCATGGAAAAATTAAGGTTGGAATTTCAATAAACGGCATCAAAACTCAAACTATTCAAACTATATTATTCAAAAAATAAATTTTAGTAATTTTCATCTTGTAAATATATTGCATACCATTGACTAGAAATGTTTGATACTATAAAAAATGACAATGAAGTCAGGAGGGAAACAGGGAGTGAAATAGAGGGGGTCAGAGAGGGAGGGAAAAAAAGGATCTGGGGAGGGAAAGAATGTGTCCATGAAGAAGGGAAGAGAAAGCATGAAGGAGAGAGCAAAAAACATATAGACAAACAATCACCAGCCTCTGATCCACACAATTTAACAAAGTACTGCTTACCTTCTTAACCAACCCACCAACCCATCAGGTGTTCCAGTTCTAACAACTCACTCCATTCCTGGAAACTTCTGAAAAACTTTCTTTGAGGTCAGCCTTGTGGAAGGAGGTGGAGTTTAACCACTGTTCCTTCACTTGTCCTTTGAACTATTTATCCTGTGCACTATATTGCACATCTTTCTCAGAACGGGTATGAAGCAATTTCCTGGGGTAGAATTCCTTTAAAATAGCTCTAAAGCAGATGTGTGTCTACAGTGGCCACCTACCATTTCCCTGTGAAGCTACCATGTATTCATTTTTGTATGGTTTTATTTGGAGTCGTTGATTTCCAATATGTACAGGGCCACTGATATTATTTATGACTGGACAGGGAAAAATTAAATGACATAGTGAGTGCCTGTGTAATCTAAGCACATGCTTCTGAAACTGAGTCCATAGTTGGAAGTCATACTTAGAAAGCAGCCTCTTCAAATAAAGGAATTTAAAGGACCACATCTTTTTAACTATCTTCAGCGTGAATCTCAATTAGTCTTGAGAATGTGATATTTTCTTTTCACCTGTAAATTTCTGTTTAAACACATGGATCAGACAAAATCGATTTACCAACAATAAAAAAGTCTGTCTCAGACTTGTTCAATGATATCAAGCATTTCCCTGACAAATGGCCTTTTTTGGTTCTTGTTGGTTAGCACAGGTTCTCAGAACATGACTAAATGATATATCTTATATAGCAGCAGCAGCAGGATGATAATTATAAAACTGATGCCATACAATATATTTGTTTCCATGTGTTATGAAATCACTTTGAGGGATTCTGAAAGTAAATACTGATAGGCTTTGAAAACCATCTGTAGCCCTTGTTTAAGTGGTGTTCTCTGGCATGATCTCACAGGAGAGATTGAGGGGCTGAAATATCACTGAGAGACAGAGCATGCTGGAGATTCTAAATATGACGAGGAAAGGAAGGACTCAAGTTAGAAAAAACAAGCTAATGCCATGTTGGAGAAAAAAAAAATTTGCTAAGATGAATGACACACATGTTATAATCCCAACACTCAAAAGGTTGAAGCAAGATGAAGAGTTCAAAGTCAGCTATATAGTAGGTTTGAGAGGAGCTGGTATTGCATGGACACTGTCTCTAAGGCAAACACAATACAATTAGGATATCCTCAGAATGTTTGCTTTACTTCAAACCTGCAGTCCCAAGTCATCAACCCCTCTAAATGAGTTCCTCCCTGAAGGCAGGCACTGAAAAAGCAGAACAGAATATCGTTGTTTTCCTTGGTAGTAGATTCCCATTGTGATTTGCAAAATTATCCTTGAAAAAAAAGAAAGGGAAAATATGAAAACTGTAAGCACTGTTAAGAAGTAATAACATAAATTCCCCAAAAGCAAAATGAATGCCAAAAGTCTATTACAAAATATTTATGCATATACATATATGCATACATCATGCGCACACATGAAAATGAAGTGCTCTTGATACCCTGTCAACAGAGCAGCGTGAAACTTGAATATCATTGAAAAGAACTGTCAGGCACTTATAGTATTTTGAAACATATGCGAGGCTGCTATAGATGAATTCTGACTTATCCAGTGTAATCTCTCTGATACTGATTTGTTATGTTGCAATACAAATGTTAAAATGTAGCCAGTTTTTAAACTAAATTATGTCTTTTAAGACACAATATGTCTAATGAACTAGAAATTGATTGACTATAAGTTTCTCACTTATGAAATAATTTACAAACTATATAGAGAAGGGAAGCTATACATTTGCAGCCATTTTCTGGATCTCGTGTTTTTGTGTGTACATTTAGGGTCTTCATGGAACACTCACCTGAAAGTGAAACATTAATGCTTCCTAAAGACCAAAGGTAAAAACTGTTCTTATCTATTCTAATAACATCCGTGGAAATTTATGTAATTACATTGAAGGAGCCATTCCATGCAATGTAGAAATAGGGTCACACCCTGATAAAATTCTGGCCTAGCTTATCAAATATATTGTAAGCCAGCAATTTTGCAAGGCAGTGCCATTTCCTCTGGGACCCCTCTTACAACACATATTTTTAGTATTGGCTTTTAGTTTAGTTCTTTGAGAGTTTTGTCCAATGTATTTCGATCGTATTACCCCATCCTCAACTCCTCCAAGATCCACTCTTTCTAAATTTTTATCTGTTTCTCTTCTTGGTTTTTACCCATTGTGTCCACTTTGCTCTGCTCATATAACCTTGGAGGTGTGGCCTTCCACTGGGGTTTGATGGGCCTACCAGGTGTCAAACCCTTAATGAAATTTTACTCTTCCTCTCTGAGCACCTATCAGTTGCCATTGGCTCCTCAGCTAGGCTTGAACTTCATGCCTACCTCTTCTGGCTGTGATGGGACTTTGGCTTGATCTTATCCATATCTTGTACATGCTATCACAAATTCTGTGAGTTCTTTTTAAAATTATTTTAGATGGAGGTGTTTTACTTTCTGTGTATTGAATGCCTTGCCTGTATGTGTGTGTGTCACACGCTTGCTTGTTAAATACCTCGGATTCATGCTTTTTCATTCTGCATTTTTATCTTCTGAATACAATACTTACCTTATAAATGTCCTATTACTCTTAGAATGAGGATAACTTATGTTTTCCTTGATTCATATTCATTTTTTATGTTTCCTTAGTGTCTGTATATGTGAGGACACATGGATGCCATAGCATGCATGTTGAAGACAGAGGACAAGTTGCTAGTATTTATTCACCTTTGCTATGTGTATTCCAGGAACTGAACTCAAGTTGTTAGGCTTATCTGCAAGCCCCTTTGCCACCTGAGCCATCTCACTGATCTTTTTATTAATTTACGTCAAAGAAACTTTGACTTGACTTACAATTTCTCAAATTTTCCTGAGTGGGTGGTGTTATATTTTTCACTTATTCAACAGATAAATACAGATTACCTAGTACAAATAATGTACTGTACTACAGTTGGAAAAAAGACAGAACCTTTTGGAGCCCAAAGTAAGAAGAAGGTACAATGACATAGAAATAGGAGAATGCGAAATCAGAACCACACAATTTTGACAGCTGGTGAAGATTGTGGTCCACCTTAGACTTTGGCAGGAATTCAAGATGCCTCTAAAACAGATATTGGGAAGATAGAGGAGAAAGAATATCAGAGGGATAGATTACAGCAACTACTCTGCTGAATAATTTTGGAGACCTCTCAGTAGGGTTCTGCTCACTTCAATTATTAAAACCGCAGCTTTTCTCCTACTCAACTGTGTGGCCTATTTTTTTTCTCCATAAGATTCACTCTTTATTTAATAACCAGAGTTATGATATTTTAAGAATATGTTCTGTTACACATGGTGAAAGTAAAAAAGAAAAAAAAATCTAAACTTCATGCTATTTAATTCATATTGCTTGGAATTTTACAATTTTTTTTTTCCATAAATGTTGAAAGGACATTTATGTTGAAAGTCTGTAGTTACATTTTCTTTCAGGAATTGTTAGTCATTTTATTCCAGGTTTTAAAATTTATTATTTTCTTTCTTTTATATAAGTCATAAATATGAGTGGAAAAAAAAAGATGTTCTGATAATTTCATGTCAACTCGTCACAGTGAGAATTGTTTTGGAAAAAGGATCCAATTGATGAATTGGTTGTTATCAATTGATTGCTTATCAATCACTTGATAAAATACTTGCAGTACATGGGTGTGTCAGCAAGGTGGTTGATGCATTTTCTTGTTTAGTGATTCATTGGCAAGGGCCCAGCCTACTGTCAGTTTTGCTACATCTGGGCTTGTGCTACTGGTTGCTCTAAGAAAGCAGGCTGGAAAAGCCAGGAGCAGTAGGACAGTAAGTGGTATGTAGTCTTTTGTGGAAGCAGTGGTGTCCCTGAGGTGATGAGTTGTGGCAGAGTCACTAGCCCAAGAAACTCAGGATCTGGAGATCAGCCTCATGGTGTGGATCTACTTTATTGCAAAAGAAGCAGGTTTTTATAGGGGAAACAGGGCTTTGCATAAGAGAGAAATCTCATCGCTTTGGTCCATGCTTACTAGACCCTTCAATCAGCTTACCTAAAGCTTGCTGTAGCAAGGAGGAGTGGGCAAGTTTGGGAAAAAAATGCAACCATAAGAGTTTGAATGTCTAAGCTCTTAGCCTGGCTGTTTCAGCAATGTTGGTGAACAAGGTTTCTATAAAAACAGGGGGAGTGGGCACCGCCCTGGAGGACTTTCCAATCTTGGGTTTCAACTTGTGAGCCAGGATCCGCCATTTTAAAGGGCCACATGATGTGCAGTGGGCCAAGGTACTTGCCCTGGCAGAGGTGCTGATGCCCATCTTTTCTCTCCCGCTATCTGGATCCCTTTGCCACCAACAGCCTCCCTGTTCCTGTCTTGAGTTCCTGCCCTGACTTCCTTTCATGATGGACTGTGATTGGCATATATAAGGTAAAATAAACCCTTTCCTTCCCAAGTTGCTTTTGTCATGATGTTTTATCACAGGAATAGAAACCTTAACTAAAACAGTTGTGTAGGAGGAATGTTGCTAACAACTTGTCAGCTGGAAGTTCATTTTTTTTTTAGGTGGTGCATGGGGTGGGGTTGGGAGTTGTGGGGGTGGATCTCCTGAATCAAGCCCTGTATCCTTTCTGAAGAAGGAACTGCTTTCCTGACTCTGGTTTAAGGATGAACTAAGAGGGAAAGTAGCCCAGAAACACATCTCCATTGTATGGCTGCCAAAAGTCTCTTAGAGAACTAATTTATCCACTAGGAATACTCATCTAACCAAATGCCATCTGCTAAAGTAGAAGGCCAGGAAAGCTGAAGTGTGATGTCACCTCTTGTAAAAGTGGATATTACATTAAAAAGAAATCTTACATAAGAAGCAAGACCTCCAACATCATATATCAAACCTTGCGTGTGATTTTGAGAGTATTTGTTTCAACTTTGACTTCTGTGTTATATGAACAGTGTAGTGGTGTTCTGATGTATAAGATTTTATTGAAATATTTTTCATTATAATATTTAATTGAAATATTTTTAGTTTTGCAATTTTCTGAAGCAGGAACACAGATGAATGTATTCTACACTTTTGACAGAATATTACATTCAAAGAGTAACACTCTTTTCCCTTACACCATCATTGGAAATAAACATTAAATGAAATTATATTCTACTCATAACACATAAAGTCATCCTACAAAATCTCTCCCAAATCCACGTCCAGGGTGTATAGGAGAAAAGACAGAAAATTGTCTGTTATTTGCTTAAATGAAATAGTCTGTGGGACATTATACTCATACGATAAATTCACTGCTATTAAGTGTTTGATGCACTTTTAATGTATATTTAAAGATGTATATTTAGAGAGCTATGCAATCATCACCAATACATATTTATGGAAGTCTTTCATTATTTTTTGAGATTGTAATAGAATATCATCATCTTCTCCCTTTCGTGTCTTCATTCCAAACACTCCTATATATCCCTCTTTGCTCTCTTTCAAATTCATGTACTCTTTTTTATTAAATGTTATGTATGTGTATATATATATATATATATATATATATATATATATATATATATATTACACAAATAAAAATAACTCAGTCAGTATAATGTTACTTATATGTATGGTTTTAGAGATAACCATTTAATATTGGATAACAAATTGTTCTTTTCTCTGGGGAAGACTATTTCTCTTTCTTGCAGTGCCTGAAGTTCTTTGTGTAGAGTTGAGGCCTCTTGGACTTTTCTCTGTCTACTTCAGCATGCCTATTGTGGTTGCCTTTTTCAGTTCATGTTTATGTTGTCATATTTGTCAGACTTTATGGGAATACTTCTGATATTACTAGGTGACACAATCTTACAGTAAATGATCCGACCCTCTGGCTCTTCCACCCCTTCCTCCTTCTCTTCCACAATATTTCCCAAACATTAGGTGCAGTAGTTATTTTACAGATATATCCATTAGGACTGGGTTCTACAACTATGCGTTTATGTCATTGATAGCTTTCTGTAGTGATCTTCTTCTGTTACAAAGAGAAGTATCTTTGATGAGGGGTGAGAACTATACTTATTTGTGGATATAAGGACAAACATTTGGAGTGTAGATAGTGATTATGCTGGTTCAGTAAAGTGGCGATTGTAGATTCTCCTCCAAGATCCATGACTTCATTATCCCCGGGTGGTTGTCTGCAGTTCTTTATGAAGACAATAAAATCATTTTTTGTATATTTTCAAAATGTATAGTTCATTATCATTCTTATCAGTATTCAGTCCCTACACTGCAGCACCCCAGACCTCCTTTTTTCCAATAAATTGTAGCTTTATGAGTCATTGTTACTCAGTAAATCCTTGCCTCTGTTTACACATGAATTAATACTCACCAGCAGCTTCACATGCCCCTACCCCCCGCACACACACTGCACTCCCTTTGGCCTTTGATGACCACTGCTTTACTTTCAGCTTCCACAAAAATCAATCTTTTAGATGCCATATATGAGTAAGAGCATGCGTTACTTGTCTTTTTGTGCCAGAATTACTTTACTTACGTTACTCATTTCCAGTTCTTTCCACATTGTCACAATGGCAGTACTCTTTTCTTTGCATGGTTACTATTCCCCAGTGTCTCTGAACCATACATTTTCTTTTCTTCATTCACTTACGATGGGCACATACATGTTTCTGTTTAATATGCATATTATATCATATTCATAGATATAATGAATAATTATCCAGTGAACATGGATCACAGATTCATAGTCAATATATGGTGTTATTTTCCTGGAAATCAAGACACTGTTTATTTGAATACTGGATCCTCTAGCTGTTCTACCTAGAATTTTTTAAAAAACCCAATAGCGATTTCCAAGAATGTGTAATTAATTTACTTACCTGCTATTAGTATTGTAGGGATCCACTTCTCCCATATCCTCACCTGCAATCATTATCTGGAGTAATTTTTAAAAAATAATCATTCATCCCGTGGTGAGATCATGGTGTTTTTGTTCAGGAAATTATTTGTAGTTCTGAGTGTTTATTCTCATGTACTTATTTCTCTTGCCCCTGTAAAAAATATCAGCTTACAAAACTGGTAGTACTGTTCTATACCTAAGAAAACCTGCTTAGAAATACAACTTTAAAGATACCATTCATGACCATTTTAATTTAAAATATGATAAAGTACCAAAAAGTCTACCTAGTAAATAAAGTAGAAATGCCATTTATTTTAACTGACATGAAATATAAAATATATGAGGAGTTATTTTCTATTCACAGACAGATAATGTAAAATTTGAAAGTCAGTTATTTTCTAATTAATCTGTAACTTATAAGCAGTACCTAACAAAATTTCAATTAAGTGTTTAAAAGTTGATGGGAAGGCTCACAGTCTGCAAAATGAAGTCAACGTTGAAGGCAGTAGCAGGGGCAAGGTGGGTAGATAATCTGTGATGGTTTAAAATTAGCTTCCTTTCAGTGAATTTTTCAAGTGCCTCATATGTTCTGTAAAGCATCCTCCTCTTAGTCTTCTGGATTAAAATGATACCGGTGGATGTAAAGTGATGTATTTCACTGTGGATTTGATTTGCATTTCTTTGAAGATTAATGAAGCTGAGCTCCATTATGGGAGACTTATCAATTTGTAGACTTCTCCAGGGAAAGATCTTCCAATTATTTGCTCACTTGAAATGCTATCATTTATCTAAAATCAATGCGTTTATATATATTATTATACATAATGCATATTATATGCATTAATATATCCAACGGAAAATTTTCATCATTTCTGTGATTTTTTTTTTTTACTATTTTGCAGCACTGTTTTTGATCGTCTTTCCTTGTGTTTACAATGATGCAAAGCACACAACCGTCCTTTATTCTAATAGTCGTCCTTGTGTTGCTTAATGTGTTTGTGCTTTTAGAGCCCTGCATGAGAAAACTACTGGTTAGTTTATGTCAGAAGGATTTAGTCCTCTGCCTTCATGCCTGTGTAGCTTCTACAGTTTTAACGCTCACGCGATTTCCCGTCAAGTTTGAATTTCCAAATGTGGTAGGTTCCGAACCACTTTTGTTCTATGGGAATATATATTTTTTCCCAAACATTATATATTTAAATTTTATTTTGTGCTTTCATCGAAACCTAAATATATATGAAAATTTTATTTCTGTGCTCTCACACACGTGGTACAAACCCATAAGCTAATCCACAATCCGTGGTGTACTGCTTCCGTTTCTGGGGTTTTTGTAGTGAGATTTACGTTTTGGAAAGGGTATAATTTTTCAAGATTATTGTTTCAAACTGAATTCTGGTATCATTTTAGGACTAGCTTCTCAATTATGTACGTAGAGCAAGCATAGCTATGCTGAAACTACGGGCGAATTAGAGGAACACGATCACCGTCTCTTCCAGTTCATAGAACTATCACGCCTATTCAATTGTCAACTCTGTTCAGCAGTAAATCGCACTCTGTGTGTTTGTGTGTGTGTTTATGTGTCTCTATGTGTGTGAGTTTGTATATCTTTACGTGTATTTGTTTGTGTGGGTGTTTATGAAAAAGAAAGTGAAGTGGATATGGAGAGGACAGAGTTTTTCCTCAAACTGTTTTTGTCTTGTGTATGCTACTATAAATGGAACTGTTTTCCTAATTACATTTTATGATTCTTATTTTGATTCATCTTGTATAATGGTATTGCATCACGCCATCGCAGTGTCCTCAAAATTGAAGTGTATGTGTGTCTGTGTGTGTGCATGCCTTAGGATTTCTACTCGTAGGATCAACTCATTTGTGGAGAGCTGAGCCCTCTCTCCTAATGTGGATACACTTCCCATTTCATTTCTCTTTTCCTTTCAGTCACCATAGCCAGAGCCTTCATTGCAACTCAGAACACAGGAAGGCAGAGCAGATGCTGATCCCCTGACCATCATAGGAAAGATGAATGTTTTTGAGAATATTTGGAAAACTTGGGGCCTATGTTTTCTGGAACATCTTGTTGTCCTTTCCTTGTCCCTTTTACGTTTGGGACTCCTATTAATTATATTTAGTCAGCTTAATCACCCCAATCTTCAAGCCTCTTCATTTTGCTTCTTATTTATCTTTCCATAGATGTAATAATCACAGCTGACTTATCTCAATGTCATTGGATTCATTGGAGTCAAATTTAACGTTCTAGTGAATTTTCACTTAATAATTTTTCTGTTTTATAATTGCTATTTCTTTGTTTCATTATTGTTTTTTTCCTTCATTTTCTTCTCTCATATAATACATATCAACACCCCTCCTATCTTCCATCAATTCCCAAAACAACAAATGTATCTATTCACATTCTTCATTTTGAGACAAATATAATCCCTGGGAGTGGAGACTTTTGTGGCTGACAACAGCAGATGAGGTTTTTGAGGAGCTCCAAAATTTCTCTGACATTCCAGAAGCCGTTAGTTTGATTGCTGGATATTTTATTTTACAATGGACCTGAAATAAAGCAGGTGAAAATATGACATGTTAAAATGTCACAAAGCTCACTGTTTGCCAAGATCATTTTGTCTTAAGCAAACATCCCGATGCCTTGCAATCCTTTTGTCAGTTTACAAAGTACTGACACTGTTGATCCTGAAGCACTCTATGCCAGTCTTTCCCTGGCTTTCCTGGAGGAGTGGATTGGCAGAGTTTTTACACTGTCCATTAGGAAGGACAACAGACAAGTGAACTATTGATCAGCAGTACAACTTCCCAAGACCACTTCTTCCTAATGTCCCTGTCTTCACTGATGCTGTCTTGAAGATCATGTGAGTTCTTGAGGGCAGTGCTTATGTCATGTACAAACAGCACTGCTTTACCCCTCTCCCCCCAATTGCTGTCTCTTTTTGCCCCCTATTACAGAATGTCACTGACCTTTGGGGTAATGGTTTCTGGCTTATAAGTCCCATTTATGGCTGAGCACTCTGCAGATGGTTACTCTTTAGACTTTTGCCCTGTTGTCAGTGTGTATAATAACCACCACCTAATACACAGAGAAGCTTCTTTACTGATATCTGGATGTTTCGCTAATCTGTGGTGGAGAGATATACATTTAGAAGGCAGGATGATACTATATATATTTACTAAATAATTGTAGTAAGTTCTTACTTAGGGCCTGTGGGTTCCCAAGCTATGATACTTGGCTAAATTTATTGTTCCACACATCAATTTACTCCATTAAACAAGCCTACAAGCAAATCAGAAAGCAGAATTTACCTACATAATATTCATGACACCATTGTACCCATGAACATATATTATTAGTCTGGTCATTATTATGGTTCACATGGTTCACAGGTGGGTCCCACTATTGATGACTTTTACCTACTAGCAGCGTGGATAGTAACTTCCATAGCTGTGAAAACTATACAGTTGAAAGGATGCTTCTAGGCCTGTAGCAGTTTGCTTTCTCTACCCACACTGAATTTATGTGAAGGATCATGACAAAACAATTTGACCTTTGGCATGTTTACCCTCAGGGTCCACAATGTGAAAACTGCATACTGAGATAACTAAGCTAATGTTACTAAGTGGAAGATAAATATTTGTAATATTAGAAAAGATACCAGATTCCTCTTTGCTCAATCAGGTGGAAAGTCAACTTATTTAGCCTTGTCCTAGTGAAGCCCAAGTTATCTCATAATTTTGTTTATACATATATCCCCAGCACTTTTTCATTAGATTTTTCAGAGATGAAGGCATTGCAGTTTAGCTTGATAAGTGGTTTCTATACAGCTGTAATTGTCAAGACCTCATGGTTTTTATTTCTTTGCCCAATATAGCTGATCCAAATGGTAATATTAAGATGTATTTCTTACAACTGTTCTCAACAGGGAAGAAGACTGGGTTATTAAAATGACAGTATATAGTTCAATTACTTTAGAAACTTTTTTCAAGTTAATTTTCATATAGATCAATCAATGATAATCCAGGAGAAGAGATGACCAAAGACATATCTAAAATTATCTTCCTTATTGTGAGCTGTCCTCAATAGTCTTTATTAAAAGATTAAGAAATAAAGATGCTGAATAAAAATGTTAAAGACAAAGACGGAAAGCAGGGAGTTCAAGGAGGCAGAACATATGTCTTCCTACAACTTTACTATTTTATAGGTAAATTTTCGTTTATTTGTATAATATAAAAAGTTTTCATATAATACTGAATATTGTCAAAGTCAGTACTACTTTTTCAGGTATATAAATAGTTTCTCAAAAGCTATAGGTCACCTAGACATAGCTAATTGGCATGATTTACATCAGACTTTGCATAAGTACTACTACACTGATCAACACAAATTAAGGGATAAACTCTTGAGGGATTCGACAAGCCAAAACCCACATGACTCCCTGATCATCCTGTCTTTGGACACAGAAATAGTTTAAGGGAAAGAAAGTTCAATGCAACAGGTCTGTTACACTCCCTGTTAATAAAGGAAACCACCACAGCAAATTAAAATACTGTGGAACAAAGATTCTTATCATGGGTATTCAGGAAGAGCTTATGAATGCCCACTACCTTAAGCCTTCCAGCCCTATGGGAATCTGTAGACCTTCCTAACACAGCAAGAAAACCAGTAGTTTCCAATAGGAAATGAACCATGGACTGAATATGTCCAAATAGTGTGCTGTGATGGTTAAGTACCTTTAGAGTGCATGGCTTCTTACCCAACATATCCAGGGTGAACTCTCAGCATCACATGTGGACAGTTGATTTTACTGTAGCACTATTGACCAGTATACATTTCCTTCATATATGTTCCTGTGTGTGTGTGTGTGTGTGTGTGTGTGTGTGTGTGTGTGTGTGTGTGTAATGTGAATCAAACAAAACATCTCTTAGTTCCCGAGAGGGCACTGATAGACTAAAGAGTAATTGTACCCACATCTAGTCTGGTAAATGATTAAGGATATTGGAGTTATTTTTAAGAATACAGGTGAGAGATTATTGACAGGAGCAGGAATGCCTCAACAGCATCACTGAAAAGTCCACTAAAGCTTCACTGAAGACTCAAGAAATCTGTCTGTGGTTACTTCTTGCCCAGTTTTCAGTCAGTTCTACCATACAGTGTCTCCTGCCTGAATCAGTTGTTGATTGCTCTTATAAAGAAGGAACCTTGTCACCTGGTAACTTTCAGAGTTTCATCTAATCCTTTTAAATTTCCTGAGCCTTATTTATATGGTCGTCCCTCCTCTATTAATAAAAGAATATATAAATTCAGATAAGCTAGCTGACCAATATCTTCTGTACTGACTGATACCAGTTAAACTATGATGCAAACATAATTACATATATATAATTATCACTTCAAATAACTTCTAGAATAACTAATTAGACTGTAAAATATCATATGGCAGTTTTTAAGCATCTGTTTATTAGATACCCCTACATTCATGTCAGTGTCTGCATGGGGGAAGATTCAGTCATGACAGTCTATGTTCTGGTTCAAGGAATGAAACAAGTAGCTTCCAGAGCCTGTGTATTATTATGGGGAGAACACAGATGCAAAATGTTCAGCATGGTCAGTAATGGGGAGAAAACTCACAAAAGAAAATGTGTCTATTTTCTTTCTCCTTCATCAGCACAGTCAGTGTCATACTAGAACAGAATGTAGAAATTGGCAAGGTCAGTTCTTTAAATTGTCCAAGTCTGTTAAATGAAAATAAAATGTAAGAATACATTTTAGTTATATTAACAGCATTCCACTGTGAGAAGTTTCTATACTGTTAACTAATTCTATATCAGATGGACTGAGCATAGTGGGAATGTGTATTTGTAGGGATATTAAGTTTCCATATATTATTGGTTTAGGAAAAAAAAAACATGAAGTATGAATTTGAACTTGAGCTTGTATCTAAAATATTTGGTATTGCCCATGTGTAGAAAATTCAGGGGGAAAAATGAAATCAGGCATATCCAAGACCATGAAGGAATTAAGGACAGAGTTGAATATGATTCTCAAAGGAGTTAGGTGTAGTGGAGAGATATGGAAGTCAAGTGATACAATCTAAGCTGTGATTTAAATGATCACTGAGATGGCTTTGTAGAGAAGTAAATCAGTGTTTAAGAAAAGACACAGTGACCATACCAAGGGCTCTTCTCATTGTTCAGCAAAAGGTGAAACTTCATAAGAGGAAGGACTGGTATTGCATGTAGAGAGAGAGGTGAGCTGATTCAGGAACTTGTGAGAAATTCAAATTGACTTGGATATTGATTAAGAGATGTGTAACGACCCTTGGAAATCCCAAGGTTTATTTAAAAATTGCAAAAGACACAATAAACTCCAAGTATCCAATGAAAGTTCTGAGGTCTACTGCTATATTAGGTTCCTATTGCCCAAATTGCCATCTTTACAACAAATATACCCTGTGAATGCCCATTAGGAAAGAATTAGTCCAGACTCTTGCTCTCTCAAATTATGCCAGTGGCTGCCATTGTTATATTTTAATCCATGATCATGATTCAGTAAAATTTTAATTCTTAAAATAAGAATAATTATGAAGGATGTTGAGCTTGTTATACATCATTCAAATGTGTATGAGACCTACTATAGAATAAAGCTATGACTCTGTGCATTTTCACTGTAAGAATTAGTCACATCAGATAGTAGAAGAAATGTGGACATGCCTTCATTAATCATTCTCTTTCTCTGTATCTCTGTCATTTTCTCTCTCTGTCTGTCTTTCAAACTTACACTCTCTTATGTTAGTTCAAAATTAACCTCAAGAAAAGTAAAATAATTTAAGCAAACTAAAATATTCTTAAGCTACATAATTCAGTTTAATTTAAAATGAACACTTACACATGTAGTAAAATTTTGAATAGATATATTTTTTTATGTTCCCTAGCAACTTTCAGTATTTTAATTAAAATATTAAACTTTGTTCTGAGTCACCCAAATTTTCCACAAGCTCTTCATGAAAAAACAAATACTTGGCAGATGCTAAATAGAGAAGAAATTAATTTTGTATCAAACATTATTTTTCCTTAAGAGAAGAAAATATCATAAGAGTTTATTTGTTGGCCTAAAACTTCAAACAATTAGATTTTCATACATGCATAGAGAGGAAGCACATCACATACCCTTGGAAGAGAGCATCACATGCATAGATCTTAAGTGAATGAATAAAAGAGACTTATTTGTGGCTGGGATTCAGTTATGTTTTTGTTACTTTCTGCACTGGGAGACAAGGGGAAGAGGGAAGGCCAATATTTACAATCTGTCATGCATAATTATGGCTTGTACCATAGTTGAAATCTAGTTAGGGTGACAGAGGCACCCATTTGGAGTTCTGTAACTTCTGTGTGCATTTCCTCTGTGTGAAATGTCCTTCTTTGCCTACCTCATAGCATCACTAATTACTGTCAGTCCACCAGCTGTTCTCTGTAACAGTACATTATCGTATTTCCGTTTTCACTTGCATGTACAAATTTTCACCTTTAGAGGCATCGAGTCTTTCAAGATAATGATTGTGTTGTTACCACAAGTGTTGGGAATGGTACCTGACACAGTGATGGAGCATAGTCAATGTGGGTTATTGATAAGCAGTGATCAGGCATGCAAGGAAGTCGATGGGTTACTCTTAATATTGTGTGTTAGGAAATGTTGAGGAAATTTGCATGTCTCAAAAGAGATATCACCCAGCCCTCTGTTTCTATTAGGGGTAATAGAATCCTCTAGGCAAATGATTAATCTTTTGAAATTTGGAGAGCGAGAAGACAGGCAGGGAAGATGAATCTTGGATTTCTTTAAGGGGCTTTTGGCTTGTGTGATTGATGATTCTATATCTCAAATTTAGGATATATTTTTAAAGAGCTATATTATGTTTAGCATCGTTATTTAGTATTCTCAACTTTAAATTGTAAAGTCAGCTTAGTATGACATACTGGCCTGAGGCAGTCTTCATTCAGCCAGCTCTTCACAGTACACTGCAGAGAGAGGATGCAGAGTTCTCTGCTTTGCACAAATTCATTGTGTGGCTTATGGTCACAAATCTTTTGATGTAAACTATCAGAAGTGCACTGAAATGTGGCAGTCACCTACACATACACTGAGGAGGAAATATCATAAACAGTAGCACCTTAACTCACAGCAGAGGATATAGATTGATAAAGCTTACTAGAATTGTTTCGAAATCCAATATGTTGGTTTTTCAAGTATTGCATGTATAGAATTCTTGAGTTTAAACATTCTTCAATCAGGAAACCTCAGGAATCATGTGTCACCTTAACACTATATGTCTTCCTGTATGTTTTTTTTCATTACATAAATTTCCTGAGGAATTTAAGGCTGGATGAAAGCAAAAATAAAATTTAAACTTCTAAATTTATATAAAATTAGAACTGGAAAATGTATGAATGCCCTTTTCCTGAGACTCTCATTATATCAACAGTGTTAAGCCATTTGTATTAATTAATTCAACGTTCTTGCACAAGCAAATATAATCATAAGATTTTAGTTTGCCAGATACCTTACAACATCTAATAAAGAATAATAGATACGAGCTAAAGAATAAAAGAGTTGCATTGACAATATCATTGTAAAATTAAAATATATTGATTTTCATCTCCCTCATATGTATTTATATATATAAATATATGTGTGTGTGTGTATGTATGTGTATGTGTGTGTGTGTGTGTGTGTGTGTGTGTGTGTATATATATATATATATATATATATATATATATATATATATATATATCTTTCTAACTTCTCACAGATGACACTTCTTTTTTTATTTCATGTACATTGGTATTTTACATGTATGTATCTCTGTGTGACGGTGTTAGATCCCCTGCAACAGGAGTTACAGACAGTTGTGCGCTGCCATGTGGGTGCTAGAAATTGAATCCGGGTCCTCTGGAAGAGCAGTCAGTGCTCTTAGCCACTGAGACGTCTTCCCAACTCCCCAGATGGTACTTTTTACAGAACTCTCTCTCAATTTCATGTTCTCTTCATTTTTTTCTTTTTAAAAATAATTAACTGAATATAATGTTGCTGTATGTGCATGGATATGAGCCATTCCCTAGAGCATGGCCAACCAGAAGCCACATTCATACAGATGTGACTCTGCCTCCTTCAGGTAGCTGTCAGTAGTTCCCCAGCTAGGGTAGGTATTCCTATTCCCTATTCCCTTTCATGCTGGAGTGTTGACTGGTTTGACCTTGGGCAGGCACAAAAGCTTCTGTGAGTTCAGGAGCACAACTTCCCTATCCTATACAGAGACAGTGTTTCTTCCAGTATCTTTTCCCTTGAATTTCTAAACCACATTTTATATTTACATTCATGTTGGTGTAATTGGACTAGAGAATTCTGTAAGAAAGGATTCTTTGCCATTGAAAAACTTGCAGAATAGTGGCTAGCACTGTTTTTTTTTTTAAATAAATAATAAATCAATGAATTCTCGAAAGCCATTTTATGTAATTGAGCAAAATGTAAAAGAATACAAACAGAGTTCTTTGGCACCTAGTATTTTCTGATGACTTTCAACAGCTAGCCACTGCACTTCCTCCACAAGTTGTCACTCTTCCTTAAGCATAAAATGCAGCTTAATCAGATGCTTGCAGTGTATAATATTGCCACCTTCAATATTTCAGGGGCTCCTTTCTGGAGAGATGACAGAGAACAATCATGTCTGCAGTTATATATTTCTATATAGATACAGCACTGGCAGCCCTGTTGTTTTTAAAATATACTGCCATGCTGGAAACAAAACTATCAAATTTTATTAAAACTTAGTTACATCATGTCAAGCTCCACTTTCCCAAATAGAAAAAGCAAACTTCAAAGTGTCAGAGCTCTAAAGTTTATTAGCAATGAAGTTGTCACTGTTTGGCATACACAGCTAATGCTCCTGATAACTGTGTCTCACAGACACTGAGACAACAGCAGACATACTTATCAGCTGTTCCTCTGGGTTGAATACAACATCTTTAGCAGCCCAGTCTAGGAATGAAAACGCATGTAGAAACCCTTTTGTTTATTTGTAAGAGATTGGGGAATGAACCCAGGGACTCATGCCCTGAGCTAAATGCCCAGGCCATGCTATAAAAATCTTGATGTCAGAGCCATGTTACCAGTGTGTTTTGAGCATGTAAGGTGCTACAGCAGCAGGGGAAAATGGGAAGAGTAAACTGCTGAGTTGTGTCTCACTGACTTAAAGTCAATGAGAAGATTTCTTTAAAACAATTTATTATGCTAAATAAGAATAGCTAACTCAGACGTTTAAATGACTCAATATTTATATACCGTACTGGGATTTGAGTATAAGTGTTTCTTAAACACTGCTTTTATTGTGTAAAGTTGATGATCCTCTCTCTTAAACACAACTATATG
Source organism: Cricetomys ansorgei (assembly GCA_026225945.1). Classification (NCBI taxonomy): domain Eukaryota; kingdom Metazoa; phylum Chordata; class Mammalia; order Rodentia; family Nesomyidae; genus Cricetomys; species Cricetomys ansorgei. The sequence goes on along the minus strand of JAMJFZ010004091.1, from coordinate 1,946,545 downwards.
TGTCCCCAGGGACAACAAAAACACTATGCTTATAATTATATTTTAAAAATTAATTTAAAGTCTAGAGAGATGGCTTAGAGCATAAGAGTACTTGTTGTGCATGCTTGAGACTCTGAGTTTGTATCCCAGCACCCACATAGCAAGTGGGACGTGGTCCTGCTCATGCCGAGAACAGCAGCGCAGAGAGGGCAGAGACAGAAGAGTTAGTGGGGATTGTTGCTTTCCAGTCTAGGCAAAAGAACTCAAGCTTCAAGTCTGGGGAGAGGCCATCTCCAAGGAATAAGATGGTGAATGGTAGATAAGGACGCCATATACCTTTCTCTGGCCTCTGTGTAGACTTCCAAACATGGACATGAACAATACACCACACACCACCTGCCCCACACGCTAGACACACATACACTCACACACACACATATACACGCAGAGGAGGGGAAGGAGAGGTTAAAACACAGATTCTTTACAGTAAGAGAAACATTTTTTCTTCTTTTCCTTTCTTTACTGCCCCTCCCATACCCCACGTTAGCGTATACCCTTGCTTAATCCTCATTCTACTTTCTCATTTCCTCCTTAACAGTTATGAGAATGCGCCATAAAGTAAAAATATAACATCCTTAAAATGTCATAACTTCAGAAGAGAACAGCACAATACAGAGTCAAGCATAGAAAATGACACTCCTATAGTTTTGCCCTAAATAGTTAATGCAATCTTTATCGATAGTCTCAGATTATAAAAAGCTTTCCCAGCTAACTAGCCTCTCTTGAACTTTTTTATTTGAAAAATTACAGTCCTTAGCATGCCAGATTCTATATTTACATAATTCATTTTCCATAAATAATACAACACTACACATATTTCCTATATATTTTTATTTTTTTTAGCTTGTGCCTTTATCTAAGTTGCCAATTAAATGTATCAAATATTGATAATTAAAAAGTTCAAGTTCTCCCTCTCACCTTCTTCTGTATTCTAATGCTTAAGTAGCTGTCAGGATCTGAGAGGAGACCCATTTGAACAACTGAAACTCCTCGAAACTTTTTGCTATTCTGGTCACATGACTCTCATATAGGTCTGTCAAATCTGGGTTGAAACATAGACTCACTATGTGGATGGCCCATGTGAGGCCCATAAAGAAAATTCAGAGCACTTAAAAAGTTGCTAAGAATCTGTAATCCCATCACTTTTACTTATCTCTGGTAAAATATCTGCTATTTATCTTATCTCAAGTCATTTTACTGAGTTTAAAAATGGGTGGGGAATACCTAGGACCATCATTTCTCATCCGCAGAAATCTCAAGGTAGACATCATCGGAGCCATTTGTCATTTTTCTCCTGCCTCTGCCCTTGTGTGACAGCAGCACATTTGCATGACAGCACCTGAAAGGTCTCCATTACTCAGAGAATGTTCCCATTTGGCCAGAGTGCTGAAAAAAGATTTTCCTTGATGCCAACTGAATGCAATAGACACAGATCTCTTATCTGCTTTTTCCTTAACAATCTGTCAATCAATATAAAATAGTCATACTTACACGCTAGGATATTTTCTAGGAGTTGCCTACTTTCTAACCTCAGTGCCTTAGAAAGTGTAGGCAAACACACAGACTTGGGTATCATTGAATATTATTTGAATTATAGGACACTTTAGGAGTTAGGACTCTGACAAAGTACAGGTACAGAAGCATATGAACAATTGATAGTTGATGCTGGCTGGCAGAGTATGGTCAGTTTTTTTTTTTTTTTTTTTTTAGAATGTGATCTAAGAAAGTCATATGCTCCATTATACGGTCCTTTAGTTGTGTCCCGACAGCAAGACTAAGATGACTCACTATGTTTGAAAACACAGGACATGACATTTGGAGGGGAAAATGGTGGAGAATAGAGAAAGAATTAGAAGGGAGAAATTGGGAAGTTGATTTGATCAAAACACTTACATTCATGTATAAAACCCTCAAACAAAAATAATTGTTAAAATAGAAAGTATGTGGGCACATATTATACATTTTAGATAAACTAGAAAAATATTATGACATGGGATTTCCTTTACATAACATTGTTATCAACTGTATTAGTGAAAAAGTGTTCTACATCCATTTCAAGGATTCCTGGTTTTCACTGGGGTCTTTGTAGATGATCCTTTACTTATAATTGTTAAGATTTCTGAGGATATCATAGAAACTCAGAAGTAATGGAAATTCTAGGTATTTGCTATAGTAAATAAGACCTAGAAGATCTGGACTTCTCCTTTATCTATATAAGGAAGAAAATAATGGGAATGATTGATTGTGGGTACATATTGCTAGTGGGTTGTCAATCACTAGAATGAAAGTGTTACGTTGTATCCTGGCGAGTCCTGGAATGTCAATTTTCAGTTCGAGGCTCCTGGTTCATACTTAAGAAAACTGAAAATCACTGATTTTCCAATAAATAAATATTATTTTTCTTCTTGTATCTTGGTTTTAAAATATTAAAAGTACTTAGTGTGAATGATGACACCATATGTTCAAGTTACCCTGTTTACACTGCAGAACTGTTAGTGTAAAGAACTAGTAACATATTGATTAAAAGTAGGTTTCCAGAGGCCAGAGAGAAAGCTCAGTAGTACAGAGCAAGGGCTGCTCTTTAAGAGGACCTGGGGTTTGATTCCCAACACCCATGTGGTGGCTCTCAGCAGTCTGTAGCTCTAGTTCCAGGTGACCTGTAGCCTTCTTCATGCCATCACAGGCACCATACGTACATGTGTTGCACATACACACAGACAAAACACCTGTACATGTGAATTTTAGAAAATAAAATAAAATAAGGTTTTGGAATATAAGTAGCTATGGTTCTCTACCAAATGTAAGTGCCAATATGAGATAGAGACATACTTGTGGCTTTATGTAATGAAATACTTATAAAATCTGATAAAATTGTAAAAATAAGTTTGCTTTGTTTTCATTCTATCTTCTATCTACCATCTACCATTTATCTATCTACTTATCTATCTCAACTATTTACTTATCATATATCATCTCTCTGTCATCTATCATCTCTCTATCCTCTATCTATCATCTGTATATCATTTATCTGCCATCTATTTACCTATCATCTGTATATCATCTATCTATCTGTATGTCTGTCTGTCTGTCTGTCTATCTATCTATCAATCATATCTACCACATATCTATCTTGCATAATTGTGGTAGGCATGAGTTTATTATATCAGGGTAAATAGGAACTTCATTGCCACAAATTTTCTGATAGATGATATTTGAAGGTCTTCTAAAGGCTCCTTTCCAGGTATCCGCGGCATGATAAACCTTTGAGGGGACTGAATTGGAAGCTTTTGATATTGCTTTATCTTGGGAAAGGTAACCTTTTGCCTTGTCAATACAAATTCTCCCATTTGAGTGAGTATGCATGTATCAGATCAGCATTGCCTGGTCACTAGAACACTAGATTGAAGTCATATATACCCAGTTGAGCAGATAAAGCCATTATCAGGGACAGAGAGACTATACATTAGCAGACCATAGGCATCAAAGTTTCATTTCAGTGCAGTTTTTTTATGATTTTACAATAAGTATATAAGGTAAGAACTACAAGCATGAAGGAAACTAAGTTAATAAAAGGATCATAGATTCACCACACAAAGACAACTCATGTTGACATGTTCATGGTGTATTGTTCTTTCTTTCTATCATACATGCATGTAAATAGCCAGTATTTGTAAATATTCGAGAGTACATTTAAACTGAGTATGGCTTGCTTAATTTGTATTTAGAATCGTCTATTTATTTTTCAGTGTTTTGACACGATGAATAATTCTATAGTTAAAATATACTGAATTTTTCAAACACTGTTTTATTTCATCAAGTTGAGTTTCCAGAAGTGAGATTTATGAAAATTTAAACATTTCAATACTTATTCCATACATTTACAAACTGCTTTGTAAGAAGTTATGTCAATTTACAAGGAACAAGTAAAAGGTTTCTTTAGTGATAAATTGCTCTCACAATATTTACTAAAACAAAATCACTTTACTCTTTTAAAAATAACATGCCCTATAGTCAAGCCTTTCTTGAAATGGTATACATTTTGAGAAATGTGTGTTCTTGGGTGATGTCATCATGTGAACATCATCGGGTGTCCAGTGTCCCTATACAAACCCAGATGGCACGACTCTTACACCCCTGGTTATGTATTATATGACCCACGGCTCCACTACCACACCTGTGGTCTACTGTGGATCAAGACTAGATATGCAGAGCAATAGACAATTTCCATCTTTTTAATTTTTTAATTACTCACAGGGCTCTTGTGATTTCAACATCTCCACCATAGAAACACACAATTTATCACAGTAGCTAGAGGACCTAAAAGGATTCCAGGACCTCTAGAAGGCAGGTTAGATTTACAGTAGATTTATTTAATCACTGATATATATCCTGCCAAATAAATATATCCATAAAATAGGTATTGTTCACTTGTTCAACAAATTTGTATTCAATATTTATTACATAGTAGGTATTTCTCACATTTTCTAAGAATTCAGAGGAAATAAAGATAGATAGGTCCAGCTCCATGCATGAGAATAAGCAAGCTTGAAAGTCAGCTGAATGTCAAACCCAATATCATGAGTGTTGAACTTGTTTGTGAAAAAAAAGCTCTCGTTAGGAAAATTAAAATTTTTATCTGTTACTGTCAATGATGGCAAGTGAATAGTTAGAAGAGGGACATTTTCTCTACTGATGTCCTTCCCAGAACATTCAATAAGAAAGCATAAAAAGCACCAGTAGGGAAACCTAGGTCTCCTCTCCCCACTTTCACAATGTCTTGTATGAAAACATATGCTAGAAAATGTGTTCCCCCAAAATCCACCCTGAGGCATGCTGGGACAGTGTAAAAGCTCTCTATAGAATTGTCGTCAGATTTATCACCGCCACAAGGGCTGAATGAAGTAAAACATGTCAGCACAGCACATGTAACTCAGTGCATGGCAATATAATTGAGGTTCCTGGTACACATCTCAATGGAAATATGAGAATCCAGCCATGTAAAACTCTCAACACTCTATTAATAGAGATAAGTAATTAGACTTAGAGCCATGGCCAACATTTTAATTATATCCTACACAGGAAATTAGACAGGCAAGTAAGTGAATATCAGTTTCTCTGTGAACACCTAAGAGTCCTGGTCAGTTGACTCCATGAGGCTTGTTCTGGTATCCTCAACCTCTATTGTCTCTACAGTCCCTTTTCCCCCCGCTTTCTAGGAGTTCCCTGAGTACTGACCAATGTTTGGCCATGGGCCTCTGCCTCTGTTCCCAACAGCTGCTGGAGGAAGCCCTTTGGTGACAACTGAGCGAGGCACCCATCTATGAACATAGCAGAATATCATTAGGAAACATCTCCAGGCTATCCAGTCTCCAGTTCCTGGCCAGCCCTACAGTGGCAGGCATGGGCCCGCACCCTTGGGGTAGGATTCTACCCCTCTATTGCCCCAGCAGATCCTGAAAGCAGGATAGGTTATAGAGAGAGGGTTTTGTGGCTGGGTTGGTTTCCCAGTTCCACTACAAGAAGCCCAAAGCACAGATTTCTTTGATGGGATGAAGACCTTTGGTAGCTATATAAAAATGTTCTTGGATGGAATCCCCAGATGGCATCTGCTCCTATATATAGCACATCTAGAAAGCAAAACAGTTTTAGGGTGCATAGGATGAAGTAGGAAAAAATTGAAGAAACATGGAGTTAAATACAATGAGAATGATGAATGGTTCAGTGAGTAGAAGCACTTGCAGCCCTGACTGCCTAGTGTCAATTCCTGGATTCCATAAGATGGCAAGACAGAACCAGAAAGGTGATGTCTCTGATCTCCACATGCACTCCTTCTCTGCCCATACTCCTCCATGCAGCAGGTTGCAACATACTTTTTTTACCCTCTATCTCATGAAAGAGAAAGGAAGGATAGATAGAAAGAGAGAAAGAAATCTTCACCGCCATTGTAGCAGCTTTGAACGGGAGAAAAAGAGAAAGGAACAAATATTCCCAGCCATTTTTGACTGTATGAAGCTTGGAAAGCAGGACCTGATAGTGAATTGGACTAGTATAACCAACCACCACACCATTGGCCAACAATCCCACCCCCATTCTCCAGGTTGTATTCTAAGCAAAGTTACCAGACGTCCAAGCAGCACGCAATCATAAGGACAAGCTGCATATGGCACAAAACTCTTTCCAAACATCCTGCTATACTTCCATACACAATTACTTAATTAAAAAATAATTAAGTGAATTATAACCCAGTAAAAAAATGGATATAAAATTATTAATTTTGGAGAAAAAGAACTGACATTAGGGGAAAACAAGGTGTGAAGAATTTAAGGAAACAAGATAGCAGTGATTCAAAATATTGCATCAAATGAATATTTAGTTATAACGAGCAGCAAAATGAGAATTAATTATACTTTATTCCCTAATATGACAGCTGATTTTAATATTCTCAATAGAGAAAATAGATAATTTAGTCTTTTCCCTTTCGTGGTTGATTTGATTTTATGTTTGGAGTTTTCTACAGCATGTGCCCCCAAAATGTCTAAATTTTAATGAATTTGGCATTCTCTGATTAGTGTAGAGTATAAAAAGGTCCTGCTGGGAGGGAGCTGTGACTTCATTCAGTCATCTCCAGGAAGCATGATTTTCTGTTAGTGATTTGGTCAGAGGGATGGTTGATCTGTCACAGAAGGGTCTGACCTGGGAGATATTTGACCTCCTATTCCTTTCTCATGTTCTTCTGATGCCAGAACCATTACCATACAGAACATATCTATATCTGATATAAGCATCTGGCCACACGACTTTATGCTAGAACATGGGTAATTTTGTCACACTGTTTATTTTAGCAGTATATTTTTAGAAGCTGATCAATTCAAAAACAACTAAAATGGCTTAATTCTATATAAAATTAAATGTAAAATTGTTTAATTTCCCCCTCCTTGTCTAAACTAAATTCCTTCATACCTACTTGCCACTCAACCAGATACCTCCTAATGCTACCTACTCTACCACCTCCTGACAGAAGGTAGAAGAGATATGAAAAAATAAAAGTGTAAAAAAATCACCCATTTATCATAACGTGTTAGATTTTTTTAATAGTTTGTACATTTTATCCAAATTCATGAATATATGAACACACAAGTGTATGTCTAGGTTATAGAAACAGTCAAGGTAGGTAGGTGTTTTAAGGCTGAAACTTTAAGACCAAATATGAGTAGAGTAGACTTAAATCCACATGCAGGGAAAGGAATTTGGCAACCGACTCACCTGTAGAAAAGATGAAGACAAACTAATCAAAAGAAAAGTAAACATTATAGTGAATAAAATAACTATATTCTGTCATTGAGAATGCCCACTTGTGGATTGTTAGGGGGAGAATTACTGTCTTAAAGAAAAAGAGCGTCTGCACCAAAAGAACAAGAGTGTATTACAAACCATAGACTTGAAAATTCTGCCCCTTGCGGGAAATGGGATTAGATCTATGTTTCCTCACTCAGCATATTCACACATGTGGCAGATACAGTGATGAAAGTCATTGTGAAGCCCTGGTTCATCTTCAACATTCTCTTGGTCATTTCACCCACATGCCGTTTCCCTGTCCCTCAGTGACCTATGCTCACACCACAGAGCACTTTTCAAAGGACAAAAAACTCCTTTCTTCACTTTAATGGTGTACCCATTTACATGTAACACTCCATCTATATTTGTTCCTTCTACTCATGCTTTTCTCAAATCTTCCAGTTTTTTCTGAGCAACTGTCTAGTGAATGAGATCATGTATTAGGTATTGCTAGCAAGGACAAAAATAAAGATTGATATCCGTTCTCACATGGAGTTGAAATATGTTTTATAATTCTATAAAATTCTCACATTTTGGGTAACCTAAGATATAGTACAATTCGTAAACCAACTGCCGTTTCAGAATTAAATCATCAATTTGTTTATGATGAATACATGACATAAGTATGTCAAGATGTGACTCCAAAGCCATGTTGACATTTTATTAGAGGACTGGAGGATGATCAATGACTGCCTTCCTGTATTGAAGGCCTTCTGTTACTAATAAAGATGCAATAGGAGAGTTTGGGTAATGGATGCCTTCCTGGTAGAATGAAAAGGAAAATTCTCAAGCTTAAGAATAACATTGAACTTGGCTTTTATATTATAATCCAATTCCTGTATTTTAGTCCAAAGTGTAATACAGTTAAGTGAAATATGTGGTCTGCCAAGACAGTAGCAGGTGCTTCCTTGACCTCTGAGGCATTGGCAACAGCACCATGGAAGTGACTTACTTGACACAGAAATAACTATGATGCAGTGTGACTACAGTTCATTTTTACAGTCTCTGCATTTATCTATTGCATATGTACCTAGGTATATAGCCAGGGATTTGTCAATGATCATGACAGAGATATGCTTGACCCAGATGAAAGGAGCACTAGATAGAAAGGTTCTGTTTATCTAAACTGCAGGCTCTGCAATCAAAGGAAAAAACAACTCCGTGTGTCTAATCTTCCCTGGTCCCTGAGATTGTCATAGTAAAGCCAGCTTCATAGACTGAAAGTGTGTCTACTGTCCACAGTAATGATAAGCTTGCTCCCAGAGTTCTGCATTGAGACAATGTACGCATGTTGAAAAGCATTCTGTTTCATTCAAACATACAGCATCAACTTCTCCTCCCTCTCTATAATTCTTTGTGCTCAAAACTTGGGTCCAAATGCAAACTAAGATACTTTTTTAAGTGTATTAGGAAGTTGGAATTTAAGGTTTTATTTCTTATATATTACAAAGATAAAAATGATCAGGCATACAGGTTATGAAACGCAAGTCAATATTAGTGTAGAGTCTACATTGTTGATAAACATTCTACATTGCTGATAAACATATTTATGACATAACTCTTACCTATTTATCAACCTTGTCAGTTTTTTCTTATTCAAAGAATAATTGCAAACAATTGACCAGAACAGGGTATCCTAAAATGCACAATGCTGAAATATCTTTGAAATGTATTTTCTTAAAACAAATTACCTTAAGTAGAATATGTTCCATGTCCTGTGACCATTCAGTGTAGAGAGATAGGATGTTGATTCACAGTAGAACTTAATTATGCCTACAGAGACCTAAGATGGAAATTAAAATTGAGAGTGAAACCATATAGGAGCTTAGGGAGATGATTTAGTTGGTCAAATATCTGCTAGGGAAGTATAAGAACCTAAGTGCAGTAACAAATATGCAAAGCTAAGCAAGGCAATGCATGAGTTTAGTACCCAGCTGGTTAATCCATGAACCCTTGGTTCAGTGAGAGGTTCCACTCCAAAAGGAAAGGCATAGGCTGAAGGAGGAACACATCAGATGTTGACCTTTGTTTTTCAAACAAGGAGGCATGTATGTGAATGCATACCCACACTGAAAGTTAACAAGCATATACACTATACCCACTCATCACAGCTCCTGCCACCCCAACACACCACAAAGGAACCACATAGAAACATTTCCTTCACCTAAAATTTCAGGCACTGGCTTGAACCACATGCAACTATCAGATGACCAGAATTATTTTCTCCACTCTTCTTGATTCTAGAAGAAAAATACAGCAACAATTAGGTGTGGGCACTAGTCCTACCTGGTATTCTGTCTCTCAAATAAAAGATGATAACAATGAAACGGTTAGTAAAGAATAGGAAATGGTACTCAGAATTATAGAATTCTGTGGAGTGTGTATCTGCCTTTCTATCCAAGTATGTTCTCTTTTGCAATTTTTTACTTGTTAAAAGCAAATAACTGGTAGAGCTTACATGCATGTAAGATAACAGCTAGTCATAGCAATGCATTATCCATCATTTATGTGGATATCACTAATAAGGGTTTCCTTTCTACTTATTTGAGAGTTCTCTATATATTGATGGTAAAGGATTTAGAAGAGGAAAGTCTTGACACATGTGTGTTCCCTGTTTAAATGGGGCCCTGAAGGAAGGTGTTCAGGAAGGAAAACAGATAGGCATTTGGAAGGGAAGTCATATGGGGTAGTAAGTACAGCACAGAATGTGGCAATCAGAGCTGACCCTCTAGCTGTACCTCCCTGGTACAGGATCTTTCTGAAGAGTTGATTATGTCATAACTAATATGTGTAGCAAAGAATAAGAGTTGATATCATGAATCAGTTTTCTGTTGGGGTGAATTGAACTATTCCTGGATACTCAAGACCCTTTGCTGAGATATTCATGGGACCTTGTTATTGTGAATATTTATGTAGATAGTTAATCCCTCCAGCAAACAATCAGACTTATGAAAACAAAAAGCTCCTTGGCATGTTGGTTTTAGAAAATCTTTATTAATGAGTTTCCATAGCATATTTCTGTCAAATGAGTGTATTTGGAAATTAGGTAGGAATATAACAAAAACATATAATTAGCTGTTTCTGAATGGTGAAAGTTTATATAATATAGGAGAATGCAACATTTGGGAAGTTTGAGACCATAAGCCCAAATCTGACATTGTACAGTAATTTATGTCATGAATTTAGGGGGAGATGAACAATGTGGGCTAGAAGGCATGCCTGCAGGGACACAGTGACAGGTGTGTAATTTTACTGGATCCTGAATGGCACATGACACCTATATATTATCTTCCTTAAAAACATGTTCTATTTGGAGAGATAAGAGATTTAAGAGATAAATCAGATGAAAAATTGCTATCTCGCATTACAAATGTGAAATTATTTAAATGTTTTGAAAATATAGGGGAAACCAGTTATCTAAAACAGCAGAGAAAACCTGTCAAAATAAGACATCTTTTCAAGTATTTTCTAAAAATTAACCATTTCTTCATTTATTTAGAAAACAGATTAAGTTCCTTTGAATGTTACAGGCTTCAGTTATTCCAGAAATAAATGGTTAAGAGATTATATATAAAATTCCTTTAAGTATGTGGTTATCAATATTGTACAGTCAGATCATACATAGGTAAATTAAAAGATATTAGGCTAAATGGTGTAGTAGCCAAGCCAACCAACACAAACAAAACAAACAAAACCAGAAGGGTCAGAGGAATTCTGAATTCTGGATGTAGGAAGGCTTTGCGTTTCTAAACTTGTTAGTGAATGAGAAAATGAGGAGGTAAGTGAAGAAGCAAGGATGCTTCTGCAGGTGGGACACAAGTCAGCCAGAGGAAAGGGTAATGCAAGAGCCCAGCTCAGGTACAGGAAGGTGAGGTGGCCAGTGTGTCTTGGATTGAATGGAGTCTAGCAGGAGATAAAGCTAGGGGAAGGAGAGCTTTAGAAAACAAAAAAATAGGGTAGAGAAGTAATTGAAGAATATCTCCTGATATGAACCTCTGGTCTTCAGACAAGGATGAACAGGCAAGCAGCTGCCTACACACACACACACACACACACACACACACACACACACACACACACAGCGACACACTCAAGGACTGGAGTAATGGTTCAGTGGTTGAGTATTTGCTGCTCAGCAGAGGATCTAGATTTGGTTTCTAGCACCATAATGGTGGCTCACAGCTGCCTATTCCTCCAGGGGATCCAATGCCCTTTCAAATACAGATACATGTAGACAAAATATTCACAGATGTAAAAATAAAATAGTACTAATAATAAAAACTTTAGAGAAAACAACGTACGTACAATTTAGTTAATTTAAAACTCTGGTTATAATGGCAAAATTTTTAGTAGTTGCATTTAATAATTGTAAACATTATATTGAAATAAAATATAAGCTATAGAAAGCATATGTTATTTTAGAAGTCTGACCAATTCCCCAATTGAAATGAGACAACAAATCCTAGATCTTTCTCTTCGGAAATGAATAATGACATAATTCTGAAAAATTAACACATGGTAATGAAAATATCCGTGATTATGACTGCAATCTTTAAAGAAATCATTCAGTTACTATTCACAGACCATCACCTACATACACCACAGGGACAGGATGCTCAAGCTGTCTGTCATATAACATCTCTATGCAGCCCAAATTTTTCCATTCACTATGGAAACAGAAAGGTTATTGCTGAGTATTGATGAGGATGCTTCTCCTGTATGTGGAGACAGTGTTGCACAGCCCTTGTGAGAGAACTCTTGTGTCACAGCTATACTCATGTTTCCTATGTCACCTAAGCCTGTGGCTACAGGAGTTGCTGAAGAATGAGGGAAGGTTAATCAGCTTTTGGCAGACATCAGCAAAATTTGCAAGTGTTTTAGCCTCTTCATCAAGACTCATAAAATGTTTTGGAAACTATGGGAGAAAAAAAAAAACACATCCAAGCAGAAAATTAAAAAGCAATCTGCCAGTTCAATGGAATCCCACCTTTGCTAGATTGCAAACCTTGGTAAAGCAGTTAACTGCTCATTCATGATGACCTAGAGAGATGTAGCTAAAATAGAAACATGAGGAAGTAAACAGACTATGGGAGATTTAACAAGAAAGAAAAGAAAACAGGGTCAAATTGTCTGCCTTATAACCAGTGTTTTGTTTTGTTTCTTAACCTTATTTCTATAAAGATACAAGAAATAAAAATCACCTTAAATAGGAAGCTTTCCTTTACTCTGCCTTTCTCTTGAATTTCTGCCTTTGATCCCTTTGATCTCTTTCTCACTGCAGAATAAAATTGTCCAAAAAGCAACTATGATTTGTGTGGTTCAAGAAAAATTGCATTGATTGTCCATGAACTAAGTGGAAAGAAAAGAAGAAATTAGAAAGGAAGCAGAGTGCTTTCGGCCCATTGTTCTGTAGAACATTAGCTCACTAGAGCAGCATCTTGAGCAGGATGTCAGAGGACTATGTCTGGGGAGGGTGTTTGCAGAGGTGCAGAGCCAGGGCGAGGCATACAAGCTAAGTCTTGCCATACAGACCACTGGCAAGGGTGTGGGTACAGAGCAGAGAGTTTGAAACCTTGGAATGATGAGCACCTTCCTTGAGATCTGGTAAGACAAATATGCTGGTCACTTGATTACTGCCCTTCTATTCCAAAACTGAGACATTAAGGGGTGTTTATTGTATATTGCAACATCAGTGAAGTTCCTTGGGATTCAGGAAAATTTATCAATTCTGTGAATTGTTTTAGAAAGAAAATTTTCAACAAAATTTAGAGAAATAAGAAACATGATTTACATCCCAAACTTTCCTTATAAGTGAGTTTTCTCTGACTTCTTCCCCTGCCAAGCACTATATCAAGAAATGACAGAGTGCTGAGCTAAAATTCCATGATAAACAACAGAAGGCTTATACTAGAAAGCAATATTGCACTGACCTTGTCATCTCTAGAAGTTCATCGGATAAAGCTAAGCAAGCTACTTCCTCTGATAGCTGGGTCCCCATGACCATTGTTTTATTTGTCTCTTAGTCACCTAAAAATACAGAAATGGGCAGAGATATAGACTCAAAAGGACTCTGAAGTTCAAAATCTGCAGATATTGGTTTGAAGCTGGCAATTACCTAAACTACTGGCACAGTGAGATGGGAAAAAGCTCAAAGGATTAGCATATTTACTACCATTATAGGGGGCTTGGGGTGGCTGGTGTATCCTAAATACTAATATTTATTCTGTGTATAGAAAACATACCTCATAGTCATTGAGTTTTGGAGATAGATGAATGCTGCTCTTAAAAAAAAAAAGTCTTGTTATCTGCCCTTTGTATTTTAGAAGTTCTTTCTTGACCTAGAGATAAATGGTAGTCAAACTCCATATCCCAATGACCCACCAAATATAATACTTATGTGTGTGTGTATTCATTCACGTGGGGGCCAGAGGACCACATCTTCAGTGCTGTTCCTCAGGAACTGTCTATGCTGGGTCTCTTACTGGCCTACAAGTTTCCATGTAGACCACACTGGATGGAGAGGGAGCAGTTGAGACCTATATGCCTCTTCCTCTCCAGCACTACAATTTGAAGCTCATGCCACTAATCCAGCTTTGTTTTTCATGGGTTCTGGGGATCAAACTCTAGTCCTCATGCTTTTATGACACGTGATTTATCTACAAACCCATCACCCCATTCTTAAGTCTAGAAAACTTGAAAAACTGTTATGCTAAGAAAACTATACTATGCATCTCTCTTAGCCCAGTTTTTCCAAGAATATGGAAATTGCAATAATCTTTTACCTCCATCTCCAGTTGCTTCTCTTCCTCCTGTGTCTCAGAGCTAATGTAGCATGGAAAATGTTGTTCTTGACAGGAAAGGGAAATGGTAGACACAGTGATTGTCCATCACAGGTTTCTCTGAGGCCGATATTTGAAAAAGTATTTAATTCAAGTCTCATAGATGGTTTCTTAAGCAGTCTGTTGCTCTCACAACTGAAATAACAAAAAAAAAGCATCTTATCACATATTTTCCCTTTAGGGCTAAAAAACAGAGTGATCTGTAAAGGCTATGGTTTTAACACTTTGCGGTCGTTCACTTTGGATGAACCTGTTTGGGTGAGCATCTTTATACCTTCAAGTATTAAAGTAACTTCAAATGTCGTAACGGAATGGGGAGAATGCGCTGTGTGACAGGGGGAGCTTATAGCAGTCTCCACCACTTCATTCTCGCTTTGTGGGTCTAGTTCTTACATCCACAGGCTGTCCTAAGCCTGATGCTTTCCTGTGTTTTGTTTTCATTCTGTTTTGATACTGCACATACTGGATATTTGAGAGGGAGGTTATTAACTACAGCAACAGAGCACAGAGTGATGGGCATTTGTAAAAGATAAGTATCCAGGGAAGGTGTTGCTGACATGTTGGCAGGCTTACCAACAGATCCTTGTTTTCTCGTCACTGGGAAAGACGAGGGCTGCATGTGTCATGAAGACAATAGAAATCTTCCAATAACCTTGGCCCATAAAGTTCCCTGTTCCTCCTGGCATGCCAGAACCAGTCCTGGTGACATTTCCCATATCTTTCACTCCCTGTGTTGCTTATTTAATGGTATTAGTAAGGATACACTAGCCGCAAGTTTGAGCTACAGAAAAATCCCAATCAGAATATAGACATTATTATTTTAATATGACCATGAAAATAAACATTTCTTCTGATCCTTCACATCCTTAAATTGAGATTTCCAACCAATTGTTATGAATCCTTCCTTCTTGAGGTTACTTTGATAAGGACATTTTGTCAGAACAACAAGACAATTCTCAAAGCATCTCAAAGCATCAATACAGATTATCAAAGTTCTCACTTAAGTTTCTCTGTTCTATAGTGAGGTCATAGGTAAAGGGAAACCCCAAGAGCTTTGCAGCCACTATGCTGTAAAGAAAATATTGCCATCATGTCTCCGAGTCAGTCACTGAAGGAATTAATATGTGTATATTCAACTCCCTAATGATGTCAAATTACCACATTTTTTAAAGGTCAGTTATTTTTTGTTCATTTAATATTAATTCCTTCAGTGGGAATATACACAGTTACAATATAGCTTAGAGTAACATGTTGACAGTGTTACCATTAGACTAGCAGAATGCATTGCTAAGTTTTGGGACTTTAGAAAAGTATGAAGAACTAGAATGTTAGCAAACCAAAAGATATTTGAGAGTATGGAAAGAGGAAATCCTGCAGACAGCTGGCCAGAGCACAGATGTAGGAGTCTTTAGGTTGGAGTGTCATTCCAGACATGATCAAGAAGGAGAGGGTGGAAGGTAGAGACTGGATAGTTGGAAGACCCTGTGGTTATCCAGGCAGTAGAATTCAGAATTATTAGCATTTAAGTTTTCTATAAAGTGATATGTTTCTGTTGTGAGAAAGTCAGATTCAGAGAAAGAGTCTTGAAAGAATTCTTAAAATATTCTTCTTAAAAGTATAGTGTAAAGGAAACAGGTTGAGATTGAGGTCAAGTGTTGAAATTGGAGGATATATGGTGTGTGTTTGTATGTGTTTAAGTAATATCCATTTACAGGTCAATGAAATAGTGATGGTAGCAGTTGGCAGTCAGACCAATCTAAGACTTTTCTCAGAAGCCCTGATGAAAGCACAAGGGAAACTTTAGTTCTGTGTCCTTGTCCAAGAGTTTAATTGGCAAGACTGGTCTAAAGCTGGAGCCAGTACCTCATCAGAGGAGTCAAGGTTGTGGCTTCTTGGGACTTTGCTCTTCCTCCTAGAATATGGTTATTAGTCCTTAGGCAACTGTGTCTGATAAATCCCATGTCCTCTTTGCCAACATTGCCTGACTTAGCACTTTGCTGACCTGACTGCTTTCTCCCTGCAAATAATATATATGATGCTGTGCTTCTTAACTTCCTTGGCATTAATCATCAGCTTTTGAAAAACACTGTGGTCCCACCAATGGCTGTTGTCTTCTTTATTTCTCATTCCCGGTCCTCCCACTCAATGCTTCTCTCTTCTGGCCCCTTATACCAGCTGGTTCAGGCTAAGTATCTCTTATATGTGTCTACATTGAATAAAGAAAATTATAAGCTGACATTTAATTCACAAGAACTTAGCATATCCTGTTAGCTCGTCTAATTACAATCCTGCCCACTGGTCGGAATTCAACATTTGGTGGGTATAAAGATATTTAGGCTTACCAGAACTTCCCATAATTTCAAAGCCATTGTTATTTAATTTAAAAATTTAGCATCCATCTGGATTCTGTGTGCATACTGTAGTCTTAATTAATCAGAGGCTGAGGTAGGAGAATTGTTTCATCTCAGGAGAGGAGAATTGTTTGATTCTGAGGAGAGAAAATAGACAGGAAAATTTTGTGAAAATTCATCATAAGAAAAGCAAACAAATACATATAATTTTCATTAATCCAATAAATATGAATTCATTTGACTTTTTTGTTTTGTTTCTTCTTAATTCATGTATTTAAGTAGTTTTATTCTTAAAATGTTTTATTATGACAAAAGCATGTAACACGGTATCTGCCTCTCAAAGAATTTTCCCATTTGAGGAACTACTGTTGCTGATGACAAGTGCAGTGTTTGTCAGTGGGCCTCTCGGATATATTACTCCCCAAGCTCACCTTAAACATTCTGCCCCTTGATTAGTGTCTGCCTACACCACACACCTGGGAAACCTATCTGGGAAACACTATTATTCCCTTCTATTCTACAATTGGACTATTTTACATCCTTCTTAAGATTGCCTTTGTATAACTAATCATTTAATTTAACACATGCTGATTTTATGCACTTTAAAGAATTTCCTATATTTTAGGGGAATGATATTCAATTGTCAGTGCATAGAACATTTTAATCATCCATTTATCAGTGGGCATTGAGGCTGCTCCTACATCTTGACTACAGAGAATTGAACTCCAATGACCATGTTTTCTTAATATCCTTTTAGACCTTGGTATCAATTGTTTTGGTTCAAATACCTAGATGTGAAATTCCTAGATCCCATGTTAAACCTACCTTTTGTATTTTAAGTAACATGTGTACTGTTTGGGTCAAGGCTTTACCATTTTTTGCATCTTCCAAATAGGGTAAAAGATTCCAATGTCTCCTCTCACTGGCATTGTCCATAACTTTTCTGATAATAGCTTCCATATAATAGACTTGCATTTTCTGATGTCTGGGACACTGGGAATTTTTAACCTTACTTTTTATCTTGTTTGAAGAAATATCTATTGAAGGTCTCCCCTCAATTTTAAGTATGAGTATGTTGTTTCAATGTTGAATTAGGAAACTCATATGTATTTTGGAAATGAAATATTACCGTATATAGGTTATTTGCAAATGCTCTCTCTCCTGTATAGACAATATTTCTTTGCTGTTTACTGTTACATTGCATTGAGACTGTGTTCTGCTTGATATGTGCCAGGTAGGGCCTTTGGCTTTGTGGCCTCCACTTCACCCTATGATTCCATTGACTCATTGCCAACACTAATATTAGGTTATGTGTGTTCTTTCTTGGCACTTCATTGCTTCAGATGCTACCTTTACCTCTTTATTTTAAATAGATGCTTTATATTCTTAAGGATCTAATTTCTAAGTTTTACAAAACCATTTTTGAAGAGATTATGTTTTCTCTGTTTTATATCCTTAGCAACAAATCATTTTAATGAGAATTTTTAACACAACCCTTTTTACAATTAAAACATATGCTTAGAAAAGGCGGCTTCAATTACCAAATAAATAACATGTGCCAAATTACATGTTGTCTGTTCCCTTTATTATAATTCTCACTGCCCTCCACACTTCGCATGCAGATACAATGTATCTCTTATTTAAATCTATCAGAATAAAAAATAAAATAGTTTATTTACTTATACTGAATTATTATTAAATGAAGTCATTATGTGAAAAAGTCTGGCATTTGTGCTGTCAGAAGAAATACATTGGTTTTGAATCCTAATCAAGTTATTGGAAACTGTGGAAATGATCAAAGAACTTTAGCAACTATTTTGATTAACAATTTGATCTAACCTCCTGACTTTTTATTGTGACAATCAGAGAGATAGGGTATACACTATTTACAGATTGCCAGGAACAGTGGCTAAGATAAAATTAACTAAAATTTATCTAGAGTTCCATAGAGAGTGGCTTTTATTTTATGTAAATCAGATTAATGGGAGTTTTAAGTAAATGCTCTCAAAATTAATTTATTATTTTATTTGAGGAGCACATCACTCTGGCCTTTGTAAAACAGAGAAAGAGTGTAAGATTGAAAAATCATTATATACCGAGGCAGCAGATAGATTGTGAACGGCGCATGATCTGATGATAAACAGGCTTCAGGTGACTTGACTCAAATTATTAGTCAAAATAATCATGTATATTTCTGACCGTTTCCAGTATTTTAAATAACTTGATTAAAATCCCAAACCAATATATTTTTTGAAATAGTAATTTCAGCAGCCAGAACAGTTATAACAAAAGTGCATGTTACCCTCCACCAAGGACATCACAAATGGACAGGGATCCATGTCATAGCAGGTTGAGGATGACCTGAGAACAGAGGGATTAATTTAATCTCCATATTGCTGTTATTATTTGTCCAGTAGTCTAAGATTGAGGAAATGGGTTCCCACATTCAAGAGGGGTGCTTGGAGAGTAAACTGCTTCAATTAGAAGCCAATCACTTCTAAGGTTTTGAACATACGATACAAGGAATTAAATGTGAATTGATTGTAACTCAGGAAGGCAGAATTGGTACACTATTGACAGATAGGTGGGTTCTTCATGGTAAGTCTATACTGAGTACCTGCTTTCTACTCAACACTCACATGCAAAATCACTGTGGCTAGTAAAAGTGAGTGTTTCTGCATAGTAAAGAGGTACCAGTCTGCAACCTACAAGTAGTATCCAGCATGTGTCATTGTTTTGGAGAGGCTTCTAAGCACCAAACTCAATGTAGTAGCACACCATATTGAGGTCTCTTAAAATAAAGATTACAGGGCCAGCTCTGCAGAGTGTATAGCAATAGAATACATGAATCTAAGTTTGTGATCCCAGGTGGTTGCAATAATGCAGTTTCAGGGAAAACATCTAGGAAACATAGTATGGAATTCCTAAATTTGAAATACTGCCTCCTAAGTGTGTGTGTGTGTGTGTGTGTGTGTTGTTTAGTTGTTTATGTGTATATTGTACCAAAATACCAATAATTCTTTCCTCCTTGGTTTTGTGAACAGACTTTGTACAGTCAACAACTTTGCATGTATTGCTCTAGATTCTAGGTATGTTGAGTTTGGTAGGAGCTTCTTTAGACATTGTCTTCTTCTTCTTCTCCCCTAGAACCTATTGCAGTGAGTGCCCAGACAATTCTCCTTCTAGACTTTAAATGAGTTACTCCAGTATTATTAATATTGACCATCACACACTATCAGTACATATATCTGAGGTCCATTGTGGACCTGATTTATGTATTGATTTGGATGTGATGATCTGCAGACAGTTAGGATCGCTGCCACCTTAAACAATGTTTTCTTTGTGACTACGCCTGTTTAAGATGTATAGTAATTATTCATTTATCTTTCTTAGAGTTAACACAGTAACTGTTTTCAAAATGTCTTCTCAATCTTCATGCTTTCATCCATTCATTTTTAACCAGAATATTGCAGATATGTAACTGTGTCCCTGCTTTTGTACCTGACTATATCATGGCTGCCAGGAAGATCCTATGAAAAAGAGCCCTCTAGAGCTTGTGCCTCAGCTTACCTATGACTCCAGTTAATTCTTTTCCCTTAGGCTTCTTCTCAAGTAACAGGATCCGGCTGTTCTTGGACAATGTGGACATTCTCTAAATGATATCTTTCTCTTATCGTCCATTTGAAGAAGTCTCTGTGTACCCTTTAAACCTCCTTCAGGCCTATATTTTAGTGTCTCCAGTTCACTGTTGGAAGCCCTGCATTAGAATAGTACTGGATACTGGAGGCATAGTAAATATTCATAAACATTTGGTAAATACATAAAAATATAGAATTGTGTTCCCACCTTTCGTGGTACTATTGGATATCTATCTAACTGCATTTAATATACTAGAACACATTCTTGTGTTCCATATCTTCAACATATAGGAAGTCTATGTAAACACTCTGTTCCATGACATTTTATGTATTTGCTATGATTTGATCATTTGTAGTACTGAGAACAAATCACTAAAAACATTTGTACTAATCCCAATTTGTTTCTATCAATATTTTTTATTTGTTTCCAATGTTCCTCACTTCATGTTTAGTGTTAAGTACTTCATTCAAAGAATTTCAATGCCATAAGTAAACACTTCTTTATAAGCCAACAGCTTTTATATTTAGAAAGGATTTATTTAGGCACATACCGACTTTTCCATTGCAAGATATGAGTCCAATTTGAATTCTTCTTGATAATATCATGCACATTTACAAATATTAGATTAACATTTTAACTGGAAAGCAGATTTAAATTAGTCCAATTTAGGTTACTGATAAAGTCACTGTGTATGTTTATGTGTTAGAGTTGGTGTCTCACACAGTCAAATTTTGGTAGAACACTGTAAATGTTAGCAGTTAGTTTCCTATAAGTACATAGAAATGCAGTCCTTGTCCAGTCTGTCATGATGATATCCATATATGTTCTGAAGCTTTGATTAGAAAAAACATACAACGATGTGATTTCTTCAGCTCTATTGACATAAACATTGTGATT
The DNA here is from genome assembly GCA_026225945.1 of Cricetomys ansorgei. Taxonomy (NCBI): domain Eukaryota; kingdom Metazoa; phylum Chordata; class Mammalia; order Rodentia; family Nesomyidae; genus Cricetomys; species Cricetomys ansorgei. The sequence goes on along the minus strand of JAMJFZ010004091.1, from coordinate 1,925,445 downwards.
TTATTATCTGGCTTAAATTCACACATGTGCATCTCCATAGAAGGGTAGCAGGCAGTTAAACAGGTTTTCTTTTGGCATTTCATCTGTTGGTCAAATATCTGTATCAACACCCATCGCTCTCCCTCAGCAGGTGAGATTACTTTGTGATTAATGTTGATTCTAAGGCTAGAAAGCATTCACAGAACACGGGAGCCACACTTAAACAATTGGAGGCTGCAGGCAGCTGGCTGAATGACTTCGACCTTCTGTCTTGGCATATAGCTTTGCCAATGCTTTTACTTTGAAATAGTGAGACTTGAAACTCCTAAGAAATACTTATTTTCTACTTTCTAACAATAGTAATTTGTCCTTGGTGAGAGAATTATTTCTCATCCCCAAATCCTTGGGTACTTAACTGTTCATGCACGATTAAGAATACATTTTCTGAAAAGATATTTTAATCCAAAAATTAATCAAGGCCATGTCAACATTTTTGTATCTATAACTATTTTTGCAGCCTTTATATTCATAAAATGAAAACATCTCTTTTTAAAGTTATATTTTACAATTTCTAATTTTTTTTCCCCTTCACAAATGTCCCTCTGAATCTTCATAAAGAAGGCTTTGTGCTAAGCTCACTGTATCTGGTTCTGCATTTTTGGTTGATATCCTTGTAAGGCCTGCTCTTTTCTGAAAGGAAAAAGAGAGGGAGTGCATCTGGGTGAGAGGGGAGGTGGGGATGAACAGGGAGGAGTGGGGGAGGGGAAACTATGGCCAGGAATGTATTGTATGAGAGAATACATAAATGAATAATATAAAAATTAAATAAAATTTTAAGAATCCTCATAAGGATATGTGTCTTTGAAATGGCCTTCATTATTATTCTGTTGTTTTATTTCTTGTAGACTACAGGAAAGCATGGAGAGGGATCTTTTCTTTTTTAAAATGCCTGGTTTCTGTGGAGTATCTGTTTGGCTTCCTTGCTTTTATGCAGAACAGTAGGCAAAGCTTTGAAGTCAGCAATGCTCGAAGCTCTCACTATTATTCACTCTAAACTCAACATGCAGGGACTGACCGCGGACAGCTGCCCAGACAGGTGGCTGGCGCTGTACAGAGTCCCTGAGGCAAGTCACTGTAAGAGCCAGTGAGACCTTTCTGACAGAGCTAGGATTAGCCATCAGGAAAAACAGAGAAATTGTGTTGAAATAGCTCTTAAGTGTCCACAAATTGCATTTAATGCACATTTCTCTCATTGTATCTCCTAATCGTGTTGCAATATGCTTAATTATTACTTCCCCCACATTCCAAGTGGAAACAAATGAGGTCTACCAAAGGTTAAGTTTGTATGGGTCTTATGACCATATTGCTACGAGGATGGGAAAATCTCACAAGGCCTCATACTTGGATGATTAGCTACAAACAGTGACTGCTAAAACATGGAGAATAGGTCTTCTCAGGGACAGTGACCCTGATGGTTAGGTACCTAACTGCAGGTAGTCAGCCCTAAAAATATGGACATATGAGCAACACTAAATGAATTAAGCATGATATATATGATAGATATATATGATATATATGTATATATATATGTGTGTGTGTGTGTGTGTGTGTATATATATATAGTCATGAGTTTGAGGGGGAGGAGGACAGACACTGGAGGAACTGACACACTGAGGTGCAGTGGAAATGGTGTAGAGATCATGTATGAAGTTCTTGAAAAATGTAAAAATAAGAAAAGAAAAATAAACTGGGGGGGTGGGAAGGGGAAAGGGAAAGTGACCTTTTTGCTACAAAAAAATTTAAAAAAAAAGTAAAATGGCATTGAAATTTTAATCTCAGTGTTTTCTACCAGGTTTTAGCCTGCACTCAGCAAGCAGTTCATTCTGACTAAGTCTGAGGTGTTGTGTAATATGCTGGAATAGAGGGATTTTACCATAGGTCTCCTTTTCTCTACCCCTACCTCCCCAGAAGAGCTCGGTTGCCACCAGTGCTTCTGCCTTCACTATAAACCTTAAAATCTAGTCCTGTCACTGCTTTTTAAATTCATGCTAGTTAGGCCATACATGGAGCTGTACATAAGATTGTATTTCTACCTAGAATATCTATATGAAATCTATCTTTTTTTTTCAAGAGACATTTTTATCATGCTGTGTATGTGTGTGTGTTTGCTCATGAATCTGCAGGTACTTATGTGTATGCATGCAGAGTCAGAGGCCTTGGTTGTCATGTGTCAGGTGCCACCTGAAGGTGTCACACGTTTTTATGTGTGTGTTTGTTTTCCTCTGTTGAAACAGGCCTTTTATTTGCTGGCTGACTAGTAATCTGCAGGGATCTACTTATTTCCACCTCCCCACTGCATTTATTAAAGGTCACCATCATACCCCACTTTCTCGCCTGGGTTCTGAGTATTGAACTCAGTTCCTCATGCTTATATAGTAAGCATTTGTGGACAAGGTTGTCATTCTAGCCCTAATGAATGCCCCCAACAAATTATTATGAGGAAGTAGAAAAATAACACTTATATGCCTGAAAACTTAAATATAAATGAACACCAGTGAGATGACAGCTTATTTGCTGTAATTATCTTTCAAAGCAGAAGGGGCTACATTTATGGGCCACACAACAATGTGCTGGAAAGTCCTGAGGGTCAGCTTGAGCAGGGCTAGACACAGAGCATGGCTTTGCCAAATAATACAAAGTAACCAGGGCCTTGTGTTCATCAAGAAACTTTCTTTTACAAAAGGAGGGGCAAATGCAGTTTTCTGAATTGTGATGAAGACTGAATTATGAGTGGATGTAAAACCAAAGCTCAGTGCCTAACAGAAAATACACCTTCAAAAAAAGCCACTTCTCCATAGCTGTGAGTCTTCATAAGTTCTATTAAACAGAAATGGCCTGATGGCTTTTCTTCATGGCAATGTTATTTCAGCAAAGGGATAGAATTTCAGGAAATATTCTTTCAACTATGGCAAGAAGAAAGAGAACTGTTCAGTATTCATTTTTCTCCAATGCATAATGTCATATATCATGCAACTCAAAGTTAACATATTTCTAAAATATATTTATAAGGAGGAAGAGGAGGTTGCAATACACTGGGAATGAGAGAAGTTATTCTAGGTGGTAAGTGTTCAATTATTAGTTTTAACTGTTATTAGCATTTGACTTTGAAAAATTGCATAATTACTTAGTTTTAACAAGCCCATTGATAAAATGGGCAAAATAATAATTACCTCATAATTCTGAAAGGAGAAACAATAAAATAGAGCATGAAAACAATGTGTAATGGTGATCCATTATGATAGATGATCTAAAAGGCTCAGCCCCCTTCTCCTTGTCTTACCTCTTCATCCCTGCCCTTCAGAATATCATACCTTCCTCAACAAATGGAACAAGGCAAAAATCATAATGCATTGAAAACGATCCAGTGAGTAAAAAAATCATGTAGAGGAGTTCATGATTGTTGAAAAGTCTAATCATCTCACTAGACCTGGTGTTTGCTTGGAACAAACATTACCCATAAGAATGCCTGCTGTGATTTATTTAGGAAGCAGACTGTAATATTTACAGGGACAGAGAGGGCGGCGTAGGAAAGTTAGTGGGATCTGACCTTTGTAGAGCTAGCACTGTTTTGTAAGGCTCACTTTCCGCAGTGACACGGATTATCTTACAGTAGAGTTAATTCCACGTGGATGAGAAATGTGCAGACGACAGTCTTGCGGGATCTCACTGCAATGCCTGCTTCTTCCAGATTATTCTGGTTGATTGAACAAACAGAGAAATAACCCTCTAGAATTACATAAATATTAATATTTGAAGCAGGGATATGGACTTGAGTGTGCTACCAGGATGAAATATTTCAGAATGACACTTAATTTAAATTAATATAGTTCCAGATAATGATTGCCATCTTCCAAATGATCTCTTTGATTAACATCATATTCTGCCTTCTCACAACAGTAAAACTCTAAACGTTTTAGGGAAAACTCACTTGATATTTAGATCATGAAAGGAAAACCCAATTATAAATGTAGGAAAGGAATGAAAAAACTCCTGGGGAAAGAAGATAGGGTTGTTGTATAATATATTATTACTAATTTCAAAAGAAATCAAAAAGAGCATTCCAAAGCCAATCTTACTAATCATCACTTGTCAATGATTATTAGAAAGGAGAGGACTAGAGGGAGATGAATTTCCTTTATTGCATAGAGTATTCCACAAAGCTGTGCCTTTTTTATTAATCCCACAGATGATGGGAGGACGGCTTGTTGATTTAGAGCATGTAGTGTTCACGCATATGACCTGAGATCAATTTCCATGTCAGGTGGCTCACAAACTGCAACACCAGCTCTAGAGGATCAGGAACCTCTGCCCTCTCCCAACACATGCACACATGTATATATACTATGTATAGACACATGCACACAATATAAAATAATAGAGAGATCGATAATCCTAAAGTCTTTATAGTACGCAGTTAGAACTTTATCATAGCATATACATATGATATATATATATCATATGTATGTGTGTGTGTGTGTGTATTATACATATACAAATAGTTACATATATAATACATTTACCATATTTAAATTTATTTACCATATATATCATACACACACACACACACACACGCGCGCGCACACACACACACGCGCGCGCGCGCACACACACACATACACACAGTTTTAAGGTTTCTAAGAAGCCCAATAAGTCATGTCAATTCAGAATGCCCATAAAATGAAAATCTTTATAAGAAATTGCCTGTGGCTCATATCAAAATAGAATAAGATCAAAATAGAATAAGATTTCATTCTAAATGTCTTAATATTCATTCTAGGATACTTGCCACTATATATTTCTTTATTTACAGACTAGTAGCCATATCTTGACATGAAAACCAAACAAATATGAATATTCATAGAATCTCTGGTTTTATACTAATCTAAGCCAATTCATTGTTCATAGTTGAACACCTTCTGTGTGGTTCCTTTCCTAGCTTTTGTTAGAGGTGAGGTTTATAAGCTCACATCAAAATTACAACACTGTCTCATGTTAAAAGTACAGCTCATCACAAGAATCAACATCTATCACACTTCTAAGTACTCCTTAACATTGCATCACAAAAGACATTTTTTCTCTCTAAGCTTAATAAAACATAAGCCCTTTTGATTGAGGGACAAACAAATTACATGAATATTTAATTTGGATAACATGGTAAGTTCTTATTAGTTTAATTTCAACATATCTAATTGGATGAGGCCAGAGCATCCTCTGGAGTTGGCTGCTGGTGAGACTTTGGAAATGTATAGTCTGAGGAAATATAATAGATTCCAGATGTGACCCAGTGCACTATGTACATGCCTGATGCTAGCTATGCAAGAGGGAAGCCACACTAAGTTCTGGGATTGTGTCCACATAAGACTATCATGCTGTCCGCAAAAGAATGGTCCCTTCTAGTGCTGGAGTGCTGTCCACACTAGGTAGAGGTCCTTTTTAAGTCTGAGTATGTTCTCCATATGAGACAGGGCTACTTCATCCATCACCAAGGCCAGTATACTTTCAACACAAGACAGAGAATTCACCTAAATCTGGTTCTTACTGCATTCCCATCTTGTCTTTGGTGGAACCCAGTGAGTCCATGAGACTTGGGAGACAAGTGCATTGTGGGGCAGTCTCAACTTTAATGCAGCATTGGGGTCCATTTATTAGGGTGAGCAGAGGAAGAGTCATTGATCCCAAGAATTGGACCCATTGGTTGAGACAAGGATACTGGGAGTCGCCTCATCTGCATGTAGTGAATCTGTCCTTCCAGCTACAGGGCAGAGAAAGCATTAATCACATTTCTTTTGCTCCTGTGAAGCTGCTGGGCTGAGGCAAGGAGCAGCTGAATTCCTGCCCTTGTCATCTCTAGAGATGATATGGGGTTCACTCTTAGCTCTAGGACAGTCCCACAAAAACTAAGACATTTCTCAAAATAACTAACATGTAGACTCTGGGCAGTATTGAATATAGAACCCAGAGCCTCAGGCAAATGCTTTTAAAATGAATCTACAACTTTGGCCTAAAAGAATATATTTCAAATGTTTGTTTGTACAACTGATGGGTAAATGATAAGATGATCTTATGAATTAGCTTGATCCAATCCTTCTACATTGCATACCTGTATAAAAATATCACATTGTGTCTCAGGTATATAAAAATATGATGTGCTGACTAAAAATAACAAAGGATATCCAATTTATAGGACATTCTGAATTTACTCAGAGAGCTCACATATATATCCTTAACTATCTTGCTTTGTGTTCTAACAGTAGTTTGTATATAAGCACTCTATTGCTTACCAGTCATTTCCTTCCTTTATGCAGTATTAAATATCATGCTATTTGTTTATGGATGAATGCTTCCTATATTTGGCTAATGCTGTTGTCTGAGTTGCATAAAAAAATCACATAACTCTATTAAATAACACCATTTTAATGCCTCCTCCTGTTCCTATCCCACAGCACAGGCATATCTCAGCTCTCATCACTTAATCTCTTTCCTTACTGTAATACTAAGTCTTTTCCTGAATTATTGAAAATGAGTAATTATCATCTTTCATCAGTTAAGCCACCTCTATTTGCCTGAAGAAATGTTACCATTTTCTAATAAAATAGTAGCAAAACTACAGACAATTCCATCTAGGATTTGGTTATTATGTTAAACCCATTGCCGATTGCTAAGTTCCTCTTCAGGCTTATTAGATTGTTATCTGATTATGTCAAGCTTCCACTGAGTCAAAATGTACACAAATGGAAATGCATTAAATAAGCCGTCTTTCTCGATGTCTCATTTCAATACCTGAGAGTTAGCATAAGTTCAAATGCAGTTATACAAATCACTCTCAATAGTTGATCAGTTTTAAGAATTCTGCATTTATGAGGGCACATGCATTTGGCTGAGTGTCTTATAAGCTTTCCCTATGTGGTGAGGCATTTCTTAAGTTGTTAGAGTCTCATTCTGAGATGCTTTAGCCAAAACTGTTTGCATCTATCCATCAAATCTCTACTTGAGCTGACCATCCTTGAATATACCTGAGAATCATGTTATCTCCCAGGAGGAGTAAGAGGTGAACCCCCTGTCAGATGAGCAGAGGTGGGACTGTGTCACTTTTCATATTAAGAGATTGATGCATAGCATCTTTAGAAAAAGACAAAAGTGAGGTCAGAAACTTCTCTTTAAAGTGCTAGTCATCACCATGGCTAGACTTCAAGCACAGCTAGTACATGTTTATGTCTCAGAATCTCAGCATGTTCTGCCATCACTGCTTGATTATACCCTGTTCTACACACTCGTGTGTGTGTGGGGGGGCATATGTTTACGTCTGAGTGTGCAGATAGATATGTGTGAATTTCCTGCCAGTTCAAAGGACTTGGATGACTGAATCTTTCATGTTTGTTCCACTGGAAGAATTGCTCAGTGAATATTCAGAAATCAATGGAACAACCCAGAGATCATAATTCCATTGCTAATTATACACAATGAAGAAACACAGGAAATTTTTAAATATATTTGCACTGGAGCATGGGATGTGAAAAAGGACTGCCCATCACTTCCCATGTTATCTTCATAACTGTTAATACCTTTCAATTACCCTTCTATATTTTCTTTAGGAATATTAACTCATTAAGAGGACAGCCATAGTGCCTCCCTTCTGTATTATTAAGGCCTTAAGATGTCTTGTAAACCACCCCAAAGGCATCATTTAACCTTACCAACCAGAACGTATATCACTGACAGGCCTAGGAAAGGCAACCTTATGAAGTAGCAGGTGCTGGAAATGTTAATGGCAAACACAATTAATGTAAACAAAAAAAAAAGAGCTCCAGAAAATTTGTAAATGTTATTCCTCCAAAAACATATGTAAATTTTACATCTGTGTCATTGTTGATGATACTCATTTTCTTTACAGTGGTTGCTTAAATGGAGGATGCCGTGTGTGTGTGTGTGTGTGTGTGTGTGTGTGTGTGTGTGTGTGTGTGAGTACAGATGTTTAGGTGTGTATATACTGTTGTGTGCATACATGTGGAGGCCAGAGGATACCCCTGGATGGTCTTAGAAGTGACATTTTCCTTTTCTTTTTGAAGCAAGGTTCCTCTCTATTGTGGAGTTCACCATGTAGGCAGGGGAGGATGTCTAGCAACCCACAGGAATCTGCCTGCCTCTGTCTTCAAAATGCTGGGTTTGGAGTCAGAGCTCTAATGGTCTGTAGGGACAGAATATAAGGCAAACACTTTAGTGACAAAGACATTTCCTCAGGTTAACAATGGACTGTTAGAGGCATGAGACTGCTCTGGCATGTATAAGACTAATATAAAATTATTTTATATCACACTTTGTATGTTTAGATGTAAGAGTTGTTATTTGGATGAAATGGTCTTAATTAGATGCTTCTTACTTTTTAAATATTTCTTATATGTTTATCTTTTACCTGTATAGCTCATACTTTATTACAGTTTAAAATTAAAACTCATCTTCCATTAACCAAAAAATTCTATGAGTGGTTTAAAGGTCTAAATTTCAGATTTTGATACTATCTAAAAAAAAAAAAAAAAAAAGAGCATGCCAGAATAATTTAAAAATATATTTGATAAACAGAACTTGAAATTAAACTGAATAAAGAAAAGCATATGTAAAAGCAACTAAACATATGAAAAAATGTGGTGGCAGTGTTTTGACTTTGAACCAGTGGCAGGTAATTAAGACAGCACTGTACCTCAACACTTACGCCAGCTATCATTTAACATAGTTTCAAATTATTTATAATGTCACTGTGCATAGACTTAAAAATCGGGAAACCTGCACACACATTCCAATCAAATTATCTTTTATTTTCATGATAAAAAATATAAGTGTTTGTTCCAGAAATCATATACATATAAGCAACACTAAATGAGCTCTACCAGCAGTATTTATATATTCATCTGTGTATATATATTATGTGTATAATAATAATAATAATTATAAAGCATGATATTGAAAGGGAGTGAGGGGAAAGAATGAGAGTGTTGGAGAGAGAGGACATAGGAAGACCAATAAGGAGGAAAGAAAAGGGGGAAATGATATAAGTATATTTTAATTAAAAATAATTGCTAAAAGGTAGTTTTAATTCCATATCTGTATAAAGCTGAACTAAATATTCTTGCTTCCCTATTTAATAAGAAAAGTATAATTTAATCAACTAATTAGAGTTAAAACTGAATTTGGTGAGACTATAATCCAATTTTATTGTTGCATTGCCATTATGGTTTGAGGTTACACTCCAGGTGTCTTGTTGAACCTCCTGACCCTCTTGGATGTTTGTGTGTAGAATAATACATGTTAACATACAGTGTAAGAAGGTATTAAGTATTAGCAGTAGAAAATAGTGTATTAGGAAAGTCAACTTGTCTAAGATTATACTGTTAGCTACAAACAACAAAGTCTAAAGAAATACAGGCAAGTTCATTGACTCAATTTTCCATTTTCAGGATCCTGTGAAATATACACCATCTGCTGTAAACTGATGTTTTCTTTGTTCTATTTCACCTAATAAGACCAATATTGCCAATTCCTCAACCAATGTCTTTAAGTTTCTTTGTGTTTGAAAGGTCTCTTTAATTCCTTTCCTCTAAATATCATTCATCTTGCAATGCCAAGTGAAAATGGCAATCACCAGGACTTGTAAACAACTGCTATCTCAACCCACTTCTCTTACCTTTCTCATGTGAGAACCTGGAGACTCATATTATGAATACTGAATATCATCAGATCCCAGAGATACAGAATATGTTGTCTGCTTTCGCAGTGTCCTCTAGAGAGCAGGCTGTAGAAATTGCACATAGAAATTACCCAATCAATATTTATTTACTACTAGTCACTGGCACCTGGGAAGATTCGTGGTAGCATTTGGCTTCCCTGGAGCCCTTAGATAATATAATACAGCCAGTAACCTGTTTGGTTCACAGAATTTCAGTAAACTCCTTGATCTTCTGGAGTCTGCTGGAATCAGGGGAACAGGCAAAGCAATATCTGAAGACTGGTTCAAAGGAATTAATTTTGAAGAAGTTTATAGAGGTTATACTTCTTTGCCCTTCACAAAATCTTTCATTTCAACCTCAAACCCATATTCTGAATTCCATCCATAAACTGTGCATGAGTTATCAGCCTCCAAGAACACTATCCTCCTAATTTTTTCAAGATGTTTTTTTTGTCCTGGAACCACAGTACTGTGTCCTTGCCTTACATCTTAGGCCAAAGATGCTTCCCGGCTTATTAGCACTAATGGCAGATGTTAATAGATAAGTCAATACCATCTACACATCAGCCAGCACTGAAAGCAAATGTGTATAATCAAATAGCCAACCATGATTATAACCTTTAGAGTGTCAACTAAAAATTTTAAATATAAAGAAAAATATAATATCCGTAGGAATAACTTCTTCAGAACTCTCTTCTGTCAGAGAGTTACACTAGCTGGAGACAAGCAGGAACTAGTGCAGAAAACCACCTCACGCTTGCCACCTGAGAAGGCTGGCATCTGAGGAAGCAAAAGAGCTTGCCTTGCTAAGTCTGCTCTCACCGTTGCCTCAGGCACATGTTGACTTCTGTTCTGGGTGTCCAATATTTTGACTTCCAGAAAGATATCTGCAACTCTCACTCTCAAGAAGCATGTGAATAAATTGCTGAAATTCTCACAATGTTTTTGGTAAATTTATAATTTTCTGTTAGGATAAACTCATAATTTTTTTTATCTGCACAAGACCTATAGTTCATGGGTTGGTTGCATTCATGGGAAAGTCTAAAATGTTCTTTAATGCCTTATCAAAGTGATGCCAAATCAAATTGATGATCTTTAGGTGGCATATTACAGAAATTATTGCTCTGAAAATTAAATTAAATAATTTGAAAATACTAACATATATCACATATATCATGTGATATTTGTGTTTAACTTATTATACTGTGTAAAATAAAATGTTTAAAATGCCATTTATAAATATATTTAACATATACACATATTCTGTATTTTATATCATGTTGAATATTAGTAGAGCTTTTTCAATTTTGTATGATCAATGCTTTTTGTAAATGACCACAATGAAGTATCTAATGGATCTTTGGCAGATTTCCATATGGTTTGTGAGTGGACATCTTCTCTTGGTTATTCTCTTTCCTTTGAGAAAATCTCTATTCCATCTGCTGTGTGTATTGATAGAATTAGATCAGTAAACTGGGCATCTCTGGTTTCTAATCTAGTGTTTCCTTCATGACCATAATCCATCTGGGCCTTTAACTTTGATTCTCTTTGACTATATTCATTCATTTCCAATAAGATTTGCTGCCCTTTTCAATAACAGACTCAGGTATTTGTGAAATTACACATGCACAGACACATACATACACACACACACACACACACACACACAACAACCACAAGATACCATGCATAGTCCCATGATTTCCTGAGAGGAACATCTGTATAGAGTTAATCTAATCTTTTATGAGAAGTGGTGCAGTTATTTGAGTGCTCCATACATATTTTTAAAGTAAAATATTAGAACTTATAGAAACTTACGTAAAAAAAGAAAACAAAGTGGCAGTTTCCCTTTAGGGATTTAATTCCCTTCAACTCAATGTGGACTCATGGCCATTTTTTTTTTCATTTTTTTCCTGAGCAATAATAGACTGTTTTTGCAGAAGAGAGTGTTAAAAATACGACATCTGTTTAAGTAGTTCATAATTTCAGGGTAATGTAGATGTGAGGGGTAACTCACATTGTGCTTTTGTATTTTGCTTGAATGATTTTCCATTTGAAAAAAATAAAATAAAATAAAAAATCAAGGTATAGCTGGTGAATAAGACTGATTGGATGTAGAAAGTCGTTTAAGTCTGGAGATGAATTAGAAGGCTTGTTGCTAACAAAAATTTTCCTTTAAACGTAGGCATAAAACTGATTTCTGAAGTTGTTAGAGGAAATCTGTGCATGAACTGCTCATTTTCCATTTAAAATAAACTATGGGAACGATTCTGACTCCTTCCTTCTGTGGCCCATGCCATGCCTAAAATATGAAAGGAAACAAATCTGCAAGCTTTAGGAAAAAGATAAACTCGATGCCTGCTATATTTGCAGCGTAATCAAGGATTATGGTATATTTATCCCATTTCCTCACTCCTCCCTTCTTGTTATTTCAGGCATCCTCATCAAAACAGGCACTTTTCACTGAATCCTTGCAAATTAGTCTCTCATGCATATTCACTGGCAAATCATATGGAGACTCTGTAGTGACAGCAGCAGGTTCTTCGCTTTGAGCCTCAGCAGGCATGGTGCCTTCCAGGCAGATTCCTGCCATAGCCTCCTGGGCTCCAAGTCAAGGAGCTTCCCTGATACAGCCTTAGAAACCACCCTTCAACTTGCACTTAACAGCGTGGCATTTTCATGTGAGGGCTGCACAGCAATTAAAAGCTGGGAAGTCCCCTAAGGGATGATGACCTTTTATATTCTTTTGTTGTTGTTGATTTTTTTGTCTTTTTGTCTTTTCAGAGATAGGATTTCTCTGTTGTAATTCTGCGCTATCCTGGAACTCACTCTGTAGACCAGGGTGGCCTCAAACTCACAGAGATCCACCTGCCACTGCCTCCTAAGTACTGGGATTAAAGGCGTGTGCCACCACCACTGCCCTGTTGACCTTTTATATTTTTAACTAATATGTCCACTTTCACTTTCCATGAAACAAGTAGTTATATATTTCATTATTTTGCAGGAGAATAAAATGACCCTAACAATTATTTTTCTAAGGATTTCCATTACTCTGGAGACATTAGGTAGGACTGATTCTATTTGAAGGATTCATACCCTCAGTAGAAAATTTATAAGTAATTCAATCTGGATATTAATGCTTACCTTACAAATTAAGGATATTTTATTTTTTGTTTGAGAGTGAAAAGCTCAAAGAATACATCTATAAGTTTCATTCTCCTTTTCAGTTCTTCTACCTTTATGACAACTGAGTACGCATACATTAAGCTGCAAGAAACGATTGTGCCACGATGTATGACTGGTTGATGAAGTTGTGAGATAAAGCAAACAGTTAGAAAAGACTTTCAATCCCATGCTGTGACAAAACTCCAAAACAGATACTTGGACAATGCAAACATAAATAAAGGTTTATGGATTATCTGTGTATAATCTATATATTACCCATGTATAATTGTCTATGTATATCTTTTAATATATGAATTTGTTGCATGACATTCTTGGCATATTTATTCTGTCTCAAAACTTCTTTAGCCATCCTCATACTCATACAGCAGTAGAAGAAAAGACTAAATAGTAAATATAAATGAAAAAGAATAAAAATTATACACATATGAGAGTGGGTGGAGAGGAAGAGAGAGGGAGAATAGACAGAGGGAGACAGGAAAGAGAGAATGAGTGCAGATAAAGTTGGGAGGGAAAAAAGAGGGCAAGGAATTGAAGGTGGGTTGGATCTAAACAAAATACATGCTGGTGTGAGCATTAAATAGAATATTTAGTTTAAAAGTTCTCTACAAAACTACAAAATAAGAATCCTCTTTACTTAAAAGTGTGATGTATGAAATAAAAATAACAATTAAAAGACTCCAGTAATAAACATTCAGAAAGATTCAGATTTAATTTTCAGCAAGTTTTTGTATGAAAACGTTCCAGTGGGAGTTGTGATTTCATTTGACCACAGTGTAAGAATAATCCTTTCTACCAATGAAAAGAAACCCTAAAGTGGGATTATACCTTGAGAAACCGAAATAAATTAATTAGCAAATTACCAAGCTACATTTCCTTCTTAATTGGTGTTAGTAGCATCAAAAACTAAATCTGAAAACTCACTAAGTTGAAATTTAAGATTTTCACACAATTAGTGCTGTGTGATAAAAAAAAAAATGTATAACGATAGAATCATTACCTGTTTACACTTGTTTATTTGTTCAGTGGTATGCTCCTCTAGTGTGCTAGTAGAAGTGAGAGGACAACTTGTGGGAGCTGGTTCTCTCTTTCTATCTTGTGCATCATGGGATCAACACAGTTCTTCAGGCTTAGTAGCAAGCACCTTTACACATTGACCCATCTCACCACATTTTAATTTTTGTTTTTACCTTTCTTTCTTTCCTCCTTTCTTTCTTTCTTTCTTCCTTTCTTTCTTTCTTCCTTCCTTCCTTCCTTCCTTCTTCCTTCCTTCCTTCCTTTCTTTCTTTCTTTCTTTCTTTCTTTCTTTCTTTCTTTCTTTCTTTCTTTCTTTCTTTCTTTCTTTCTTATTGTGTGTATACACAGATGTGATTTATTTTAAAAACGTGTTTACATATTAAAGCATTTTTCAGATTTGACAACATAGAAAAGTAAAATTCATTAGACATTTTATTTCAGTTAATATAGAAACTTGATCTTGTACCAGCCCTCTTTTGTCTTGTCATGTCATGGATGTATTCCGGACACCAATGTCCTGATTTCTCATGAGATTGAATAGGTATCCAAGGTTTTACAGACCGAAAGTATATTTTTCAATGTTAAAGAGAGTCTCTAGTTACCAAAATCAGTCCCTCTCTTCCTTTTGTTCAATAATGTCTTTTAATGTGTGTAACCACAGAGAACTCTTCCATCCTGGCTTCCCTGTGGAGACATAGTTCATTTAATCTATGCAACACCCACTTGGTGGTGTTTCACACTACAGACTTTGCGTTTAGTTACAATGTAGGGAGACAAGCTCCTAGCATATGGTTATTGAGATCACAGACAACTATGAACATTTATGTTTCAAGGAAGTTCAGCTAATCCCCCTCAAGGAGCAACTTGACTCAACAAACATATTATTTTCATTCTTGTGGTAAAAAAATCTTGCAATGATTTTATTTTTATACCTTCAGTGGAAATGGAATGATTTTAGATGTTGGGCCACAGACCTCGTTGTTGACTTCAAGCCCTACAAAAGCACCTACTTCTTACGTTCTTCATGGGTGCTAATGCAAAAGTAGATGCTTCTATCAGTATTCCCAGGGGCAGATGGTCAAAGCAGCTTCCTACAGGACAGTGTCGTGAACCACCTCATCAATGTGGCTATCCTTTCCTACCTGACAAGACGATGACAGGATTTGTTAATGAGATGGCCTCACAAGTGTATATTTGAATATTTTATGAAATCTCTTGCAGCTTCCTATGGTTCTGACAGTAATTAAATGCATAAGCTTCTCAAAGCCCTTTCCAGAGGCTATGTGCATATCTATTATTTTCTCTAAAAAGACATTTCAAAGAGGGCAAGGCACTGTACTGACTCACAAGAACAAGAAACATGCTCCCCCTGTAACTGCCTTCATTCTGCTATTAGTTCTCTGAGTTCTCCTTGTTCCATTAGTTCACTACTAGAACATGGATATACCTCATTATGGGAGAGGACATTTCCATTATGAACCTTGATCTAAGGTGCTTCTACATAATGAGAAGGAGATGTAATTCTCAGATATGACATTTTCCCTTATTATGACCTTATATACAAATCATCATAGTCTAAAAAATATATGACTAGTGTAAAAAGAATTAGTGCCAGCAGAAACTAATAGTTGGAAAAATAGGAAAAAGACTGATTAATGGAAGAGAAAATATAGTGTAATATATGTATAGTTTAGCTGCAGGAAAAGATGAAATACTAAATGAATTAGTTGTCTCTGGAAACATTATTCAAAGTATCAGTTTGAAAGAAAACAAGTAGAATCCTCTGTGAGTCCTGTTTCTGAAATGTATACAGTGATTCAGAAAACAATATATAGATGCAGACTTGCACATTTCTGCTTAATGATGGTACAAAGATATCAGGGAGGGGGTGACCCTCTGGTCACCTGCCTGTCAGGAACATGAACATCAGACACAGCTCCATCTGTAAGAACCATTGCATAGAGTTCCAAAACACTGGGCTGAATAGTATTCAGTTATGTTGTTCAGTCTAGGATAGCAAGGAACACTCTTAGAATGAGTTACAAATGCACATAAGGAGGATTAAGATATTTTTGTGAATTATACTTGCTATAGAGCAAAGCTGAAATTGCCTTCCATGGCTTTGGTGTCAAAATACCTTGCTACAAATGTGTAAATCCAGGCTCTGACTCAACTATGAAAGCATAACACCTATTCTTGAGAAGCTCGAGCGGTGTCTCAGTCTGTGGGTTTCTGTATCTCTGACCCTTTCCTTTCTATTTACTCTCTTTTTACTTCCCTTCTCTCCCTCCCTCTTCCTTCCCTCTCATCTCTTTCTTTCTCTCCCTCTTTTACCCTTCCATATTCCCCACCCCTCTCTGTGTACTGTTGGTGAAGCCTAGGGCTTTGAGCATGCGAGCCACTGGAGCTGCCATTGAGCTTTATCCTCTGCTCTCATCTCCCACCTTCTCTCATCTCCCTCCTGTAGTTATGCCACTTTATTTTCAATATATCTCTCTCCCACATTCATGAATTTGTGGTTTGTTGTGTGTCTCACATAGTTTATCTACAGCTGTCTGTGTAACAGAGTTTGGAACTATCAACTAGAGCCCGTTAGACTCTACAACGGATACATATTGGATATGACTCCACCTCCTCTCCCAGAATCTTCTATCTTACCTGTCAATAGTTTACCAGTAGTTGTTCAGTCTTGTGAGCCCTTTCCATATCCACACATAGCTGTTGGGATGTCCTTATTTGCATTTTTTACAGTACCAGTGACAACAACTGATCTGAGTCCATGATTTCCATAATCATACCACACTAAGCTATTTTAGAACCTTTCTCCCTATCTTCTGGTTCTTATATCCTTTCTGCCTCTACTTCTGCAATGTTCCCCAAGCCTTAAAGGGTGGTGTAAATATCTTGTTGATGGTTGAGTGTTCAATTGTCCTTTATCATCAGCATTTTTGCCCAATCATATGTCTTCATATCCATAATTTATTCCCATAGAGAGACTTCTTTGATTAGGGCCTCTTTTTGTGGGTACAAACATAGAAGACAGCTCAAAGATGTGTCAATTTAGCTAAGCGGAAGTAGAAGGCTTCTTTTGTGGGTCAAGGCTTCCTGAACCATTGCCATTTGATCTAGTTGTGTAACAGATCTCAAACCTAATAATAAGCAATTGGTTGCCTACGTAACAGTCATGCCACAATTACACCAGAGGACTCATCTTACATGACAGATTGTTATTTAGTTCATAGATATCACAGCCGGGCAGGACTGTTGATGCTGCCTTTATTCCCTCAGCAGCTGTGTAACATCATCTGGCACTAAGAAGGCTAGCCATGAGGGAGGAAATTTCAAGTTCAGCCTAAACTTGATTTATTAGCATCTTGCAACTTGTGTATACACTGTCTTCAGCTTTACAGTATTGATATCTAGTTCTAGTGGGCAAACAAGAGAAATCTCAAGAGCTTAAATTGTTGTTGGGGGTTCCTGGGACCATCCTAATCAAATTGCACTTGTACAGAGAAATCTTATACTTGGCACTGGTGTTTTGTTTCATGACCTATTACTTATAGGAAACTTTTCTAGTAGTTTAGAATATCTGCCTTCAAATTCTCTTGCTTTTAAATTGGGCAACCAGATAGTAGGTTTTCATGTGGCTTTTTAAGGCCCCTTAATTTTGATTAAAAATTTCCACATCCCATCCATTATATCCCTATCCTTCTCCTTGTAGAGAATTCTTCCCTCCTCCAGTCTCAATATACTCATAATACTTCTCTCTGTTAAGACAGCCCCCCTGTCTCTTTCTAGTGCCCTAGAATCCAGAGGCACTCCATGTTAAATACACAAACAAAAGGATCCAGTATAGAATCCACATATGATAGAGAATATGGAATATCTCACCCCATTCAGAATGGGCATCATCATTGGTACAAATGACAAAAATAGCTTGTATGCATGTGTAGTATTTATATACTTCTTATAATAGTATATACTAGTGCAGCCGCTTTAAGAATTAGTTTGGAAGGTTTTCAAAACAGAGCAACTAGATCTACCATGTTTCTCAGCCAAACAACTCCTGGGCGTATACCCAAAGCAATTTGAATCTTACTACAGAGACACTTGCACATACAGATTCCATGCTGCTCTATTCACAGTAGTTAAGAAATAGAATCAGATTAGATGCCCACCAGCTGATGAAGGGATAATGATGATGTGCTATATATACACACTGGATTTATATGCAGTTTTAATAAAAATGAAATTTTAAAATGTGTAAGTAAATGGATACAACTATATATTTTATTTTATCTCTTGGAGCCCTATTTAGTATGATGTAGAAAATCACAGGAACATAGTGAGAATAGCAGACACATATCATAAGGATAGCATATGAGGCATATCTCCTGGGACAAGAGGTATTGCGCCAAAGATGAAGGGACCTAGTGGTATTCAATAGATATGAAAAAAAAAATCTTTGATGAAATATACAACATACCAACTCTGAACAAACTATGTTAAAGTAAGTCAATATTTTTTCATTACCTACAATTAGTCATAGGTATTGAAAACACTGAGTTTGTAATTGAAGGGTGCAAACTCTGATTTGGAATGACTAGAACTCTGAAATTCATTCTAGTCATGAATGCCATAATGGTAAGATGATGTTTTCTTCACCATGCCAATGCACAGGCTTAGAGATACTGAAAAGGAGCAAGGGGAGTTCAATGAAGAACTTTTCACAGACATTGAATCTGTGCCCTTGTTTATTTACAGAAATGGTCCAGAGTAGACATATGAGTGGGAAATTCAATATAAGTAATAAGATTTGCTTTTTTCCTATTTTGTTGGGGGGGTTGGATTGTCTTTATGAATTTTTGCACTCAGAATCATTATATAATAGAATTTTGACATTAGTGCTTTTGGAAGACAATAGCGTTTGAAGAGAGAAGTGTATCAGATTACAATGATATTTTCTTTTTCTTCTTCTTCTTCTTCTTCTTCTTCTTCTTCTTCTTCTTCTTCTTCTTCTTCTTCTTCTTCTTCTTCTTCTTCTTCTCCTCCTCCTCCTCCTCCTCCTCCTCCTCCTCCTCCTCCTCCTCCTCCTCCTCCTCCTCCTCCTCCTCCTCCTCCTCGTCCTCCTCGTCCTCCTCGTCCTCCTCCTCCTCGTCCTCCTCCTCTTCCTCCTCCTCTTCCTCCTCCTCTTCTTCCTCATCCTCATCCTCCTCTTCCTCCTCCTCCTTCTTCTCTAAATCTTTTGGGAAAAAGAAGGGCTTGAACTCACTAAGTTGCACAGCCTGACTTTCAGCTTTCTATCCTCCTATCTTGGCCTTCTAAGGACTGAGGTTTCAGGTGTGAATTACCATGCCTGGCTTCAAACCCTTAGAGGAATAATTATCACCCTGTAGTTGAAATGCATATGCAATTATTAAAGTTTCTGTCAGCTACAAGGTCTTAGGAGAGGCAATGGAGAAGAATCCAACTGTGGAGGAGTGGACTGCAAATCATTGGTTTCTTGTGATCTTTGAATTTGTTCAGGAATAAATCTCACTTTCTTCCATCAAAACCCACAGCCAAAAATTTGCATTTGCCACTGGTTTGTTTAAACATTAGTTTACAAACTGACATTTCTTAGGGCATCAATTTTGTTTAATACTAAAGTAAGGAATTAAAGAACAGATTCAAGATTTCCTGTGATAACTTAAAGAGTTTTCAACCAATAAAATTTAAAATGAAGAGTATGACTTATCAAAAGAGCAGGAGAGAGCACTAGCTATCCCTGCCGTTTTGTTTGTAGTTAAATTATTTTCCTGCAGATTGACACTACATTGAAAGGTTTCTTAGATGAAGGTTTTATCCAAATTCATAAATACACATTGTGTTGAAGACATCTAACATTCTTTGTGAGCTGTATTTAAAAAAAAAATCCTTACATCATTTTAAAAATATTTAAAATGTAGAACATATACTGTAGCTGCTTATCATTGTAATGGCAACTATTAAGTATCTAAGAAACAGATTTTTTATCCATCATTTTCATCTAATTAATTTTTTAAATGTTTCATTCCTTATGATATTGAAATGCATAACTGCAAAAGATGGACCCTTCAAAATTAAATAAAACGAAAAGCATGGATTTCTACTCATTTACCATACAATAGAAGCATAGTATCAATATCTCTTGAATACTTAGCCAAGTTATAAATAAATAAAATACTTTCCCAAGTAAGCAAATAAAATAATCTCTCAGGTTTATTTAAAATATGCAGCAAAACTAAAAAATTTATAATTTTTAAGTTTTAATTTTGATGAACATAGCTAACTTTGAATATTATTATGTTCATTGCTTTTTAAAAGGTTCATGATGGTGGTATGGATGGTAATGCGCGTGTGTGTATGTATGTGTGTGTGTATATGAATGTGTGTGTGTATATACACACAAGCTCTTATACCTTACTTCTGTATCTGTGAATAGAGTCAGAGGGGTGTGGCTGTTACCAAATGTGAGCATTTCACCCCCTGACATCTTCACAGGGTTTATCTCTATGGACTAGACTTAACTTTTATGTACAAAGCGTATTATTCAATACTTTCAATTATTTGTACCTGATGCATTTATATTGACTGATTTCAATGGTCGTAAAGTATCTTTTGAAGTTGTGTTCATTCACATTTCTAAGTTATTGTCTCCCAAGCAGTAGAATGTAAACTGGATCACTGAAATCTTAACTGTGTAATCTTAATCGAGTGAGACAGCTCTGCCTGAAGCCACTATTAAACCTCCACTTCCTCAGTGTTAATTAGTGAATCTGTATTAAATTTTGTTCAGAGAAAATTTGAAGCACTGAATATTTAATTTCTCATTATGCAGTATTTGTTGCTTGCATCTCATCCATGCCTCTAAGACACATACACAGTGCTTCTCTTCTGCTTCAGAAAAGCACAGCCTTGACTGACATTTCATTTGGCAATGAAAGATGCTTTAAGTTACAGGATTCTACTTTTAAGAGAGGGAGGTTAGAATATATTAAAATTTTGTTTTACTACTATCATTTATTGAATGGTGTCCATAGTAGACTTGTTTCATATGATACATTTTGCAAATCCCTTGTGGTAGCTACATTATAAAACAAACTTCTAATATTTAAAGAAATAAAGTAATGTTGGATATCACCCATCCTGATATTGCTGATCCTCAGAATATAAACTAGAAACCTCAAATTTGTGCCTTGTGCAATAAATTGACTTTCTAGGGGATTTTTGCGTCTGTTTGTTGGCTTGATATTGACATGTACCAAATGAGAATTAAAATATTTTTTAACTTTCTAATATTTAAGTTTTAACAATTTTTATATTCAAATTATGCCTCGTATCATTTCCATATGGAAAAAAAACACTTAAACTTTAACTATATCTTTAACTATATAAGTTTAGATCTTTATCTTTATACTTTAATTTTAACTTTAACTTAGTTTATACTTTAATTTTTATATAAGAAATGGCCAAGTTCTGGAGATGTCCATCTTCAAAATTGTGGCCGAAAAAGTTTATTTTGTAATTAGTCATTCACCTACTAAAAAACTCCCTGGGAAAAATTATCAGTGATGTTATGAAATCATTTGCTCTCTGCCCTTGCACTGTTTGATCCAAGAGAGAAGTTTCTTTAGTGCTTAAACACTTCACTTGGGAACAGTCAATACCTGATTCTCTCTCATGACTTCTTCCTTAAATATATCCTAAGCGTGTTTTATTTGTATCAAATCTCAGCTACTCCTTAGAACCTCATACCTCCCGAGCTTTAGTGATAAAAAATATACAATATTATTATTAATTATAATTATGATTAATAATTAATTATTAATTAATTTTAGCATACAAGATGTTTAAAAAACAATTTTCCTGACTATAATAGCAATATACAACAATCTTTTGATTGATGAGGATGCCATTATATGAAACACTTCAGATATCTTTGCATGCCAAAACACTACTTACTGAAAGATTAACTTTATGGGTAGTTATGTTTGCAAATCTTCCAGAAAGATCCATAAATTGAGCAGACTGTTAACCTTCACTTAAGCTTTCAAATTACTCAGCCCTGTACACTGGTGCTTGCTGCTTGCACTGGAGACACTGTGGAAATACATGCTATTCTTCATTGAATTATTTTGGTTCCAGAAACTGACAAAAATTATCTCCAGTACAAACTGTTTAATTACAACTTCTCCAATCAACCTAACAAGCTATCACAAAAGATGTATGGTGTTCAGTGGGAAGTAAGATGTCATTTCTGGTAACACAATAATAATTACAATGAAAATTACTCTTCCTCTGTATATTTCTCAGTCAAGACAACCCAGCAAAGATCAGGTCCTCTCATTTTTAACTCACACTCCCCTAAGCCTCTTTCTCATCCTGTTTCTCAAACTTAAATGTTGCTTAAGAACCTGTGATGATAGATATAACCAAGGGAGCATGTTCGAAATTGATCTTTGAATGTTATCTTTTCCCTAATCTAAACAAGCACATTTCTAAGCCTTCAAGTATGTGTTTTCTGAAAGCACTTGGCAGGACAGGATAATTGATGTTTTGTTGCTTTTGAAGACAAAATGTTGATGCTTAGCTTTCCTACGTATAAATCTACAGAATAGTTCCATGTCAGTGGGAGTTCATTGGGAAGATTTCAACCAGAGTTTCCAATTCATTTTCCATTTACAGAGTCACAATCATGTGGCACTTTTTGTTGAAAATACCATAATCACCACATTTTCTTTTATTTCTTATTGACTTTTGCATCTTAAATTCAGCTTTACTGGGTTCCCTGGCTCCACAGCATGACAACAGATATTGGAATATTTTGGATTCTGTGATATGAGACCAAACTAATAAACCTCCATTTATAATTATATCAACATTCTATCACTTCTGGTCTTTCAAGAAACCCTGACTAATATAATGACCTTTTTTCTGTATAGGACACATGGGGATGAACTGACTTAAAGTAGAGTTACAGTTATGTGTAGTAGTAAGCTTCTGCTGGGGCAACTCAATACAGAAGACAAGAGAGCATTTTTCATAGATGCAAACCCTGCCAGACCTCAGCAGAAGGAAACACCATCATGGCCAACACCATCCTGGACAGTGGAATCTCACACATCTGATCTTGGGTGTATTTATTGATTCAGAACTCCTCAGGTTTTCTATTGATACCATGTGCAGATCATTAGCAATCAAACATCCCCAACAGAAATCCAACACTGCAGACAATACAGAACTAGAAGGCATAAGCAGGCCCTCACCCAACAGTGCACAAAACCATTTCAAACATAACTAAAAGTAAACTTCCACAACATTTCCCCTTTTCTGTATAAAAAATTCTTTAACATTACACTGCAAAACCATTTAAATGAGGACTAATTATGTTTCTAATGCACATGACTAAGTGAAACCAAATATCTATCAAGCTTTCACAATGTCTTTGGACAGCAGAAAAACATTATCAATGTCCAATGGTATGGAATTCACCTACAATATTCTGGGTGTATCACCTCTACCTCTGCCCTCTGTAATACACACAGTTTGTCCTCCAGGCTCTGGCTGGCTCTATTCAACTGCTGCTGATATTCTTGACTATTGTCCCCAATGTCCTGGCCTCTTCAGAAAACAGAAATCTCTTGCTGCAACTGGGCTGCATTTTCACCAATAGCCTCTCCTGGGCTCTTTTCATGGTACCAAGCCTCAACATCTTTTCTTGACCCCTTCAATCTGGGCCTTCAACTGCCACTGAGGCTGCACTTTCACCAATGGCCTCTCCTGGGGTCTCTTCATGGTACCAAGTCTCAGCTGCTCTCCAATGACCCTTTCATGCCTTCAAACCAGTAACACCTCAATGACTCTTATTGTACTAAGTTCAGCTGCCAGCAGGAGATACAACTTTGGCCAATTCTGGAAGGCAGTTTCTGTATGCTAACTCTTAGGAAATATTTTCCAGGTTTTAAGATAGAGTCTATTTTGCTGGAAAAATAACTGGCCATTTGTCTATAAGAAGGGTCTCCTCATGGGTGGAGTTCTCATCACCATCATCAGTATCTGGGCTACTTGTCTTTCTCTTAGTCAGGTGTGCAGGGAAAAAAAAAATACTGGTGAGTATTTGGCTTTTTGGCTCCAAGCTGCAGTGTCTACAACAGCAGGAGGTCCTGGGCCAGTGGGCAAAATCACCAGTTGATATAATCTGGTAGTTTGGCGATCTTTCTCACCACTGCTATGGGGAAAATATTTACCTTTCTACACAGATCTCAAACACAAGATCTACTTGGGCTTCACATACATACAAGGCAGAAATCTTAGTTTGAGTAATAGTATGCTTTGCTATGATCAGGAAAAGCAGTAAAAATTTTGTTTTTCCCTGCTTCCAGCTTAATTTTATTTGTTTTTTTTCCCATGATAATGTTTTTCTCTAAAGCCCTGTATTCGGCGGCTCTCAATTTTGATCACTCTTTCTCACTTAATTTTCACAATTTACTCTACATAGAGGCTTATTTCCTTTCTCTCTCTCCTCTTCATTCAGGAGACTTCTACTTATTATTTTTAGCACATACATAATCTCTATTCTCTAGGAGCTGCCCTGAGTGCACCTTACCAAATTCTAGGAAGTCTGGAGTTTCTTTCTCTTCCTTGTCTCCACATTGGATTAGCTGGCATGCCCCATGTTGGTATGCCATTTGTTGTCCTTAGGCTGCTGTGGCATCCCAGAAAGGAAGACACAGAGGCATTTTCTTATAAACTCTGCCAGACCTCAGCAGAAGGGAAACACTGTCATGTCCAGTGCCATAGTGGACAGTAGACTGTTGAGCATCTGAGCTCAGGTACTTTTATTTATTCAGAACTTGTCAGGTTTTCTATTGGTAACATGTTCAGATACTTAGCAATCAAACATCCCGCATAGAAATCCAACACTGCAGACAATACAGAACTAGAAGACCTAGGCAGCCCCCCTCACCCAACAGTGCAGAAAACCATTTCAAACATAACTAAAAATAAACTTATGTAACATTTAATGAATTCATTTAAGCTCACTTTGGGTAGCCTTGGAAGACACCACAATGTCACAGTCAAACTCCATAACAGGGGACCACAAGAGACATGATATATATATGTGTGTGTATATATATATGTATACATATGTATATATATACACACATATATATATATACATATACATATATATACATATGTATACATATATATATACACACACATATATATATCATGAAGCTAAGAGTAGATAAACAGTGATTTCCACATAAGACCATTTTGAAAGTTCCAAAGGGCAGATACTTGAAATTGCAGGTACTGACTTGTGGTCATGAGGTCTGTCAAATGGGCATCTCTAGGAAGCCTTATCAAGAACAGCAGAGATCCTGAGATGATGTTCCCTGGTAATTGTCATTACTATTTTCCAAGTTTATCTTCAATCTTTCATATATATGTAACACTCATAACTAGACAACTTGACAACTCCATAGTATGGCATTGCATCTTTTTGTCTCTGTCTGGATACTTCGGAAATAATCATCTTGTAAGTTACTGAAGTGAAAAATACATGGAGATTAGGGTCTTCTTAATGCAAGTGATACCCTAAGCATGGAGAAGAGAAAACCTCTCCTCCAGTGGCAAGCATATAATGAATGCAGTTTTGAGGAGATGACACAGAAAAAA
The DNA here is from genome assembly GCA_026225945.1 of Cricetomys ansorgei. Taxonomy (NCBI): domain Eukaryota; kingdom Metazoa; phylum Chordata; class Mammalia; order Rodentia; family Nesomyidae; genus Cricetomys; species Cricetomys ansorgei. The sequence goes on along the minus strand of JAMJFZ010004091.1, from coordinate 1,899,782 downwards.
ATGTACAAACAGAACAATCTAGGGATTTAGACTGACAGCAAACAGCCATGAATAAAAACTGAGAGGCACATGGTCCTAGAATTGAAGGAAGGATAACATCTCCCAAAAGAGATACAAGTCAGGTATAGTAGAAGAGTAAGCTAGAAATGACCATTATGTTTGTTGACCATAGTGAAGTGAGTTGTGAGTTTCCAAAGTCTGGTGTGGAAATGGTAGAGGTCTGACAGCTAGTGAGAGGACTGTAATGAAGTTAGACAGTTACAGGATGAAGACAGTGTCAGTGTAGAGGGTAAGGATTCCCAGAGGAAAGGTGAGTCAGAAAAGGGCCGAGATACTGTTGAACATGTGACTTGAGTAAGTTATTCAAGACAAATGAGAGAAACTGAAAGAAATGAAAATGTTATAAAAATAGCTGAAGAGCAAATAATTTTGTCAGTTCACATAAATATTAAGGTTCCAAGTCCAATCTGGGGTATTTTTGTAACCATAATATCCCCTTGTTGAGAATAAAGTAAAGTGCAGAAGCATCCGTTTCTTCTGTCATTGCTTATGAATGACTTCATCCCATTGGTTCTGCTCATAATTGCTTCTGTTATACGTGGCACAACCTTAGGAATTAAATTTAGTAAAATGCCCTGAAGATATCATAAGCTAAATTTATGCAATACTGCATAACATTCTGGTACAAGGGAGCTAGTTTTCAATGGCAATTTGTGATTGAGACCTCTTTTCTTAGAGTGGATATATTTAAATGACACTTCCTTTGTAGACAGAGCAGGGATATTATATATTTGCCTGTATATAGATCATCGATCTAGATTTACCATCCAGCATTAATACAGATGCCAGTAGCCCATCTTTCACATGCATTTTGTGAGGCCAATTTAAAAGTATCCATGAAATGTGCAGAATGAATTTGCTATGTATTACTCTCTGGGTTGTCAAAGTAAAGCACTTTAACCTCACATGCTTTGGAAGAGAGATGAAGACACTTGACCAGAATGTCCTTCTCTATTACTCAGATGCTCTAATGCCCAAAGCTCCAGTTTGTTTATCAGTAAAATGTGAATAATGAACTGGATAATCATCCTCATTATGTTGAACTTGGAATTAAGGTAGATAATGCTAATCAATTGTATGGCACATAATAAAACTATCAGGAAGATGCCTTCAGCTGAAAGTCACAGAAAAACTTAATGAAGTAAACTCTTAAGGCAATTGATTTGTTCACACACTTTGGGTGGTGACCTGGAAAACAATCCTGGTCTGGGTAAGGAGTAGGCTTCTATTTCTTTAGGTAATTTTATGGTGAGTTCCCTTTGTCTTCTAGAGGTCTTCAAGATGCTTGGTCCCATAAAGTTGGTCCTCTACCCTCACAACAAAATAAGCATGGGTAGAGAGATCCTGATTCCCATATACAGTCCAGTGGTAGTGAAGAAGCTTTTTTGTTCAGCTCTCACCCTTGCTCCAAAACTCTCCTGCATCTCAGCAACATGATTTAAATGACGTGTTTATCTCTGAAGTGATCCTTCTGCCAGGGAAAAGCCATGAGCGTATAGGCTAATGTAACTACTTACTGTAAAGTTTGTAGGGTTGCCCTTTGTACTATCAGAATTGGGGTTGTACTTAGGAGTTGGCCATGCATCCTTTGATACACTATTTAGAGAAGAAACATAATCCAGCAGTTATGGGCTATGCCTTTAATCTCAGGACTTCAGAGGCAGAGGCAGGTAGATATTTGTAAATACTAGGCCTCTCTGGTTTACATAGTGAGTTCCAGAAGAGCCAGGGCTGCATAGTGAGACCCTATCTACAAAGAAGAGTACAAGAAGCCTGTAGAATAAGTAAGAATTAACTTTGAATAGATATGATGCTGGGTTTATTAGCTACCTAAATGATATCTGTAGGCTCCTACCTAAGTCTATCAAAATGTGAGGACAAAACCAAAGCCAAATTTGCATAATGTCAGTTCACACATTATATTTATATAAAGAAATCCCACTGCTCAGTGCTCATTTTAGTATCCTTTCTCTAATTTTATCTCTTGTTTTCTTGTGTGAGTTTTATACAAAAAAAAAAAAAAAAGTTTCTCTTAGGTTCTGCATTAACTAGTACCAAGTTATTGTGGGAATTCAGAATTGAGAATGAGTGATGACCTTGGTAAGTTATCCAAGGCAGCTCCAGACATTGAGATCCTTGTTACCTTTCCACACCTACCTAGTAACCTCATCACAGGAGACCGAATCTCAGGCTATTGAAAGAGTGCATTATATTTCAGTAAAGCACTGACAAAGTGTGTGTATGTGTGTGTGTGTGTGTGTACACACATGTACATGTATGTACAATCTGTCTGTGCAGGGCACCAGCTCAGGAAAATCCACACATTACATGACACCTCACAGACACTGCTTTCATCTCTAACAATCACTCATGTACATTTCTCATTTAAGTACTTTATTCTTTTTCTGTGAAAACATTAGTTTAAATGCTTAAAGTGATACTTTCATTTTAACATGTAATAGAGTCAGTCTTTATTTTAGCCATCAGAATATGAGAAAACTGCTCCCAATGAACTGACAGGCAGCTAGAAGTATGAACAGTAAATAATTAATTGTGATGTTTTATGATGAGTATTATTAATAAGGAGCTACACTTGGTAGTGTCAGGGCTGATGGCAGCCAACAGTGGCATAAATACTTTCTTTTCACCATGTGACCCTAAGAATGTCAAACTTGAAGAGCCATGACTGCTAATCAATCACCCAGTGCCTTTGCTCTGTCGAACCACTATATTTAAAAGTAAGTGCTTAGAAATGTTTGCATCATTCTTGTCAAAATACGGTTTTGTGGGGCTGTACAAATGGCTAAGTGTTTGAGAGTACTCACTGTTCTTTCAGACCCAGGTTCAGTTTCCGGTACACACACGAAGCAACTCAGAACTCCCTGTAATATTAGAGGGAATTTGACGACATCCTGACTGATCAGGCAACTGCATATACATGCTGTACATAAACCCATACAGAATCGCAAGCATAACATAAAATTAAATAAATGAAATAAGATTTTCTCTAGACAAATATGATCCTGACAATTATTGATTGAGGTTTTTGCGACCTTACTTTTTGAAAGAGTCTGTGCAAGCCAGACATGCTCATTAACAAGGGGGCTAGACAAGATCTTTCTGGGGTCGGTGCTGGTACTTGAGGCCATCTGGCATTCACTAGGAGCATCCTCTCCCATAGGAACTTGCAGCAACGTCAGTCTTCCTCTGTAATTCCGTTGGTTTGTCTCCATGAGTTTCGTTGAAATATATGCTTTGCCCATCACCTAATTTCATTTTCACTGCTAACATCACATTTTATAGAACAGTTTATAACCTCCCACAAAGTATCTTTTATTGATCTCATGTAATCCTGCTAGTTCAGTGAAAGGATGATGTTTGGGGCATGCATAAAAACCTGTTCATGAGATATCCAGAGACCAAGTGTGCAGCCTCTGCTAGGCTATCATCTGTATGTGATTCTGAACACCTGGTGATCACCACTGCCATGGAATCTAACTATAAAGGTGTATATTTGAGAGTGAAAACTAACACACACACACACACACACACACACACACACACACACACACACACTGCATAGTTGCTTTGTGTATTGGATAGTGCAGTGTGTATATGATACTTAATTTTTTTTATGGAATTGATGAACACATAACAATTAATTGTTTTAGGGAATCGTGACAAAAAAGTTTTAGTTTGGGATGTTTAATATTACTGAAATCTGAAAACAAATAATTGCCTAAAATTCTTTTTAAATTCTAATTTCCATAAAAATAATTTAAAGAATCAATGAAAAGTGACACACTCTTTATGACCTCCAGAAAGTTTCAATAAGATGAGAATTCTGTGTAATTGTAATAAATTATTATTAAATATAAATAAGATATTTCAGAAAAATCTTAGTGATTTTTATAAATATATTAAGAGTGCAAATTAACAAATACACATATGCACATACATATAACATTAATAAAAATAAAGGTGGTTTAGAACAGTATTCTTTTAGAGAAAATAATAAAATTTCAGAACGTTCGGGCTGAGTTTAAATATCTACAAACCAAATTATTAGAGTTTTTTAAGCTCCATAAATTTAAGAATCTATCTTAGTCAGTGTTCTGTTTCTATGAAGAGACACCAAGACAAAGGAAACTCTTATTAGAGAAAATATTTAATTAGGGGTTTACTTACAGTTTCATAGGTTTAGTCCATTGTCATCATGGCAGGTGACATTGTGCCAGGCAGGCATAATGCTGGAGAAGTAGTTGAGAGGTACATCCTGATCTGCGGAGAAGTGGGAGGGACCCCAGCCTGGCATGGGCTTTTGAAACCTCAAGCCCCACCCCAGGTTACATATATTGACCAGCAAGGCCATACTTCATAATCCTTCTGACCCCTCTTAAATACTGCTACTCCCTGATGACAAAACATGCAAATATATGTGCCATTCTTATTCAAACCACCAAAGCATCTTATACAACTCATTCAGCCTTTGGGAGGAATGACTCCTGACATAGTGGGTGGAACTACGGAATGCGCAACCCTAGAACACAGACATACAGGCAACACAGAAGAGATTCAGCAGGTTGTATGTTAAGGTTTATTCATGTGTATGTATATGTAACAATCATGATTAAAGAAGAGGAGGCTATAAATTTGTGGAGGGGTGGGTGCGGAGATGGAATGGATAGGAAGGCGCAAAGAAGGAGGAAATTGCATAATTATCTTTTAATTAAATTAAAATGCTCATATTTAAAATGTAACTTAGGTGGGAAAACCTGCATTGTGGGTGGTATCATTCCCTCAGCAGGAGATCCTGAACCAAGTGACAGCAGAGAAAGCCAACTAAGCACTAAAAGAATACCTGCATTAATTTGCTCTCTCTTTGGTCTTGATTGTGGGTGTGACCAGCTATTTCAAATTTCTGCTGTCTTGACTTTCCTGCCATGACGGACTGTAACATGGGACTGTGAGCTAAAATAAACCCTTTCTCCCTTAAAAAAATAAAATAAAGTGCCTATCAGGGAGCACCTCTTGTTCTAACACAAAATAGAGCCTGGAGGGCTTGCTTAATAAACCTAGCTTCCCTAAATACATAAATGTTACTTCATTGCTGCTTAGTGATAAAGTGGGTACTTAGTTCTGATATATAAATGTGACCACTGTTTCTGGGTCTAGCATTGGCTCATTACTGGTTTCCATGGCTGAAGGTTTCCATACTGAAGAAGGGATGACTTTGGTGGTTCAATTAGATATTGATTTATAGTTCTACTTTAAATTATTCCAATGTGATAGTTTTTTATCCAGTCTTTTGTATCCAGAGAATAGGCTACTACTGATTAGTGTAGATGACTATTTGATCATTTAATCCATCAGCATGACTGCTCTAGCAAAGTATTACATCAAAAAGACTGTGTGATAGACATTTGATCTCTGGTCCTGCAGTATGGCTGCTTTAGGGTAGAAAGAATGTTTAAACATGTTTAAAGCCAATTCAGAAGATAGTGGTGGCACACATCTTTAATCACAGTTTAGTAAAGAGAAGCAGGAAGTTGAAACAGAGTATGGAAGCAGAGCTCAGAGAGTAGAAGCAGAGTGTGGAAGCAGGGAGAAGAGGCAGAGCTCAGAAAAAGGTGGAAGCAGACAAGAAGCAGTGAGAGCTCAGAGTTAAAAAAAAAGAGAGTAGAAGAGAGGTGGAAACAGACAGAAGAGTTCAGAGAGAAATGCAAGCAAGAAGTAGAAACAGAAAGCTCAGAGAGAGAAGCAAGGTAGAAGCAGAGATGAAAGCAGACAAGAAACAGAATGGAGAATTAATTCAATTAAGCAGTTTGAGTGCAGTCAGCTCACAAAAGCCAAGAAGAGCAGAGATAGTCCAGAATAAGCAGAGAGAAAACAGAGTCAGAAGCAGACAGTTTACAGTTTGCAGTTTGGAGGTCATAGTACAGCTCAGAGCTAAAAGAGGTAGTTCACAAGACAGCCAGTCATAGTGATCTCAGTCAATATTAAGTCTCAGAGGATGAAATGTTCTAGGTTTAGGTTTGAAGATTAGATTGTACTAGAGACTGAAGCCTCCTAGATCTTGGCTAGCATCTTGAAGACTAGATTATTTGGAGCCTTATGCCTCCCAGGTCTAGGTTTAAGATTAGATTGTACTGAGGCTGAAACCTGACGGATTGAGGTTAACAAACACTAAACTGCCCTCTGTTGTGAGCCTATGAGAAAAATTAAAAATTACAGATTAGCCTTTGAAAACCACTGGATTGATCCTGTCCTGGTGAAATTTGTAAATTGAATATTTAAAAATACTTTAAATTTTGACCAATTAAGTAGCAGGCAATGTCCTCTGTTTAGCACCATGGGCCAGCAAAGAGCATCCTTCAAAACACACAGAATGTATAAAATGATCATAGAATGAAACCAGCTGTGTGTCTAGTTGTCCTATTTATAAATATAGATTTGAGGCTACTAGAAGTAGAACATAGAATTATCGTATACAACAGAGGCTAGAAATCTTTCCAAGATATACAAGGGTAGATGATAAGTGGAAGCCATCTAATTGAAATGCTACAAAGTTGCCAAGAGGCATAATCCCTTTCTATATAGGAAGGAGTATGATGAGGAGAAAACAAACAAATTAAAGCAAAAAAACCAGAAGCAGTGAATTGCTGCTATATAAGGACAAATGATCACCAATCACAAACATTATGATTAAAGAGAATATGGTGAGGCAGGAATGAGAGGCTGGGTACAAATACCGTTGCTTTCTATAAACACTGCTATTGGGTATTACAATCCAAATAGTGATTTTAAACAACACAAGTTCTGCCACATTCAGTACAGAGGGAGAGGATGGAGATGGGTGAGCTGATATGAGCAATGACCTTCCCTCTTTACTATGATTACACTACCATAGTTGTCTATAGCTTCTGTTCAGGGTCCAGGCATCTTGAGTTCTATAGACTGCTGGTCTGTGCAGTCTTAGATCAACCTATTCACAACCGTTTCCTCAAGAAAAAGGGGTGGCGAAATGGTATCATATTTTATGAGGATTATGCCAGAACAAAAAAAAAATGATACAAAGGAGTACATGGATTTTGCCTATCTAGATGAAAATGGCCACCAAATCAGCATTATTTTCATATAGATGACTAGTTAATAATGTAACAGGTCATAGTAAACAATGCTGGTGTTGGATGAACACTACCATTCTAGTAGAAATAACTTGCATAAATTGTTGCAGACACTAGAAGAAATAACTTGCAACATTTCATGTTCCTTTGGAAGAAGATGAACAAGGGAATAATTATTGCAGCATAGAAATATGTATTAGTAAGCAGCTATAGAAGCATTCTGGTTAGGACCTTCTAGGTATGTCTAGCCCATTATTGGTCCTTTATTGATATCAAAATCCCTGATGTGATGGTGGTTGTTGGAGGTAAACCAAAATCCTAGAATTGAAGATGAAGATGAAGATGAAGTTTTTAAGGATTACTGGGTGCACTCCCTTTAACAAATATGTCCACTTTAATATCCCTGAGCAATAACCCTGTTGCTAAAGTTTTCCAGAAAACCATCTCAGTGAGAGCTGTGCAAATAAAATAGGTATATAATGGCAAACAGTGCTATTTTTCTTTAAAAAATGAATTCATTTAACACATTTTCATGCATTAATCATACAACTTAATTAGTTTGTGCTGTATATATTTAAATTCAATATTCCTGACTGGTGGCTTTACCTGTTCCTTCATGTAGAGCTCCATGTCTCATCTCTGAAATTTAATTTTACTTAGCATGCTATCCACAGGTCTATGAAAGCTGTGAGTTCAGCATCCTAAAAACAAACATCAATATTTTGACTCTCATGATGTGCTCACTCCTTGCTTGTATAATTGAGCTAAAACCTTTCCATACATGACTTGTTTATTTGTTTTGAGGTAACAGTGATTAAACCTTCAACAATACTCTACCTATACCTCTAACTCTAACAGAATTAGAAATAAATGGTTAGACAAGTGCTGTTCAGAAAATGCAGGATTAAAACTGTATGTTCGTATTACAACAGTTTGTGTGAGCATTACAACAAATGCTCCTGTCACCTACTGGCACAGCGGTGTGCCTCTTGTTTCCTGTCACACTCAACTAGAGAAACCTCAATTCGATGGAATCCATTCCCTGCCTACTCTGTTTCTTTATGTGTTGAACTAAGACAGGCTGAAGAAAACCACAATTTTTATGTTGTTTATTGAACTATAATTGTAATGGATTCTTTGTGGTACTATTGTCATAGTGGTATACTGCTACTCTTTTCTTTCATTCGGAGGCAGTGTTGACAACAACAATGATGAAGAGGATAAACAGACAAACTACTCGGTTCCTACTTCTCTGCACAACTACAGGGGAAAACGTCCTGCAGAGCTTTTAGGCCCATTCTCCCTACATACCATAAGACATCCTCTCACAGTCACCAGTGGTTGGCTAATCCCAGCAGCCAGTTTATATTCTTTATTTGAGGACACATCAACACATTTGGTACAGTGTTTCTTCTCATCTCTGAAATAATTTCTCTTGGCTTCTGGAATTCTTATCTACTCTATTTTTTTAATCTATTAGTTGACTGTTTCTTTAGATGGAATGTCCTTCTTCAAGATGGTTAAATGCCTCAAAACCCAGCCCTCTTACCCCCTCTATGTAGCCATGTCAGGCTTTGTCTTCATCCATACTCAGGAAGAAATATTTTCATTCATACTCAGGAAAAAATATCTCCTGAAAATGTATTTTATTTTCAAAATCAGACTTAACTTTTCCCATTGGCATGGTTTAAATTATTAGATGGGTTATGTCAAAAGTGAAAATCCCTTTGAATCTCCCAGAAGCTTCTTCATCATTCCCCATGTCTCTATTTATTAATTCTACCATTTTAGCTTTGGTAAAATATATTGGAGTAACTTATTTTTGTTCTTAAGTCTGTATATTTTAATGTGTCATATATGAGCTTTCAGGAATCCTATTGTCTTTCTTTCAAAACATTCAAATTTGAATTTCTAGCACTGTTACCCTCCCAGCACCACAGACTGTATCACTGTCTCAAACCTAACATTACACTAACTGTTGACCATTCTCTGCTTCTACTCTCTCATATATTATTCAATATATGTTGCTTAGAAGATCTTTAATAACAGGTCAGATCATGTCATTCCTCTCTCCCAAACATTTCTTTCTTTCCTTTCTTTCTTTTTTCTGTTTTTGTTCATTTAGGCATAAAATCTCTGGACTTTATTATGTCTCTGAGTTGTCTATTTCAAATTCTCCCTGCTACCCTAGTATTCTACTTTCCTTAGTGGCAATGTTCTACTGAACTTTGATATTCTTTTATTACAAACAAAATCCTGCCTTCTTCCCTTTCCTCCTTTTCCTCTCTGATCAGTCCTTTTTCTTGATCCACCACAGACATACAAATGTTGTCTGTCACTTTGACATCACATGCTTCTTTCTAACCTGACATTATTTTAATCTTTTCCATAATGTTCTCATCACCTGGATTATTGCCAATAGCTTTCTTTGGTTTTGTGAGTTCTTCTTGACAAAACTTAGTCCCATTTAAGCACAAATAAGTCTCTGTATTTATAAATAGCGGAATCACTAGTGCTTATACTATCTGAAACACAATGGACAATGAATAAATTAATAAATCAATTAATTTCACTTTATGGTTTCCATGGCATTATGTAAAGCTATGTGTTAAGTGTTGATTTAAGAAAACATATTTTACTTTTAATTTCCATTAAGCTTTCAGAAACAGATTTCCCTGGGGAGTAAAATAGCCATGGACACATTTACACGCTCTGACATTTATCTTTAAGAGTATTCTTTTTGTAAGTCTCCATCATAGGCGCATTCATTTCTCCCATTTCTCCCACACATCTACCAATAAAGAGGTATTAAAATGTTCAGGTGCTTCTCAACCATTCATTAGCAACACTTCATGTAGTTGATTTTCAGGTAGAAGAAAATTCATGCTAATTCTAGGTGCTTCTGAATAGCTGATTCTGTGCAGCAACCGAAAGGTAGACATTTTCTCTTTATCAGAACTCATATGCTGCGAATATGTGCTCTGCATTTGGACAATAAGCCATATTTGAATTTAAATGCATTAAAAATGTAGTCTCTGTTCTCAATACTCAAATTAGAAAATATTTATAAAAGTTGTTGGCTTTCAAAGCACTACTATTATTTACATGTCATTTTTCCTTTCTGTACATGTAATCAGAATTATGAAAGAAGTGGCTCCAAGAACTATAATGCTAAGACATTTCCTCACAGACATTTGTCCATATGTGTCTCTCAGATAAATACGCATGCTCGTGCAGTTACATTCACAGACATGAATATATATTTTGTGCCTTCTTGTAATTATTACATTACAACTTTGTATTTGGATTTTCTACTTATCAATCATTTCTATTGATAAAATCCCATGAGTTCATTTCTTTATCTTTAAAATTTCAAAACCAAGAATTAAGGAAAATGCTTCTGGAAGATTTAAAGGTATTTTATTTTTCCTTTTGGTAATTCATTTAAGAATTTAAATCACAGAAATGGGAAAAATACAGTCTGAACTTGTAAATGGAAAAAATGCAGTCTGATTTTGTAAATAAGTATCTGGTCAATACATGTTGTATTATCTTTTGCCGAAATATATGTCACTAAGCCAGATTTTCATAAACTGTCACCAGAGCTATACTAATTCTGCACTATGTAGTTGGTATTTTCACATTCTACATTGGAATGCTGTGAATGCTAGCCTCCTCTTGGGCATGTTAGCGTATTTAAATTCCCCAAGAAACTAAAAATTACCCAACAAGAATACTTGGTTAAGATATAAGGAAACTAATTCCCAAATATTTACTTTTTAAAAATTTTGCCCTTGCTTTTTTCCACCTGCTTCACTTTGAAAATCAAGATACATTAAGATAAATGGACCATAAATAGAGTACTATTTCTATCAACAACTCCAGTGTAGTGAATGGTATGTATCTACTTTACATTCCAGATTCAGTTTGGGAAGTGAGTATATCTTATTCCTGAAACCTGAACCCTTACAGAGTTGATAAATCGTATATTTGCAAAATGACAAGAATGTTTTCATCTAAACATATGAGGAATTTATGTTAAGTTCATGTATGTGGTTACAACAGTTAGTGACTTTACTTCATATGGAGAACTCAAGAAGGCACTAGCCATAAGTACTGCACTGTGTACTATAGAATCAGTATGAAAATGTCATTATACATCAATTGGTACTGTTGAGAAATCCTTTGGTTGTATATAAAATGGCTCAATTTTGAAGAATGTCAGTTCTTTGCTTTTCTGTATTTAAGCTAACAAAAGCAAATAAATCAATAATCTGTCTGGAGAAGCTTATTGTAGAGTATGTATGGTAAAATACATGTGCAAGCATAATCAGGAGGATTTTGTGAAGTGGAAAGGAATATAAGCTCTATAGTCTATTAAAATGTGAACAAAGACAGGAGGAAAAAATAATGTATTTGGAAAAAACAGAAATAGAGTAGAAATGGTAGCCTGTAAAATAATGAGTATGCCCAGGCAATGAGGACAATGCATAAATTAGGGTAACTAGTAAGACTGTATATTCTAGCATCCACCCAGGAAAAACTCCAACATCAGTATTGATAGAACCCAGGGCCTTATACATGTGGAACATGTTCTATCGCACAAAGCTACAACTCCAGCATTAATTCCAAGGGTCAACATATCTAAAGTAGAAGCTATTGAAGTATTGAATTACAATTTTAAAGACAGAAGATACAAATGAGAGTCATAATAAATACACAAAACATTCACAGCTAACTGATACTTTGGAGAGCCATATTAGAACTCTTTCTGTCTTATTTGTAATTTATTATCAACATTTCAATTTTTGTCACATATTGATGGCAGGTTTGAATAACTTCATTGCCCTTTATATAAATTAAAATTAATTTGTGAATTATACAGAGCTATGTAGCAGTACACTTCCCGTTTTGCTCAGCAATAAAGATAAAGAGACATTTTCATAGACGCAAACCCTGCCAGACCTCAGCAGAGTGAACCATGTGTCATGATAAGTACCATGGACATTGGAACCATCAGTTGTCTGATCCCAGGTAGTTTTTTTGATATAGAAGCTCCTCAGGTGTTCTAATGATACAAATAGCCTGCCCTCTCATCCAAAGGCATGTCTCTACCAGAGAGCAGTGAGCATGTGTAGATCATGAGGAATCAAACATCATTTACATAAAGCCTATATCTGCAGATAATACAAAATGCCAAGTCCTAGGCAGCCCTTCCTCCAACAATGCACAAGACAATCATTTTAAACATACTAGAAATAAAATTCTGCAAAGGACGTATCTATTTTAAGACAAATATTGTACTCCTCTATTAAAGCTACAACTAGTAGGTATATTTTTTTCAAATCTAGATAACTTGGAAGAGAGTATGTATAAGAAATACCTTCAAATCTGAAAGATTGCAGAATATTTTTGGAGAGATAAAAAGTAAAAAAAGAAAAAAAAAACAGTAAAATTCACTGGAGCAAATCTACTTTATCTGTTCTTGATTTTCCATGCTGTATCTTCAATCTTAGTAGGTCATATTCAAGTAAACATGGGGCTTCCTAATATATATATATATATATATATATATGTGAAATCAAATCTAATGTAATTGATATATTAGTACATGTGAGTTTATAAATGCTGCTGTATTCTCCCTAAATATGTTGCCTACAAGTGTTTCCACTGCTTCCTAAATGTAAATTCCATGAACTAGAAACTATGTTTTTCATTCTGTTACTTTTTTTTCTACTAGGCTCAATTCTTTGCTGGTGGTTTTATGTAGAAATTTACTTACTTAATTATCCAATAACACCAGATGTTTGCCATTATGATTTCTATTTTACCATTATGTTGCCCTGGATCAATCATAACTCTTCAGTTTCAGAGACCAAATTTTTACTCATCCTATAGTATCTCCCTATGCTCAAAGTGTGTTCCAAAGAGTACAAAGAACTAAGATGTACACAATACCTATAATACTTTGACAGCCACTACACCACACATGATGATATTTATGTCTGCTTGTTATTTTAATAGTATTATTTAAATTCACCCTAAATACGTTAGAGAAAGTGGAGTCTACTTAGCACATTTTTGTGCAATAAATATATATTATTGAATGACTGACATAGTAAAATGACTGATATAATTCATCTAAAGGGGACTAGGCAAAGTAAATTGTTATTGACCATAAATAATATTCATTTTGAAAGTGGTGAGCTAACTTCTACCAAGAGTTAGAAATACCTACTGTATAATGCAATAGTAACCATGTATCATGTTGAACATAAAGTTAATTGAAAATTTAACTGAGAAAAAATGACATATGTAGACTCCAAACATCATCTGCTGTTGTCCTCCAAGATCAGTTAAAGTATAAATGTTGATATGATTAGAACACTGGGATTTAAATACATATTTTTGGAAGAAGACCTGGTTGCAGTTGTAAGTACGCTGCTAAATTGTAAATGAACTATCGGTATTCAACATTTAGTCTCTTGACATTATTATTAATATAATTAGTGTCAGTTCCTCCTATGAATATGAATGTGATAATTAGAGAGAGGTACATTAAAATGGTTCTTCATCAACTATGTATTATATTTTATGTATTCGTTAGATGTATGGGTAGAAAAAAGGCTTAGATGATCATGTAGAAAGTGGAACAAAGACTATATAATACTGAACATGTATATTTAGTGGCCAAGGTAAACTATGTATATTTAATTTTATGTAAAAGTTTGTATAATGTAACAGATTGTTTCAAATAGATTATTTTAATTATCATAAGAACTTAGTTATTTGCAAATAATTAACATAAAGACAATTTCAAAAGGGGAACCAAGAAAGATACTTTCAAATTTTGCTATAACAAAGATTACAGAAAAATACCAAAGGATGTAGAGTTTTTGTAGGGATGAAATGATACCAACTTTATACTGTTCTGTGGTTTGATTAAATCAAGGCATATTTGCATGCATGTGTGTATGTATGTATAAGTGAATGTTTTGTGACTACCAGGAGTTCATTTTTATGTTTTTATCCCTAACCTCTGGATTTGCAAAACCAATTCTGCTACTCTGACATCAAATGTTTAATTTGGCAAGCAGAAATTGGACCTTTCATTCAACAAACTTGCTTATTTTTGTTTTAGAAATTAAGAAACAGACCCAGCAGGTGCCTATGATTGAGCACTTAAAATGATCATCATTCTAAAGCAAAGCACCCGGCACCTTTTCCCCCTACTTTCTGGCAGCTGGCAGATATTTACTCTCAAAGAGTGAACAAGTAGTCCGTGAGTTCTGGAATGTCATGGAACTGTCATAATTTCCATGGATTCACCCAGCACAGAAATTAAATGTGAGCCTGCCAACAACCCTTTCTGTTCTTCTTGCAATCAGAAAGCACTCAGCAAGCCATTTGTACCAAAGTTAAGGGCAGACTTTTGAATTCTCCATTTGAAGTACTGTTGCAATTCTCTCCTTTTCAGGTCCATTTTCCTCCTTGTTATTCAAACTATTTCTAAGATCGGCATTAGGTTAATGTTGGCTTGGCAGTCAACTCTATAGGAAAAAATAGACGAGTAAAAATATTGGTAGTCCAATAACCTTGGAGCTAATTTTGAACAAAACACTGAATAAAATTTGAAATTTATATGGACTTGTTCCCCAAGATTCCACCCACAGAGTATTTCTGGATTTGTCTCCACCAAGTATTTATCATGTGTTATAAATCCAATGAGCTCATGTAGGCTTGTCTCCCCAACTCCATCTGTAGCTGCTCTGCCCACTTTTGATTTTATCACATATTATATTTATCACATATTATATTTATCACATATTATGCTTTTATCACATATCCCATAGATCTTACCTTGGCCGGGTATGTCCAACTCTAAAGTGAGATAGACTGTTTTTCTTCTTAAACCCCTTCTTGTCTTAGGGTTTGTCACTGTTTTATGTAACTGTAAATCACTTTCATTCTCTATGTATAAATCTTTTAAACATCTGACTCTTGTTTTTTCCTTAATTTTTCATCTTGCCTTCAGTTTACTCTTTTAAATGTTTGTTTGTTTCATTCTAGAAAAGTAACCTGTTCAAAGGAATCAGGACATAAAAAGATACCAAATGGAAACAAAAACCCTTTGCAATATCAACCATATCTGTGGTGATTACTGTCTTCAATTTGTTAAGATCTACAATCACATAGAAACAAATTTCTGGGATTATCTGTAATGGAATTTCTAGGTTGGGTTAGTTGAGGTAGAGCCGGCCAATGTGTCTGTAGGCAGCACCATTCTACAGGCTAAGGTTTCTGCACTGAATAAAATGTAGGAAATTATCAGAGCAGAAGCATTCATCTCTCTCTGCTTCCTAACTGTGGGTGTAATATCACCAGCTGCTGTCAAGCCTTCCCTACCATGACAAATCATCAGTGAATCATCAGACCGTAACCAAAACAAACCTTGATCTCCCTAAGCTTATCTGATCAGCTATTTTGTTATAGCAACAAGAAAAGGAATTAAGGTAATAAATAAGCAATAGAAGCTAACCTTCATGGTTTCTCTCTGTCACAGTGTTCAGATTGTACCAACAAGATGCATTCTTATCACTTCTGATCACTATTTCCAGTGAAGTTGAAATAGCAAGTATAGTTGTGTTGATGGTGTGTATGCAAATGTGTAGCTCCCTTAAAAACTCTTCAAGACCTGGACTCTTGCCTTATATCATTTTTTTTTTTTGTTGTTGTTGTTTGTAAAATAAGATCTAGTAGCATGTATAATGGTAATTCAATATTTGCTCTATTAGCACATCTATTTGAATTAATATTGTGAATAAATAAATTTATCTGAAATGATAATAAGTATAAGAAAGTCAATTGGAAGGAGACAAAATGCTTTTTAAATGAGTTATTAAACAATGCAAATCCCATAATTCAGTAAAGCCTATTCCTGTGTAGGGCACATATCATGTGCATAAATGCAGAGTCAAGAAACAGCTTTTGACTTCTTATACCAGTGTCTTACAGAATATTCCATTAAGCATAATTAATGAAAACACAAAAATTGTCATTTTACACTACTAAAGTTTATGTGGTTTTCCTTCTTGACACGTGTAATCAGTTGTACATTTTATTTTATATATACCTATATATCATACATATATATCATATACACATATATATGTATGTGTATGTGTGTGTTTGTGTGTACACACACATGATATACATTGGTTTTTTGAGACAAGAGTTTCTCTGTTGTAACTCTGGCTATCCTGGAACTCATTCTGTTGACCAGTCTGGCCTTGAATTCACAGAGATCTGCCTGCCTCTTCCTCCCAAGTGCTGGGATTAAAGGCATTCACCACCAACAGGCCAGTTGTATATTTTAAATATTTGGCTCAAAAAATACTTTATGCTTTCATTTGATGTAAGTACTTTCTATTTCCAGATAGTCCTTTTAACCTATATAAATTTTCCTTTTTATGTATATGAGTTTATAACTTATATTTTACTCTTTCAGTAACATATTGTTTATATAACTTTCAACATTCTCCAAAATTCATCAGATAGCCTTCTAACTTTTAAATCTATAATTCACATAATTTTAGAAATCAATTGAGGGGGGTCTCACTTTATTTATTTTAATTTATGTGTATGAGTATTCTGTCTGCGTGTATGTTTGTGTACTATGTGTACATCTGGTGTAATGGAGGCCAAAGGGAGTGTCAGTTATGCTGACACAGAAGTTACAGAATTTTTTTTTTACTCCCATGTAGGTGCTAGTAGTCTGGAATCCTAAGTCCTCTGGAAGAGCAATAAGTGATCTTAAACTCTGAGCCACCTCTCAGGTTGAATTGAAGAGCTCTCAAGGCTAACCTCATGCAGGCATTTCAGAAGTATTTTGTACATACTCAGAAGGATTAACATCACCTAGACCTGTGTTAGAGGCCTCTACAGATGGGCTCCATCATAAACCCAATCAGGTTGTAATTCTGAGGGTTACAACTTGAATCATATAATTTAAAGGGGAATCGCCTGTTCCGTGAGTTTTATGCTACTAAACATTAAGATGTGTTGTTTTGTACGCATTAAAGTGTGACATTAGATAGGTCTCATGCCTTGCCAAAATTGAGAAAGCATGACCATCACTTTAAAACTCATCAGCAGGTGGTACTTGCAAATCAAAGTAAATGTGAGATTTATGTTTTGGAATCACACAGAAGTTGATTATCAGGCTAGTTAGCTTCTAGCAGGAAACAGGATTTTGGGAAAGGATGTGCATATACCTGCATCAGGAGTTTAGAAGGCTGGGTGGTGGTACACATCTTTAATCCCAGCACTCAGGGGAAGGGAGGGCAAAGGCAGGTGGATTTCTATGAGTTCGAGACCAGTCTGGTCTAGAGACTGTGTTCCAGGACAGCCAAAGTTATAACAGAGAAACTCTCTAGCTCACAAAAACCAAAATCAAACCAAACCAAAACAAACAAACAGAAAACAAAACAAACAACAACGACAATAAAGAGTTAAGAAGGGCCTGGAACATCCAGACTGAGCCACTTCTGATAAATCAGCATGCAGAATAAAGATGCAACACCAAGGGGCGTGGAAATGCAACTGGTTCTAAGCACATATATCCCTGAAGATCTGGAGTGAGGGAGGTTAAGTTTTAGAAAGTTAACAAAATTAAAAAACTAAGATGTACTCTAGTGAGATACTATCAGTGCCAGTATAGCGGATAAGCAAACTTGGGCATTCAGCAGTAGTAAAAGTAGTTTATTTCAATATCCTGTTAGCTGAAAATAAAATGATATTTTAAGTTCCACTTTTTAGACACGAAAGCATTTTCCTCTTAATTACTATTTCTTTCTAAAATAATCATGATTTGGTTTTTGTGCAAATCTAAACCCTAACTGGTTTTGATTTTTCAAAATGTACAGTTTGGTCTCTGAACATATTAACTCAAGTAGCTATTCTAGATTTAGGGGCTGTGCTGTCATCTGTTAGCACATTGGCCTGGAGACCTATTCTAAGTCATAATGTTCTGAAATGTCCTACCCCTAGGATGATTATGTACCTGTGTTCAGCTCCTGAGCCTCAATGCTATGACATATTAATTTAGTCAGCATCTTATACCTTTAAGAAGGGAGTATGTTGATGCAAATGAGAAAATCTAAGCTCTACAACTTGAATCTTGAATTTAAAATAAGCTAAAATAGCATAAAAATGGAAGGGAAATTGTCAATAAATCTCTTAATGATCGCAAAGACCATTAAATAAATCTTTGTGCATTGACCAGGAGAGCTATTTCCATAGTTTGTTTTAGAAGTTAATAAACTACTGATACGTTGGGTGGAACAATATTCTGTTTAATTTTGTTATTTGTAAAATTGGAGTGGAAACAATAAATCCCTAGTAATTTTGTGAATACACTGCCTCTTCCTATGTGAATGTACTGAATGTATTTGAGGCCTTGAATTGTATCTGTCTACGGGGGAAAGTGGTGCGGATACAGAAATAGGAATTGTATGAAACTACAATTTTCCACACTTTCTATGTATTTCTTAGGTATTTTAGATAGTTTAACATAACAACAAAAATGTCTTTTGTGGATTTTTTTTGTCTCTTCAAGAAAAGAAACATCTGTAAAAAGTGTACAAAAGGATATATAGTCTAAAATATCTTTTCCTGCAAAAGCAGTGCTTTCCATATGTATTGTCTCTTCAGACTGTCTTAACGATCATGTACAGGAGCCCTACCAGGATCCCCAGGGTGTATGCACATTCTGCTAGACAGAAGTCCTTTCATACAAAGTCAACCTGCAGATCTGTCAGTTAGTCTCTATTCCAGGTAGATAAATCAATGGGAGTAACCTACATTTAACACTTTCTTACATAAAGATATGGAAATTCTACTTTCCAATAGACATCAGACCCAGGATTTATCTTTAGCTCTGCAGGGTAGTTTTTTCAAACACACATTTCGAAAGTCAACCACCTCCCAAGTAAGCAACTTCATCTGACATATCTCTTGAACATCTTTTTAGTGACAATTTCTTGGAATCCTATTTGAAAATTCTTTGTTTCCAGTGTTCCAGGGTGCTATCAAATGTTCTCATATTGAGTTGCTGTGCATTAGTCAGTAAAGCTCTTGGAATCACATTGTAAGGAATAAATGAAACCACAATCATAAAATAAATAAATAAACACACAGACTACTTCCTATTAAGTAGGGTAATTATGTTATTAAGTTGGCTATTACTTCTAATGGTCTGTGTTATTTTATAACATTAAGAATATAAATTAGTCAGTCCCTCTAAGAGCTTCACATGAATCTTTGCTCTTTGTAAATTGTATACTCACATGAAAAATAGCATTCAGCTCTGAAAAACAAGTAAAAAGCGATGAAATTATTAAAAATATTCAGTGTTTATATAAATTTTTATAAAACAACAAGAAATAAAAGCAAAGCATTCAAATTATCGTTGAAAAAGTAATAAGAAAAATATTGTATGAAAGCTTAAGGTCATAAAATGTTTGTTACAAACAAAAACTTCATATACTCTGGGTATTCTGGAAAATTACTTTCCTTGGCCAGACCTTATTTACATCTGAGAAGCAGAAATCAAAACTGAAAACTTCAAGAAATATTAATGAGAAATTGTATTTTCCAGTATAAGTTTTATTTCCTAAAAGACAGTTATTTTCCACAATTACCTATGACAAATCAAGAGTAATTTTGGGATCTATGCCTTTAAAAAGTCATCATTTTTGTCCCTCACACACAAGCAAAACACTAAAGATTTACCCACTTCTGTGGCCTTCCCTTATTGTCTAGATAATGTATTACTTTTATAAGAATCAAGAATTTTTATTATTACAATTTTTGGTTCATTTTCAAAATTATAAGTGATGTTTAATTTTGTTTAATTGTGGAGCAATCTTTGATTAAACACTCAGTGTCTATCATTACTATAATAAACTCTTGTTTGTAAATTAGTACTTACCCATATTTCCTTCTCACTCATTGCAAATGAGCCTAAATATGAAGATAATTTAAGAAACATTGAAGTCTAACTATAGAAGATACATTTTTTCTGTCTATATAATATTTCTTCTCAATTGATGGCTATAAATATCTGACAAGAACCATCTTGAGAGAGTTAGATTTTACCTTGTCACACAGTTCAAGAGAATAGCATCTATTCTTGCAGATGAATGGGACAGCTGGGTGTATTGCCTCGGTGGGAAGGAAGGGGGCAGACAGGAGTTGAAACTACATTCCTAAGCCTCAAGGTTGTACCTCCAAAAATACCCTAGCCTTCCAAAATAGCCAATAGAATGCCTGCATGGGCATTCCACATTGAAGCCACAGCAATTCGTTTTTTTCAGAAGTCTCTGTGGGAAGTGTCAGAACCTTGCAGGCACACGTTATTCTGCTTTTCCTCAGTAAATCCTCTAATCCCTGCTGGGCCAAAGCACATGTTTGTAATGTTGGGTGTTGTCATTATGGTCCATTTTATGAGCAAGCATTGTTATGGTGGCTGTCTGGACCACAGAAGACATCTGACATTTCATAATGGTGTTTCAACCTACAATTCTCCAATTTATTGTTTTAGTTCAAATTTGGGAGAAAAATTGCCATTAGTTCTCCTCAATATTCCCTTGTGTATTTCTGTCTGTTTTGCTGAAATTGTAACTTTGTTTTACACTAAGACCAAATACTTGTTCAGAAATAAAATCTAAATGAGGTACGTAATTTCAAATTTCTAGTATTTATGTTTTTAAAGAATAAAACTGTAAAAGTTAATTTTAAAATATTTAATTTAGATAATATGTGCAAAATATCATTTGAATCTAAAACAAATGTAAAGTTTATCAGTGGGATATTAGACATATTTTTCTAACAATTCTGGGATCATCATCTGTATGCCTATAACATCTGTTTCTTCAAGTAGTTGAATTTGATATTTGTCAATCATACTGAGCGTGATTGCATTTAGAAGGTAAAGGGAACTCTTCCACAGCACAAGTTACAGATTGTTGGTATTTAGGACTCCTTTGAGCATTTGTTTTGCATTTTTCAGCTGAATGATTTTTAGATCTTAACATATGTGTTCCAAAAATCAAGTAAAAGGTAAGAAACACTCTAAAATGTTTAGCAGTATAGAAAACAGAAAAGACATCCATTTTCTTATCATCTATTCTCTTGTTTTGGCAGGGATTCCTTTCATATAACCTCAGCCCATTAGCATCAAAGAAGGGTCTTTTCTATTTCCTCTTTCTTCCTTTGTTCTTCCTTCTTCTTTCCTTTCTTCTTTTCTTTCTTCCTTCCTTCCTTCCTTTCTTTCTTTCATCCATCTTCCTTCCTTCCTTCCTTCCTTCCTTCTCCTTCCCTTCCCTTCCTTCCTTCCTTCCCTTCCCTTCCCTTCCCTTCCCTTCCCTTCCCTTCCCTTCCCTTCCCTTCCCTTCCCTTCCCTTCCCTTCCCTTCCCTTCTTTCCTCCCCCCCACCACTTTCTTTCTTTTTACCAGCAAATGGATCTGGAATTACAGCTGCTTTTCCAGGGTACTGGGAAATGAACCTGAGTCCTTTGGAAAAATAGCAAATTCTCTCAATAACTGAGCCACCTCTCAGTTCCCAACAGTTCTTATTTCTTTTGTTAAGTCTTGTGAAGTGCCTTAATGTATGTTTAAGCTTCACTGATGATGTCATTTACGTCGTAATTATTTTAACAATAATTCATTTAATTATTTTCTGATTTTACTATAGAATTAATTTCCCATTTTATGCCAAATGTTCAGAGTTCTCAGAAAAAAATCTAACCAGTCATGTTTTATAAAGGTAAACTAAGAATTGATCCAATTGTGAATTGTATTCATATAAAGTTTATTTGTCTAAACTAAATACATACGCTTCACAAAAGAACAAGTGCAGACATGTATATTAGTTGTTGAAACAATATCAAATTTTACTACTATGTGGTCATGGATAAGATGATGTGTGAAGATTAAGAATATATTTACTTGATAGGTTTGGATATAAAAAGCAGTTCCAGAAACATTAAGAAAGTACAGGATGCAGAGATTCTGTTGCTAAGGTATGAACAACTGATGAATTGATATAAAAAAGAATATGTCTGTGGACCAGGATTAACCTTGTAGTCATGTAACAATCCAGCCAGATGCAAACCTGCAGGGAAAACATTAAGGTATACCTGTAGAATGTTGGGCCTGAAATCTGTTCCTCTGCATGCCTATAAAAAGATGCCAAAGTCAATACAGTCTACAATAATGTATGAGCACCCTGGAAAGAAAATCTGGGCTCAAATGAAACTCACTGTAAATTTTTGCTGTTATAAAGTACCACCAACCTGAATGACCTAGAAAAATTAAAGTTTCAAAGGGTGGCATTACTAAAGACAGTAAATTATAATCATTATCATACAAATTTAAAAACTTTGACTATTTGTTTTTAATTTTTGATCTAGCTCTCAACACATCCAATTAAGCTGCCTGCCTATATTGAGAGTTCACAAATTTTAAAAGCACATAGGATGAAAGAGGATATAATTAGAATTTGTTTTTAAAAAATAAAGAAATTTTACCAGGATATGTTATCCTTTTAAATGGGTTTGTTGCATGATCCTAATATTAGTGACATGGGGCAGGGGTGGTGGTGGCAAGGCTTATGCAAGGAATCAGCAAAAGCATGTGTTAGCTAGCAACACTTCATCCTTCTGCTATCTTTCTCAATCTCTGTCATATTTCCAGTAGTGTTAATAATATTTCCTCTTAAATTATTGAGAATGCCATTCAGCAAGCCTTTGCATTTAACAGGACTGCCCGATCATTTTCTGAAGTTATTCAAAACCTCTGTCCCTTCAACTACAAGGTGTTATGATTCGCATCTTGAAAGACTAGAAATCTCACTCATGAGGCTTGACATTCAAGTCCTAAGTGAGCCTATGAGCCATGGACTGTCTTGTAAATCACTAGATCATCAGTGTGTTTTGAAGCAAAGGGAAAGAGACAATGAATTATTTTCAGTGTAGCAGTACGCAGAAACAAAATGTTAAATGCTGTCTACTGTGTGCACAAAGTCAGACTTGTATATGAAATGTGTACATAAAATTAAGAGGTGAATAATTTGCCTTTGGTGCCAAGACCATCTCTTCCCTATCTCTACAACACAAACCGCTCTGGAAAATTCCATTTGGAATCATCTGAGACTCTTTCTCTCAACTTTTCTGACCAAGGGAGTTGGTACAGAAACCAGAAACAGGGACTTGAGAATGTCAGCAGTTCCTGTCCATTGGGAGCAGTGCTGAAGAAGTGGGTGGCAACTTTGCAGAGAGATAAACTGAGCCCCCTGCCCCTGCTGGATCATGGCATACACTGCCTCTGGTTGTTTCCCCCTTTCAACGGGTCTCAAAGTTACCCAGGTGTCCACAATAGTAACTTATTCAAGATATTTTACTAACTTCCTTCTCTCGTGTCTAATTTTTCTCTCATTATTCTCTTTTTAAATTATCCCCAGCCACAATATGTATCTATCTTAGCACTAACACATTTGTTCAAATGTTCTAAGGAACTAAGCTCTCTAAAGTTGATATTTTAACACTATAATTTTCCACATTTTATACAATATTATGAAAGATCTTTGTTTAATTTT
Organism: Cricetomys ansorgei; assembly: GCA_026225945.1. Taxonomy (NCBI): domain Eukaryota; kingdom Metazoa; phylum Chordata; class Mammalia; order Rodentia; family Nesomyidae; genus Cricetomys; species Cricetomys ansorgei. The sequence goes on along the minus strand of JAMJFZ010004091.1, from coordinate 1,875,938 downwards.
ATAATCTAGTTGAAGAAGATATTGGAGGGAAACACAACTTTTATGAAGTATGGATAAGTGAGTGATAAAGAGCATATTAATTACTGTTTTTCCAATCCTGTGATAAAATACCTGACAAAAGCCATTTAAGGAAAGAGAGGTTTCTTGTGGTTCAGAGCTGGTGCATAGAGTCTTTCAAGGCAGGAAACCAGAGGAACTGGGGATCTGAGGAAGAGGGTCACATTTCATATATAATCAGGAAGCAGAGTGCTTTAATACTAGTGTTCTACTTACTTTCTTTTTTATGCAGTTCAGGACCCTAAGCCCAATAAATGATGCTGCTGGCATTTAATGCGAGTGTCCATTTCAGTTAATCTGATCAAAATAAGATCACGCCCAGGGAACAGAACAGATGAAAGTAATTGTGAAGAAACCAAATGATTAAGACGAGCAGAATGTGTACAGGAGTCAGATTCTTTTTCGAATACTTGCTATAAATGTAAACTCTGAACAACAGAAAAATTTCAGTTACTATAACTCCTTCAGTGGTATGAGGGAGAGAGACTGAGTGGAAGAGACAGAGAATTAGAATAAATGTGTGTTGTTTTTAAGATTAATTTTACTTATTTTACCATGTAAATATTTTGCCTGCATTTAGGTATCACATCCATGCCTGGTGCCTGCAGAGATTAGAAGAGGACACTAGATCCCCTGGCGCTGGGGTTGTGGGTTGTTGTGGGTCAACATGTGAATTCTGGGAATCAATCCAAATCTTTTACTATAAGAGCAACAAGTGCTCTGGATTTCTGAGCCATCTCTCCAACCTCATACAGACACTATTTTTGTGTATTGGCCTATATCAAGGTATATGGACAAATAAGTGAAATTTGCAGTAAAGAAAATAGATGTCCAATAGAAAATCTTGTTCATTTTCCTTTTTCTTTTTTAACAACAAAACATACCTAAATAAAAAATAGTAAAATAAAATGAAAACCATCACATAGAAGTTGGACAACACAAGCCAACAGAAAAATAAAAGAGCCCCAAGAAAAGGCATGAGTATCAGATATCCATTCGTTTACAAATTAAGGAGTTTCATAAAGTACTAAAATAAACCTGATGCAGACCCATGTAGGTGCTGTCAATGCTACCTCAGTCTCTAGGAGCTACTCTAAGCTTTGCTCAGTTGTTTTAGAGGGCCTTGGAGAACAAACTTCCTAACCTAAATCTCCAGTCTACTTCCACATCTCAAACTCTGGTCAAGTCTTTTATATGAGTTGATGGTATGCTATTTCACACAGAGGCTGTGGCATGAATTTGAAATATATTATTCTATAATGTCTACCAATTCCATGGATCAACTTGTCAAAAAGAAAAGTATAAGATGACTTCATGGACAATGTCTTAACAACAGATAGTGTCTACACATCTCTGCAAAACTTTATCCCATGTTACAACGTTGAGGAACTTAGTTCTGCTGGCTTCTAGCACTTTGGTTCACACACTTTCACCAGTCTTCACACTATTTGGTCAAAAGGAATCCACTCACTTTATTTGAAAAACATTTGCAGGAGCTGGGGAAAATACTCATCTGGAAATGTGCTTTCTTACTGCACATGAATGAGGAGTTGTGTTCAATCCCTAAGAAGCACACACAAAAATATCTAGGCATGCATGGTGGTACCGCCTATTATCCTTTTCCTGGAGGGGTAGACCTAACTTGAGAGTCCTAGGTACACTGGCTCCTGAAAGAAAACACAGGAGATGACTTGTAGCCTCTAAATGCACAGGCAGTGCACACACACACACACACACACACACACACACACACACACACACACTCAAACTCAAACTCAAACAAAGATGTTTGCACAGTTTCTGCCCCAAATAATAGTGTTCAAACTCACAGAGCAGCTATGCTGTCCCACAACCATCACTTGTAGTGGGATATTCCATGATAAAATTAAATGCACTTCATTACACAGAATAACATCTAAATTCATCATACAGGGGGTCTGGTTACTGTGAAATTTTTGCAGTTTATCATAGTAATATTTACTATAATATAAAAACTTCAGGTTGCAGAAAGTCTATCTTTTGTTGTACTTTACCTGTAACGAACTGTTTCAGCTTTAAAAGTCAGGTAAACTCTAGTTTTAAATTACGGCGATTGACAATTAATTTCTCGTAACTCTCTAACACCAGGCCCAGGAGTAGACTTTAAATAAGTGTTGCAAACTTGTTGTAACTGAACACAAATATTTGTAAGTCTACATTTTTCCCTAAGAAGAGACATAGTTCTTAATCAAAATATAAAAGAAGTGTATTATGGGAAATGTGTTAAGAATTGCTGAAGTTCAGAAAAGCTCTTACTTTTTCTGCAATGCCTTGATCCATGATGTAATGACTCAAGACTTGAGCAACAACTAGGGTTGGAATATTTTTTCTTGAAACATACTCATCCATTAAATAAGTATCAATGTTCTATGTAAACTGGAAAATATCCATCTAAGTGGTGTACATATAGTAATAATTTGGTTCTTAGACACTTAACATTTAGCATGAATTGCTAGGACAAACTAAAGTTGTGATGTGTAATACCAAGAAACATGGCACACTGAAACTTCTAATCATGTTTTTGGAAAATAAAATGAATTTTCTTCATAAGGAACTTATAATATCTACATCTAGAAGGCAGAATTTCTCCGAAGTTCCTCTATAGTCTCTAGCAATTTTGTGAAACTATATATTTTCTTAAAAAAGGTAGATTTTTTAAAAGAACAAGCTAAACTGTATGCATCTATTTAATAATTTGCAATTTAAAAAATCTGAAGATTATAAAATGGCTAAATTAAAATGAAATGCTTGGAAATTAATCTTTTTGGGATTGCCTTTTTACATGTGATGCACATACATACATGCAGGCAAAATACTCACACACATAAATATCTTTTTAAAACCATTGAAATAATATTGATTTGATTTCCATTTGGGAGGATTTTATTTAGCTTGTTTTCTTACATATTTTTAGAGATAATAAAGAGTTGAGTCTATAAATTAAATTTGGTTTACAAAAACCTTTAAGATTTGTTCTATGTTCACCTTTTCCTGAAGTTGCCTGTCCACCGCACAACATGGGATACTGTGTTTTGTCACTGGATGTCCAGTTATTTCATGGGATGTAGCTCAGAAGACGGATCTTCTCATCAACTGCTGGTTGTTTAAAATGTGGAAGAGAAAGGTCAATAACTTTCAACCCAGTAGAAAACAATTATACAGTTGTTGATGTTATATATACATTCCTACTATTTCTCTTGAAATTCTTATATGTTAGGAAAAAATTGAACTTTCTTTTATAATTTCCTTTCCATTAATTCCTTAAGTTAGCACACATTTATAATATGATTTCCTTCCCAGACAATACATTTAGGTTACTTACAGCTTGCCTTTCCTATGCTTTAAGCATGTCTAAGAGAAGAGCCTTGTGAATATTTTTCTAAAAGGTGTTCCCCTGTGTGTTAATTAATGTCCTCCAAAATCCAAACAGAATTCACTTATATCTATAGTCTATTCAAGAAGAACAAAATGATGCTACATGTTAATCATGGTCATATGTTTGTTGTTTAAATTAAGAGCAAAATGCTAGTTTTACAGAATAAATATTTGATTTAAATCTTCTTAAAAAGCATAAACATTTATGTAAAATAATGGAAGCCAGAGATGTCAGGATAAATGTCCCAAACACCAAATAAAAGAAAAAAATATATGAGGTCTTTATGAGAAAATAATAGTATCATTTTTTTAATTAAGAAATAATAATACCAGGAAAGTTTTTAAGTATTTTTCATTTTTAGGTTAAATAAAATAGTGTATATTTTCATTATGTCTCCTAACTTTTAGTAAACTCAGAGGTATTCTAACTATTTTAGGATTAAGTCTAAATTTAATATAGTTAATGCATATTCTTCATATTCTAATATATACATATTATTTATGTGCACTGTTTAAAGTAAAATTTTTACTAATGTCCAATTAGGTAAACCAATTATTTCTTTGGGTGTAGAGATGAGGATTGAGTTTCCAGAGCACAAGTGGTGATTCTAAGATTGCTGTATAACCTATAGCCTGTTAAGTTACTGTTTATTAATTAAACATCAATATATCAATAACGAGCCATGACAATTCTCTGGGATCCAATACCTGGGTGGTGTAGGCAGAGAGCTCCCTCCATAGGCTCCTCACACCACTCTCCTCATGATTCTCCCTGCCCCAGCTTTCTTCATTCGAAATTCCTCCCTCTCTCCACACAGGCCTTCATTATACAAATGAATGGAACCTAACACTTCTCAAGGTCTGCCAGCAGACATTTAGCCTACCTGGCAGGTATCCAAGTTGGGGGTGAGTCAGAGTCTTCTCTGGTCACCAGGCTACAGACCATTGATGATGATAGGGAACCTTCATCTGCATGAAGGTAAACAAATGGCCTGTTTATATGGAGATCTGGGTGGCTACTCCATTATTTTTAGCACAGAGGTGTTAACAGGTAGGAAGTGAATCCTTTACATGCTGCAAGGTGTCAGAAAGCACCCTTACCCCTAAATAGCATGCAGAAGTATGATTCCATATCTATAAAATATCCCACAACAATGGCCCATCAAATCACTGGTGAAGACTCACAGATGCCACTTCACTCCAGAATGGAATGTTTCAACTCAGAAGAGAATGTTACACAACAATAGAACAAATTAATGTGACTGTTTTTCTATTAATAATTTTCTTTGGTCTTTTGTCTGTGTTGTAAGTCTGGCTATCCTGGAACTCACTTTGTAGACCAGGCTTGCCTAGAACTCACAGGGATCCACCTACCTCTACCTCTCAAGTGCTGGGATTAAAGGTGTTTGCCACCAACCCCCAGCTTCTATTAATAGTTTTCTTCTATAGATTTTTCATTTTATATATTTTCTACATTTCTTTTATTTATGCAGCCATTCATTTATTTATCTGAGTAGCACATAATATTTTTCAGTTAAGAGTGTTTCATTTTTACAAGTGAAACCACAGATTGCAGGGAAATTACACATAATGGTTCAAGTGTGCACAAATCTTATTAAAAGGACAACATACTGGAAACACAATGAGAGCATACCTTACCCAGTGAGATAACTAATATTTCAACTTAACTTTTAGCAAAGTTGGAAATTGTCTTTAGCGTTCTACAGTTAAGTTCTTTTTCACAGTGTATGTTTTCTGGTATGTTTCCTCCAAAAAAAAAAAAAAAAAAAAAAAGCTTAGTAATTGTGACAAAGCATGCACACAAGGTATTCATTTGACAGACTTTGAAGAGCTGAAATGCTCATGGAAATGCTCTAGAATAATGTGGCCTCCATCTGATGTTGCAATAACTGACATCACGTGGACTTTGACAAGACCTATGATCTCTGTGTGTGACTGTGGGAATCATGGCTAACCATGCAGCATGGTACTTGATCCATAGAGCTGAGGTCTTGCCAAGGACAGAGCCAGGCTGAACACTGATAATTGCTTCCTGGCTCCTTCACCTTCCTTTGCATAAATGTTAATGATAGCCTTGAAACCCAAAGAGACCCCTTTAGGTCATCTATCTTCCAGTGTGAAATAATGCCTGAAGGAGGTTAATTGACATAACCCAGGGGACTGGGAGCAGGAGTTTCAACCAGGACTCATCACGCAGATCAGACATTCTCGAAGCTTTTTATAAATCCTATGAAAGTAATTCCTCATATTCCATGCAATATTACGCAAAATGTAGTTGGGCTCTCACTTGATCTAAGAGAGAAGACTCTTCTTATGATGTGATGGGAGTTACTGTGAGAGGTAATTTGAAAACTAGAGAGCTTATGTTATTGTCAGGGTTGCTCTGTACACTAACAGCCTCCCGTTTCTGGTCTTTATGACCACATTCCAAGCTTATTATTTAATTGAGTATATTTTAATTGAAAGTTCATGTAATCTCCAGTGTCAGCATCAAGAGCACTTGGGAAAAATGATTCTGTACCATTTCCTTCTGGTTTACTGTGGTGTGCTTACTTCCTATAACATCTCTGATGTCTATTTCAACTTTCTTCATTTAGGCACACCGTACTGTAATAAATGTCCAGGGGTTGACTTCAACTTTGATTCTGTTTTCTACAAATGGATAATTGCTAAGCTAGGATAAATTTTGGACATAGTAACATAATCGTGTCTGCCATGTTTAAACTTATTTGCAGAATAGTTGTGAAGATAACTGCTGTGAATATGCATTTCTTCTACGTAACCCACAACCAGTGCTCTTGTTCTGACTATGCTAGCATTGTTCTTAATTTGTAAATTGACATTCACTTTTTAATCCAGTCTTTATTTGGCATGTCTGGGGATTCCTGAAAGTCACTTGGGATTACTGTAAAACTACTTCAGTTTCCATTTTATTTAGTTACCACATCGTCAGATTCTTCAGGCTGTGATAATTTTTTCAGACTTCAGTTAATTTCAATAATCTTGACAGTTTTGAAAAACACTGTCAGGTGTTTTGTTGAATAGTCATCAATGGACGTGGATTTGGTGGTTTTCTGGCGATGGAATTGCCATTGTGTGTTTTAGAGAGGAATACCACACAGGAAAAGCAGCACACTATGTCTATGCACTATGCACATTTTGATCACCTGGTAGAGGTATGCGGTTTGATAATATTTTTAACTGTAACTTTGACCCACTTATACTGTATTCTGGAAGAGAGGTACTATGTGCAGTTCCAGAAGCAAGGAGAAATATATTGTGCCATGCTGTTTTTATGGCACAATGTTGACCAATTATTATTATATTTCCCAATATAAATTATTAACAATTATTCTATGTGAGAAATATATGAAATTTATCTGTTACTCATTAATTATTCAATTCATTTTCTCTTAATACTTTAGACATACTTACATATTTATTTTAGAATTTGGGTAATAATGAGTTCTGTCTTATTTATCTTCTTGATGCAATTGTTTTACCTTTGACAAATGAAAGCACTTTTATTTTTCTGAATATTGTGCATTTGCTATCTGTTTATTTGTTACTTTTGAGACAGAGTCTTGTCATGTAGGCTGGACTCCAACTGACTGTGTAGCCATATGAGCACAGTGCCTCAGGCTCCAAATACAAGGATCACAGAAGCATTCCAATGTGCCTAACCTGTGTTCTTCGGACAAGATACCGCTACCAAAGATCTCTTTTGAATTTTTTTTAAAAATTTTTTTTGGTGCTTCACAGTGTGTCATGCTCATCCTGAATAATTCCTAATTTTGTGTTAGAATGTATAATTTTTTCAGAAATATTTGGCACCTATATTTCAAAAAAAAAAAAAAGCCAAAACCCAGTTTTGCATGCCAATTAGTCTCATCAATGCCCCCTGTGCCATTGTTCTAGACCTCTTTATAAAGTAAAGGAACACACGTGTATATAATAACATTTATGTGGATACATCTTTATGCATTTCTATATATCTTCATCTTTTTCAGTGATAAATTAGAAACAAGGCATGGACTGGACTCTCTAATTATAGTCGATGTCATATTAATGATTCCAGAATCCTCTTCTTTTACTTAACCATAAAGTCAAGTCTCTATGTGGGCTACATGGTTCCCTTAGTCAATTTCAAGAAACATGGACAGCAGCAACAGACCTATTAATGACACTGACAAGTGGAACAGACTTGTCTGCTAGAGTAAACCTTTACAGTTAGTTCCTTTTAAATTCAGCATGAAGACTCCACTCAAAGTTAAAGCTTCCTGTCAACATCTTCCCCATATTTTATTCTGTAAAGTTTCATGGGCTTAGGCAATTAGAAGATCTCATGTGTTCAGAATTATGCCATTATACACAGTGTTAGTTAATTTTCATTGTCACCTTTTTCTTGACTAATATATGCCTAGGAGAGCTGTAAAGTAAATACCTAAGGTATATATTGAAGTTTATTTCCAGACACAATTAGAATATAAGATCCCTGACCTCATCAACTAATTAATCCTTCTGGAAATTTGTAATTGAGCAGCAGTGAAAAGTAGGAAGTGGGGCTTAGTTGGAGAAGAGGGGTAACAGGAGAGAGTTCTTTAGGGATAAATCTTGAAGTGACCTCTTCCTCTCACCCCTTGTCCGCTTCTTGGCCACCTAATGCGATCTGCTCTGGTCTAGCACATCGTTCCACCTTTTTGACTGAAAGCTCTTAAAACTGTGAGCCCAAATGCATCTTTTCTCCCCCTATTTTGGTGTTTGGTCACAGCGATGATGAGAGTAATGAATATGGAAAATTTCAAGTGTTCTCTGAGCAGTTCTATGCTTGTCCTACTCAACCTTCCTCCCCACAGGCCAAATACCTGTCTGTGTATTTTCTTTGTAGATTTTTTTGGTAAATCATATAGAATGATCAAATTGGCTACATTAACATTAATGGACACCAAATACGTCGTGGCTTTCTCATTTCTGTCAAGCAGAGTTGTACCGTTTCATCTTCTCACTTATTTAAGGCAATCTTTGTTGCTTAATTTCTTGTCAGTTGTACTATTGATGTCCATCAACAAAATGTGAATAGATGTGAATCGTGTCAACGCATAAAGTTTCAATTAATTGTGTAAATTAATGAGGAATATAGTCTCTAGATTACATGATAAGTCTGTGTTTAGCTTTATGTGAATGTGTCCACGAGATTTTTGGAATGGCTGTCCTATTCTGCATTCCTACCAGCAATGAATGTAAATTTATACTCTGAATCCCGACTAGGATTTAATGCTTCTGTGTTTTTGGATTCGGGCCGTTCTAACTACAGCGTACAAGAATGTCAGAGTTCTTTTAACATCAGTTCACTATTGACAAATGACCTTGGGCCCTTTTCCATATGCTTGCTTGTCATCTGTCATTACTTTATTGATATTCTTTTAATATATTCTTACTGTATAGCAACCAATTGTTGGGTTTCTTTTTGTTGAGACTTAAGTTGTTTTTTTTTTTTTTTTTATTGAATAGTTGCTAAATTATGTCTTCCAAATTCTTCCATTTTTGCTTTGCCTTTTAAATCTCTTTCATGTTTCCATTCGAAATCAGAAAACTTGGGCTAATCAGATAGTTTAGAGCATAAAAACACCAGCTCACCTATCCCTCGTTAGCTGAGTTCCATCTCAGTAACCATTTGGAGAATTGAAAGAACTGACTTTCTAACCTACACACACACACACACACACACACACACACACACAATAAATGCAAGAATTATAAGAAAAAGTTTAGGTCATAATAGAGTACAACTTATGCATTTTTTCATAGTCAGTATTTTCTCACGTGTTCAAAAAGCTCATCTTCAAATCCAAGAAGGCAAAACCTGTCGGTCCTGTTTACTTCTTAGTGAGATATATATATTTTTTACACGTAGGTCTGTGTTCTATTTTGAGTTGACTCAAAATGTTCTGCAACAATTCAACATTATCTCCCTTTTCTGTCTCTTCCTACTACTTATCTCCTCATTTCCCCCTTCTCTCTTGCTAATATTCTCACTCGTCCTTCTGTTTTGTTGTATCTTCATTATGGATATAGGATTTCAAGTATCCTAATGTGGTTCCAGACTCCTTACTATATAGGTAAAGATGACTTTAGATTATTTATCGTTGTTGTTCCACCTTAAAACAGTATTACTGGTATGTGACACCACATCTGTAAAACCTTATGTTTTGAACAGAAGAACCCAAGTTCTTCTGTTTGTTTTTCTAATTTTTTTTCTGTTTTTACTCTCTAACTTTCACCAAACAAGAAAGTTCATATTATCCCCCACCCATGACCTTTGTTAAAGATCAGATGATCAAAGATAATTGTGCTTAGTTCATTTACTCCTAAATGCCTAATCTGTTCAATAGAATGATTTCTGTTACCATACCACACAGAAAAGATTACCACAGCTTTAAGCCATGTGCTGAAATCTGGCAAATGAGTCTTCCTCAACTTTATTCCTTATTCTTGTGTTTTATTGGTTGTTTATTGTCTTGATATTGAACACTGGCAAACAAATATGCCAATGTTTGTTGGAGAACTTACTGGAATTTGGACAGCAATTATGTTTAATGTCTGGTTTATGTAAAAAGAATTGACATTTGACATGATTTAGTCTTCCAACTTGTAAACATGGATTATATTTGCAACAGACTTATTTCTTTGAGAAAATTATGCTCCAATTCTTTACTAAGATGTATTTGCCCCATTATGTACATCTGACAACGTGTATAGCTTGTAAGAATTAAAAAGAAAAGTTTGTCCATCAACACAAATGACATCAACCAAAATTAAATAGGTATGCAAAGTTCTGGGTTATGATATTTTGACTTTCAGCAATATTTAATAAGAAATTCATTAGAAATATTTGACTTAAATTAATTGTGAGTATACTTTTATTACTACAGAGAGTAAAGAAATTTAAATTAAAATGTAAAAGCTGCCTACATATGGTAAAAGAAGAAAGAGGTCTCATGTGTAGGATTATACTGGAGGGTGAGAGAGACTAGTTGTAAAATCAAATAAAAGGGACCTAAGCTAATTTGAGAAATATAGAAATGTATGAAGGATTTTGAATATTTAAAATGAAAAATTGGAGAGGAGGTGGTAGGAACTGGGAGGAGTGGAGGGTGGGTAATACTGTGGTCAGGACGTATTATATGAGAAAAGAATCTATTTTCAGTTAAAAAATTATTTTGGAGCTGGGCAGTGCTGGTGCAAGCCTTTAATCCCAGCACTCGAGAGGCACAGGCAGACAGATCTCTGTGAGTTTGAGGCCAGCCAGGTCCACAGTGTGAATTCCAGGACAGCCAGTGCTACAACAGAGAAATTCTTGTCTCAAAAAAACAAAAATATTTTTTCAACATGTGGTTTATTATAAAATTGTCAAGAAAGCATACTACCACTCCATACACAAAACATCACGAGCAAACAGTAAGCTAGACTTATTAGAGTGTTGCAACTTAAGACCCAGTTGTGGTTTTAAACCATAGTAATCCTCATGTTAACAGCTTTACTTTGTTCTGTGAGCTGCAAATTATCAATATTTGACCTAGTTCCATTTATCAAGATGAAAAATATTTTCTTCCAAATTAAGCATGCCTTTTTTATTATTCTAAAATATGACTGTAAGGGAAGACTGACAAAGACATATGAGGCAGTAAATACTCCAAAACAATTATTTGCTTGTTAACATGAAAACAAAAGGTTGGTTTTGAAAAGATCATAATTTTAATTTCAGAAAAATATGGCTTCTGAAATTCCCATAAGTAACTCAGGCACGAGACATCCACTACTGCTAATGAATTCTCCAACAAAGACATAATTTATTCCCAGAGCACTCACAAAAGCTGGAATGCTCCTGGGAACTTGAAGCTGCAAAGGAACCCTATCTTATTAGCTGCAGAGACATACTTACAATGCATACTCATGAGCTACATATTTAATAATGCAAGGTTCTTTATCTATCATATACTAGATAGGAAATGGATGAATCGGTCCTCATTTCTTCTCAAAGATATCATTGTATTTGTCTTCAATTACGAGCCTCAGCTTTGGTGTTTCAAACTTATGGTGGTTTATCTAATTGAAGCAGTGCCTTGCATATTAGCATACACAAAAATTAGACAAATGAACTGCCGTATCTTAAAGCAATAGGTGTTAGCATTGAACATGTTGGAAATCAAGAATTTTCACTTGGATAAAAATGAATATTTATTCACAAAAGCAATATTGCATGATGTTTCTCAGTAGTTTATTGTTAGACACACAAAATCTTAATTAATAATATTACATTTAAAATCCAAAATGCCTGAGTTTATTATTCTATTTGGAGACAGTTGATTTATGAGCAGCAATAAATAAAAAAAAACGTTTAAAAAGATAGCCAATGGTGCATTGCATATATCCAAATGCACAGCATTATCAAATATACATATAGAACTGTGATTTTTACTTTAGCTTCATGATGCGGAACTCAGAAAATCTACTTTTTATAGTATAAAATATGGGTGTTTATATATAAAATTAATATAATAATAAAACCTCAATGTATTTTTGTCTTCATACTCTCTATCATCTTAAGAAGATGCTCATGGGACATATAAATAGGTATGCATATGCATAAATTTCATTACTAATATTAGTCATAACATTCTTATTTCTTTCCAACAGTTTAATTCTCAGTGACATTTATGGAAATTCAAGGACTGTGTTAGAAGTTAGCACCTATCGATTTCTAAGATTTTGAGAGCACCAGAAACATTTGTGATTCACTAACCCAACCATTATAGAGAAACCCCTATGGTATTTAGGTATCTGGCTCATAAGTGACTTTGAGTACCTATGTAATATACAGGTATTCTTTTAATCATGACTATACATAAATGCATAATTTGGACATGTACCCAATTACAAGCAACACAAACATGCCTTAAAAGTAGAAATTCAGCTTAGCTGCAAACCTTTATTGCTAATTCTTGGCACATTAAAGATTTCCCTAAGACTTCATTTGTATAAGTTTGGCAGAATTCTAATGTACAACTACTTTTATGGATTTAATAATAGACTGCTAAGATAATAGTGATTTGTGTTTCCTAAATTATATTCTTAAACCTTTCCCCTTTATGAGAGTTGGAGGAGTAAAGAACTATGGTTTTATTATACTTACCCTTTTTTTCTTAATCACATTTATAAACACATCTAAAAGGTATTTACATTTTGCTAGGGACTGTTGTAGTGATTTGGACAGTTGTACTCAAACTTCCCAATATTCAGTAATATGTTGACAAAAAGAACATGATGTTTCTATTGTATGTGATGAGCATTTTCTCATCTCAGTACTGCATTGCAGCATGAAGCAGGAGGGAGAATTATAAATTATTGTGATGAAGGATGCTTCTTGGTTTGTCTCCCTAATGATACTACCTGGAAATTACAAAAGGAGTAAGAACAGCTGAGGAGAAAGAAGGATTCCTGCTGGGACTGTCAAACTACTCCAGAGTCACTATGCCTAAGAGAAACCATAGACTGGGGCCAGTGTTCAAAATGATGCTATGATACTATGCAATATTGACACTTATATTAACACTTATGCAAAATTATGCAAACTTATTATGCAAATGACACTTTAGACTCTGAACTGCAAGTACACACCCACATATCCTTTGTATATTACTTGGCGAAGTGTGTGTAACCATAAACTCCATACAATATAGAATGTTTAAGCCTCCAAGGTTTACTTCTGACTGAAGCACACTGACTAGCTCCTTCTGAACTCAGAGCTGTACTGAACTCAACTGACTCTTCTTGTTCAACTCAAGTCACTCAGTGTTCTGGCTCCAAGCTAACTGGTTCAAACTGACCTTTTGAGCCAACTGACTTTCTAACCAAACTCTTCTGACTTTGGCAGACTCTGGCTGATTCTGACTGCCTCAAACTAAACTGCTCTTCTGGGCCTCAAACTGACTCACTCTTTCTGTCTGATATTGACTTCTTCTGCTGAGCTGCCTGTGTGTCTCTGCCTCAGACTCCTCAGACTTCTTGTGTCTCTGTGAGCTATCACTGCCCAATACTGCCTCCATGAGCCTCTCTATGTCTCTGCCTTATTGTAAGTCAGACTGCTCCATTGTCTCTGTGTCTCTCTGTCTGTTTCTCTGAACTCTGCCTCTCTGAGCAGAGAGCCTGCTTTCATATCATGAGAGTTAGGCGTGTCCTCACTCTAACTCACTCTGCTAATTCTTCCTCTAATTTATCACTTTGCCTGTTCTTCACTCTGACTTATCTCAGGCGTCACTTCCTGTTTGACACTGACTCCTGAGCTCTGATTCCTGTCTTCCAAGAGCTGGGATTAAGGACATGTCCCGCTACAACCTTCTGAATACTGGGATTAAGGTGTGTATCAACATTTTTTTCTGCTCTAGAGCAGCCATGCTGCAGGATTAAAGGATTAATATTCCTCTACATCGTGTGTTATATTGTATATGTGCCATGTGTGCTGAAGCTAACCAACAGTGATTAGTTTAATTCAAATAAGAATCTCAACTGAGATTTTCAAAGAAAAAAAAAATGCAAGCTCAAATTTTCTAATCATTCAACATACAATAAAACCAAGATCAATGTGGGAAAATAGAAGGGACTTCTATAGAGATATATAAACAAGTAAAACTGGTACTTAAGGACAGTGAAGCAACTAGAAATATAACCCTGGGGTAGAGTGGGGAGCATTAGAAGTGTAAGATGAAATCATGGAGTTTAATATATAGTTGCAAGAAGCATGTGACTAGTAAAAAGTGAACATATGCTAGATCATAAATGCATGTATGTTTAGGGTCTGACAGAGGAAAACATTTTAAAACTTATATCTCATTCCAAGATAAGTATCAGGGAATAACAGCTGATAAAATACATAAAAGTGTGCATGTCCTAATGAAATGGTTTTTATTCTCTTTAAAATAAAATTATTTAGAACTGTCTCACTGTGTAATCGTCGATTTTATTATTATTATCGTGTTCATTTTTATTCATTCTTTGCTAATTTATTAGCAAAGGCAGTTTATTTTTTGCTAATTCAATCCTCAGTCCTGGAGGTTTCAGCAATTGTGCAATCTAATCTGTAAACCTAAACCTAGAATGTTTTAGCCCCTGACACTTACAACTGACTGAGCTCACTCTGACGAGCAGCTGTCTACCTCTTTTCATTCTCATCTGTATTGTAAACTCTGAACTGTAAATCATAAACCATCTGCATTTTCAATCTCCTGCTTCTGAGTCTTGCTTTCTCTCTGCTTATTCTGGACTTGCTCTATGTTTTTTGGCTTCTCCTTCTGTCTGTGACCTGACTGCCTAACTCTCCAACTTTCCTTCTCTCTTACTCTTTCCGAACTAAACTCTCCAAATGAACTGAACTGCCTGTGAGCTGAGAGAACCCTTTCATATCCTGAGAATTGTCTGTGTCCTCACTCTGATTCAATCTCAGACTTAACTCTGATTCAATCTCAGAGTTTGGGATTAAAGGCATCACTACTATTGTCTTCAGAGCATTTCATTTGATCACAACAGCCTCTGAATGTGATCCCTTCATACAGGACCTTGGATGTGATCCCTTCTTAGCTATCACACAGGTCTTTCAATGTGATCCTTTGTTAGAGTAACCATGATGCTGGATTAAAAAATTAAATGTTCCTCTACATCACTGTCTTTCTATTGGTGTATGGATACTTACCTTTTTAAGTCTCATAGCGATGTGCTTATTATAACAGTACAGTTAAACATGGAGGTTACTGCAGACCAAATTTTCAGGTAACCTGCAACTAAACGAGACTATGTTGCTGCTTTATTAAGTTCCACGTTTGTTTTTATTTATTCATTTAATTGGATTCTAAGTATTTCATAGAGAATGTACATATATTACTTTATGTAATAACATAGTAGATCAGACAAAAGCTGACTAATTAAGCCAAGGAAAACTATTTTGTACCCTAGCAAGAAAAATGTGTTTCATTAGGTTGGATTGAACCTATTAGTAAAGATTCATATATCCCAAGTTTGAGATATATTGATTATGATAATTATCTTTTCATGTCATTCCTCCATAATTTTATTTTTTTAATTTAGATCAGTGACTTTGGTAACATTGAGAATTTTTTTTTTCATTTTTAACTACAGAACTAAAAGTACGGTGTGTAACAGATTCAGAATATGCATTCTACAATCTGCTGTTTGAACATTTTATTTGTGCATAGTCATATCCTTCTCACTAACTTCACTATTTAGGACCATCAGTTTTAAGAGCTCTAAAATGAAAATACCTTTGAAATTTCAGAAGGTATTTTCTCTCTTTATGGAAATTCCTTGCAGGAAAAATGAACTTGTGACTGTTTCTACTATTTCCTTTTTCTGTGCAGTGCAGTTGATTTAGCAAAGCAGTTTTATCATGTATATGCTAGTGTATGTATTGTCTGTGTGTGTGATAAATTGCATAGTATACTTTATCCCATTTTGTCAAGGATTTATTATGTACTATGTAAAAACGTCTCTGGTGGTACCTCAAGAGTTCTGAAAAGAATGGATGGATGGGTGTACAGTCCTCCTGCACTATCAGAACTCAAAAATCTGTTGTTTGTTAGGATCTAGCCAATTCTTAATGGTCTCCCAGGGACCTACAAACTAGCTGGGAGTTTTTCAGAATCTTCCACTCACAAATAGCTTCTTTGATCACAAGACCTGGCCCCAAGTTTAAAGACTGTTTGCCCACTAAGCATTTTCAAAATCTTGGTAGCATGAGGTCCTGCATCCTCATTACAAAATTCTGTTCACATAACTTAAAAAATTTAGTTTCACTTACAATTACATTTGAAAGAATCTTTAAAACATTCATCTATGAGTATAAAATTTGCAGTCTATCACTAAATTTTTGCTTATTTTTTCAGCATGATATGACTTTTAAGTATAATTTAAAGTACAAAATTATGATCACATAACCACAAAAATGTAACATCGTAATCTGTGTAGCTGGTTTTGAAAGCCATGTTAGAATTTGCCAAAACTCTGGATTCATAGCATTATATTAAATAATATATTATAATACTATGGTATATTATAAGTGTTCATTATAAGTATTTATTCTTTGAATTATGAACTTTGTTGAGATGATATTTTATTTAGATGTCCATTTACATTACTATACATATATAAAAATCAGTAAACAATCACAGAAGAAGAATGGCCAAAAGAATAACTAGTTTGAAGAAAGCCCCATTTCCTATTTCATCTTAACAAAAACAAAGCTTCTAAGGTGAAATGAACCTTCTTTTCCTCCTCTCATTTTTAATTAGGAATTTGCCTCTGGTTTTATAGCATAAGCATTTCCCTTTGCTTTGTGTGAGGAACAAAGATCTGGAAATTCTTGAGCACATCCTCAGAGATACTCTGTGCAGAAAGTCAATGTCCACCAGATCCTTCCACATCTCTTATTAAAGTGAGAAGTTTGAGGGGCTTGTGCCTTTTGGCTCTAGAGCAAGTATCTGCTGTGAATTCATTGGAATGAATATGAAAATTAACTGGTTAAGGCATTTCTACTCCTTAAAAAAAAAAGTCTGTATCTGAGAAATACCATTCTACACTATTTCTGCCAAATCACAAGTTAACCTACAGAATGGCATCAATGAGATAGCTATGTTCAGTAAATGGGTAGGGTACCATATGGCTCTGATGTTAGTGTGAAGTTAATCACAAGCTACATGATAGGTCATCTTATATTTCCATAATAAATTGTACATGTAAATGCTTATGTTATCTGCACAGCATGCAAAATTTGATAACAGTGACCTTTAGGGGAGACTAAATATAAAACCTTGATCAAACATTGGTATGAGGTGATGCTTCAGAAGGGTCCAGTCAGCTGCTTGCACTCTCCGATTTCCCCAGCTGTTTCCACTCACTACGAAAATACGCATTGAAAATTCAAACAGAAAAAAACTTAAATTCCTTGGGCACCGAGTTCTATGCTAAATCTGTAGAAGGGAGTGATGTGTGGGTCTAACTGCAAATGTAGTGGTATGTGAGTACAACATGTTATAGACCCCACCATTTCAAGCCCTGAGCAACAGCAACTCCAGTCCTTTGAGCATCCTTTGTTTCATTCTTGTGCTATAGAGTAGGGACTATGTTTCATCTGTCCTGAATACTGAGAGACTGATAAAATACTGAGTTTAACTAAGTGTTAAGGAGAGCCCAGGGTGATAATAATGAATGTTCCTTAAGAAGAAATAATGTAAAGCATATTACTATACCACCTGGCAGGTGCCTACAATGAATTTGACCTAGTATCTAAAGCAGTCCCTGGAGGAATTCAGAGACATTTTAATGCTCCATGAATAAAAGGCACCTGCCCTTTTTAAAGATTTCAGATATAGCTTCATAACACCTACCTACATTGTTTTTATTCTTGCTGTCTCCTAGTGCACTTTGTTACACATACGCTGATATGCGTAGACTTTCAGGGAAATCAACTGTGTAACATAAGATTCTCTTGTAAGCCAAATACTTGACAATGCCAGGCAGTGGTGGCACATGCCTTTAATCCCAGCACTCAGGATGTAGAGGCAGGCATATCTCTGTGAGTTCCAGACCAACCTGATCTATAGAGTGAGTTCCAGGGCAACCAGAGTTAAAACAGAAAAAACGTCTCTCAAAAAACAAAACAAAATACTTGAGAACTCTATTTGAGAACTCAGGAGTACCATGTTTAAACTTAGATGGAGGAATCTTGACTGCACATTGAAGCAAAATGTCCAGAAATTTAAGTTAAACTGATCTAGTTTTTTTTATCCTTTAAACTAGAGGAAATACTTGTCTTCTGCTATTTCCAAGGCAAGGCAACACATGAAGTATATGTAACTCACACATCAGCCAAGGCATTTTTTTACTGATCTTTTCTACTTTTGTATTGCTCTACAAAAACAAAAATTAACTGATGTTCCCCTCGGTCAAATAATCTTTTCTTAGAGATGTGATATTTAATTTGTTTATTCATGAATATTTCAGTGATGGTATTTACCACATGCCAGTCATTAGACCTGGAATATTAAAATGCAATCATGTGATGTTAATGGCAAGCATCTATTTCCAATTTGTAGAGGAGAGAAGACAAAATTAAGATGACTTTAGAAGTAGTGCTTTGTATTTTTTTTAAATAAACCTTGGGGCATATATTCTCTGTACCAAAGAAAACTATTTTCTATATCCAATACTGAGTGATAGGAATTAGCTTTTTCAAGATCCACTCCAATTAAAGCAGTAGTACTTCAATCTGACATAAATGAGATACATTAATGATTATTAGAGTACCAATTGTTCATTTCAAGTATGTGATCAACTCCACACTGATGATTTGTTTCTGAATTACAATCAACTAGTCACACAACCTCCATGGGGAATTACAAAGAGTTGTTAGATCCCAGTGAAGTTGTAGATGCTAATTTATTTTCATTTAGACTGGGATCTCTGGGACTGAGGAAAAGATCCAGAGGACAACATGGGACTTTAGCAGATAGCTGCTCAATATGTGGTAGGTGGATGATGAGGGAAGAAATGGGAAATATAAGACTGGGTTATGCCATTACAGTATTAAAGAAATGTAGCCAAGATTTATACCTTTTCTCTGTGTAAACACAACGGAAGAGTCGGTCAGGTTTGGAGATCTGCCATAGCACTCCTCCCACCCTTCTGATCCCTAGCAACCAGTAGTGACTGACCTACGACACAGGTGCACATGACTGGAGGAAGCACATTCTCCCTCTCCCGCCTCCTCACACACACACACACACACACACACACACACACACACGGAAGAAGGAGGGAGAGGGGGAGAGAGAAGAAAAGGGAGAGGAGGGGAAGGAAGAAGAGGAGAAGGGAGGAGGAGAGGAGACAAGGGGAGAGGAGGGGAGGGGGGGAGGGGAGGGAAGGAGAGTGAGTTGCTGCCCCAGAGTGCTATGGTAGGAGGGAACAAATGAGATACCTAAAGTGCTAGGAGCCTGTGATGTCTGATGATGTCGTTGGGTGGCGAAGAGGTGACAAGCGGTAGAATTGATGAGAAAAGGCAAGCTGGAAATTCCTGCGGGACACAAACTAATAAGCATCCCTGAAAGCAAAAATACAGAAAGTTGGATTTGTCAAAATTCTGCTTTGTGTATGTGTGGGGGTGTATGGAAGCGATGTGTGTTTTGGGGTGCACCTGTGTGTGTGTACGTCAGGGGACAATCTTGAGTGTCATTCTCAGGATCCATCCACCTTGTTTATTGAAATGGGATTGCTAATTGGACTGGAAATTTTAGGGATAGGCCTGCCTTGCCAGTGAGTCCCAGGAATCTGCTGTCTCTACCTCCCTGGTAATGGGATTGCTAGTTAGAACACTATTTCTGGCTTTTTAATGTTGATTCTGGAGAACTGGTTTCAAGTCCTCTAACACATTACCAACTGAGCTATCTTCTTGCCACTAAAAATCCCTCTTAAAATTATTGAGTGTACCAAGAAATTCTTAGTTAAGCTGTCTGGAGTAGATGACAAGAAGCTCCTGTCAGTTCCTCTCACAGAATAAAATTGTTAAATGCTGCCAGCTTCTCTGGTTTTGAATTATGAAAGAAGCAAAAAGAGCTGCCTTCCAGAGACCCTCCCCTTTGCCTCTGCACTCAGCAGGTGCTAGGTCCTTTCTCTTACCTATGTTAAGTATTTGAAGCACCAGTTTGGAGAGGTATTCATTCTGCCAAGAGCACATGAATTCTCTTCACTTACTCTGACTCAAAAAGAGAAGGAGAAGCAACCCCTGAGAGAGGAATCAGCAACATATGCCTTAGCTCTTAACCTCCTCACAGTTAGCTTTGTCTAAACTGTATTATATGAAACATCTGGTTCCAAACATCTTAAAAGTCCTAGTGTTAAAATGTCAAGTGAAAAGATAAATTGAAACAGATGAGGACCAGGTTAGAGTTTTCCAGAACAAAGGAATAGGGAAGGATCAACTACCAATGCGTCCAAAAGAATGTGAAGGGTGAGGGAATTAGTCTTATCTTGAATATACTGGCCATTTTCCGAATTTTGTGTTAGTCCAAACTTGCAGGATTATAGACTAAAGTAGAAGAATTTTTGAGCAAATATATGCTGATGTAATGCAAATTGTACTATAGCATGACTCTAAATATTTAGATACATTGGAAGGTTATTAATAAAAACAAGCCTGAATTTCTCATCTGAAGAAATTGCTAAAGCCAACTCTAAATTTCCCTTTAATTTCATGTTTACTTCTTCTGGTTCTGTGCTTAAATAGCTAAATAAAATCTCTCTTCACCACTGTGTGCTAACAAAACTCTTTATTCCTCAGTCTATGCTCAGATCCTAATTATTATGCTCCCTTAATTGCCCAGTGTTCAACTATGGTTAACCACTAAAGTCACTTTTAATCTCACTTTGGCTTTATTGGTTCTTTGCAGGAAGCATTCTGTTTCTAGGTCAAATTGTCTTCAACACACACAACGAACACTGGTTGAGCCAAATCACATTTTGTTCAAAAGCCCTGTCACCGAAGCTCTGCTCTGGCATTTCATTTGTTTGTATAGAAAATGTTAGGACTCTCTGTGCCAAGCCTAAGCTGTGATTTCCGAATCCTCTCATAACCTTGAGTCTTAGCTGTATCCCAAATACAAAGCTGACATTGACCTGCAGTCATTGCCAGAAGCACACATGGAGAGAAATGTATTGCCGTAAGATTACAGGACCCACACATATAAATTGCACATTTCTGAATTTCAAAAATACAGTTAGTATCTAAAATTCAGGCAATAAGGCCAGCAACAGATTTCATTAAAAACAAACCACTGAAGAAATGGTGGTTTATGCCTGAAAGCCAAATATTGGAATTTGCTGAGTGGCACGCTCTCAATGATCAGATTAACGCTCCATAAAGTCAGGCAGCACCATCATCAGTCATCATGACCAAGAGATTCCCTGAGACATTAATCAGGACACCTTGTAAAATAGAGAAATTGCAGAAACATAAAGGCATACTTGAGTTTAGCTTCCCATTTTTCATAATATATATTATACATGAGAATTATTTGAAAGTGATATATGAAACAGCAGAATCTTGGGTTAGTATGCTGCCTATTGGTGGAGAATTTACCTTCTGAACTATCTTCTAAGCCATGCAGATGTTTTCCTTCATTCTTTTTTTCTTTCTTCTCATATTTTTACCAGTATTTCTTTTCCCATAGGAAGCCATTGTCTGCTGCCACTATCCCCAGTAGCCACCTGCTTTTTAATGACTCACTAATATTCAATCAAAAATTATCATTCAAGTTAGATACTCAGTAGCATCTGAATTACAGAGTCACCATCTGTTATCTTCTTTAGACCCAATTGGTTCATAAGGTGAACACACAAAAGTGTGTAACATACCTGCCCAGAGCTCCTCTGAGTCACATACCACAAGAACTGATTCCTAATTCTTACTTCCATGACCTCAGACTTGCTTAGAAAGGCAATTGGATGCAGCATTGCCAATCCTAAGATATGATACCAGGATAACCACTGATGTCATCGATGACCACATTTGTTCAATGTATAATTTTTAAGTGGTAAACCCAAGTTAATGTTTAAATTAGGTGAATTGTAGAAACTCACACTGTTATCAAACAGTCAAATGATTATTGTCCAAAACTCATGAGATAGCATATGGAGGCTACAGAGACGTTTTACATTATGCTCAGTCATATATATATATATATATATCTTTTACATTAAGTTGCTTTATGTGGATAGGCTATATGACAACCTCTAACAATGGCTGGTGTTAGTCAAACATTACTATATCCCTGCTCATATCAAGGTTAAATGACACGGACGGAAATAAACAGAAGTTTATGACAATTCCCAAATGATAGTGTATCTGAAAGAAAGGACAGACAGTGACTTAAACCACTAAGACATATAAGAAACCCCTGCATCCCCATAGTGTCCGTTCATGAAGTTATGACAGATGACCTCTGCTTTGTTGGGCAAGACAGGTGGGCCCTAAAATACACATTTCATTTTGCAGGGACAGTTTCCACTTGAAACCTTATTTGGTAGTCCCCAAATATATACCGTGGATCTGATAATATTTTCTACAGGATTCCACTTAGCCCTAGTGGAAATGTGTTTGTTCTGTGTGATAATAAAAATGTATGTGTGATTTTTATATTTTATAGATAGAAGTCCAATATGGCAAGTTTTTATTTTATATGTAATTTTAAAAATCATGTCAGTTTTCCTTCCAGATTGAATTTCTTGTTACTTTGTTCTTGAACATCTTTCCAGAGAAGATAAATAAAAATATAGATATACTATTTAACAAGCTGATGGGAATGATTTCATCTTGTATCTTTCATTTCGCCAATGGAAATATTGAGAACTGAACATGCAGAGCAATTTACAATATCACCATTTACAGTCAGTGGCATGATTTTACAACAAAGGAGTCTATATGTTTAAAAGCCTCCTCCAGACAGTTATTTAAATTTCAACCCAGTTTCAATGTATACATATGTCAATAGCCAAGACTTCCAAAATTGTACAAGAACTCCAAGTTCAAGCAGCATGTTTAAACTGTCCTCCAGAAATATGGTAACCCACAAGTTTGAGTTTGCATCCTTCTGTAACCTCTGTGTCAAGAAAGACACCCAGCTCTGCATGTCTATGGTTGTTATAAAACCCCAGTCCTTGTCTCAGGGGATCTATAAGCCTTTCTAGGAACTATTTCTATACTCCACGACTCTACTTTCCTTATACTGACCACTTCTCTCCTAGATCCTCTCCTATCTATCACCTGTGCTTGGTGGTGTTCATTCATTGGTGAATTGGGTTTTTCTCCTGGCCTTGAAATATTGTTGCTTCTCTTTTAATTCTTCCCCCACTTAAAATCATACTTCCTTTCTCACAAAATACCAGATATTTAAGCAGCCAGAGGATTCATAGCAAATCTTTTTAAATGATTCCAGAAAGAGAGAGAGAGGCTGACTTCCATATGGAATATGTTAGCCAATTCTCCCATCACCTTAGACACTTAAAAATGATCAATATAAGAATTGCATGTATGTTTGGCATTCTATGTGATTGCTAATTAATCTAATATATATATATATATATATATATATATATAGAGAGAGAGAGAGAGAGAGAGAGAGTTATCTAGGTACTTGTGTAAGTGTACTGTTCATATCAGTGTAACTACTCTATCTGCTTATCATTTTTTAAATTTCTGAGGCATTTTAAAATCCTCTTTTCCAGTTATTTATAAAATATAGAGTATTCTATTGTGAACTGCCATAAATTAACTACTACATATTGTGTATATATAGTTTGTATACATATGTATGTATGTATATAGTTTCATATTATACCACATATATTTATACAATTAAAATTATAATGAACAAAATCATAAGGGCAAAAACAAAAACTACCGAAAATTCTCCTTTCATGACAACTTCTTCAAAAAGGTAAAATGCTTTACTGGAAAAATGCAGAGTCTGACATCATTCCCTGTTAAGGAGAAAATGTGTATAACCACTGTTTTCACTGAGCACTTACTGTGTGCCACATCCTGTGCATGCTAACAGCTTTCACAGAAATTACCTCATCTCTTGCATTCTTGTAAGAATCATCCGATAGAAATGCTACTTCAGAAAGCTAATAAAATTCCACTGAGTGTGCATCTTTACCTAGAATTTCACATCCCTTTTAAAACCATTGACTAACACTTTACTAATATTGTCATCTATGCAGGAGCCTGGTGATTCAGATTTCCCACTGGCTTCCCCTGGGAGGAGGGATGAACTGAGTAATTACTAGTAGTCATAACTGTGGTTAGTGGTGACTGAGCACTTCATGTGTGCCCGGCAGTAGGGTCAATACTTGAAGGCATCATATTTTGTGGTACCCAAGACTGTGGTACTGTGGTACCAGTAAGGCTCTGTTATGTTATTTTGTTTACTGGAGAAAATTCTATCTGGACTTTGCAAATACATTACACTAAACATTGATGCGAATCCCAATGAAAAGTTAGGATTTCTCTAATGCTCTGTGATGACAAGAAGTCCCGTGCAACGCAAGCATCTTTGATGGCTAGTTCTAATGCACATTGTTGTTAGATAATATGAACACTGCTGGCCAATTATCTAAGATACCTTTAGGGGCAGAAAGTCCTCCTTGGTGAATCACACAGACGCCTCATTGCAGATGCACCAATTTATTTTTTTGGAGACAGAGTCTCTTCACATAGGCCTGGCTCTCTTAGAACTTATTATGTAGACCAGGCTGGTCTCAGATGCACAGAGAAATCCACCTGCCTCTGCCTGTTGAGTACTGGGATTAAGGGTATGCACCACTATGCTGAGCCAACTGTATCAAATCTTGTTTGCTCTCCTATTGTCTAAAGCATGCCCTTTAAGTAGAGAGGTAAAGTGTTCAGGAAGACTTTGGAGAATTTGGCTAAATAAAGACAATTATATGTTTATCTGGGGAGGACTTCTACTTGATTAAAAGGACTTTTCCATACATCATAATGTTACCTAAGTTTATCCATGACACTTACAATGGATGCTTCCTGAGCAGCAGCCAGTATCCCTGTGGTTGTACCAATATGTTCTTGCTTAGTAGACTTTTTTCTCCTTTAATATAAAGCATCTTAACTGTGATAACTTAAGCTTGAGTGTTTGAAGGAAGAATTGATGATGATTTTCAACACAGTAAAATAATAGATAGGCTTAGAGGAAGAAAAAGGAAGTAAATCTCAGTGTTGGAGGTAATGTGGAGAGAGTAATAAGCCAGTGTAGGGGAGACAACAGCTGAAGAGCAGGCCTAACTATTAACATTTGTGAGAGGAGGAAGAAAAACCTGTCTAAAATGTGTGCAAGCAAAACATGAGGAATAAAGCAAAGCCAGACCTCAGAGAATTTAGCCCTGTAGAGGAAAGAAAACAAGTCTTGTCCAGCACTGTATGGCATGTCAGGGCAGGTCTCAGGGGGACTGTAAAAAGAATACAGATTGTATTGAATATTATCCATATTCTATAAGAAAAACCAGAGAAATTCTTTACCCCTTTGTCCTCATTGGATTTTTCTCCCTTCCATCCTTCTCCATGGCAGTCTCCCATCTTCCTGCTTTCTGTTCTCTGGTTGTGTGGAGCATGCCCTGCTGTTGATGGGGTGATATATCCCATTGCTTATTCTACTCTGGTAGATTGATTCTCTATGTTCTCTACTCTGTAGTTCTGCATAAGTTTGGAAGACAGTGAAAAAAAAAAAAAGCTTTTCCTGATGCGTTTGGCATTTCATATAGAATCATAATGTCACGGGACTGGTAGAGATTCAAGACAAGTAGATATCCACCTGATAAATAATGAGCCTTGTAAAATCTATTTTGTGCTTTTTGTTTTTATTGTTTGAGAACTTAGATGTAGAAACCCCAATCACTGATTCAAGAAAAAAATCATGTACTAAAATATGGATAACAATAGACATGAATTATACAAAGTTAGAGAGTACTCTGTGCTTGTACCTATAAATTCATAATATATATATATATATATTATATATATATACACACACACCACATATACTCATTTCTATGAGAAAACGTACATCAAATCTTATTTGAAATGTAAAAATTTAAAAAAATTCAATCACTAAAATAGGCATGCCCTTCTGAAAGTAGTGATTACAGTCCCTCAAATAACCTAGCCTAATGATGCAAGCTCACAAAGGCAGAAAGGGCATATGTGTTTTATACAATATTTGTTTTAATTAACTAAAAATTCCATACATGAGCACATTATATTTACATCATTTCTACCCCTCCCTTGATCCCTTTCAACTCCTCTCTCCTCCTCTCTTTTCAATCCATGACCTCTTCTTCTATAAGTATCATAGTTTCATATCTTTATAAACATAGATATATGTTAATATAATACATATATATACATGCACATATATATATATGAAATTTATTAATTCATTTAGTGCTTATCATTTGTATATATGATTAAGGCTTATCATTTGGAACTTTAAAACTTATTAGAGATCTGTCCCCTGGAGAAACACAAGTCTCCCTCCTTCAGCTGTCTTGTTCACTGTCCTATCTTTACATTTACAGCGCACTGAATGAATGAAGAAAGTTGACGTGTGAATTTGTGTTGAAGGAAATTCATCATTGTAACTGCGTTCAGGAGCATCACACAGGCAGCTCACTTCTAGTCCCAGTCCAGTTGTTTGGTACAATCACAGAATAGGAGGCCAGACAACACACAATATGAAGAAACTTGGAGTCCTTGACCCTGATCCTTCATTCATTGCTGGGTACAGGGAGTGTACATCCTCACGGGGTCACAGTTCCAATAAAGAAACTCCACCTCCATGGTGCTTTACATATTTACTGAGCAATGGCTGAATCCATGTGGAAGAGCAAAGCTCCTTGGGTGAGGAGGGAGAAGGTTGGCTCTCTGGGCCTTGCTTCACTCAGAAGTGTAGTGAATGCAGAAACTGTTATACTAACACACATACCATGGAGCTGACATGTTTACATGAAAGCGGCCAATGCTTTTTACTGTATTAAAAAGTTTCATTACCTTTTAATAATACTTAATACTTAACAATACTTAAGTATTATTATTGTGCATGTGTATCTGTATGAAGTGCATATAGGAATATGGGCATACATCACACACACACACATGGTGCTCGGAGGACAACTTTTGGAAGTCTTTCCTCCACTATCATGGACAAGGATTGAACTTGGTTTATCAGGCTGACTTATTGAGTGCTTTTGCCCAGTGAGCTATCATGGCCCATTTGTATGTGCTTAACCCATGTCAGATTTGTAGAAGAACATTTCACCACATCTACTCAGTGTGTGCTTGCATGTGTGTGTTTTTTTGTGTATAAAATATGTGTGAACGAGGTGGGCTGTAGTGGTGCACACTTTTAATCCCAGTGCTCAGAAGGCAGAGGCAGGCCTCTGTGAGTTCAAGGCCAGCCTGATCTACAGAATGAGTTCCAGGACAGGCAGAGTTATGACAGAGAAACACTGTCTCAAAAAGACAAAAAAAAAAATGTGTGAATTGAGTGAGTCTATGTGCATGAATGTATGAGAAGACAAAATACCACCAGAACTTCTAGATTGGTCTTTGTTTCAAATTGATGGAATAGCCTTAGAAAATTGGCCATTTTCCTTTGAGATTTCTCAAATATGTTTTCTCTAAAGATAGTGACTGAAATTTCTCAGTAAACTATATGATGTTACACATGACATGGTTATAGGTAACAAATGAATTCCAATAGAAAAACCAGCAGTGCC
Source organism: Cricetomys ansorgei (assembly GCA_026225945.1). Lineage (NCBI taxonomy): Eukaryota > Metazoa > Chordata > Mammalia > Rodentia > Nesomyidae > Cricetomys > Cricetomys ansorgei. The sequence goes on along the minus strand of JAMJFZ010004091.1, from coordinate 1,848,038 downwards.
AAGGTTTCCTACATTAATTTATATTAATGATTCACAAGCCTTTACTCCCAATTACAAATGCTTTGTCGAAGTTGTGTAAGTTTCTCCTGTTAATTCCTGTTCTTATAAATGTAAAATCATAGATTCCTTAAATGCTTGGCAAAATTAGAACCAAGGAAAATCCCTTATTTAAAAAAAAAAAGTAGCATGATGATTAGAGAGATGTCTCAGCAGTTGAGAACATGTGTAGTTCTCAAGAGGACCCATGCTTGATCCCAAGCATCTAAAATATGTCTCACAAGCACCTGAACTCCAGCTACAGGAAATCCCACTTCTGGCCCTTTTAGGTAACCAAACTCATAGATACACACATAGATTACGTACATTACATACATCACATATGCATAAGATATACATAGAAAAGACATGGACATAGGCTCAGATTCAGACACACATGCACATGTACACACACACACACACACATATATACATACATATACATTCACATATACACATATACATGTATATACACATGGACTGCACGCATACACATATTTTAAAATACATCCTGAAAGAAGAAAGGAAAGTAATGTACTATAATAAACTGATATGCCGAAGGAAGCTCAAACAATTTTGATGTCCACCATTTTTGTCAAATCCCATAACATTTTAAAATATTTGTGTGAATTCTGGTATGTTAATTAATTTATTTATAGCAGCTATTGTGCTCAGTTATGTATAGCAAGTTCTTCAGAGGGCTCATAAAGGAACCAATATATAATTATGTAATTAATACTAGTGTTTAGTATGATTTATAGTAAAGTCTAGTATAAATTGTAGATTAACACATAATATACAATGTAGTGTATATTGCCTATACTAACATGTTAACATATGTAAGTAATTATACAATGTATTTTACCTAAAATCAAGAGTGTTATTTCAATCCTAAGAATATTTTCAAAGTTCTCTTATTTTTGGACACATTCTGTAAATTTTCTGACGGACATAGTACTGTGGTTTCTGATTGAAGCCACTCCTATGTCCACATTAAATGCGCTTGTCTGGAGTCCTGAGTCACCGATGTGCAACCTGATTATGGCAGTCATGTACAGGTAGACACAGTCCCCCATGCACTGAAGTTAGAACATCAAAAACAAATAAACAAACAAACAAAAAAAAAAAACAGAAGCCAGGCTGTGAAGGTAGGGGAATGTTAGTGTCTAGGAAGAAAGAACAAAATTAAAGTGAATGCAGGCCAGTTTACCCCAGGACAAACCCGCCTGAGAGTCCTGGAGGGCCCTGGAGATAAATGATGTGCAATTATTCTTCAGCTGGAAAGGCTCCAAGGCAGGGCATAGCATCACTGGCCTCGGGAGGACAGAGACTCTCTGACATATGTCTACATCTTATCAGTGGCCTGGCTGAGGGCAGAGTCTGCAGGTCAATAAGGGAATGGATAACAAGAGGAGGCACATCTTGGCAGCTGCTGCTGACAGGAGCCGGGGAAGCCTGAGTGGCTGCAGCTTCCCAGGCCCAAATCTGTCCCCTGCCTATTTGCACATCTCTTAAAGGGCCATGTTCTAAACACCACCTCTTGGGCTCCCTTACTTAACCCAGTTGCTGCCAAGGTATATCCAGAAAACATGAGCAGGTGGTATCCTCTAGGGAGAAGGGGAGAAGGGGAAGAGCAGTGCTCTTTACTTTGCAGGAAGAGGTTTTATAATGTGTAAAGAATTAAAACCATAATAACATTCTCCCCATTTGTTTCTTACTTGTTAGTGTAAATTAACATGAAGATCAATTGCTTAACCTCAAGATAAATATAGACAAAAATATGTAGACAAGGATATGCAAGTTTTCATCACACACTACCACCGATGATGAAACATGGTTGAGGTGACTCCAGGGAGAGAGATTGACCTTAAAGGGAAAAGATGGTGATTGACCTGGGAAGGAGGTCAGCATAGAACCACAAGCTGTGAGCAATGATTTTGCCCTTCTGCTTCCCACCTGTTAGATGCAATTGTTTTCCCCTGTAAAGTATGTATATAGCTCTATGTGCTCATTTTATTGGGGTATTTCCTTTTACTCTTACTTTATTAACTAATACCCAACCTGAGCATGATTCTTATGTAAGAAGCAGAAGGTAAAATGCTCAAGGGCATAGGACACAGGCTTCCAAATGTACCCAGCCAGCAATGACGTTAGGAACACCCAGGTGTGCTCATTTTCCTGAACATGACTCACCACAGAGATTTACTCCCACCTCCAGCATGTGGACCAGAGCCAGAGAAGTGTTCATGGGTGACCTGGAAGGGGAATTGCCAACATTGCTTATGGGAGACAGTCATTAATATCACAGGGTGGGCAAGAGTTACCTATTTCCTACTTCAACAACACTGAATGGATTTACATACAGTGTTTTATATTAAAGCAGTTTTTGGTGTGAAATGAATTATCTTCAAGTGTTCTTTTGTAAGATGCTTTATGTTTGCACCTCAAACCCCCAATGTACAGGGGAAGGAGAGGCACAAAGAATTCCTTGGGGAAAAATGAATTGTTTATAGCTTTGTAAAGAAGTGACTCTTCTCTTTATACCTAAATCCATAAAGAAAAAAAAACACACTAAAACCATCAGTAGAAAAAAATTTAAATTAGGTAATATTTAGAATCAGGGAAAGATAAACAACTTTCTTTCATCTGAATAATTTTGTTAGTCAAAATTCTTTTAAATTAAAGAGTATTATAGAAAAAGTTTATGAAGGTCTTAAATTTAGATGATATGAATTTGAGATAAAATTGTTTATTAATGTAGAAGGAACACTGGGATACTTTGGAAACAATGGAAAATTAATTTGAGACTGTTTTCTTCTGTGGGTAATGCATATTTATAACCTAAGAGGAAAAACAAGATTATAGTTTGGATCTTGAAGACCTGACATAGCAAGAAGCTAATTTGCTTTGAAACTCTTTGATGCATTTAATTTAATTTAATTTATAAGAAGCACAATAATGTGAAATGATAAAATAATTACTAAAATGAAAGTAGGAAGAAAAGGATGCATCAAATCAACGGAGAGGGAAGAGTGGCTGAGGGCTGCCTTTTGCAAGATAATTTCCAATTTAATCAGTTTAACCTACTGTCAGGTAACATATAAAAGGAAATATTGCCTTCGCTTTCTGACAGAGAGGGAGAGGGGGAGAATAAAAAGCTAGACTTTCAAGAGCAAAACTCAAAGAACAAATTGGTGTTGGCCGTGAAAACAGATAATGTAGACACTCCCTGTGTATCAGTCTGTGTTTTTAGAGAAACAGATTCAGAGTGAATATCTATATGTAGAAAGGAGATTTATTAGCATGGCTTATATGCTATGGTCCCGCTAATTCAACAATGGCTACCTATGAATGGAAGGTTCAAGAATCCAGTAGTTGTGCAATCCATGAGGCTGGAAGTCTTATCGGGACTTCAGCAGATACTGGAATCCTGAAGAAGCAGGCTCTAATGCCAGTGAAGGAGTGGCCTTGCCAGTGAGAATGAAAGCAAGCAATCAAAGAAAGCAAGCTTCCTTCTTCCTTGTCCTTTATATAGGCCACCAGCAGAAGGTGTGGCACAGGTTAAAGGTGGATCTTCTTCCCATCTCAAAGATCCAGATTAGAAGTAGGTCTTCTGACCTCAATAGGTTTAATTGAGAAGAGATCCCTCACAGGTGTGACTAGTCATTTTGGTATTAGTTGAGTTCAGATGTAATCAAGTTGACAAATAGAGATATTTTTGTTCAGTGAATATTCTATAATTTTTGAGCACTAATTATGTCTTGAAAGGGATCTATAGTCAACCCAATATGAATATTGGTCAGCTTCTGATTTTATAAAATTATGCAAAAGTTTAGCTGAAGTAGAACCCACCTTGTTTATCAATTATAGTCCTTATTAAAATAGAGATGAACAATGTCCACATGTTATTTTTTGAGAATGGTAAATATGTGAGGTCATTGAATTTTTGCTGTGTCTAACTATATGCAGGATCTATGTTGGAGGGTTCATTTCATGGAGAATATTACTGCTATTCAAACTTCAGTGAAAAATAAAAACAGGAGTTGTAACAATTAAAGGAAAAAGGCCGTGAACTTGAAAGCAACTGAAGGAAGGGTACATGGAAGGGGTTGGGGGAAGGAAAGAGGCAGCATAATTATATTTCCTAAACATTTAAAATATCTCATTTTATTTTAAATATTTTTTTATTTGTGAGATTATAATGTAATTGCATAATTTTCCCTTTCTTCCCTTCCGTTCCCTACCTCTCTCCTTAGTCTCCCTTCCCTTGCTCTAATTCGAAGCTATGGCCTCTTTTGTCATTAATTGTTATATGCACTTATGTATATGCAGATACATATACAATTCAATTTTAAAAGACAAATTCAAACTAAGCAGAAGAAAGTAGAAATGAGTATTGATACTAAGCTTTTTTAGTTTCAGAAACTATTCTTATGAAGTAGACTTAAAATAATTTATATTTTCTCAGCAGGAAAGATTTCTTTACTTAATTCTGGCCATTTCTCACCATGGGTAGTGATGTTATTTTAATCTAAAATTCCATAGTCTTGTTTTTAGACTATTACAGTAATATTCTGCAATTCTATTCCTCATTTTTTATCATTTCTTTATCTCATTTATTTTTGAATATGTTAAAGAAAATATGCTAAAGTTGATATTGCATGATCAACAATATGAATTCAAGTGTACATGGTAAGGCACACATTTATATCAGAATAAAAAAACTAAACAACTTAGCGACAAGAAGCACTGTATGAGCATGCTTTCAATAATGTAAGGCACCAACTGCTCTGAAGGCCCCTAATGTTAGAACATAAGTAGATGCTCTAGAAAGAGTTGATGGTATTGCTTAGATGATTCATAACTGAATTTACAGAAATAAGCAAGAATAAGTCCTTCTACTTCCATTTTCTGATGTTTCTGATACCTGCTGAGTCAAAAAGAGAAAAAAAAACATACCAAAGTCTTTAAGAGAAAATGACTTAGAGGGAGTATTTTAAAGATAATAAATGTGTACTGGAGGAATAGCTTAATGACTAACAGTGTAGGTACCGCTCTTTTAGAGGACCTAAGTTACCGAATTTTGTTGCCCAAGTTTGTTTTCTAGTACTCACTGAGCAGCTCACAACTCTAAGTCTAGGAGACTCAATGATTGTTTCTGGCCTCCTGGGCATCTAAACATATACAATCTCTCTCTGTGTCTCTGTCTCTGTTTCTGTCTCTGTCTGTCTGACTGTCTCTCTCTCTGTCTCTCTCTCTCTCTCACACACACACACCAAACTAAAAAACGAATAATAATAATAATTTTAAAAGTAAAAAAAAAAAATTATTATCCAGATTTTAGAAAACAACTTGGTTGATGCAAATACATATATGGAGGCCTAGAAATGCAAGTCTGCTATATTGTTCAGAAGAACATGGACTTCCTAGTAACAAGTTAAATAGTAAGTTAACATGTAAACTGACATTTTATCTCCTTGGTATTAGTGGACATCACCATAAATAACAGATGTCATATTGCACTAAATCATAGACTGCAGGATTAGACAAACCCTTTACTAGACCTCAGAATCTGTGAACCAGCATGTGAAGCCACAGCTTGGCTTACAACTTTGAACTACACCCACGAATGAACTCTTACCAGTGCTGCCTTTGCTGTGACCCTGGTACACTGACAGGCATAACATGTTAAAGATCCCTAGTGGAAACCATGACTTTCTCCCCACTGGGGCACAGCTGCAAAGATCAACCAATTCATCAAGTCACAATTTTTATTGACAAGACAGTGTATTTGTGCTTGACATCATGTTTGAAATTCTCACAAATGCTGTCATTCAAAGTTGGTGACACAACAAAGCATGTTCATGAGTCACTACAGATGCAAATACCCAGTGTAATCCCTTACAGTCTGAGCTGTGCCCTGGAAAGAAAGACTTGTTATGTTATGCATTTGATGTCCTGGCAAATGAGGGAAAGGGAAGAAAGGGCAAACAAAAGGAAGAAAAATAAAGTATTATAAGGAGGATCCTTAAGGTGAAAAATGGGAATCCAAATTACAGTTTAGGATGCATTTAAAATGACAAAGGAGGAAATCCTCAATTGAAACCTAAAGCATGACAAGAAAGAAAGATGTGAACCCACTTACTATGGATAAATCCAAGCTAAAGTATGCTTGGATTTGGTTTATTTGTGTTCATTTGGTTATAGAAAATATGCCCCTAAGAAGGAGCCACTCACAAAAATGGAGAGAAGACAGTCAGAAAAAGGCTGGAGCTTTGGGAAAAGAGACCTAGGCCCTCTCATTAGCTCATCCTGAGCTATTTCTTTTTCCACGTTTTATTTATGAGGTGGGCAGACTACCAGACTGCTGTCAAAATTAATTAGCAAGTGAATTACTGTGAGACCTTGGAAAGTTTTCAGATAGGTATTAATAGTAAGTGGAGTTTAAAAAATTTTGGCTTCACTGAAACTTTTTGATCTTATGACCCTTAAAAAAAAAAGAAAGAAAGAAAGAAAAGAAAACATTTTCTTCTGGAGATACATGGCCAGGTAGGACATTAGTAGTGGCTGATTTACTCTGAATGAAGAGATTAGAAAGATACCATATAATTATTTCTTATAAAGTTTGGTTATTTAAAATTAACTTACACTTAAAACAGTTATAGAATGGAGTATTTGAAGATATGGAAATTTTTAGACAAAACAGATCATAATAAGTAAAAATGGAGTATTACAAGAAAGAAAAGCAAACATCATTTCAGCTGCTTCTCTTGGGGACTATAATTTGATGGGCACAAGGAGATTATATATATATATATATATATATATATATATATATATATATATATATATACACATATGGATATGTAGATGATGATGATGATAGGTAGGTAGGTAGATAGATACATAGATGGTGATAGATAGATGATAGATAAGTAGGTAGATAGAGAAATAGATAGATAGATAAATAGATAGGAAGAAAGAATCAACAAGAAGATCTAGTGAGGTAAGATGAACTCCCCTTTGCCATCCTGCCACCCTCATTTCCACACTAAAGATTCACTTCTGAGGACAGACTGCAGCTGCCACCATGAACTCAGGAGGCACTAGATATGTGGTAAATCTGGAACTCTCAAGGAACTGATTATATGTGGCGGCAATGCTAATCCAGGACAGTGAGGCATTAGGGCAGCCACTGGAGCCACTGTACTTGCCTCCCCCACTATATAGCCTGCCTCCGATTTGGGTCCATGTTCAATTTTCAACTCTCCATTTAACTGGGGAATTGGTTCTTCTTTTGAAGTGCCTATCCTCCACTTCTAGGTCAGAACTGCACAGCTTTCTCTGTGGCTTTTACTCCATTTCCTTTCTTTTATTTATGGAGATTTATTTATAGGACACTGGATTGTGTTAGACACTTTACCTAAAAATATAATATTAAAAAGGACATTTGGGTTTTGCATACACTTAAAATGTACAAGGTATGTCTTTACTCATTAGAAATAGCACGTATTTATTCACACTAGCCAACACATGTAAGCTACAATTTGCAAAATGTATTGAATGTCAAGGTGATTTCTGGGAAAAGATTAGTGTTTAAAAACCGGGCTGGATTGATAATAGCTGATTGCTTACAATGGCAAATGACTAAAAAATGTACAGCTGAAGACACTTGGTTGGTAGCTGGAGAGGTGGCTGAGCAGTCAAGAGAACTTACAGTTGTTGCAGAGAACTAGCTTTGATTCCCAGCATCCGTATGTTGGCTCACAAACATCAAACTGTAACTCTAGTTCGGGAGATCTCACATCCTCTCCAGGCCTGTCAGTAGTAAGCACACAGGAACTGCACATACATTTAGACAGACTAAACACAGACACATCAAATAAATAAACATTTTAAATCGAGTTTTCCTGAGTGCCCTCGTAACACAGAGACCTGGAGTAATCGTGTTAGCACCCATTGGTAACCATGGTTAAAGTCTAGAGAGAGGGAGAGGGGCCAAGGGTACCTAATCATTTAGGCTTTATATGTAATGCATGAATTGCTCCTACGAAAAGAGAAACCAGGGGAGGGAAGGAAGACGCACAGTGGAAGATGGGCTAAAGTCCTGTGACCTGTAAGTGATAAAAGCGGAGATCACATCTCTTGGCTCGGCCCAGCACTCTCTCAGTTACTGCAATGGCCTGATGTGTTTGTTTTCACTGACTGATGATAAGAATTAGAGTCTGAGAACAGCCCTTTGTATATTTTAAAGAGATAAATCCCTCTCCATGCTTGGCAGAAACCAGGCACTGTTAGTAAAGCCGAGGCCCAGGGGAACTCTTCTTCTCACCCATGTGGCCTTTAATGTTGCTTGCTCATGAGTGGAGACAGAACTCTAATGACAATAATGGACGCGATGTCCTTGCACATAAACATTTGGCTCCTCACAGCATGAGACGTCTTGTCAGTGCAGGGGACAAAATAATGGTGTAAAGATTTACTGTCAGAGAGCGGAGCCAAGCTCAGCAGGATGGCAGCTCGAAGCAGATAGATGGCCTGGCATGCAAGGGTCACCTGTGTTTATTCTGATGAATGTGTGTGACTTCCCCAGTCCCCATCATTACAGTGACTTGTGTGGATTTTGTAGCACTTGTAAGTCTCTGTTGGATATATCTTTGTACAGGGAGACAAGTAAGCTAATACCTTGGCTTTCCAGAATTAAATGATATGCTATATATGAAAGTGATTTGCTGCTTAATAAGATGGCAGAAATACTAAGCATTGAGAATGAAATAAATAGTAATGTGTGTGTATATATATATGTGTGTGTGTGTGTGTGTGTGTGTGTGTGTGTGTGTGTGTATGTATGTATATATATATATACATACATACATTTGGAAGCTTATCATTGGAACTCTTCTCATGGAATCTCAGATATTTATTTTGTTTCATAATTTAATAAGCATGTTGTTGATTTTAAATGGACAGTTTGCTTGAATGAAATTATTATGATGTGCATAAAGACTTTCGTTTATAGTAGACAAAACGATTTAGGACATTTTGTACATACACAAGTGTTTTTATTACAAGCCACTTTCAAATTTTTCTTTTTGAGGCAGGGTCTCACTACGTAGCTCAGGCTGGCCAGGAATTTGCTATAAACTCGCGGAGATCAACCTGCCTCTGTCTCCCAAATCTTAGAGCACTTTGAATCCTAAAGACATTTGCCATAACATTATAAAACTACTTAGAACTTGATTAAAAACTCAAAATGAATTTATAGATGATTACTGTCATTGCTATTCTTTAATTATGTGGTATGTATGTGTGTCTGTGGGTGTCTATGTGTGTGTGTGTCTGTGTGTGTTTATATGAATTTTTGTTCATGTGAGTACAAGTGCATGATAAGTCAAAAAGAAGGTATTAGATACCCTGGAATGGGTGGTGAAATACCCTTTACATATGAGTTCTAGGAACTGAGCTTCAGGACTTTGAAAGAACAGGAAGGGCTCTTAACTTCTGATCTGCCTCTTCAGACCCAAAACGTGTTTTATAGTATACAGATGGACTGTTGAAAATCTTTCCTAATAAAAATAAATTCAGAGGCTTGGGGCTGGTTCAGTGGATAGAACTGTTATTGTTCAAGTATGAAAACTAGAGTTCAAATCCTCAGCACACAGGCAAAGACTTGATGAGCTCGACAGCTTGACTGTATTTGCAATTTACAAAAGCAAAGACAAGACATATCTACAGCAAGATTACTACTTAGTGTAGCTGAACTGCAAGCTCTGGGTCCAAGCCAAAGACTCTACTTCAGTCTATAAAATAAAGATCGATTGAGGAGGACATCAAATATCACCCACAGATCTCCACACACATGTGCACACATGTATATGAAGCTAAACACAAATGTGCATCTATTCATACAAACTAGTATGCAACACACACACACACACACACAGACTACCCTGATATAACCATGAGAATTAAATCCATTTATGTTAGCTTGATCTCTGGAAATATAAATGACAATGACAACCTTCAATTAATTGTTAATATTACCCATGATTGATCATTCTGCACATTATATTAATAAAATAATTCACACACACACATGATGTCAGTAATGCAGCAGGTACAGGTGGCCAACATGTATGGCAACATCTACTATTACTTGATTTTCTTTTATGTATTAAGTCTTTTAAAATATATTTACAGAAAACATTTCATGAAATTTGAGGTAATTATGAAGTGCCGTCCCCATAAAAACGGTAGTCTGTGATTTGCCCTTTATCAAATAAAATAAAATAAAATTGAATATGAGACTATTTTCATTGCAGTGTTTCTTCTCTGTCTTTTCTCAGAATCTCTCTAAAAATAGGAAGGCAATGTGATGGGTATTGTTTGGGTGGTGTCCACTGAAGCTTAACAAGGTCAGGCTTCTGTATGGTCTATTATCAAACATAATTTCTCAAAAACAGATGGCAAACAGGCAGAGTTAGAAAATTTGTAATTTAGTATCCTGCTCTAAAGACAAACCACTGAATAAAATCACAACCCCGTTAAACACCAAAACAACCTTCAATCATTCTACTCTGTTCTGCATGGCTCAGTTGTTAAGGTCTTTTGGCTGAAGTCCAGAGTTCATCTCTGATTGTCCTTTCTGTTCTGTCTGTGGAGATCATTTTACACACACACACACACACACACACACACACACACACACTCCCGAATGATTTTACCTGGCTAATGAACTAAGCAACACTACCTTCCATCCTCATTCTTATTCGTTTTATCTTAAAAGTCACTGGATTATGAAAAGAAGAAATAACTGAATGTAAATACTTGATACAATTCATTTGACTCTAAAACAGCTCAGTGCTCAAAATTGTCACTGATTCATGTCAAATTCTGGAAACAAGGCAGAAGTAATTCCCTTTCACATGGTGCTATGTGATCTCTTTCAGGCAGCTGGTGAGAACTTTGTGTTTTCTCAAGTTGTGTGACTATTGACTTCCTGGATTAGGGACTGCAGGAGTATGATAGGTGTTCTACCCTGAGGAAAGCAGAGGACAGAATGGTCCTGGAAGATGCTCTACCACTGATCTACATTCCAGCCCATAAACTTGTATCTATCTCTGCTGGCCTTTTAGATTGCTGCTGGAAGAAAACTAATGTTTTCTTCTCTGATTTTCAGTTTTCCATCCAAACATGACAGATTTGAGTTGGCAACAGATCATGAACATATTAGTTTCCTAAATCCTAGCCATCTAGGAAAGTGCCCAGGGAACATTAAGGGAGGGTATGTAAACCTTAGATACCATCTGGTACTAATAGGGTGGAAAGTTGCTATGGTAACAGAGTCTTGGGTATGATATATGGAGAAAACCAACTTAGATGGCTAAGGAAGTCTTCATGTCTGCTAACTAAAGTCGTTTGGATTACAGAGTGCAAATATAATGTTCTGTGTTGCTCCAAGAGCAGGAGATGATTGAAATTATAAGGGAATGAAACACGTAGGTGATTCCTCCCTACTGACTGAAGCTCGTAGAATGCCTTGCAGTGTTATGGGAAAGTGTGCAACATAATAGGCAACTTTTCCAGGTACTGTTTCTTATAGGCTTCTTGTAGGATTTAATATTTGGACTGGTTGCTATCTAAAGGTCGAAATTGAGAATTTCACATTGTGTGACTTCCAATATATCACCCAAAACCAAAAGGATAGAATTAAAAGCAGACGAGATAATATAAAATGTATAAAATGTAACTAACAGAAGGAATTAAGAACACTCAACATGTTTCAGTAACCTTAGAGAAAAATGAATGCTCAGTGATTGACAAATGCCCTTTACCAGATCATGAGCTTTTTAACAAAATCACCATCTATATTCCCTAAGAAATGCTGGGGTTCTCTGTAAGATGTGAAATGAAAAATGTGCCTCCTTCCTCACAGACTTTGGCAGAGGACTGAGCATGGGCAGTTTCAGAAGTCAGGGCAGGAACTGCCTACCTGTTTCAGTGGATTACCCCACTCTGGTTCCAATATCAACAGGGACACACTGCAGCTCCGGGGCATCTGAACAGAAAATTAGCAATTTAGGGCAACTTATAGGATGCTTCCCCTTAATATTTAAGTGAAATGAAGTCTTGGACAGAATATAATACAAGGACTGGAGACATAGCTTTTCTTTCAGAGGACCCAGGTTTGATAGCCAGCACCCATATGGTAGTTCACAACCATCGGTAATCTCTGACCTAGGAGATCACTTATACTCTTTTGGCCTCTGTGAACACCAGGCATGAATGTGGTACAAAGCATACATGCATGTGAAATACCCCCTACACACAAAAAAATGATAGTGTCTATTCATTAACTATGCAAGCATGATGAAATACTAATAGAGATTCCCATTATCTCATGGTTTGATGAAGTTCAAGAGACAAGTAGCCAATATCTAGCTCATCCACTGCTGACACCAATATGAAACATTCAAATAGTGGTTCCCACTGCAATGGAGACAGGCAACAGTGGAAATCACTTTGGCCTAGTCTGCAGCCCATTAAGAGACAGGATTACCAGAGCTAAATGTGAATACTAGTGAAATGGATCAGTGGATAAATGCTAGTCCTGCAAGCAACAAGAATAACGAGCAGAGTTAGGATCACCAGGACTCATGTGAATGTTTGTTGGGACCAACAACAAACCTACAACTCCAGGGCTCAGAAAGCAGAGACAGGGAATCACAGAAGACTCCCGAGATAAACCCTGGGATTCTACACATATGCACATATACTTTCACACACATATGCACATACACATACACATTGTAGTGAGAAGGTGTTGGGGGATATGTACTGTGCTGGCAAATATCTGGATGCACTTGAGTCCTTTACACTATCTGGCTAAATTTCAATGAGCTGGTCTTTAAAGTGATGATGCGTGTTTCTTTCAAACTGATGTTATGAACTTAACAGAAGCATGCATAATTCAGTCTCAGTAAATGACAGTTACATTTTCCGTTTCGATTTTTAGATGTCTCTAAATGTTGGTGACATTTTCTACATTATAAACTAATTTCACTCAGTAGAAATAAACCCATTAACCCTCTCTGAGGGTGGGGCAGGAGGCTTCATATGATGACGCTACCTTTTATTTTACTTCTGTTCGACACAGGGAAGCATTGTAACTTTGCTTCATCATTGGTTTTATAGACCAAGATGTATCCCTCCAATTTTGTGTAGGTCTCCTGCCTCATATCTATTCACTGTCCTGAGAAACTCAAACTGGGCCTGAGAGGCCATTATTCTTCAATGGTTCTAACAGAGAGCTGTGGATGGGAAACGGGGAAGAAGAAGAAACAGTCCTGTTTTCATTCTGGCACAGGGAGATTCTGTGTTTCTGCTGGCTGATGGTCACACAGGCAGAGTTGGCTCTTCAGGGACACTGAGCTGTCATTCCACTCAGTGCATGAGGCTCCCCAGGAAGGTTTATCCTGAAAAAAAGAAATTGCATTCTTCTTTCTCTCTTTTCTTTTTGGGAAATTATGCATCCAGTTTCATACCAATTTAGCTCTGAGGTACCCCTGAATTAGCTCTTAGGTATCACAGTTTGAGCAATTTTATTCATTTAGACCCAGAGGCATTCGTAATCTTTTTGTTCTGTTTCTCTAGATGAGACAACTTTACTAGCTTTCACAGTTATTTTTGTATCAATTTAATTTGAGGAGCTTGGGGTTATGCTATGCAGTCGCTCTGGCCTAGAACAAACAATTAATATTCCTGCCTCGGCCTCCCAGGTGCAGTATGCACACCCAGCCCTAGTATACATACTTATATATACTATATATTAAAATTCATTATTCCTGTATGTCCAATCAATGATTCCTTCATGCTTGGCTCTTTTAACCACTAGAGCTTGATACCTGTCACTTCAGTTTGTTCTTTACTGGATATTCTAAGAATGTAGTCATGGAGTTTATACTTATTTGGTTATTATTAAATTGCCACAGTGATTTTGATTGTCACATTGTTTGTATGTTAAACTTTTCCCCCAAAGCCCTGAAAACTATATCTTTCCGCCATGAAGTTTTGTGTAGAATTTGTTCAGCCCCATACTGGGATGTGGGCTTGTCAAATCTCTCTTGATGTCATCAATACTGAATATAATTTCTGTAAATTCACATATAGATTCTTGGGGAAGCAAATATCATCTTTGATAATTGATTGGTATCCTAGGAGTAGGATTACTGTATACTATATTAATGCATCCCTTCTGTGTTCAATTTTGCTAGTAATTGGCAAACATATGATTGAACTACTTTGTATTTCTCACAAAAACATGAGTTGCAATTACTTGAAATCATTACCGATACATGGCATTGTACAATTTTAGATTGAATGATAAATATAGAGACAAATATTAGAAAGAACAAGAATTCATTTCTATAGAAGTAATAGTTTTATGTGCTTTCAATGTCAAATTCCCTCATTAAATAATGACAGTGAATAATTTTTCATGTTTTTTACCATTTTATGTTTTCTTTGGTAAAGCATATAATTTTCATGTTTGTTTTAAAATTAAGTTTTATAATTATAAAGTTGTGAGAGTTCATTGTGTGTGTGTGTGTGTGTGTGTGTGTGTGTATTTTACTAATAATTAATTAGATATGTGGCTTTGAAAATATTTTACAAAAGCTACCTTTTTATTATGTGAATAGTACTTCTTAAGGACACTCAATTTTAATGTTTATTCTTTAACAATGCTCTTCAATGATTCTTGTCTTTATGACCTATATAAGAAACTCATACTCAAGTCTCTGACACAAAGAATTTCTTCCAACTCTTTTGAGAAGTACAATTTGTTGTGAGACAAAACTTTTCCTGGGAAGGCACAACATATACTTATGATCACTCCAGATACAGAACTCACAACAGACCAATATATGGATACCACCAAAGTCCAACTTGGTGAATCATAAGTTTTACTGAGGTTATTTATGAGAATATAGATGAAGGGTTAATTACAGTAGAAGAAAAGACTCAAAGACACCTGCATTATCAAAGCCCACCCCACATGGGTGAAAGCTCTCAAAGGTGGAAACCTGGAGCACACTGCACAACCAACCAACAGCTCAGCACTTAGAAGAGTGTCGGTTCCAAGTGGCTCAATTGGTCTGAGTCTCTCCAAGGTAGCTCCACTAGTTTCTGCTTCTTCCAGGTAGCTGGTCTGGTCTCAGAGTCTTCTTTGCAGCTTGGCTTCTCTGAGAATGACCCCCATCCATTTTTATTGCTTATTCTGGCAGGGAGGTGTGTAGTGAATATGGTCAGCTTCAGGGACTTCCTGAAGCTATATTGAGTTGTTTCCTTTCCTGTTTAGGAGTTTCCCATAGGACTGAATGTTTTAATATCCAAGGAAACTGTACAGAACACTATTCTGAGTCTATAATCAATTCTGAGTTTATTGAAGTTCTTTACATTTTATTTTATTTTATTTTTGTATCTATATTCAGTTATAACTAAAAGTTTGTTTAAAATATTTTCTTTTCTTCTTTGACCGGCCTTAGTTTCTCTCTAAAAAGAATCAATTTCTCATGGGATTTCCACATGTGGATCATCCGATTTATCTGTATTTACATCAGTTCTTTAGTATAAAATTGTCTTTATGGCTTCACTTGGTAAGAAAATATAAGAAATACAGAAATAGAGGAATCACGAAGTTCATGATTTCTCTTTCATGGAGATTTTTGTCCATTTTAAGTCTTTTACTTTTCTATACACACTTCTCAAAGAACATGCAATTTTATAATGAAAACTCAGCTGGGTGACTTTGATATTGGTATTAAGTCTGTAATTCATCTTGAAGAATAATTATCTTTCTACCAATTCTGATCTGTAAACACACTATATGGCTTTTAAAAATTATCTGTAATATTTTACACTTTTAAGCATGTGTATTTGTGTGTGGAAATACACTCTCTAAAGACTTTGTATACACTTTTTTAAAAACTATTTTAAAGGCATTTTTCTTTTAATTACTGTGATATTGATAGGTTGTTTATTGTCTCTCTTCAGGATAGCCAGAAGTTGATCAAAGTTTATATTACTCTCAAAGAATCAGCTGCTCTTCTATATTTTAAAATCTGTTTTCAAGTTTTGCTTTGATTTAAGATGATTAATTCCTTTAGACAGATACTTGATCAATTGTAATTTAGAAATCACTTAAAGTACATACTTATGATTTCAGTTTTTAATTTGTTTAAATATGTTTAATATGTTTAAATATGACTCAGAATATAGCCTGTGAATGATCCCTGGGTATATAAAAGAGCCTATTTTTATGTTGCTGAATATTCTACAAATATCCAGTAAATTGATGTGGTAGTACTTTTAAAATGGTATATTTTCATTCATTTTGAATCAAGTTCATTATTTTAGGCTGGCTTCAAACTCATTGTGTAGCTGAGGCTAACCTTGAAATTCTGAACCTGCTGCTGACACCTAGCAAGTACTGGTATATAGACAAGTACATTCATGTCCAATTTATGTGAGTGCTAGGATACAACCCCAAAGCCTAGTGCATCTAGGCAAGCACTGTGCAGCAGACCTATATACCATGACACAAAAGTATATTCTTGAAAGATGCATTTCAGATTAACATGGTTACCACAGCATAGAACCTTAGATTTCTTTAGAGGAAGACTGAAGAAGCAGCAGTAAACACACACTCAACTGTCCATGGAAACATCAGCCTCTTCCAGTCTCTCTGATATGCAGATTTTGTATAGTTATTTTGACACTGATCTCAAAAGAATATATTTAACTCTGTACTTCTTAATCCTAGTCTTACAACATTTCCAAGAGAGAAGATATTAAACAATTTTCTTAACTATTTACTTAAACATAACTATGCTACATCAAGAATATGCAAAAATATAAATTTACACATTTCTCTTTCTTTTGTGTGTTTGAAATGATATAATAACATCTTTAGTGAAGAAACATTTATAATATAATATCTAATTTCTGTAAATGTTGGTATTGGATCAAACTATAGACACCAAGTGAACTCTCTCAGAGAAAGAGTGCTGTGGATCAAATATCACACGTGCAAGTATTGAAGGGTGATGTAACTCACAACATCTCCCTACAGCTTAGACAAGGATACTAAAGAAAGTTCAAAAATACTTTCTTTAATTTAAAAAAAATCCATTTATAATGCTTTTTTAATTTTAAGCTTTAATAACATTGTAACATTTTTCCAATGCAATTTATAGTTCTTTCCTAACAGTATTTTTTGGACAATTCAGAAGACAAGGAGTGATGAACATGACTTTTTAGTAGATCTTTCCTTTCAACTGTCTGGTAATGGAGTCAAATTCTGGTCTTGACTTAAGAAATATTTTCACATTTTCTGAACATCATCACAGCCTGCAATGGGCTGCAAAAGCAAATATATAAATGCTCTCTGCCTTCATTTTCTGATTCTTCAGTGTATGCACTTTCTCCTTAACTTTGTTTTTGGTGATGGTAAGTGTTCCATCAGTGAGCTACAGCCCAACAGTTTTGTCTTTATTTAAAAGCATACAGGTTATTCATGGAAGGATCAGACACTAGTTGGCCAGAAACTTCCTGACTAACTAGAAGTCACAAGCTGTCACTTTTCAATAGGTCATGTGTGCTGAGAGCAGGGAGGCTAGCTGTATACTTCTTAATCTTTGGTTACAGGACTGGATAAAGCCCCCATCTTTGAGTATCACTTTGAGAAGCAATCCCCCGTGAAGAAACTGGCAAGCTAAGTGTCAGCTTTGGTGGTCCCACTCATAACTCACACCATCTTTATTTCATGGACAGTGCTGCAGGATCTGTGAAAAGCATATCCAGAGATATTTCTAGAACTGGAGCCCAGTAGACAAACCAGACCTTTCATTTCTAGATGTGTGAAGTCTAGCAAAGGAAGTGTCTAAATCTCCTGACCTACTTCCAGGCATGTAGAGAATTCCCTGGGCATAGAGACACATGGTGATGAAGTAATAGACTTCCTCTGCCTTTAAGAACAAGAAAATAGATAAAGTCTGCTCCACAAACATGGGGTAAGAATATAAACATGTGTCTTAAGGAGAATAAGATGGATAGATAACTGTCTTCTTATGACACATTCTCAAGTCTTAAATTATTAAGGGAAAACTCAGATATCTATCATGATTGCACCACTCCCAATTATTCAAGAACCAGAACTGTCACAGCTGCACACCATAACAGAACAGCCTGTCTTTCCAAGGTAAATAAAGGCATGGAGCAGTATCTTCTCATGTTGGTCCTGGTGTCTATCTCTACCCTGTATACTGCCCTGGGCCATGCCATTCCATGTGAAAGGAGCAGCCTCATTCAAGGGCAGGATTTAAGAAGAGGTACCCATATCCCCTCATAACTCCACTCCACTAGATGCTCTCTTTCCTGGCTCTTCAAGAGCAGAGCCACCTATTGTCTCCCAGTTCATAAGCGTGTTCTTTCCTTATTGTTTCTACTACCTTTAAATGTTTGAGCAAAATATGATAAAAGTAAATAAATAGCATACTCCCCAAGCCCTTTTCTCTTCAGCTCTCATTAAGTAGATTTTCTTTTAAAACTTAAAACAGATTAGATTATTATTTCTTTTTCTAAATTACAAGGAATTTGGTCCACCTTTAGTGACCTGGAATGTTTTTCACAACCCTTCAAATATGTCAAGATGAAGGTATCTAGGCGGAGAAAGGAAAAAGAGAAGAGACAGAGAACTTTACATCTTTATCTTTGCAACCATATTCTTCCTTAAAAAGCTACCTCTTCATCTTACTATTCCCATGTTGTGCCTCTCAATACCTCCCCTCATATTAAAACCAAAATTACTAAATTTCAACTAGGTCTTCATTAAAGCTTCCATCGTTAGAGTTATACTTGGAGTCTTGACCAAAATAAAAATAATGTTTATGTAATATTTTTGCAGTCTGAGCCTTGATGTCACCACCTACAAAGTTGTATCTAAGAACTGAAAACTCATATGACTTTGTGATGAATATGAATACCATTAATGTAGAAAAACACCTAGAGTAAAAATGCAGTTAACCCATGCTTTACATTTGAGACCTACAATTCATCTCTCTACTTTAGTGAATATATTTTTCTGTTCCATTATGTTTCTATCTAGTTAAATCTATACATGGAGCCCACTATAAATTCTGCTACTCCTTTCCTGTTCAGATATCACCACTGCAAACCCAGGGATCATGCACCTCCCTGTAAACCTCTCTTTACTGAAACAATCCTCATGCCTTCCCTTTACTTTGTCATGTGTATCAAGCATTCATCTTCTAGCGGGTCCGGGGGTTTAAGTGGATTCTTCAAGGCATTAGCACAGACTATCTTGTCATATGTGAATAAAGCCAGAGCGTCAAGACAGTGAGAATGGAAGATAAAGGTTCATAAACCTCAGGCTGAAACTGTTTGGTCATTTAACTGCACCTGATTCATTTTTATAGCAAAATTAGAAGTCACAAAGCATTGCAGATTGAAAAAAGCATACATATAGTTTGGGAAAGGAAGATAAATTCATTGCACACAAGGCTAGGCAATCATATCAACAAGGACTGTAGAGGACCTATGTCCTCTATTTTTGAAACTGCGGCATCACTGATATTCCCAGTCTTAGGACTATACCTAAAATAGATTCCAAATCCTTAGGATTATTAACAATGGGTTTGGACTTTCCAAGTAGATATACTACACAACAATAAAAAAAGCTTTAGAAAGATAAAATCACTAATCACATTATTGATACCCTATTACTTTTGAAATGTTCCAGCCCATATTTCTATTCTTGAGAGTTATGATTGCAATCTCTCAATTGTGCTAGAATAATTTTCTGGTGTTTCTTCTTGTTCTCATGCTCATAAGAGCAGTATTCTTAATGGGCTTTTATTTTATTTTGCAATCTGAATGTATTAAGGCAGTAAATGCGATTTTCCACTTAAAATTGCCATTATGGTTTTGGTTACTGCTGGTTGCTTTGTAATTTTTTTTCTTATCAAAATTCTTCTTGGTTGATTTAATTCTTAATTTTTTCATTAAATGCTGTAGATTCTAGAGAGTAATTTTTCTTCTGACATTAGTTCTCAGTTGTAGATTCATGCATAATATCTTCGATAGTCAAATGACCTTCATTGGTTTTTATACTTTTATAACCTTCATTTTAGAATCCTATAATGCTTTTCATTGAATTCTTCTGGTTTGTCTTATTTCCGCTAATCTGTAGGTCATCTGTTCTGTTTTCAAAACCACTTGTCTGTAAATTTTTCTCATTATCATGCTCATTTCAGTCTTAACTAAAGTTCAATCATAATATATCAGCTATAATGATAACATTAAAATACAACAGAGATCCATTCACAATCTATAGTTGTTACGCCAGAAATAAAATAGATTTGTTTCTTTTGTGAAACAGATAAATGTAATTTTATTATGGATAACTCTGCAATATAAACTGATTATGTGTTGGAACCAGGTTTGACCTCTTAAGGTATAAAAAGGAACTCTGGTATTGACTCATCTAAAAGTAATATTTATTGATTTTCAATGGGATTTTTGAATATTGAATTTGAATACTGAATTTCAGTGGAATTAATTGATTTCAGTGGAAATATCTGGTAAATTCCAGGATTTATGTGCATATCTCACATAAATGTATTTGCTTCAATTTATCAGTAATACCCTCTTTTTTCACCAGAAATCAGTCATGATCACCTTCTGGATCTTTAAAACAATGTTTTAGAACTAATTTATCATTAGTTTGGAGTGTCTATGTAGCACTTAAATAGTTGGAAGATGTGATGAAGTGTCCAGTTCTGGTGAGATAGCTCCTGCTTTTGGATACCATGTCTCAGTTCATCTTTTCCACATATTCATGGGAACAGAATATCCTACTTAAGCCAACCAAGAGCCATGTCATGGCTGGTAGATTTAACCTTCAGCCTCCAGAAAAAAAAACTATTTAAAATATAGAGCAAGTACAAAATACAGAAAGAAGTAAAATTTTCTCTACAGGTAGACAATGTGCTGTAAGAGATCTCAAAAATTCCACCAGAAAATTCTAGAAATTATTGACAATGTTAGCCAAGTTGCAGAGTAGAGAGTCACCTTATGAAAACATCAGAGTTTTTCAAGGACAATTTCATAGTAAGGTGTACTGGTCTAGGTTGTATATACCTATACAATGTATGCTTGATGAGAGCTAGGGAAATATTTTTGACGTGGTGCAAAAGACAAAGTTAAAGGCAGGCAGTGGTAATACATGCCTCTAATCCCAGCACTCAGGAGGCAGAGGCAGGTGAATCTCTGAGTTTGAAGACAGCCTGGCGTAGAGAATAAGTTCCAGGACAGCCAGGGCAACACAGAGAAATACCGTCTCAAAACCAGACAAAAATTTCTACTGAATGTTGATAAAGATCTTCTGACCTTGAGTTTCTAAAAATGAATTTCCATTTATGAGGCCAGTAATCAAGTGGGTTGGTTATACCAGAAGACTTTACTTCCCATAAATCAACTAAGGAACCTCTCTCTGAGTCACTACTCTAATTGACTGGTATTGCACATAATTTTGGCTACTCAATTTCACATTATTTTATTAAAATATGTAGAACAGATGGCAAATACATGAATATGTATAAAAAATTAGAAGGGACAATGACATATGTTAATTGTTCAACATCTCTTAGCAATTCCCAGTACTTCATGCCCAAAAAATTAAAGTAAAAAAGACCTGAAATTTCACATTCATAATACTTGGCTTAAACTTTTAAGTCATTCATACTCTGGGATACTTACTGGTAATTTTCTGTCAGAGATAATCATGTGTAAATTGTAGATCATATTTCCAGGTAGGAATAAAAGAAAAAATACAGTGATAAAAAATGCTGTAGGAACTGAAAATAGGAAATAAAGTAGAATGTTTAGAGTGCAAAAAGATATGACATGCTTAAGAGAGTAGGAATGAGTTATAAACATTTGAAGAGTCAAGAACAGATCAAGACCCAAAGGAAGGCATTTGGAAATGAACTATTTAGTTATTCATTTAGTAAAACCCTAAAAACCAACTCCAAAAACTTCACCTAAATTTCTAGTTTACAAACAATGAGAAAATAAGCAATTAACATTTATGAGTTAAAATCCATGAATCACACATATGAGAAAAATCCCAGCCATGTTGCATGATGAGTAAAACCACAATCCTAGGAGAATGTATCAATGACAGCATCACTTTTGTGCACACAGTTCTGTTAGTAGGTAAGTTCTCACACCACGATAGTGACCTGAGGTTTGTTGTCCTTAAGTGAGGTTGTCCCTTGGTGGAAACTGACACAATACTAGATTGGAAGAAGAAAAAGAAGACAAAGCTAGTGAAAAAATGGGGGGGAGGGGTGTAGAGATTTCTTGTTAAGTACAGGCTTGCAATGATTTTGGATAGAGAAAAAAACCGAGGAAAAGCATCAAAGGAAATGATTTTAATGCATATATTTCAAGTTTAAAAGAGCAGCTGAGGTGAGACACATTTCAAAATGAAACCAACTGATTGACAGCATCCTCAGTGCACCTCTGCTTCCACAGATCTTTGCTCTCACCTCCCTCCCCCTTCCCCCCTCTTTCCCCCAACTGTTCTTTTTTGTGCCAAGTTTAGCAAACTGACTTACTTGCTTTTGTTGACTTACTGTTTTGCCATTAATATAACCACATCTGAATGTATACACACAGCCATGTGTCGAGATAATGGCACCAAATCTAGAATTTCCAGGGTTGTCCCCAAGAAAGTACTGGGCTCTTCCTTGTGTTTTATTGTACAGAACAATCTGATATCCTTGTATTTTCTTCAAGGAATTTCCATTTTCTGATTTTGATTCCTCACTAACCCCGTGTAGACGATGAAGAGAAACAAAGAAACAAAAAAGAAATAACTTCTCTACTTTGTTAGTGCTCTGTGATCTGTGACTTGTGCCTATGAGCTAAACTGACTTAAAAATAGATTAACATAAAAAAAGTTTTAAAAGCTTTATTTCATTATTAGAAACATGAAGGCTATAGGAAGTAAAAATGTCACATGCACTAGACCAGGGTCTCCCATACCACAGTGGATAACCAGGCATGGAAAAGAGACCAGACAAGTGAAAGCCAGAGAGAGTGATAGGTTCCGTAGTGATGAGGAAGCCTATGTCATGTGAGGTTGGCTCTGTAATCTCTATAGTCTCATGTTGTCTCAGAGAATGTGTTGTCTCCTTCCTGGTCTTTCAGAGGACACCTTGAGAAATGGAAGTTTCCTTCAAGAAGGAACTCTTACAGCTAGGTGTGAAGCAAAAATTAGAGCAAAAGATTGCTTCCTGGTTTTTCTGCTTCCTAATTGACCTCAACTCATATTATTCCTTATGCTAATGCGATGTGTTAGATGTCCTTATCCTAAGCCAGAAGGACTGTGACTCTGGAAATGCAAAGGTCCCATCTTATCTATCACCCTGTCCCTACAGTTTGTTTCTGTGCACGGTAAACAGTTTGTGGATGTTAGTAAAGGCAGAAAACATGAATTAAATCAGTTTTGGTTTGGGGGAGAATACTTTCACTACAGGTTGGCATTGTCCTCACCATTTCTTTTCATGGCTGGCTGCATATATTCCCAGTTGATAGAGAAAATTAAGATTGATGGCTAATGACTTTGCAAACAATGCAAACATATATGCAGATATGGAAAGCATCCCTGGCTTAGAGTTTAGAACTAATATCACCTGCATTAGATTACCCATGGAGTTTTATAAGCTATTCACAGGGAGGGAGACAGCCTGAGCTGAGGTCTCACCCTGCCAGATGACTGACTGTGTTATCCTCTCATGTCTCAGTTCCTTCCCCTTAGGTTACAGCAAGGTTTCTTATTTATTATGAGTCCTAAGTACTTAGAACATAATAAGTATGAGAAGCACTTGGTTGAATAAGTGAACGTAACTGATTGCATGGGACTTTAGAAGGGTTGTTACGTGTTAAGTGAGTGAAGATATTTGTGAGAGTAACTCACTACATATATTTCCTTAGTGCAAGTCATTACACTATGGTTCTTTGCAACATTCTTATGTAAATGACTCATAAGAATACCTGTTGTTGAAGATATTGTCTTCTAAAACATGGAGCCTTGCCTAGCAGGGCAAGTGCTCAACTCTTAAGCTTTACCCACAGACACCCATAATGGGTAACAGAGACAGCCCAGGGCCTTACCGATACAGGTCATGCGCTCAAAGTTTGAACTTTTTTCCCATCCAAATAATGTCCTGAACTCCTTGTTTCAATTTAACTTGGTCACTGGGAATAATTTCTTTTCATGTTCTTCTTTTATGAACAATAAAATTGAATAACCCTTTCCACTTACTACTTTTCTTGGATACTAGGAAGCTCACAGTGAGCCTTAGTATTTGGACTACCTCAATAATATCCTATTGCAGTGAAGTTCTCCAGAATATATTGGCTTTTATGATTATAGACTTGCCCTTTGGCATAATATTGTATGACTTTAGCATGGAGCTATCTTGTAAAAATCATTCCTTGTTTATGTAAATAAGAAATGTATACCATGTCACATTTGACATTACAATATTATAGTTTCACATAATTTATTGTTTTATATTTTTTACAATATCCTAATGAGACATGAGATGTTACAAATTGGTTCTACCATTTGTAATACTAAGCACTTAGATTTGTGACTGAATCATGTTTATGAACATAAGTCCATGCATTAATTCTCATAATTATGATATTTATAACTTTGAACAATGTATTGTTTTAAAGAAAATGCAAAGACTGTTCAAATGTAACATAGACAACAAGTATTATTACTTTTATTTTAACTGCAGCTTGAACATAGGTTGATGTATGCTGCTGAAAATTTACATATTTAATTAAGAAATAATTATACAATGCTCAATAAGACATAGGAGATTTGATGACGGTGATTTATAGTTGCAAATAAGTCACAGATTATTGCTTTATGCACTTTGAAATCTTCGTGCAATTCCACAGAAGCTAAATATTATATGAATAGTTTGTAAAACTACATGAATAATCGAGTGCAGGAGACATTATAACAAATATCATTACATCACTCCCAGTAGTTTCTCTCCCTTTGGAATAGATAAAATTAATAAAAATTGTGTTCTAAAAATTTTGATTGTTTGACTGTTTCCCATATTTATACAATGAATTTTAACAATCTTCACCTTATCCTCTTCCCTTACCTCCTCCCTCAACCCACTGTAACTCATCTTTTCAACAAGTCCCCCCTTTTAAGTTCATGTATACATTCTTGTGTATGGCCTACTGAGTTCAATTAGAATCACTTGTCCAAGAATACAGGGTTACTAGGAACTTATATGTGGCTACACCACTAAAAACAATAACTCTTCCTCCTTCAACCACCTTGAAACCTTCTGAGAGGGTTGACCTCATGGGTCCCTTACTGGTCATATACATACTTAGCACCTGTCATGTATCAAAGGCTATTCTGAGAGGCATTTCTGAATATTCACTGACTTCCTCTTCAATATAAACTCATTAAGTAGGCCTGACTTTTTTAGTTAAATTTTATTACTAGGCCCATCCATTTTATAAGAGTCCTGGGCATCACCAAACGCAAATAATTCACCAAAATAAAAACTAAATCCTCAAGTCAAGATACCTAAATGACATTTATGCTTCTTTCTTCTCAACTAAGGAGTGGAAGAATGTTAGGATTTACTCTGGTCTCCCCTTGGCTTCTGCCTGGGTTCCTGTGATGTTCATAAAAAGAATTCAGAAGATGCACAGATAGTAATATAGAAGCTAAGGAGAGAAAGATGGAGTATTCTCAGGATATGACAGTAGCAATGACCAAAGAGAGCATTATCAAAATCTGCATTTTAGAGAATGTGTATGTCTTCTACAGTCTCTGGAATGTAGAAAGGTTCTCTTGGACCTTCTTCAAGAAGCATTATCTCCCCAGAAGACTGACTGGGCCATTTGAACTGATTGTTTCTTTTTTCTTAATTTTAAAAATTGTTTCTTATTTTTTTAAGATTATGATATAATTATATCATTTCTCCCTTCCCTTTCCATAGTCCAGAATACCTTATACTCCTACTTGCTCTGTTTCAAATTCAAAGCCCCTTTTTTCATCAACTGTTATAACATACATGCATAAATTCATACATACATGCATATATACACACCCCAAAATAAACAAATTAAACTATCTAAGGCTGAATAATGTTACTTGTATGCATATGATTTCTGGTCTGACCATTCAGTATTGGAATACCAATTGCTGTGTTCTTACTTGCGGTGGATCATTTCTCCCACTCTTGCTCTTAGCATTCCTTAATTGTAGCTTTTTTGTGTAGGTTTAAGGCCTTGTGTGCTTTTCCTGTCTGCATTTGCACGTCTATTATTTTTGTCCCTGTTCAGCTCATTTTAGGCAATCACAGTGGTGAGACTTTATGGCTGCAGCTTCTCACATCCCTAGGTACACAGTCTCGCAGAAAACTCCCTGTTGCTCTGGCTTTTACAATCTTATGTTTATTATTAAACATAATATTATTATTATTATTAAAATGATCCCCAAGCCTTAGGTATAAGAATTGTTTTATACATGTGTCATTTGGCACTGGGCTTCCACTCTGCATTTTGTTTGGTTATGGCTTTCAGTAATGGTCCCCATCTATTGCAAAGAAAAGTTTCCCTGCTGAAAAAGGAGGACTCCACTTAGTGGTGGGTATAAAAACAAATACTTACAATGTGATTAGGGATTATGATGGTTTAATAAAATGGCTATTTTAGTTTCTCCACTAAGATCCATGACCTCACTAGTGCAGAGTGTTTGGCTAGATTTTTAGAACCAGACATGATTTCCCTTTTATGTAGTGCATCTTAAGGTCAGTTAGATTACTGTTGGTTACCACCAAGGTATACACGCAAGTACTGCATCCTTCTGGTCAGTATGCAAGTCTGGTTATTGTTGTAGTCATAAGCATCAATATGGAGTAGGACTTTGTTGCTTCCCTCCTTTGGAAACTTGCATAGTACCTTCTGGTGCCATGAATTTTAGTCCTCTAGAAGGGCACAATGGTACACCCTTGCTCAGAAAGCCTCCTGTTGGTTATCTTAAAGAGATGAGGGCTTCTGGAACAAGGTTTAGGCTATTATCTACTAATGACCATCAAGAGTTCATTCTTTTATATCTCAGCAAGATCAGAGATATGACTGGTCCTCTATTCAGTCATTACAGCCTTGCCGTATTTGTCTATGCCTTTCCAAGCTGTTGACTGTGATGAGGGATCCAGCCCTAATGTCCGCATGCCTGCTAATGTTTTACTGTCTGCGTGAGAGGAGTAGTGATTCAAGTGAGAAAACTTCATAGTAATTGCAGAAACTGAAAAACTCTTAGTAGACAAAGGAATATTTATTTTTCGTAATTGGTTCCCCTCAGTGTTCTCAGAGATCATTCTTAATTTTTACTTTAACTTTTATCCTGTTTAATCAAAACATATAAATTATTCAACTGTATATCATGTCACAGATCTTATATAAGTTGACTTTGAAAGTAAAGCTTCATGAAGATGCATTGATGAGATGATCCCTCATTACAGTCTCTAAGTTCTCTTAAGGAGTATAGAGATGACAAGACAACATTTCAAAAAGTTTCACGCTTATAGTTCTGGGCACATTCTGCAGATGCAATAGTGATAATGTTTTTAAAAAGGCATTCTTACTGGGGTTCACTAGCCTTCATAATTTTCTTCAAAGGAATTAAGATGTTCACAACCATCCTACAAACATATGCCATCTGTTAATAGCTGGTTGCAAAACTAACATAGAAGTCTGAGAGAAAAAAACAAACAAACAAACTAAAAACCCTTCATGATCACTATCAATAAACAACTTGACAGCAAGAGAACAGTACCAACCCCATCCATATGCATATATCTGAAAGCCTATAAACAACTGTGTAGGAACAAAGTTGTTTGCAAATGGATTTATCTGAAAGCAAACAGTATTCAAAATAAAAATTTAGAATCTCCAAAGGTAAGTATCTTTCAATTAAAAATAATAGCTCCCAGCATTCCATAAACCAGTGTTGAAGTGGTAGTTGACACTAAAAAACTATGTAATTGATGCACAACTTAGAATTAGAACTTGGAGTTTCCATGAACACGACAAGAAGACAAGTAGTTGGATTAATTACTAACTCTAATTTGACCAATGCTTATTATACACATATATCAAATACCATACTTAAACCCATAAATATATTCAATTATTCTTTTAACATTTTTTATCATTTGAAGTGATAGAATTTTAAATACCATGACTCTTTCACATTAGATTGTATAGAGTGGTGATCACTATGTAATGTTCTATAAATTCAAACAAGTAAAATAACAATAATAGTTTCATGAATTTAAATCACAGTGAATCTTAATCTATTCAACAATGTGGAAAATCAAAGGTAACTTTTGTGTGCCATTAAAAAGTAGTAAATAGTAACTATTAACACCCGTGCAATGGCAAAGTCACTATGACTAAAAAGGATACATTCAAATAGCTTTGGTCAGTGGATGCACCACAAATCTGAAAGATTTCCCAGCTGTTCCCACTATTGTCAAGTGATCATACGCAAAAATGGTAGCCATTTGTTTTAGAGGATTGTTTCAGTAGTAGAGTAGACTGCCCAGGGGGACATCTTCCCAGGGAGAGATAAGCATTTACTTTGTATGTTATTTTAAGCATGATAATCACTCATACTTCTGCATTCTAACATGCAAAACAGGATGAAAATGCATCAGTTCCATGAGGTTACTACAAGGCTTACATGAGCCACTGAGCAATATCTTGTCAGCTTACACTAGTGACAAATGTCAGATATGGCTGTCACCATCAAATTCATAAGTAGTATTATCTTTATCGTGTTTCACCATAACACTAAAATACATCAGAACTTACAGTTATCTAGTAGTTTTCATATACACGTTTCACAGTTTTCGCTTTTGCAGAAACCTTAATGATTTTTCTTGTTTTAATTTTTGTTACATGTATTTGTGTGTGTGTGTGTGTGTATGTGTGTGTGTGTGTGTATGTGTGTGTGTGTGTGTATGTGTGTGTGTACGCCAGTGTGTGTGCATACATACCATGGTATGCTTGTAGAAGTCAGAGGCACCATACCATATTTACAGGTCTCCTTCCATCAGGTGGGTCCCGGCTCAAACTCAGTGTGTCAAGCTTCGTGGCAAGCGCCTTTATCCACAGAGACATCTCACTAGCCCTGTTGCACATATTCTTTTAGAACCAAGATATAAGATGGCTTGTCTCTTAGATTATTAAAATGTAAGGAAAATGAAATCAGGGCTAAGTATATTGAAGAAATTACCAAGTAGACATTTTGATCCTTATGCTATTTTGGACTTCTAGTGGAGAGGTAATGCTTCCATGTCAAATAGACAGTGTGAAACACGACCTTTGCAACGAGAGATTCATTTACAATTAGCACTAATTTGAAATAATACTCCAATCACTGTTAATTTTGATGCTATTTTCTTTAATGATGCTAATCAGAGTGAACTTATATCATAATGTAGCAACAATCATGAGAACTATTCCTCTACAGTTTCAACTTTGAAATCTGTAACAATTACAGTATCATCATTTTATTGCAAACCAATTGGAAATTATTGCCAGGAGATGGCATAAAAATGAAGAAGGAAGACACTATTAATAAGTATCCTAATTACACTAGGAAGGAAATCCAAGCTCTTGGTTAGTGATCATTCTTATTAGCTGATTAGTGCATGCATGTAGAAGATTGTACGATAAGCAAACTACACTGTGCAGAACTAAGACATTTAGCTATTACGCTTCCCATTTTCATAACTTTTATACTTGTACATAGCTCATGTTATGTTTTTCAAAAATTAATGTAAATAATGTTTTGAAAATGCTTTTGAATGAATTTACTAAAAGATTCGCTCAGAATTCAAGAGGTGTAAGTATATCTAGGAAACAAAGTTAACAATTTAAAATAAAAGTATTGGGCTGGCAAGATGGCTCAACAAGGTACTATGTCCGTATATATTACGTCTTTGCTGTTGATTCTGACAGCATGAGTTCAAACCCATGAACACACCTCGTAGAAGGAGAGAACTCACACTTGCTAGTTCTCCCCTAATCTCCAAATGTGTGTCATGGCATGTGGTGGCATGTGTGCTACCACACGCATGCACATACAAAAAATGTAATTAAACTTTTAAAGAAAAATAACCATAAATTGTACCGTTGACTTGTCCTCTTATGAGCAGACAAACTTTGAGCAACTTACTTCATTTAAGTGATAACAGCTTTTGTTCTCTATATATGAATTAGAACATCCAATCCAAGTGTAATAGGTTTAATGAAGTAATGGTTTCCCACCAATTTTTATGTATATTTTATTGCTATGTTTAGGGTGTTGTTATGCTTAGAAATTAATTCATACATCATCCCTACAATCATCAGACCATCAAAGGTTTGGAGGCCCCTAAAATTTTTGTAAGAAAGGGAAGAAGCAAAAAGATGGAGAGGTATGAACTCATAAAAGATGTTTCTTTGAGATACTTGTCCCATAGTTCCAAAGACTAGGCCACCAATGTCCTTGAGAGTCTTTCATCTACCCATTGCTGCTTTATAATTACATCGGTCATTCTCGTTTTATCATTAGAATATTTGAGCAGTTCATTTTAATGTCTGTCTTGTACTTTGCACTGACTGAATTCCTCATCTGATGAAATATAACAAATTGAACAGTAGTGCTGTTATTATAAAAATCTGATAAAGAGCTGTAGCAGTGGAGGAGTTGACTAAAGAATATATTTGTCTTCTTTTGAAAATCAAAAAGATTTCTTCAAAGTCAAATTATTTTCTAGAGTCTTTTATGTGAATTTACTATGATTTCTCCTGAAGAAATACCATTTGATTTTGCTCTGTATGGAACTAGAAACTTAGGGGAAGATCAATCTGCTGTTATTAATCTGCTATTATTAAAGTATTAATTTTACAAATATATCAGGAGCCATATAGGAAGATGAAGAGGTATGAATGAGAAATGTTGACATAGTCTGGGGCATTTGAATAATTGGTCCTCGGTTGGTGGTACTGTTTGGGGAATTTTATGTGGTTCAGTTGGAGGAGGTATGTCACTGGGAAAGACTTTGAGATTAGAATGCCTCATCTACTTCTAGTTCTTTAACTATGCTTCGTGTTTACAGTTGTGATGTAAGCTCACAGATTCCTGCTCCAACCTGCAGCCATGCCCATTTCTTGGTGCCACACTTGCCCACCTCAATGGACCTTTATCCCTCCAGAACTATGAGTCCGCGAAGTTCTTTCTTTTATAAGTTGTCTTGGTCATTGTGTTTTTCACAGCAACAGAAAAGTAACACAGAAGTGAAACAGTGTTTTAGAACATGGAGAAATCAAGCTGCTACTGACCTGGAGGCTTCATTGTTACTAGCTAGCTTTGATATTTCTGGAAGGCAGCATGCATACCACCAGGTTTAGAAAAGCAATCATCAGAATTACCAAGCTGAAAACCCTGTGAGCTACAATAATAACCTGAGTTGCAAGACATGCCCACCTGTGCAGTTGTGGCATGAATGTCATACAAGTAAACAACCATTTCTTCTTGGATTTAAGTCCCTATCCACAAGATGAATCTAAAACCTGACACCATTATGGGGGTCTAGAACCCATGGTTAGGCATGTCATATACCTTTAGGGAGAACCTAGTATTTTCACTGTGCTAAATGGACATAGTATTAAAACAAACTCGTATTGACTTATCATTAAATCCATAGATAAATGTATCTTTCAGTCCTTATCAGAGAAGCTTCAATTCAAAGTAACACAGAGTCTCACAACTGGTTAAGTTACAAAGACCAATAGACTGTGGAATGTTCAACCCTAATTATACATCTGTATTATATCCATCTTATAATGACTCAGGGGTCATTCCAGTAGAGGAAACAAAAAGATTGTCACATCCAGAATTGGTGGATGACTGAGAGGAAACAGTATCTTCTGAGGACACTGGGACATTTGCACATATGAACCTACGATGTTATTGTTTGGAAAATGCATATATCTGTAATTCCAATGCTTTAGCATCTTTCCAGATGAATAGCTACATGGTAGATGGGGAAGATCTATGTGCATATGTATAACTTCTTAGCTGTATGCAGATGATTTCCACTTTAACCAGGAATGTTTCTCCACCTAAGCTTTCCACTGGCTAATCAAGTCCTTTACTGAAATGCTGAGAGAAGACTAATTGAAATTTTAAAATTATAGTTTTCTTTCCTTTCAGAACAGCATACTCAATAGGGAGAGTTGTTGGCCAATGGGATCCCATGGATTTCCCGAAACAACCAGGGTATTGCCAAGACAATGGGTTATTCTCTACAAACTGACAGCAGGGCCCTACTGCAGAGGACAACCCCCACACTGCTCATTGAACATGAATACTCAAGCTGGAGACTAGATGGACCTTCACCCCTATGCTCTAGTCTCTTTTGTTCAGGAATGTACTCTGAATAAACACCAACCCAGCCCCCAAACCCTTGACCTACAATCTGTCCTGCCTGCTAGATATGCCAGGGCCATGGTAGCACAGAACTTGTGGGAGTAACCAACCAATGTCTGTTTTAATTTAAGGCCCATTCTGGAAGGTGGAACCCATACTCAACATTGCTTGGATGACCAAGAAGCAGAGACTAGATATCACAGAAACCTAAGATTAAATCAAATACTACTGGTCTAAATAATGTAAAAATAAAATGACCCCTCACATATTCTGCTATACTCAGATCAGTGCCTTTTTCAGTCAGCATCAGAGAAGCTTTCCTCTCAACAGATGAGAACAGATACAGAGAACCACAGCCAGACATTAGACAGAGAGAGTGCTTGGAACATACAGCTCTGAATGGATGTTTATGTCAACTCCCTCTCCTAAGTGCTCAAGGAACCCCACAGAATAGAAGAGTGTAAGAACCAGAGGGCATGGAGGACATCAGGAGAACAAGACCCTCTGAATCAACTGAGCAAGGCTCATATGAACTCACAGAGACTGAAGCAGCAAGCACAGGGCTGACACAGATCTGCACCAGGTCCTCTGCATACATATTATACCTTTCTACTTAGTATTTTTGTGGGACTCCTGAGTGTGTGAACAAGTCTCTGATTCTTATGTTTTCTCTTGTGGTTCTTTTCCTTCTGTTATTTTGCCTAATTTGGGCTTGGGTTTTGACTTATTATATTTTATTTTGCTATGTTTGGTTGTTATCTTTTAGAAGACTTTTTTTGGAGAGCCAGAGACAGATCTAGAGGGAAGGGGAGGTAGGGAGCAACTGGGAGGAGTAGGGAGGGAAGGGAAACCATAATCAGGATATATTGCTTGAGAAAATAATCTATTTTCAATAAAAACAAATAGAAAAAAGAAAAACCCCAACCAAAAGTATACTGGATTTCAATTAGGATATAATGGTGAATACATTGTACATAGCCATTATTTCTATCCTAAATGAAAACGTGTTAGAGTCAGGTTTCTACATCTACACCCCCCCACACACACACCACTTTCCTGTCAGATCTATCTCTAATGGAATGGTCAGAGTAATGTGAATAAAAAAGTTAGATATGCAAACTTATCAGTGCTCAGAGATGGAAAGAGTGGAGAAATTAGTTTTGTGGCAATAGCTTTGATACATGAAACGATGCCCTTTAAATGGAAGTGACTCAGCTTAGATTCAAACCAGTGACCTAAAATTTAAAGCACTAAACCCAACACTAATTTTCTGTTGAACCACCTATTAATGTGTGGAGGATCCTTGAAGAATCACTGCCTCTCAATATTTTAACTAGTAAAGATGACAATATAACTAATATATAATATTGTTGAAAATAAATTCCTTGAGGTAACAGGCATGGTGTGTGTTTCATCTCTAGTTAGTGTTGTAGAAGTTTATTTTTGGTTATGTATAAAACAATTGTTTTATGCACTATTGGGGGAGGAGGGGCTCTCTAGGTCTTGGCATTTTGTATTGTCTGCAAGTGTTGGATTTATGTGGGGGATGTTTGATGCTAATGGTCTGTACCTGTTACCAATAAAAAACCTGAGGAGTTATGAATCAATAAAAACACCTGAGCTCAGATGCTCGCAGGTCTACTGTCGAGTGTAGCACTTGCCATGATGGTGGTTCCCTCTGCTGAGGTCTGGCCGAGCTTGCAC
The DNA here is from genome assembly GCA_026225945.1 of Cricetomys ansorgei. Classification (NCBI taxonomy): domain Eukaryota; kingdom Metazoa; phylum Chordata; class Mammalia; order Rodentia; family Nesomyidae; genus Cricetomys; species Cricetomys ansorgei. The sequence continues at coordinate 1,813,675 of JAMJFZ010004091.1, read as the reverse complement.
TTCTGAAAATGCCTCTGTCATTTCCTTGCTGAACCCACTCAGTGGCTAACTACTCATGTGTGCCATCTTATCTAGTCTTCTACACTCCTATTTTCTTGTAGAAATACTTTCCTGATGTAGTTTATACTTTCCTATGATAAACATTTACATAGAACTCTGTCACCAGAGCAAGCATCTTAGATGCTTCTTGAAAATGCAGTTTCATATTATATTTTAGTTAACATTTTTCTCTGCATTTACACCTTCAAAACAAATACCAGTAATGAGTGACTTCTTAAAACCTAGCCTCTTTTTGTACATACAACTTGTGATCCTTTTGGACATTGTATAAGCATCTAATCAGTGCTTGCTAATTGTCAGTGCTTTCAGCCAGAGCATGCAATTGGGCACACAATTAGCAAGCTGAAGAAATGTTTAATTGCATGTGCAATTTTTACCTATTGTTAAGAGGAAAAACAGAGAGCATAGAAATGACTATTTTGACTGCAATTAGGCAAGGATTAAAATGCAATGGTAAGAGTTTGAATCCTAAAAGAATAAGCCTAAGTTCAAATATTTACTGGTTTTACCTCAGACCTGCCAACTAGTCTCTGTAAACATTGGTTTTTATCATTTGCAAAGGGAGACCAATCTGCCTTCCTGAAAGGTTGTCGTGGAAAACAGACCAGTCCCAAATCATGGAGCATAGCATAAACCAGTCACATGGCAATCCCTCAGGAAGCGATTGATGACAGTTGCTTTTGGATATTGATGTAATAACTCCCCCCTTATTTATCACTTTAATTTTCATGGTTTCAGACCCTTGAGACAAATTATAATATGAAAATATTTATAAGAATTCCACAAAAACTCACATATTTTAAAAGGAGCATCATTCTCAGAAATGTAATTAAATTTCAAGTGGACCTGCTCTGTCCTTTGGGGACTTAATGGTTTCTTATTCATAATATATATGCTACCAGACCAATGGTACCTGGTTCAACTCTGAGACCAATTCCTGTAGTATTTCAGAGTTTCTGTTCAAATAAGCCTTACTTTGTGCCATAGTTTTGGTTGCTAATTTGACATAGCTTGAAGAGGGAACCCTAACTGAGAAACTGTCTACATCAGATTGGTCTACGGATGTGTCTATAGGATAATTTCTTATGGATAGAGGAGGGGCCAGATGACTGTTCGGTGCCATGTCTGGGAAGGTGAGCCTAGGGTGTAAGAGAAAGGAAGCTTGACAAGTTATAGGATGCAAGCTAGTAAGCAATCTCCCTCCTCGGTCTATGTTTCCGTTTCTGCCTACAGATTTTTGCCTGGAGCTCCTGCTCTGTCCTCTGAAAACAGTAGATTGCAACCTGTAAGCTGAAAGGAAACTTTTCCTTTCTGAATAACTTTTGGTCAATGTTTTATCACAGTTACAAAAAGCAGACATCATATAACCACAGGGTGGGTAAATGTAGTACAGTAACATATGGGAAGAGTGATGTCAGGATAGCACTCTATTAACATAACTACTTTGCCAAGTAGATTTTATACTTCTTCTATTGGATTATTATTTACTAATAATATCTTTCTTTGTCTAACTATAATACATTTTTTCACAAAATGGATGAAGCACAGTATATGCGAGACTTTAAAGCCCATGTCTTGGGCATCGACTGAGAGTCATGGCTTAAGTCTTTTATAGAAAAGGAGAAGGTACTGTATCAATTATACCAGGGTTCATCCTACCATATAATTAATCAAAATATCACCCATTCTCTTCTCTCTTCTTAGAAGACCATCATGGTGTTAAGCTGCCATTAAATATAACATCTGAAATGGTCATATGGACCCCTTAGCTGAGCTCCCACATACATTAAGAGAGTGAAATCAAGGACATGGGTTTTAGTTTTGGTTTTTTCATATAATTATTTTGTGATCATAATAAAACACTTAAGATCTCTTAGATCATCATTTTTTTACCATAAAATAAAAACACTGCCTATACTAAGACATCATTGAGGGCATTAGATGATATAAAAGAAAGTAATATTGTGTATGCATTTATTAGATGCTTAGTGTTTAAGGTTAATAAGTTGGCTAAAACCAGTAAATAACTTTAGAAGTTCATGGAATTAAACTTGTTACTTCTATAGTTTGATATATTTTATTAGACCACTTTTATAAGGTTTATTTGGGGCATTATTTGAAAACAATCTGCAAATAGAATCAAATTGTTTTCATCATGCAATCTGTCTTTCGTGTGTGTGTGTGTGTGTGTGTGTGTGTGCGCGTGCGCGCGTGTGTGCACACTATATTTATGAACATATTTCTATGTGTGAGTACAAAGATGATTTTGCCATGGAAATGTGTCTAAGTTAGAAAACATCCTCAAGCCTTGGCTGAGTCTCCTATTCCACTGCTTTGAAAGAGTCTTTTGTTTTTACCTCTGTGAATCCCACACAAGCTTGGCATAAGCTTTCATGAATGTTATTGTTTCTGTCATCTCAACACAACAGTGTAGTAATTACATATATAAATTTTTATTTTATATATATATATCTCAAATATAAATTACATATATGAATTTGTGGGTTATGCAGATCCAAACGTATTCCACTACACTCACAGAGCAAGCCTTTACCCACTGAGTCATCACCATACTCCTCAATCTATGCTCATGTTGTACGTATTTTCTTCCAGACTCTATAATTACTTTGAGTTTTGTCTTTGGACAATTGCACTGGACACAATGCATTGGTGTCCTTCATGTCAGAAGTCATTAAGTCATAAAATACTACTAAGCTAGGTTCTGGCAACATTAGGTTAGGAAATAGCTGTGAAACATACTTTCAGTTCCTGTGTGAATGCTACAATGTGTCAGGAAAAGCCACCTCCTCACTCTTGGCTTCTGCTTTCTCATTCACTAAATGCTGCTGCTGCTGCTGCTCTAGCTTTATTAGTATCAAATGAAACCTTGAGCCATGAAGTACGTTTTTTATTTGAAAGGCAATGCTTCTATAAAAAGCCTCCTCAATAAAAATAATAATAATAATTACACAGGAAGTACGAACATTCACATTCCATCCTGATGAAACAGAAAGCAATGTCTGTGTTGAGGAAGAATAGCACAGTTTTATAATGTCATTGTTTATAAAATGAGTAGAGAGGCAGGAAACAGGAGACTCAATTAATCAACACCTGGAAAGCCAAGCATCATCACTGATCTTGTCATCAGTGGGGAGGGGCTTCCATGATGATCATTTATTGACAAGAGAAGTCCAGTGTCTAGTTGGCTTCACGAGGAAGTGCTATTGTCATGTACCCATTCCAGTCCCAATGCAGAAAACTATCTTTTTCTTACAGACTGGCACTTGCCTGATTGCCATTTGCCTCATTGTGGGTCTATTTCTCGTATGTCTATAATGGTTAAGGTCTTCTTAACCTGGTCTCTAATGGTTAAGGTGTATTCTTTCACCCAAACCAACATGGCTTTGTGTTTCAGCTTGGGAAGTTGTTACCAGCATTACATTTATCACCTTCAAATAGGTACTGGTTGATAATGAGCCCATCACCATAATTTCCTTTTTCACTTTTACGTTTCAGAATTCCCTTGAATTATTTCTTAGTTCCTCCCTTTCTCTCCCCATAGCCCGTTTGTCCAGACATGTTGCATACTTTAACCACTTAAACTCTTAATATATACATAATAATTACTTTTCACTTTCAATGTAGGAATTCAGTTCTGAACCTCAGTTTTATGACCTGGTCTCAGGATAAATCCTGTGTTTTGGGTTGGTTCTTCAGAATATCTTCAACATTTTAGCAGGCCTTTGTAAGGTTTGATGAAAAGCCAGATATAATGTATCAAGAAAATATTTAGTTAATAATCCACTTGGAAGTTGGATTGTGCCTCCTGTTTGCTTTAGCTGTTCTGAGACCAAGATTATAATTTCCTCTAATATACAGTTTTGCATACGCCCTTGCTAATTTGTGAAGCAGAGGCAATATCTTAGATGGAATCAGAGGCCTGCTCTTCCATGGTGTATTTTGTCCCTTGGTATATGTCCTGTTCACGTGGTGGCATGGATGGGTTAGAGGCAGGGCAGATATACTGCGATTCCTTGAAGGCCTTACAGGGTTGCATGATTCTAGAATTCTTGGTTATTTCACAAGTGCTTCTCAGCGTTTCCTACCCACAGCTTATATGTAAGGACATACAAAGGGATAAGGCTGGCTATTTCCCCTCTGTGTGCCCCATACAATACACATTTTGAAGGCTAATGGAAACTGTTGTGTATAGTTCTCTTCCCTAGAGTGGTTAGACTCTGTTTAAAGCTGGGTCCACTGCACTTCAGTAAAAAAACTTTTCCTTGAGAGCCAAATTTTGCTGAGGATACATGATGGTCAGGCTATATCTTTGAATCCTTAATGTTTCATATCCCTGATGGAAAATGGTGTTTTCGTTCCACTTCTGCACAGAGAACATGAGGAGTATTTAAAAGTTAAGACCAATGGAGTTTCAAGCCCCTATCAATGCAGGTTACTTGGGGGATCTTCCAACATTTTTTCCATACTCCTTTGCAGTGATTACTTCACTACCATAAATTTTCTTGTTAGCTGGTGGCTCAGTGCTGCTGTTTGCTGCTGTCTTCTCCGTATAAGCCTGTTTATCTATTTTTGAGCCTTCTGACTAGAATTATCCATGAAGAAATAGTTAAGGATTACTGATTTTTAGTGCTGTCAGCATTTTTTTTCTGTTTTGAAAATCAAAGTTTTGACTTTCAAGTTCTTCACATATCAGACCAGACTGACTTTATAAACAAGATAAAAGGAAGCTAGTAGTAACTAGATTTCAAGTCAGTGGTGTGAAAACGTTCATACACATGTTGGGGAAACTCAATTATATCAAAAGTCTTGTACCTATATGTTCATAAAAGTTATCTAAGAATGTAGGAGTTTCTATGTGGTGAGCATGTATTACAGGGCATTTAAAAGAATGCTTTAACTGAAAAGTGTCAAAGGAGGTATTTGCAAATGTGTGGTTTCTAGTATGCCTTTATTGTTTCTATTAACTTTATGTTCCTTGTGAAAAACTATTTCAAATCATGTATTTAAATTTTTTTCATTAAGTCTGCTTTTGTGAAAACCACCACAAATGCAGATCTGTAAATCCAAATTTGAGGGCCATAGAAAGTTTCCTACATCAAAAAAAATACTAAGTTACTCTCCACCCAGCACTGCGGACAACACACAATAGAGATCCCAACATCTAACAGAGAGAGCCATGCTAGTCACTTGCAACATACTGGAGAGCTGGATTATACCTGAAAAGAAAAATGCAGGACATTGTTCAGGCTCTGCTGATACTGTTTATCTAAAAGGCATGGAGGCAAAGCTCTGAAACTGAGAAAAAGTGGAACAAACAAATATTTCTTCTTCTAAGTGACTTTTATCCCCACTTTGTTTTCAGTGGAAAAACTAAGTAAATTGAGATGATGTTTTGATGACAAGAAATGTAACTGTTAATAGACCATGACACAAGGTTGGCATAGAGCTGGCGTAATTCAGTAAGCATCAACTCACTGTTAAATGATCAAATCTCAGGTTAAATGTTATGGTTTAAGTCTTAAAACTATTATTATTATTATACTGAGACAATGAATGCTAGAAATGTTATAAACATCTGGGATGATATTATTTAAATCTTCAAAAATTAAGATGGCTTGTTTTAATTTTAGAAAACTTTTCTACCCTTCGGAATAATTTTGTTTGGCTCATGTAGAGACACATTTTGCTTAAGATTTGAGAAATTACGTTGGGTATATCATAAAGGCATAAGTCTTGTAGGCACTTCAACAAAAAGTTACATCATTCAGTGTGATTTCAAAAGCATTATATAGAGAAGCATTATGCCAGAAGTATAGTATGACAATGTACTTCATTTTCATTTTCAAATATGTTATATCCTGGTATGTTATATTAGGTTTTGAAGATATCTTTCCAAAAATCTTCTTTCTACCAAGTCTTGGAGGCTGAAAAGGAAGAATTTTTTATGTTTAGTCAGCAAGCTATATATTGAGATTTCACGAAAAAAATGTAGGACATCATTCTCCTTCACCATAAAAGTAACATTCACCTTGAATTTCTTCTTAAAACAATAGAAAGTTATAATATGTTGAGGTGGTTTGGATGAGTTTTAAGACTTTTAATTTTATTGCTAAAGTGTTTTCAAGGACTTAGTGTCTATTTACCTATATGAGTTTATTTGCTCTATGTTCAAACAGTGCCAAAGGAGGCCAAGAGAGAGCATCAGATTCCAAGCCAGAGGAGTTAGAGGCAGGTCTGAGGTCCCTGTGGGTGTATGAGTGATTTTAGACATATAGCTGTATTTCGTTTTCTATGAAAGTATGAAAATCACTCATTTTTTCTATCCTTTTAATGGCCAAAACCTTCTAATTTATATAAAAATATTTTTTCATGGCAGGCAAATACTAGAAGCAGTATAAAAACTGTATATTCATCTCTATATCTAGCTATTTAAGTACATTGAAACATTGTATAACAAGAAATGATCATAAATCAGAAAAAGGTTAAGTATTTGTACTTTATTAAAGGGGTGACGATTATAAGCAATTCTTTGAAAATATTTTTAAAATAAGCAAGAGCTGTCAAATTGCATATTGTGTCATGCTGGAGAATCTCTGCATATCTTCATTGTCAAATACCAAAGCCACGTGAAGCTCATGAGCCTGAGGCATATGGCTTGTTTGAGTGAAGATCTGATTTGAATTCACTTGCGCTGGAAGTATCAAATATGCCTGAGACAACATAGCAAATGTGCTCTAGGTTTTGTAATCTTACTCTTCAATCATATGAAAATTCTGCATATAGGTAAACTCATATTTCTGAATAATTATACTTGAGGAATTTCCATGTTTGTGTGTTCATAAAAATAATTCTATATGCCCTCCATGTTAACTTTCAGATGGTTGTTGTAAATTTTAGCAAGCTAAGCATCGTATATGAAATGATGAAAACCACAGTGTTAAACTTATTTTCCCCCAAATGTTTGTGTTGACAATACAAGCAAAAGTAGGGAAAGTTTTGTCGTTGATCTTACATGCACATTGATAATTACTGGTCCTTATGTGTAACAAATCTTTAGAGGATGTTTAAAGCCATTTTTGCCTCTTCACAAAGCAAGTTATTCTTCCAATAAATTCTGAACACACTATCATTTTAAGAGAAGTCAAGTCAGAAAATGTATCTGTCTCATAAGCTCTCATAAAACCCTAGGACACTAGCATTTAGTCAATTAATAGGACTATTACTAATCTCTTTTCTCATATATACTGTAAATAAATGATCACAGCTGGAATAAAACAAATTATATTAACTTGTAATGAAAGCAGAAGTTGTTTCTCAGAAGCATCACTGTGAAGGTTAGTCCTTCAAGAAGTTCATAGTATGGTTATCCTCAGGTAATACTTTCAAGGACTGGAAATACCCAACATGAGAACCACTGTAGTGCTAACAACTGCAGCCTATCCATAGTGAAACAGGTAGCAAGTTTCCCTTGTGGAGCTAGGCTTCTAACTCATCATACTAAAACCTTTCCTTGCATTTATTTCTGTCTTTGCATTTTTAGATTGTTATCACAGAATACCACAATCTAGAAAAAAAATGTCAATGTTTTATATATCATCATTCTGGAGTGTGTAAATTCAAGATAAAATTTGAAGCAGATTTAAGGCGTATTAAATATCTATTAAGGGCTCATTCTTTGAAGACATTTTCTTGATATGTTCTCGAATGGTTGATGAGACAAATTAGTCCCCTTCAAGTTATCTTGGCAAGTGTATTGACCCTATTAGTGAGGGATCACCCTTATGCACTAAACACATCTCCAAGTCTACCTGTCACCCTGCAACACTATTTCCTTATGGACTGGGTGCCAAACTATGCATTATAAATGGACAAGACAGAGGCAATAATAATTTATTCTTGAAATGTCTTACTCTCGTCTTTTAATTTCTCCCTCCCTTATTTTTCCAAGTTTCAATTTATTTTTCTTTTCTTCCTGATATATCTCCTTCCATGGATTATCTCATTCCACTTTCAGATATTCCAAGTGTTTTGTAAGGCATCTGCTGACTTGCTCTCGCTGACAATTGCTAGATGTTTTATATTTTAAAATTGACTTTGAATAAACTAATTGAAATAAAAGTTGCAACACTGGAGAGAAGAAAATGAAACATCAAATATTGAATGCATTTTATACATTGTAACCATGTAGATAACATTTTGGCATTGACACACATGGCCAATACTCAAGTATGCCATTTTCATTCAATGTAAAAATTGCTTAATTATGCCAAAAGTCTCCAGCATGCTACATGAATTATATGCTTAGCCTCATTTCCAGCTAGAAACTGTGCGGTTATATTCTAATACTGATATAAGAGGGAGAGGAATAAAAGGCAAAGTTTAAATAGTATGATCCACAACAAAGATCAGAAAATTTATCACTAGGCTGTGCTAGTTTGCTATAACTATGATATTTGAGATAAGCCACTTACTATGAGGGAAAGATTTATGTTGCTTTCTTGTGTTAGAGGTAGTGCCAATATCACTTAGGATTGGAAATGTGGGATTCATGATAGCCTAGTGTGTTATGATGGAATTGTATGGTAAAGGAGAACTGTCTGGATAAGAGAAGAGCATCCCAGTATCCCCATGGCAGGCATGCTCCAAGAGACTAATTTCTCTCCACCAGACCCACCTTCTAAAGGTTACTCTATTACCCAGAAGCAATATGTACCTAAGACTAAGTAAACTATCACACTAACATAACAGAGCCTGAAGAATTTTAAAATGAGGAAATTTTAGAGATCATGATTATAGAATTATGACAACAAAGCAAATAATGGTAGAAACCCAATGAATTGCTCTAGCTCAGAAAATAGTTACTGGCAAAATTGGTCATTTGCTCACATTCCCATCAGACTCTCAAGAAAAGTATACCAGAGATGGTCTAATATAAACCTATATTCAAATGTAGTTTAAGAAACACTAGGCTAACATAAAGGCAAATGATGCTGAATATTCTCTTAATCTTATAATGCAACCTACAATGTTAGATCAACTCAATAAGAGAGATGTCTGGGCACTGTTAATAAGATATATATATATATATATAATTAAAGTCTGACTCTATGTAGGCTATAGGAAAGAAACAACTTCATGCTTTACTTACCCATCTTCCATTGATACACATACTATGTGAGAAAGACTTACACAACTTTATGAGCTACAAGAAAGGGAAATAACTCTAGAAGTTTCCTAATGACCTTTATTACCACTTCTTTGCAGAGGGAACCTCTTTCTTCAACGGGGCACCTGAAGTCTTTGGGAAGATTAGGAAATTACTAGAATCTCAACACAAGCTTTCACTTCTGTTCATATGTTCCTGTCTGCCAAAGTTTCTTGTTGCTAATTGCACTCCATTGCCAAAGTCAGACTTCTGGGCTCTCTTACACCATCTCCATGTCTTAATAAGATCATTTCTCCTCGAAATTTTAGTTTACCATAAGTTTTGAAATGGTAAGAATTTATTTTACCTATTTCCTATTTGTTATTTCTAATACCAAAATTATGTATATATATGGTTTTTCCTTATAATATAAGTATTTGAATTCTTGATCTTTCAAGAGTATAGTATTTACTTTTCTGTTTCTGTGATTAAAACACTATGACCAAGAAAACTTATAAAAGAAGAAGTTAATTTTGGCTTATGGATCCAGAGGGATAATGTCGTCCACTGTGAGGCACAGCACAGAGTACCATGGCAGCTGGAACCTGTGAGCTGAAAGCTCACACTTCGAACCACAAGCACAAAATACACACAGAGAGAAAACCCAGAGTAGGGTGAAGCCTTAAGCTCTCAAAGCCCACCCCAGAACATACCCTCTTGCATGGGAAGTGCATCTCTAGATATGCCCCAAACAGGGCCATGTACTGGAGGTCAAGTGTTCCTGAGATTATGAGGACTTTCTCATTCAATATTTTGCAAAAAGTTAACTTCTTGTGCTCAGCCATAAATTATAGCTTAAGTTTTGGTAATTGGGGTGCCTTATGAAGGAGAGCCATAGCTGATTTTTTTTGCTATCTAATGGAGGGGGTCAGCAACAGGGAGCAACATTTTTTTTTATTATGTATACATTAGCAATCATGATTTATAGCAGCTGTTTGTAGCAGCTCTGTGAATGAGAGGTTTGCAATTCAAAAGTAGAACTACTATCCTCATACCTGAGGCTGAGAGGCAACAGCCTAGTTGAACAACTTGGAAGGATTCTATGAAAACATCGCATAAATACATTTAATATAAGCAAAGCTAGTCTGTTTAACTAACACCTTATTGTTTCTACCATGTATCGTGTAAGCCTGACTCCTGTGCATCGCTCACACACACTGAGTCTCTATACACTGCTACAGGCTCTTCACATTAGTGGAGTGTCTGGATTGGACACAGGTCACCACACCACATGTTTATCAGAGTATTTAGTAGCTATAAATGTCAACAGAATCAAGATTTTTTTTCTGTGCTTCTCTTCTGTGAAACTTTCTTGCTGAAGGTTAAATGCTTTAAAATAATTTTAAAATAATTATACTAATTAGGGTATACAAATGAGCTCTTCAGACTAAACCATTAAAGGGCCATTTCCTGAAATTATACTTCTGTCTATTTAAATCCCATGTTTGTACTCTCCAGTCTCCAGTAAAGAAAAATAAAGATTCTTATATTCGGGTGCCTTGCTTGGTTTATAGATGCTTGAGATAAAAATTAGATTTCAGAAGCATGAAAGTCTGAAATCACCATGAGAATTAAGTATTTTTAAGAGATACTAAGAAGATTATTTCCCATGTACTAACAGGTAGACACAATCACAGTTTTAAATGCCATTTATGTAAGATGTTTCTCTGTGAATTTATCAATAAAGACAAAATTAGTCGGTGTCATATAGATCCAACACATTTTCCAGGTTCTGGACTCAGTGTTGGAGAGTCATAATCCAATTCATTATTTTTATGTTCCTTTAATTTTATTGTATTTTATTTGTATGAGTGTTTTGCCTGCCTGTAAGTCTGTATGCCACATGTGTGCCTTGGGCCCAGGGAGACCAGAAGAGGTCATAGGATCTCCTGGAACTGGAATTAGATGGTGGTGAGCTGTCATGTGGATGATGGGAAACACACCTGGGTACTCTAGATAGGCAGCTGGTGATCTTAACCACTGAGCTATCTTTTGAGCCACTGATTCCTTTTTTTAACAGAAAGATAAGGATTCAAAGTTTCTCAGGTTTTGTCTCAAGTCCATAGTGAGTTGTGGCATAACAGGCTGTGTTCAAGGCCCTTGCCAAGATGGATCCTTACCAAGAAAGTGATTGCCAGTGTGCAGGTACGAGATAACAGCTCCTGTTCAAACCAGAGAGACTTAAATAGGAGAGATTTCTACAAGTCTCCAGAGTTTCAAGATGGATGAAATGCTGTGTCTAGATTCAGAAGCATGTGTCAGAAGTTCTTCTATTTCTTGAGTGTAGGTTACTTAATTATGATTCTCAGTTATGGATTGCTTCACCAGAAACAGATTCATAGAATTGTGCAGAACATCACCAGGCTATTAGGGTAATGGTAGGAGATATAAGGACAGCTTGGCAGCAGTATGCAAACCTGATTCAGAGAGGGCCCCAGCCATGCTGCCTCGGCCTTCATTCTCAGCCTCTACATATGTAGAGGAGCAGTCAATTGGCATTAGAATTGGGGAGGGTACAAATGTGGGAGCTGACTGGGTTTAGTGGCACTAGGGATTTGGTTTGTGTAGAGTGTCTTGGTTACTTCAGGTATCTAGAGGAGCTAGAGAGGAAAGAGATTTTAAAATGTATCGCTTCTCTTCATGATCCAAGAATTTACACCCACCAGCATTTAGAAAAATCGCAGGCTAGCTCTTGGTACCAAGCATTAGAAGAAAAAAATTTAAAAAGAGGTCAACGTTTCTATTGGAGAAGCTCAATGTTTTCACAATGGACTGGCAGCTTTGAAGAATTAGGCTGGCAAGAACATGAGCTTGGAAAGGGGTGATCTGACCATGGGCCAAGAACAAAGGCAGAAACTGGCCAGGGACCAAGGTAGAGTGTATGGCTCACAATTGGCATGCTGTGTAGGAGTCAGAAGGGATGAGGCCGCAGAGGGAGGAAGGGGAGGATTCAGGGTTACTGTCAGGATTGGAAGCTAATGATTACAAGACCAGAAACACCATATGGCTTATAAGCATCTAAGTCACCAGTCAGTTGTGGTGAACCAAAGGAATAGCGGTCCTTGAAGTAGTGAAAGGCTGCAGGCTAGAAGAAAGCACTGATCATAGCGGTGGGATGCAGGAAACAAATGTGGAAGAGCAAAAGACAAGGGGCCTGGCTTTTGTCTACTACTCAATGCTCACTCCTGTTGTCAGACTTTTTAACTGAAATTTTATTTTAGCCATCAGAGCAATCTTTCCCAGAAGCAGAGAATTATCTGTGAGACAAAAATCAACGCAGTGATCTCATTCTAGTTTTGACATTGTTTCTCGTAGTTTCGTGACAGTTATTTAAAACAAAAGGATGAACCCACAGCAAACTGCCCATTACAGGGCACCTACGGCACTCCCCTGAGGCACTGCTTCCTCTCCAGTAGGCACTTCTTGTTTTACTGTTCTTTTTGCTACTTTTCTCTTCAGTTTGCCTTTTAATTTAAACTGTGAATTTTCCAAGTGATGCCTTATGCACACACCGGGCATGAAAGTGTTGTTCTGCCTAATAATAGTAATCACTTATTAGGTATCAGTTATCACTTGCTGTTCATCTGAGCTATGTGAGAGACAAAGGGATATTTCAGAATAAGAGTCTAATACTCAGGGCTCCTAACTTTTGTATATCTGCAGTCAAGTTAGTCTAATTGAAGAATCAGTACCATTGGCTATTTACAGAAGTATTGTTCACTAACTGAAAGTTCAAACTGGGCCAAGGGTACCTTTGAGGCCATCTCCAAGACTACTTGACTCCTGATCGCTGGAAAAAAAACTGTGTTCACCTAGTTTCCTTATCAGGAATTCAGTGGCCATCTGTGAAAACACACATCAGAGTCTCCATTCAGAGGATACAGGCTCCAGCTGTGGCTGCCACATAAAGGTTTTTATAAAATAATAATAATAATAATAATAATAATAATAAAAAGTGAATCAAGTCTGTCAAAAACAGGAATCTCTTCAAAAGCATAAATGCATGTGTGGTTCTAGAGGGAGATTGGGAGGAGGGAGTATATATGATCAAGATATATTGTAAACATGTATGAAAATTTTCAAAGGGTGAATAAAAATAAAACTAAAAAAACTGAACTTACTGAAATATAAGAGATGAATTTTAAAAATTAAGTTAAAAACTGCAATCCTATATAGGGCACGAGTGTAGGTTCATTGGTAGAGTTCCTGGTATGTATGTTCAAAAGCCTGGACATATAGGCTTTATTCCCAACACCACAGAATACACACATAAATAACATTAATTTTGAGAAACAATTCAAACTTTAAAATATGTGTCTGTAGCAAATTAGAAAAGAGAAGAAAAGCATGATGTCAAAGTATGCAGAAGAGAATAATTTGTTGGTATTTTAACTGAACTTTGACAAGTAGTTTTTCCCACCACAGCCATGAGAACTGTGGGAGATGGGAATGATTGGTATGAATCACAGTCTCTGAAGAAACAGTCATATTTAATGATTTTCTGTGTCAGCAAGAGCCTGTTTATTACTTTAATGCACACACACACACACACACACACACACTACCACAACTGCTGGAATTCCTGTTAGTGTTTCTCTTAACGTTATCGGTGTCCAGCACAACAAACAGTTAAACATCCACCACACATTGCGGCTGAATCTGGTCATAAACGATATGGTCCCTTTCACCACATACCTTGATATTTAGACTCACTTTTAAGTCTTTTCTCTTTTCTGTCACTCAATTCAAATGTTTTCACAATGACTTCCCAACTGTAGGGTGGTCTAACCTGTACTTTTTATGGTTTTTTTTTTTTTTTTTAATATTCTGTTTCTTTCACACAAACCAACACACACTCACACTCTTCTGTTAACTGTTATAAGCTGACCCTATTCACTCATTCCAATGCCCTGTTGAAACGATGACCTTGATGACCTTTCCTGTCATGTGTCTTCCTAAAGCACTTCATGTTTTTCAGTACTAAAACTTAGAAGAAATCTCAGACTTTTAAAACAACAACAATAATAATAATAATGTCAATGAAAGAACATATGTGGAGAGGTACCCACAAAAAATATAGTGTGTATATATATATATATATATATATATATATACACACACACATAATTAAGAGAAGAGGAAAAGGAAGCATTAAACACACATCAAACAAAGCTTTGAACATTAAAGCACATGAAGGTAGGGGAAGAAATCTATATTTAGGTCCAACAATCACTGCTTCCTGACAGCTCCAGTTATTAATTAGTTCTCCATCATTTGCACTAAATGGTCAATCAATACTTTTGCCTCCCTGGCAGGCCGTTTGCTTTGTAGCCTGCTTCTTAATGGGAAATGATTCAGCTTGCCCTCGTCTTTGTCATTCTGTTCATAACTCTCGCCTGGCAAACGGTCCAGGGACTGTTCTGGCTCTAGATGAAGTTGAACATTTGTCCCCTGATTTGAGTTTTCTCACACATTAGCAGTTCTACTGCAGCCTATTGTTCGCAACATTGTCAAACCTGTTGATTCTCTGTACACAGAGTGCTCGTTCTGTGTTCCTCTTGAAATATGACAAATTCCTCCACCATGTGATTCCCAACTGTGCATCAAACCCATCCTTTCCCATTCCCATCCCTGGTTATGGTGTATGTCAACTTGAGCCTCTTCAGAACTATGTGACAGCCCAGGCTCTATTTTGGATGCATGTGGGCTTCAAGCAGTATCTGCCAGTTGGTATGTGGACTGGCAAGTAACTTTGTATCTCTCTAAACTTCCTTTTCTTTTCCACAAAATGAATTCATTATGGTAAGAAAGATGGTAAGAATAAACTGAGCTAGACTTGGTTTACTAAGAATAAGCTGGTTTCCACTGGGGATGACAGATATTCAAGTAGTGTAGAATAAATTCTGACCAACTGTGTCTGACCATGATCCTCCTTACTCTCCTGTATGACTTATTTTTTCTGCTCAACTGTAAGTCTCTGTCTGACTCATCGTCTATGATCTGTTTTATAAAGAATCTCTGCATGAAAGCCTTCCTTGATCTGCAATCACAATTAGTCCTCTGTTGTCACAGACTGGCACATGCCCCTTGATAGTTCTCATTACACCCTTATCTGACTATACTGCACATCTGAGTGTTTCTTAGACTTTGAGAATCAGTTCTGCTAAAATATGTTTGTTCATCTCTTAGGTTTCCCTTGCCATCCAAGATCTTATTACTTCTGCTAGCCCCATAGATTAAGAATAGTTGTCATAGGCCATTAACATACTCTGCATCATTTACCTACCCACAAAGCAGAGGTACAACCATACGGGAAGTATATGATTCTTGGCATAGAGGAATGGATAGCTAGGATATAGTACTTAACTGCTAAACAATGCCCTGAAGCTTGGCTGAGTTCCCTGCCTTAAGTGCTGTGTAGCATTTTGGCAAGAAAGCTAAGTTTAAAGAATTAAGGTTTTATATGCAGTGTCCCTGTGTTGCAAGGAGACAAATTCTTAAGATGGCTAAGAATGTGAGTGTGCTCACATGGTTTACCCTCTTGTGGTTAACGAAAGTAAAGGAATTCATAACAATCACTGACCCCAAATTAAGATCTTTCAGCAATATTTAGGCTTAAGAAGTTTCATGTATTTCAACAATTTAAGGTTGTTATAAAATCATTTCTAAGGGTAATGTGGAAAGGCCACTCTGCTTTTTTTCCTACAATGCTAACACCTTTGTATTGACTTTCAAAAGCTAGGCTTTACGTGTGATTCCATGTTGTGTTTGCCCTTTACTCATGCTAATTCGACAGTCCTTCACCAGATAATAAGGTTAACACTGTAGGCACCTGTCGACTTATGAACTACCTGAGCACTTCAGAGATGACCATGGCTTCAGGTCCCAGCTTTCTCATCTCTACTATGAGAATAGGAACTGTAATGCCTTTTCTGTACAGAAGTGGTTATAAGATCAAAGGAGAACAATAGGAGAGCGTGTTTTGCAGTCTTTAAACAAGGAGAAGTACTCATAAGTGAGGAGCAGTTTGGACCAGGTAATTGACGTATAAATATCATGAAGATGCAGAATTTAATACTAAACTAATATCAATAATACATATAATTAAAATAAGCGCGGACTCTATACTTATATCTAGAGAAGAGGCAAACTCTCAAGGAGCACAGACACTCCAAGCGTAGTTTTATTAAACTGGTTGTAAAATTGTCTCCCATTATGCCATAAGCAGACATCTAACTGAAAGGGCTTACTTAAGTTCAGTCACATGGGGACAGATCATTATACCTGCTCAGCATTTTCTTCTGGTGTTAGGCGGGGAGCAGAGTGCGTTTTAAATCGGTAAGTGGAAAACCACCAAGCAAAGCAGAGAAATGTAAATGAGTTCATTTTAAAGTGCTAGCTGTAAACATATGCTTGCGCTTGCCAGGGTTTGACTTACCTCAACTTGCTTCACTGTGACTGGGTAATGACAATGACAGTGACAGAATGGGACATGGCCAGAACTGATATTGCTGGAGCTTCAACCCCATTTCATAGGAGATTAACATGGGGATTAATGGTGAGGCAGGTCATCCAAAGTCACATGGAGGATCATTAGCCTGACCAAAATCAGAGCCAGATTCTGATCAAAATCAACATCAAGAAGTGACTCCTTTTAAATTATTCCTGGTGCATGACCTATACATTAACAAGTCAGTTATAGTAGAGAAACACATTTTTGTTTTTTGTTTTGTTTTGTTTTTGAGACCAGGTTTTTCTGTTGTAACTCTGGCTGTCTTGGAACTCACTCTGTAGACCATGCTGGCCTCCAACTCATAGAGATCTGCCTGCCTATGCCTCTGCCTCTGCCTCTGCCTCTGCCTCTGCCTCTGCCTCTGCCTCTGCCTCTGCCTCTGCCTCTGCCTCTGCCTCTGCCTCTGCCTCTGCCTCTGCCTCTGCCTCTGCCTCTGCCTCTGCCTCCCAGTGCTGGGATTAGAGGCATGTGCTACCACCTCCAGGCAAGAAACACATTTTAAGCAGCAGCCAATAATCTTTAAATAGTATCAAATACAGCCCTGCTTTTATACAGAGGCATCCAATTTCATGTGTTTCTAAATCCTTCATATGCTTGCCCATCGTGTTACCACCCACACAGAAGTAAGCCATCACTGTACACACCGAATGGACTAAAGATCTATACTGACACATCATAAACACCTCAATACTTCCTTTCCAGTCCTGCAGAATGAGTTGCAGATTCACCAAAGAAGTAAATTGAACCCACACTTTTTCTTTCCTTGAGAAGGCTATTTTTGTATCGTGAAAAATATTCTTGAAAGTGAAAAATAGGATTAAAAAATTCTATGGCTTGTCCATAGCCTTGCTGATGGGCAACTTCATCTCTGTTCGTGGGTAGCTGTGCATTCAGGTGCTAAGCACTGTTTAGGAGCTGATAAGTAAGAAAGAAAATAGCACTCAGCCACGGGAAACACATCTATTTTGTAGACTATTTCTGTTTAATTAGAATGAAGGATGCTGGATTTTATGCTTACTTAAAGAATAGGAAAATGATTGAGAACAGCAAGTTTCTAATTTGACAGTGTAGAAGCAGTAAATAATTCCGTGTCCCTGGCTGACACCACTGGTTATCATTCAACTTCACACTACAATTGTCACAGCTTGGCTAAGGACATGTGAGTTCCTCTTTCCTCAATATTAGTTCTTTTATTTCGTAGTTAATTACCAACTAACAGGATTCTGTCTCTCTTGCCTCGGAATCATAAATATAGAAAAATAACAGCTTCTTTCTCCAAGAACCTTACTTTTGTCTCATTATTTGGCTCCCTTGAGAGTGATTTATTCTGAGGGTTCTTTGTGTTTCTAAGGTTACACATGCAACTTCTGTCTTCATATATAATACTTGAAAATAGCAGGCTTTTCTCTTACAATTAATGTATAATTTACTCATTAAAAATGGAGGGTTTTTTCCTGTTAGAGTTTTCATATCACAGGATGAATAGTTCTTGTCCATTTCTGAAAGAAAGAGACAAAAAGATTTATTGGGCATGCCGTGTAGCTCAATGCCAGAGTCCACACCTACTGTCTACATAAGCCTGGATTTGAACCTCACCATTAGACAACAAGACCACCTGGCTGTCTTTGAGAGGCGCTGGGTTTTAGAACTAGTGTTATGGAAACAAACACACTCAGCTTTCTTCAAAAGGAATGAAGTTTTGTGGCAGGACACTCTCCTACTGTACATGGGGGTCCATTCGCAGCTCCACCACAAAAACAAAGCACAACAAAAAGTCAAATTACTAAATACATCTCTCACATTTCTGCATATTGCTTTTCCTTACTGTTTCTGTTAAGTTGAATTTAGTTTGTCCTTTACCCATGGATGAAGCACTAAGCCATGTTTTTTTTTTTTTTTCTTTTTCATGACTTTATCATAAGAGGCCACACATGGTGCAAAATATCTTATCTTATTAACCCCTTCCCCTTACATTCAGCCACCCTAAATTTCACTTTCAGCTTTATTTGCAAACTTTAGCCCAAAAGTCACACTTCCTGAGATCCTGGGCACAGGTGAAGCCACTGTAGCATAAAGGAGAAAAACAAGCTAAACTGCAAGCCTCAGAAAGGCACTGACCAGAGAGAGTGCAATAATCATAGCAAGAATACATCTAAGCTTGACATGATCTTAAATGCAGAATAATAAGAGGAAAATTTTAAAGCAAGATACAACATTTTGTTTTCTTTTTTATATAAATATATCTACCAAGTATTAGTGAATCAAAATTATGTTAAATAGTCTACATTTCTCTTCATGGGAAGACTTTCAGATTTTTGTTTATAACAAATTAAAAGAATATTGTTAGCTAGGATTTCTGCCTGCTTTGGGGAATAGAGTACATTGGACTGTATATTTTCATTATCCTGGACTTTTGCTTTGTATTTTACTATCTTCATGCACTTTCTAAACTGAAGATGCATTGTTTGTTCTTGAATCCACTTGCAATAATATCTGATTATTTAAACTCTCTCTCTCTATCTATCTATCCATATATGTATCTGTATGTGTGTGTATGTATCTATCATCTATATTTATCTCTCTCTCTCTCTCTCTCTAAGAGATATAGATATAGATTTATAAATATAGATGATAGATACATACACACACATACAGATATATATATATGTATAGATAGATAGATAGATAGATAGAATGAGAGAGAGAGAGAGAGTGCTGGAGAGATGGCTTAGCATTTAAGAGCATTTGCTGCCCTCCGTGGTTCCTAGCACTCACATGTGACTCCAGTTTCATAGGATTAGATACCCTCTTATGGCCTCTGTGAGCATTGCACACAAGTGGTGCACAGAAATGCACTCAAACACATACTTTTTATACTAAAATAAAAAGAGATAGAATAACTTTTTTGATTCCATAAATATATTCCCTTAATTTATTTATATAGAAAGAAAAGTTGGGGTTTGGAGTCTCCAGTTTATTGGAGTCATGTAAATTTTTTTTCTAGCCATTTTACATGAAAGAAGATATTTAGTTTGTTCCCAAAGAGCCTGTGCCTCTGACTTGGTGCACCTTTTGATTCCAGATTTCCATGTCCCTATTGTCTACTGCAAACCGCTGTCAGCAGTTTTCTAGCTCCCTTTATCATCCTAGAGAGTCAGCCTTCTTGTCTAGCTCACTTTAAAATACCTGAGTTTGCTAATGTTGCAGCTTTCCACATTACAAAAGGCCTGGTAGTCTCCCCAGAGAAGGCAATTATCTGTTAAGCTTAAGGGACACAAATATCAGCTCATGCAGGGAAGTGCCTACAGAATCTGTTCATGCTGGGGCTGACCTGAATCAATTTTAGTGCCCTATAAATACAAATTGAGTTCTGGATAGAAGGTTAAAACTGCAACATTTTTATTAAAGAATTATCCTTCTAGGGTAACTGCGAATATTGAGTAATTTTCATCATGATTACTTGTGTCCAAAAGGACTCAAAATCAAAATAAAAAAGACAGCTATTTTGGAGTGACTTATTTTCGTTTCTACCTACTACGTTTTATACATTCATTCCTTTTTGTGTGGAATATATGTCTTCTTTTTATTCAATTATTTGAATCTGCTGTCCTGTGTTTTGGTAAAATCTTATAGACTATATACAGTGTATAGGCATGAAATGTAACTAACAAAATTAATTATAGTAAGAATAATAGTTTAAGTTAGTAGCATAAATGCAAATGTATCAAAGTAGGAAGTATTCATTCTTTTATAGACCATACAACATTAGCAATTCCTGATAAGACTGACCTGTGTCTTATATTAGGGACTGCTATCAATTTATATCTTATGTACTGTAGGGCCTGAACCTATATAACACATGCTTTATGGCTGGGGACAGTTGGAAGAGATAGGTCAGTGATAATAACCGTGTGTCTAAAGTTGTAGTAATTATTACTCCATTGGGTCAGGTTGATATCCTAGACGTGATGTCCATATAGCACGCAAAATGCAACTGTCATTTCCAGCGTCTTTTCTCAGCGCAGTATTGCACACAGATTTTCAGTGTGCTCTTTGATGAGATGTGATGCAGGTGGAAACTGCTAGTCTATGAAATTCAAGATTTGGAACTTTTGTTGTATGAATTCTGACAGTGTCATTGTTCAGAAACTGAGCATTCTGCTAATTTTATATCGGTTATAATAGGTTAGTGTTATGAGTTGAATTGGATACATAAAAAAGGATATATTAATATTTCAACCCTAGTACCTATGAATGTGACCTCATCTGGGGATAGGACCCTTGCAGTTAGAATTAACCTAACTTTAATCAGCATGGGTATTAATTGAACTTAAAGAGAAAATGCCATGCCAGGCATAGTGGCACATATCTTTAATCCCAGCATTCAGGAGGCAAAGGCAGGCAAATCTCTGAATAAGAGGCCAGCCTGGTCTACAAAGTGAGTAAGTTAGTTCTGGGTCAACCCACATAGTGTAGCCTAGTCTCAAAGAAAAATAAAATAAAGAAATGAAATGTGCCCACAGTGATACAGTTGCCCAGGGTAAATGAATGCAGAGACTGAAGGGTACAGCCACAATCTATGAAACAATTAGAGCCTCAGAAGCTGGAGAAAGGAAGGCTCTCAAAGGGCATACTTCTACCAACTCCTTGATACAGTAAATTTCAGATTTCTAACTGACAGAATAATAGTTTAAGTTAGTATAATAAATGCAAATATATCAAAGTAGGAAGTATTCATTCTTTTATAGACCATACAACATTAGCAATTCCTGAAAGACTGACCTGTATCTTATATTAGGGACTGATATATATATATATATATATATATATATATATATATATATCAGATATATAGAATATAATAAAATTTTGTTGTCCTTGTTTATGCAATGCAAAATTCTGTTATTTTTGGCCAGGCGAATGTTGGACATTGTTACTTTAACACTAGGGAACAAAAGTGGCTGGTAACCATTTAGATCATTTAGATTTTCTAATACTATTTCAAAATAGCCACAAACTGAATCAAAGCTAGAAACAAGAATTATGGTGTATGAAGAGAATTGTGAGCAATGACTTACCTGGAAAGAATGGCAGAGGTACGATTTGTACTTAGAGACATTGTACTAAATGGTAAATTCAATTCATTCAATATAATGTATCTTGAGTTCACTGTATCTCAGATTCCATGGGGAAAATGGATATACAGATATATAAGAGTTGACTTAACAAAACCTGCCTTTGCATGTGATGGAGGCAGGGTGTTTTCACTTACAATTATTGTATGCAGGTTCAGAATTTGGTACAGGTTAATATATTTTGTTCTTAAAGCTCAAATCTTGCATCAATGAGATTGTCAGATAAATTATGAAAGCTCAGTAAAATGTGTGTCTAAGGCATACAATTTTAGTGTTAATAAGTCCTATAGAATCTTACTGTTGATTTTGTACTAGCATTTGCTAAACACAGCTAGCAATAGGCAAGAGTAATGGTGTCATGTATATCAGGTATTGAGAAGTATCAAGGGTTGTGTGCAAGAGGAGAAAGCAAAGAGTCATTACCTGGATATGATCATGCTCCTGAACTTTCTGTTACTTGTCACCGATTTGCCATGTAAACAGGTCTGTGATAAAATTCAATGCCATCTGTAGTATTTAAGTATCAGGGTTATGATTAAAGTTGAACCCACAGTTTGTGCTTTTGAATAGATTCTGGGTTATTGTATAGCTAGGGCCCTGTAAGTTGAATAAGATTAAAAGTCCTATCTCAAGGGGCTGATGATGGCTCAGTGGATACAGGTACTTGTTATCAATCTGATACCCAGGAGCCACTTTGGGGAATAAGAGAGATTCCTACAAGTTGACCTCTGACATTCACAAATGCACTGTGATTCATATTCATTCACCCAAAAATAAATACTGATTTTAGAACACTGTGTATACTCCAGGATAATGTCTAATAGATTATTTTCAAATGTTTTTTAAAGAGAATACATAAGGTAACCATATGCATGAAAGTACTCACCATGTCTAACCTACTTTTATTATCAAAATTTAGGGCTCTGGATTAAGGCAGATTGGGTTTTTTGTTATCACTTGATCTGATAAAGCATTGCACTAAAGAAACACCAGAAAGGTCAGCTATTGATTCCATACATTTATTCTTACAGTGTATTAATTTTCTGTAGCAGCTGGAACCTACTTCTATAGTCCAAGGGCTTAAAACAATATATACATTCTGTCAGAGTCCTGAAAGACAGTGTGGGCTGACTCTTTCTTTTAAGAGGCTCCTAGGGATCATCTGTCCCTTCACTAGCTCTAGGCTTCAAGGCTGCCATTCCTTGGTGATTCTTGGCTTCATAAAAGTGGCTTTGCCTCTGTCTTTGCAGGACATCGTTTTCAGTGTGCATGCTCCAAGAGTTAAGGCAAGCACTGATCCAGTGTGACCTCATCATAACTTGCTTATACCCTGCAGTGACCTTATTTCTAAACTTCCAATAAGGCTGAATTCTTAGCTCTTGAGGGCCAGGGTTTCAACATATTTTATGTATATATAGTATATAAAAATCATTAGCTACATGCATTTAAGGTAACTGAAAGCCTTAACAACTGCATTCTACAATGAAGATCTGAAAGCATATCATTGGTACAGAGATATGAAAAAGTTTGCTTAGAAAAAATGTGTAGCCTTTTCCTAAACAGTTTCATGGCAAAAATTTAGAAACTATTTAGGTAAATAATAATGATTTTATTGACTAGTGATTCATGAATACTATATTTAAATATTTTATGACATGATTACAAAATAAGAGTGAGAGTCTATAATCCCCAATGCTTCTTTTAGCTTCCCTTATTTAAGGACCTTCAATTTTTTTCAGCTACTTCATTATTTTTAAAGCACCATTTAATTTTCAATTGTATAGACAGCATTTGTTAAACAATTATTCAAATCTATTTTAGGTGTGAGACTTGATGAAATCAATGCTAAAATATTTTAAACTGATATTCTTACATGAAAGTGTAGTTCATTTCACACACACACACCTCAGTAAATCAACCCAACCAAACATCTGAATGAATGCCAACAGCATAGATCACAGTTATCCTCAAAGACTGCAACTGTAGCAACAAGGGAGGGTCTTAGAATGTACAAACCCTTGTATTTAGGTATAGTATATACAATTGAAGATGAAAATGTTATCCTGCCACATTGGTTTGAAAAACTTCATATTTATACAGTGTTTGTACAAGATTTTGATACCGTGCATGGTGTTTTCTTCCCTTCTCCATTCTTAACAAGCCACAGAAGAATGCCAGTTCCATGTAACCAGTTACATATTATTGTCTTGATTTTTGCTATTTCTTGTATGGTGAACACAAAAGTCAAAGAAAGATTGTATCACTATAGGAAACATTTGGTCCTGAAAACCGTAATCAGTACTTTTCAGCTAATCAATAGAATAAATATGAGGAATACTCATGATACTTCTTAAGTCCAATAACTAATTGTTCTGTGCACAATGTCCTTCATATTGTAAAGGATAAAAAGACATATTACATATACCCATTTTAATTGTTTCCAGGAAGCAACTAACTCTCTGAAGCCTGTATGGTGCATCAGGAATATAAATGCACCCTCTAATGGAGCTGATTTTATCACCCTTAGAGCATAATCACAGTCAATAATTTAATAACACCCAGAGCACTGCCTTAGATCCTGGACACTAGCTACAGGACGGATACAGGAATGAGGCCATGTGTAGCTACATCCATAAGCTGTTCAGACAGTTGTTTCTTTACAGAAGAAAGTCTCGAGCTTACCTAATTTTGAGACAAACACTTTGAGCAACCTTATCAGATTTACGCAGATGTTTCTCAGGTGCCTCTTAATTTTGCTCTTAAGCTAATAAATTCAGATCATTAACACATACTGTCACAGTTTTCAGTACTCTTTTGCATTATGTAAGGATATATTCAAATTTGTAAAAATCAAGACAGACCTATTCAGTAATTAATAGAAGTACTACTCAGTGGCAAATATATTAGCTTCACTAATATATAAGCCAACAACTCAA
Organism: Cricetomys ansorgei; assembly: GCA_026225945.1. NCBI lineage: Eukaryota > Metazoa > Chordata > Mammalia > Rodentia > Nesomyidae > Cricetomys > Cricetomys ansorgei. Next base: position 1,788,805 of record JAMJFZ010004091.1, on the reverse strand, counting down.
GGAAATACCCATTGTAAATATTCTTTTTATTTTAAAAAATAACAAGACAGAAATTATTTATCTCTAAATGTCTAATGAAGAACTAGTAGGGTCAGCTAGCATTTTACTGAGCATATTACATGACAGAAAAAGATAAATCAACTGCTTTTATGTTGTAGATTCTTTTTATAAAGTAGAGAGAATTTGGTGGTGACCAGAAAATTACAATATGGTGGTCAATAGAATCTCAAGGACATTCTTGGAAGGATGGGTGAGAACTTAACACAGACTGGAATAAACCTCTGGGGAGATCCTAGCTAGGTGAATTGCACACGAGGAATAGGATTTAGATTTGGTCCATTCAGGATATAGGAAATACTTTGAGAGAATGAATGACATAATATATTCATAAGTAAGAAATCAAAATGCTGCAGTCCAATGAGTTTGGCCCAGATAAGCAACTGTAGGATGAGGAAATGGAGTGATCATGGAAATCTTGTATAAGTTACAAGTGAGTTTCACTTTTAGTAAATATGCAAGAGGGAGCCCTTAGTGTAATCTAAACATTGTGCACCAATTTTTCCATTGACATTTATTAGTATTTTTTGTATGTTTGTTTATAAGATAACTGTCTCTCAAGGAGACAGAAAAATAATGGTATCAGGTACTTTATTAGCTTGACTTAGTAACAATTTCACAGGATATACACACATGAAAATACCATGTTTTATACTGTTAATAAATATAAATATTTTATCAAACAAATATTGCTACAAAATAAAAAAAGAGGTGAAAGAAAAAAATACCCTCATTAATGTTGCTTCATAATAATGCACTTATTAATTTATAGGACAAAAATCATTCAAACGATCTCTTTTGTGAATTACATGCTTTTTCTCTTCTTCCTGACTCTCAGCAGATCTTAAAATAAATGTCTGATATAGCCAAATTCTAGAAGAAAAATTGACTCACCGTGAACAGAATCTAGCTCTGTAATCCTTTTTGGCAGCCTGACAAAAAAAAGCTGGTCTCTTGAGAACAGGTTACCATTCTGAATGGAAATACATTGGATATAGATGATCGCACTCTTGTATCTTTAAACCTTGCTCAGGAAAAGATAGTGATGCCTCCTCCATGCAAGAAGTCCATACTATGTATTGAAAACATCTTTCTACATATGAAAAGTCCCTTCCATCAGTCACTATTCAGATTAAGTCTCTGGTGCTGATCAGATAGGGTCAAGATTGATGTTCTTTCTATTCTTGGACAGATAACTTCTGATACCTCTTCCACTTATTTCAAATACTCTGTACAGCAGATATGCTCACCATCAGGGCTGTTCATTGGGCAACTCATTGCAACTAGGGAATAAGTTTATAAACATATGCAAATGTAGTAAATGTTGGTATACAGTATATTGAATTGAAATGTAGACATTTAACCTGTGAGTTTGAAACAATGAAAGCTGGATGGAAGCCTCCACTTATGGGTAGGAATCTGTACAGAGAGCAATTATTGGCTGTTCGACTGCAGCAGCAGGTGTAATGCCATGTGTGCCATGATAGAATTGTAATCTCGGAGAAAAGAAATGTATGAAGCTGATTCTAAAGCATTAATACAATCTGTATTGAACAATCACTAGTGTGGGTGCATAATTACAAATATACATACCTATGTATATATTTTTAACATGTATAGTCATTTCTGTTTATGTATCTTTCTAATGTGTGTGTGTACCAAGCAATTATGTAGGTTTTGTTTCTATAAATCTATCCCACACTGACCTAATAAAACCAAGGACGTAATTTTATCGTCACACTGATAGCCCTTTTAATGTTTTCAGCCTGATGGCTCATTGTACCACCCCAGCTATTATCATCTGTCTACCGTTTACATCCATCCCCTTTGCAAAGTATGAGTAGAGTTGCATCCCTGATCATTTTAAAAGAGTCTTCATGTTGAAAATGAAGACTGGATAGCTTATCGAAAATCTAATCAAAGTTCTAACATGTTCTGACCGGTTACATGGCTTAGAAAAGGTGAGGGGCAGTAAGCTAATTTGAAATGCTGAGAAGCTGGTAGTCAATCAATTTTCCCAATTAGATGATTAATAGCTGGGGAGTTAATCATCACCCGTCAGGGAAGAACAACCTCACTCCTCCTTAGACACAATTAATTGTTAGCCAGCAACATCTCACCATTGCCTTTTGCCTCTGAAGAGAGATGAGGTTTTCTTTGTCGTCTGATAGTCTAATTTGATTATCCTTTACAAGTCTTTCCTAACCAACAAATAAAAACTGAATCCTGAGTGACTGTGCAAATAAGGCAGATGCCCCTATAATGGGATTACACCCTAAGATAATCCTTTTTTGTTGACAATATCTCAGAAGAACAAAATATTTAGAACTCTTAACTTGCCAAACATAACAGCTTAGGCTTGCCTACCCCAAGTGTGCTGGGAACATTTACCTCATTATACATTACCTGTATAAAACCATCCAACCGAAGACGTGAGCCACACTGTGAGGCACAAAGTAGCTCATATAATTTGTCAAAATAACCAGAATTCAAATTTTGAAGTATAGCTCTTACTGAATGCAGATCCTGTTTTCGATGTCAGGAAGTTGAACCACCCTAGGTCTACTCTGCTCTCTGCATTTCTGTCAGTGAACCCATGGTACAGAAACAAAGTGGACGTCAGAAATAAAGGAAAAGAGAGCTGCAGCAATCAAACCAGTCAATTATATTTCTAAAATTTAGACGTCTTTGCTTGAACACCAGGAAACTTGATTTTCATTTTATAAAATTTACCTTGCCAAACAGAACATGGGGATAGTATTCGATGCCTTAATTGCCCGTCATTGACCTGATTAGTTTTGAAAAAGGCAACAACATGGACAACAGACTTTCCCATTACTGGCGTTGTTTCTTCAAACAGCATCAGACTAGAGACCATAGCACACAATCTTCATGGAGGGATTTTGCTGTTGTGGAAAATGGGGTAATTGTAATTTAAGCCCAATACACACCTATACACAAACACATACACACACACACACACACACACAGAGTGGCGGGGCAGGGGGGGAGACAGGAGCTACTGCTCATGATGCGATGTTGGAATGGTGTAAGTACCACTCCCACTTGGAAAGATTTGTGTATGACCAAATATGGGATTTCATGCTTTCAGCTTCCTCTGGCACATCCTTCTGCACTTAAACTCAGTCTTGACTCCAAATGATTTTGGATTTCTGAATTGATTACCTTACCCATACTCACAAATTTTCTCCTGTGATGCTAACATATTAACATATGCATTGACATATTTGTTTCTAATGTCTCATCTCTGCTTAACTGCTAAGCATATGGTTTTAAAGGTAAACTAGGATACCTTTCTTGAAAATATTCAGGTTGGCTTGAAATTCCCTTGTTATCCTAAAATAGAACAAAATCCCAAATGCTTCCCATCCATTGGATGGTTGGATTCTTTGTGCACCTGTCCTCCTGTCTGTCAGCCTCCCTAGTATTGGAGTCTAGCTTCCTTGTACTCACTGCAGGTTTTAATTGCTGAATGGGAGCCTACCTAAGGTGTCTTGGTGGTCTATAGGATTGACATAATCTTCCCCTAAAATGTCCATTACTGAGAATATCAGATGGGCAGATTCATACCATGACTACAGTTTCTACATTCATCCTACTTCATCAAAGATCTTTCCCTGACCATCCTATCTGTCTAAAATAGCCTTCCACTCCGTTATTACTGTCTTATTTTTTCTAGTTTATCCTTTATTCATAACTACCTAGCTACCACTTCTTTAAATTACATTCCCTATCTCCTTCAGGGCCACTTTATTTTCAATTGTATCCTTGGAGCCAAGAAGCATACTTACCATTTAGACCATCAATAGTTTCTTGAACGAGTGCCTAAGTGTTTCATCGAATAAATCCCTATTCTCTGTTTCATTGATTAATTAACTCATTGTTCCTTGCCTTCCTGTGTTGTCAACATCATTTTACATTCTTAATGTTTCCATTCATATATTGTTGGCCAATAATAATCTTTTAAAATTCTTTCCAATGAATGAATGAAATGCTACCTGATTTTCAAAAAAAGTTTCTGTCCGCAAAACTAACCTATGACTGTGCTGAAGTTCCTGGAGAACTGAGTTCATAGTGCTCACAAACTAATGACATTGTTTTTCACCTGACGGGACTTTAAAGACCATATAGTACAATCTTATATGTCATAGATGATAAAACTTGAGTGTTGGTTAGGTTAGAAGATTTCCTAAAGGTCAAAGCACTGGAAAGTTGCAGCTAAGCCTGGAATTTAAGTTCCATTGGTGCTTTTGTGTCCAGACTGTACAAGAACGCTGATGGTGTCCAGATCTTAATTTCTCAGAATACAGCTTCATGCAGGATAAAGGGATTGTTGTTTTCCACTTTGAAAGAGATGCACAACAGCATAGAATTCTATCAATATTTGCCCACAATTTTTAATTTCCTCCAAGATAATAATTGCATATTTTTGTTATTATTTGAGGACTTCAGACATAAGTACACTTTATGTGCCTCTGTTCCACCTCTTCTTTCACTTCCAACTCTTCTAGTTTCTCCTCCCACATTATCTCAAATTCATGACTCCTTTATTTATTTTTGTCATAAACATGCACACACACGTAGACAAAAACACAAAACACACAAATTCCAATTAGTTCTGCCATTATTTGCATGTGTTTGAGGCAGATAACTTATGATTAAGGTTCAATCAATCAAACAAACAACACTTGGTTCTCCCTCCCACAGCAGCCATTGCCTTCCTGTAGTTTTCCATCTAAGGATGGTGCCTTGTGAAATTTTCCTTCAACTGTGTTGTCATGTCAGCATGGTATGGTCTTTGTTGGCAGCCATATTGTTGAGAGTTCATATGTGCAACATCTGTCATGTCCAGAAGACAGTATCATGCAGCAGTCATGTAAGTCCTCAGACTCTTACAGTGTTTAAAACCCGTTAAGAAACACAGTCCAGATATCTGTATTTAAAAATCTTGGCATTTTAGTGGGAATGAATCAAGAAATCATTTGTGCATTCATCATAATGTGGTCCTCTGAAATGTAACTATTGGGCAGTTTGAAAATCAGTCTCATCAGTTAGTGAATGTGTGAAAAAAATCTTTAAAATGACAAATCCAAGAAATTTAAGCTGAAAAAGAGGTAGAAATGGTTTAGTAAAGTAGAAAGCACCCAAAGATATTTGGCATTGTATATCAGTGACACTTTTTCTAGCAGGTCCTTGAAGGAAAATATTTAATTCTGCTTCCTGTCACAAGGTGTAGTTCCTATAATAAAATTCCAAATGTGCTTAATATGCCGAGTATACATTTCTTAGTCTTAGTCTTTCACTTGTATTTGGTGGTTAATTTTTTGCCTGGTATGGTGACTCACACTTTTAATTCTAGCACTGGTGAGGCAGAGGCAGAGCATCTCTATAAGTCTGAGGCCAGCCTGGTCTACATAGAGAGAAATAGGTCAGCTAGAGCTATATAATGAGATAGTGTCTAAAATAAGTAAGGATACAAATATCGTTCTTATTTTACTGTGGTTTCTTCTTAGATACACTCTGAGTATCCATATATTACAGACACTATAATGATTATCAACAGCAAACACTCAACACAAACTGAAAATTATTCCCAGTGAGTGCCTGTCACAACCTAGGAGATTAATTTATACATTCAGGGCCAGCATCAAGCAAGTCTTTCACATTTCCCACCCCCATATGAACAGTTGACATCAGCATTTCAACGCATGAAGACTTCAGAATATCTTTGCAATACTTGCTTTGATTTCTTACACTCAACTTCTATCAGCATCAATTGGGTGATTTTTGATCCCTCAAAATAGCAAGTTTTGTTTCTCTGAGGCATGATAACAGTCACCATAATAGTACATGTTGTCATATATTCTAATAATTTTCCTTTCATATATTATTCAACATGATATTTAATCTATGGCTCTATATGAAATTCTATGGGTTTGTTATAAAGAAGAAGCATAACCTCCATGCATAAGTACATGCCATTTTGCTCATGTACAGATAGATTTTGAATAATTATTTAAAATAAACTTGACCATCATACCAAAGAGAAAATTTGTGTTAGATAAGAGAAACTTACATTTTCAAAGCATATAGCCCAGTCTGGAAAACGGTGGTTCATTAATAACTATCCATAGGTCACTTGAAAGGATCTCAATGAGTTTAGGACTGGGAATTATGTGGTTTGTAAATAGTTTCCGTTGGCTTGAACGGTCTAAGTTTTCTAAATTTTGCTAAACCTACTCTGTGAAAAGCTACTGGTAAATAGAGTTTTATTTTGTTTTTCAATCAGGGTTATAGTTAATTTCAATTAGGGAGAAGTACAAACCTGAACAATGTCATCTTTACTACTGTCTTTCAAAATATAGTCAAATAAGTAAAGCGTATTTGAAGGTAGGTAGTACTTTCTTCATATTTTCTGTTTTATTATTTTCATGTGTCTTGTTATATTTGTTTTATCATATCCAATAAATACCAAAAGCTTCCTAGGGGCCATTTCCCTTTCTTCAGTAATGTAGCCACTGATATCTTGCCCATATTCCAGTAAATTACCACCAGCCCACCCAGGCTCCTGAAAGTGACTCCATTCACTCAAAAAGGGAAATCAAAAAAGTATCTGAGGACTGGGGGGGGGGGGAAAGACTTTAAAGTGAGAAAGGGAGGAGAATGGATGTTGAAAATGACTAAAATTTATTATAGACATGTATGAAAATGTCAAAAATCGATGAAGTAAATAAGTGCATTTCTAAGAGAGAAATAAAGCTCACCAGTAATGAGGTGCCTGTGGAATGTTCTGGTGCCTGCAGGAGGTCCTGGTCCCTGTAGGTGTCCAGGTCCCTGAAAGACATGGTGAGGCCAGCAGGATGCCCCGGTGGTTGCAGGATATCAGGGTGCCTTCTTGATGCCCGGTGCCTGGGCAATGTCGGGGTGCCTGTGGATCTAGGCAGTGAGGCCCCACTCCAGATGGAACAAGCATGACAAATGCTTGGTCTCAGGCTAGTATGCAATGAATGTCCATGATAAGAGCAGCCTGCTGCTATAAACACCAAGGTTATGCCTGTGATTCATGCTCAACTTAATTTTCTTTTATTTCTCCTCCTCCTCCTCCTCCTCCTCCTCCTCCTCCTCCTCCTCCTCCTCCTCCTCCTCCTCCTCCTGTTTTAAGGGTGAAACAGGGGCCAAGGAGGAATGGGAGGAGGGTGTTATTTAGAGACATTTTTGAAACTCACATTATTTTAAAAAGCATTATAGAAATTTAAAAATAATAAAATAGAAAATAAAACTCACCAGTACTTAAATAAAGTTACACATTTAAATTTATTTTCAAAAAATTTAATGTTTAGGCAGTATTTTTTAAAATGGCTGTAAATTTCCAAATAAGGTAAACATTTTTTCTAATATTGAACTAATGGGGTATTATGCTATAAAATACAATAACAACACTTACTAAACTTTACTACTCTTTTCTAAAGTGCATATATTGTCATTTGAAAGAGTTCCCTCTTTCTAATAGTTAAGATTGGTGAGGAAGCTGTGCAATCTCTCCTGTGAAAGAGGAGAGAGGAAGGAGCAGAGAGAGGAGGTGGGGGCGAGGAAGGAGGGGGTGAGAGGCAGAAGAAGAGGAGAAGAAATGGAGAAAGGAAGCCACCATCAGATATGATTTAAGTAAGATAAATGGAATACTGAGTTTGGGGAAGATAATGGGGGAAAGGGAGTCCAAGGAAGAAGATTGTATCTACACCCCTTTGTCGACCATGTTCATGGCCTGGGAGTTGCTCATGTAAAGTCGTTGTGACTTATCTGTCCTTCATCAACACCCCATCCTGTGGTTTTTGCTTTATTGGTTTTACCAATTTTTTATAACTGCTGAATGATTTAGTTCCATTGTGCCTGGAACTGTCCTGCTTAACACATTAATAAGTAGTAGAGATACAGGCTTCTTATCCTTTGTTTAGCAACCAGAATGTTTTTTTTTCTATCACAAACAATATAGATATTTTTCAATAAAAGGCAGGGACATCTAGTCCAAACCAGGATCTCTATGAGTGAGTGGGCAGAAAATGAGAACAAACTTCAGGAGCTTAGAGTATCTTCTCCTTGACTATACTTATGAAATATATACTTTTTATCTTGTAAGATTAAAGCTGTATATCTTCTGCTCTTCTGCTGTGTCAACTTATCCTGTGTCTGTATCATCTGGTCATAAGTTCTGAAAGAAGGCAAGAGTACTAATGGATTTAGTAATAGCAAGAATAAGAATAGCAATAGTGTCCAAAACCAATACATAGCGACACAGCAAGCTCCAGTATAATTTGGAGTGTTAGAAAATGTGCACCCAGACAATAAACAAACACAAAATCAGTTGCTCAAAACACAGGAGGAAATTTGGCATGCATTTGCTGTGTAACTTGAAAGTTGATCAAAATTGGGAGAAGCAAGAGCTAGACAAATGGCTCAGAGGTTAAAACTGATTGATGCTTTTCCAGAGCACCTAAGTTCAATTCCCTGCACCCACCTCTAATGGTCCACAACCACATGACACTTCAACTTCACGGGATCCAGTGCCCTCTTATGACATCTGCAGGTACCTGTACAAATGCAGCATACACTTACATAAACAGAGACACATACATTAAAAAATAAAAAAAAATCTTTTAAACAACAAAGGGAATCTGGTGTGAGGAAATGCATCAGGAGAAAATACAGAATATTAAAGAGGTTTTCAAAAATCATGATGGTATCCACCCAACAGGTAAGCACATGGAAAGCTGTAGCAAGAAAATCCTGAGTTTAAAGCTAACCTACATTGTGGGATTCTGCTTCAACCAAATCAAATATACATGAGGAGTTAAGTTAATGATAGTGAAGAGAAAAATGCAGAATACTGAACTTAGAAAAATAACGTTAAAAAAGCACTGATCATATTATCCAAAAATGCTAGTGTTTGACACCTCAGATCAAATAGCAATTTCATGAACACAGAAAGATACTTCATGTAAGTCTAGAGCTGATTAGCAATTATCAACAGACTATAAATTTAGGCAACACAGGCCTAGCATAAATCAACCTATCCTGAAAGTAGATTCAAATATGTCATGGAATAGTAGTAAGACCTATGGATTAATATTTACTATACAATAGAAAAAATCCACATTAGTTACTAAATAATGCTAAGTATTTATGTTATTTAAATTAAGCAAATGAATGTCATTAACACGCCATCATTTCCAAACTCTGAATTTGCATAATGATGTTAAATGTACAATATCTGCTCCTAAAGGGATCCCAATGTTTCCAAAATTAAAACTAAGTGAGCCCAAACTAATTTCCCCAATCCCTTAATTTTTCAGAAAGTTATTATCTTTCACCCTTTTCCACACAGAATCTATTTTTGTGTTCTGAAGGAGTATAGGGTGTCTATTTAATGCAGCTAAATGGACCGAGAAACAAACACAGATGTTTAACCATGAAATCTAACTTTGAAACAATCCTTGGAAATATGCTGAAATGTTTTTTTAAAGTATCTTAAAGGTTGAAATAAAGTATGATTGCAGTGACCTTCACTGTGAGCAATGTCAACAATGTGGAATTATAAGCAAAACTTCTATCTTCCTGTTTGGTCTTGTTACCATTGAGTGACATAAATGTAAATTTCTAAAATATCATTCTTAGCAAAACCTAATTCAGTAGGTTTTGTTATTTAAGGCTTAAAACATAGAAAATGTGCATTTAAACAAGTGTGTCGATACAACATTAATATTTTCTATTTTCCTTTCCATATTTCATACATATAAAATTTTATATATATAAAATTTATAAATATATGTGTGCGTGTAGTAGGGTTTAGAATAATGCCAAGTGATATCATTTCAATCATCTTCTATTATGAGAAAGATAAACATAAGAGTAACATTCATGTTACAGCTGAGTGTGCATATATATACACACACACACACACACACACACACACACACACATGTGTATGTATATACATATGTGTGTATACATACACACACACATATATATGTGTGTATATATATATGTATACATGTATACATATATATATGTGTGTGGGGGTGTGTGTGTATTCCCCTCACCCGGTTAAATGTCAAGGAGAACCAGTAGAGGGAGCTTTTATCCATAAGTCTACATTCCATTAATGGAAGAATTGATCAAATGATATGTGATGAAAAGTAAAGCAAATGTAAATATAAACACGATGTCTGTGAAATTGTAATAGTTGAAATAAATTAAGATTCTTGATGTTTAAGTTGGTTTAGAAATCAGAAGTCAGTTGCAAGGCAATTTTGGCTACTTCCCATGTGTCCATCAATATGCTGGATATTTTCAGACTACAAGAGAGCTGCAAGGATATATGTTCAGTTTTTGCTTCAACAAATTTGTACCTGAGAATAATTTTTAGCCTGTCATAAATACACAGTGAGTAAATATATTTCAGAGATAATGAAATGTTATTAATAAATATTACAGAGAATATAAAGCACAGGAGTGTTAGAAAGGACAAAGCTCTAAGTCTGTTACCTAGTTCTACAAGGATGAAGGATAAGCGTCCATAAAGAAAGGCATCAGAACAGCATGAGTAGAATCCTTGATGCAGACTTAAAGATGAAGGATGCCATGTGTGGATAACCCTAGTGCAAGATTCAACTGAGGGATGGGAAACAGTTTAATATTGAGTAAGACCATGAGCACTGGCATGGAGCTGAGAGTCACAAAGAAAGTAGCTAGAAACAAGAGCTCCATTCAAAATAAGAACATCAGGTCTGCGGAAGGAGCTGAAGGAACAGCATGGCAGATAAATTAAAGGTACATATCCTACAAGTTGGTCATAGCCAATATCTAAGCCAGTGATGATTAACTCAGCTAGCTGACATCTTTTTCAAACCTCACAAAAACCTATCTCCACTGAACAACCACTAAAGAGTGTAGTGGTAACGACACCATCAACATTTAGGAGTTTTTAATTTATTCTTTAACTTCTAAGACTGAATTTAGTAAATTAATAAACATAAGTTAACATTGACAGTGACCAGTGAGTCTGTTTGTGGAGTTTTGTGAAGTTGCCTTTACCTCCATGGTTCATTGCCTGCCTTTTCTGTAGCCTTCTGCTATATTTTTCTTGTTTTCAATAACCCAAATAAATATTACTTAGAATAATTTAATAGTAGTAATATTTAGAAGTAGCAGCCAGGTATACTGAGGAGAGATGTCTGATATAGTTTTCCATTATGCATCCTTGATCATTCACAAGCATTTTTCCTTAATTTGGATCAAACTACTGACCCTCCATCTTCGTGAACCATGGGAAAATGGATGAGGTCATTAATCAGATTATAAAGTTCACATAGACAACCTATGGAAAATGGTGAGGTTACAAAGATAATTTGGGTTCTTCAATACTAGATCAAATTTTAATAACAGCCACTGAAAGTTTTAAGTAGAAGTTGAGGCTGCTAAGTCAACTCTTCAGAAAGATTAGTGCAGGGGTCACGCTTGGGACAGCCTGAAGAGAGGGGAATTAGCAGTCGATGGCGAAGTCAGAAGGCTGCGCCCGGCACAAGTATGCACTGATTTCAGCGTCAATGAAGAAGAGCAGTTAAGTAGGTAATGGGAGTAAAACCCGGTGATTACCAAATGTAAGGATGGAGGAAGCGTTGTCAGCAATGATGGATACATACAGTTTAAGTGGTTGGTGCAATAATGAACACATTCAGAGAAAGAACTGACATTTGGTTAAAAACTGTGAATTTCTACAGTGATTTCCAGACTCAGTGGGAGATATAAGGATGTGTGTAAATACTTTGAGGAAATGTGCCACATATTGTCATAGTGTGATGGTCAAAAACTCATAAAGAATATTAACCTGTAAATATTTAATACCCTTTTCCCTTTAAAAATATAAAAGACATTAAGTAGAAATGGCATCACTTTTCCAAAACATATGGATGAAAACAGGCAAACTTTAGCTCCTTCAGATGTCAGCCCTGTGCGACTAACAGCTATTTTATGTCGCTTCTTTTTCTGTAATCTGAAATCCAGAATGAAGTCACAGCGTCAGTCAATATGCCAGCTACTCTACAGAGTGGAATTGATTAGCAAGGAACAATGCTTGTGAATTTCAATTAAATTTCCCCCTGTCTTATTATTATGGAGAAGGCATTTCAGAGTCCAGAGAAGGCACAAATAGGTATGATATGACATGGGACTTGACAAGTATCACATTTATCCCCATTAGAATTAAGCCATCAGTGGGCCTAATGGAACAACTGGCAGATGCCTGTTTTTCTGAAGCTAGCCACAGGGTCTTCTTCACCAGGGATATTTGTCATGCCTGGAATATTTTAATAGTATCTTATTATACTTTGATTATTAGATCAAATTACGGTTTTACATTTTTATATTTGCTTAAAGAGTCACTTCTTTTTGAAGCTCTAAATTTACAATTATTTTCTGCTCTCTTGTCTGAATTGAGAATTCAGTGCCTTAAGCATTATGTGTGAGATTTGTAAGTACCTGTGGTATGAAGCTCTAGCCCCACACAGTAAAAATTGGTCTCTGATAATAAATAGCCTTCAATTAGTAGCATGAATGAATGAATCTTATGCAAAATTGCTGTGCAGTTTCAGCACCAAGACACAGACAACAATAGCCAAGAAAGCCAAACCTAAACATGGTTGAAACAGATACATTTCCTAATCCCTTATTTCAGCATTAATTTCTGAGCGTAACAGGAGATGCTTTTATTTTTGTTGCCTTCGTTTTCCCTGATTAAATATATGAGAAAGTGTGGAAACATTTTACTCATGAAGCCAATAATTTTTTATCCCAAACCACTTAATTCTGAATGTCACATCAACAAACAGTAAGACAACTTACTTAAACATCAAGTAATTAAACTTAGATATGTACTAATAACTTTGAATGATATAAACTGTGTCACAAATGCTTCAAGAATTTTCATTCTCATGTCAGTTTTGTACTATTATTTAAAGGTAGCTGGCCCAATGCTTGCTTATATGCAAATATCTATCAAGTAGCTGTTAAATATCATTGTATTAGAGAATTTGTGAGTATGAATTTTCAGTAATCAAACTGTCCTTCCACTGTTGCTGGAGAATGGAGTTATCAAGTCAAGACTTTGGAGAGGCAAGGGCATCTCTCTGCTTGTATAATGTCAAAGGCCAGTGCTGAACTTACCCTTCATCTCACACAAGTTCAAAAGATGCACAAATCTTTCTAGTTGGATAGCAGTGCGTGTATATCTTCCATATCACAGCTATGGGGCTTGTTTCAGTGCAGTAAGGTAGGAGCAAGAGATCTTCTTACTGGTGCAATATTGTCTGTAAAAAATTATCACCTGTAACTCATAATGCAAGACCTTGCCAATGCTGATTTCTTTATTCAATTTAAATACTGAGATAGTAAGATAGAATATGGCCTATGTACATAGAATATTCACATCTTAAACTTAAGGAGTTTTTTTTAAAGAGACTGTAACTATAAAACCCTATCAACCTTTAAAAATATATAACACATATAATATATTACATATGACATATAATATATATTACCTATATATTTACAATGCATATATTTTAAACAAATTCGGAATTTTAAAGTTTCTTTCTATATAATATTGGAAACCACAGTAACAGAATAAGTATTTGGAAAAACACAATAATATTCACAGACTGATAATAAACAAAGAGACAACTAATCTATTAAGAAATTTTATTTCTAGTAATAATATTTAGATATCAATTAAAATTCAATGATGATCATTTTATTTATAAACACACAGAATTAGAAACCCAAAGTTCATCTTTACCCATACCTGGCACTATATCATGAATTTTTTATTTATATCTCAACTGATCTTCAAACAACACTGCATGCATGATATTGTTATATTTAGTAGAAAATGAAGCCAAGAAAATGGGGAGTTTAGTGACCTGCACAAGCTCACAAAGAGAAGGAATTGAACCACAATTGAATCAAAGACTGCACCATATAAACTTCATCTTCTTTTTAATTTTTTGCTTTTTATTAAAAATAGATTTTTTTTCATATATACATATATATATATATATATATATATATATATATGTATATGTATATCTTGATAACGGTCTCACCTCCCTCCACATTTTTGAGTTCTTCCCACCTTCTCTCACATCTGGATATGCCCTCTTTCTTTCTCTCATTAGAAAACAAGCAGGCTTCTAAAGGATAATAGTGAAAGAGAACAAAATATAATATGATAAAACATAAGCCAACACTTCAGAATAGGACAAAACAAGCAGAAGGAAAAAATACCAAGACAAGGTACAAAAAACAGAAACCCACTCATTTGCACATTCTGAAATTCCATAAAGACACTAAATTTGAAGCCATAGCATACACAAAAGGACCTGTAAGTTAAAAGTAGAGTACAAAAAATATGTATATAAATAAAATTTAAAACTAAGATAAAATAAAAATAAAAAAAGGAAAAGCCCTAACACAACCTTGTGAGTTAAGAAACCTCCAAACACACCATTTGAGTTCATTTTTTGTTGCCCATCTACTGCGGGGCATGCAGCCTACCCTTAAGAGTACCTTGTTTTTCCAGTGATACTCCCTTGTGAAATTTTCATTTGCCAGTGTTTATCAACAGGAGATTGCTTCTGGGTTAGGAATGGGACCACATGTTTACTTCTTTCAGCTGCAGGGTTGGTTTTGGTGCAGATCCCAGCAAGCCCTCTACAAGCTGCCTCAATCTGTCATGTTATATGTGTGTCAATCATTTCAATCTAGAAGATCTTGTTTTCTTCGTGTCCTCTATCCCCTCTGGCTCTTAGACATTTTCTGTCTTCTCTCCATGAATCCTGAGGGGCAGGATTTAATAGAAACACCCTGTTTAGGGATGGGTGTTCCAAAGTATCTTAACTCTCTGCATAATGTCTGGCTGTGGGTCTCTGTATTTGTTCTCATCTCTGATGTTGGTTGAACGAGTCACTATTCTATGAATATAGCAGAATGCCATTAGATGTCATTTGATTGCTTTTTTTTTGGGGGGGGGGAGAAGTATTTGTTTTACTCTAGATCCCTGGGCTATCTAGTCTCAGGTTCTTAGTTGTGAATGGGTTCCATCTCATGGAGTGGGACTTAACTCAAATCAGATATTCATTGATTACTCCCACAAGCTTTGTGCCACCATTGCACTAGCACATCTGGAAAGCAAGACAACATTGTAGATCAAAGCGTCTGTGGCTGGATCAATGTTTACATTTCCACGTCAGTATCAAACAGTCTCTTCCTGTACCAAAGACACTAGAAGGTGAAGGCTCTATGTAGGTACCAACTCAACTCGTTCCATGAATTGTATAGATGTCTTCAGCAGTGGTGCCCTGGTACCATGCTGTTAGCTAATGGCGACTGACCTATATAGTAATGGCAATGGCCTGGATTGTTCAGGGTACCCATGAGGCCCTTTTGGCCAAGAACTCAATTAAATATAATCCAATCCCAGGAATGGATCTTCAGTTGGTGACAGAACATGGAAAATTGGTGACAAGACATGGAAAGCAGGACTCTATTCATTATAATTTGCCAATATCATTTATAGCATTTTCTAGCACAGATGCTACTGTATTAGGTTGCCATAGTACCCTTCAAATGGCCCTTGATTTTAGCTGTCTCTCCCTATATTCCCTCCTGCATCCCCATTTCCCCTCAGGCTCCCCACTAGATCCTCTCATTCCAGCACCCACTTCCATCCATAAATATCTATTCTATTTCCCTTTCCTAGGTATCTATCTGCCCTCCGATAGTCACTTACCTTTTACCCAACATTTGTCATTCTACATATTGTTGTTGAATTATCACTGACATCACAGCTACTAGCTACATATAAATAAATGCATGCATTTTTTTTCTTTCTGGGTCTGATTTTTCAGAATCTGTCTTTCCTGATGATTCTTTCTAATTCTGTCTAATTACCTGTGAATTTCACAATTTCATGTGTCCTTTTTCCCTTGCAGCTTTGAAAATTTTTACTTTGTTCTGTATATTTAGTATTTTGATTATATATGCTGATGGGACTTTATTCAAAATATTCAATATATTTGATGTTCTGTATGCTTCTTGTACCTTGATAGATGTTTCCTTCTTTAGGTTAGGAATTTTTTCTTCTATGATTTTGTTGAAATATTTTCTGGCCCCTGACCTTTTCTTTTCTCTATTCCTATTTTTCTTACATTTGATTCTTTCTTCTTTTCATAGTGTCACAGATTTCCTGGGTACTTTGAACCAGAATTTTATGTGTGTTTGTTTTTAGATCTTTTTTTCTTTGACCAAGGTATCCATTTATCCTTTAATGTCCTCAATGCCTGAGATTCTTTCTTCCATCTCTTGTAGTCTGTTGGTGAACTTATCTTTGATGTCCCTGTGCAAGTTTCTAAATTTTTCATTTTCAGGTTTCCCTCAGATTGGGTTTTCTTTATTGATTTTATTTCTACTTTCAGGTCTTGAAATATATTATTTATTTCCTTCCACTCTTTGTGCTGTCATAGATTTCTTTATGGGGTTGTTTCATTTCCTCTTTAAGGACCTCTATCCTATTCGAAAAGGGTATTGTAAGGTTTTATTTTTTCTTGTGTTGCACTGGCATAGTAATACTCAGGGCCTGCTGTTGTAGGTTTCCTGGGCTCTAGTGGGCTCATATTTTCCTGAATGTTACTGATTGTGATTTTACTCTGTGGTCTGGATGTCTGGGTTAGGGAAGACTATAGTTCTAGATGCTGATATGTTGTCTTGTCTTTCTTGGTTGGTTGGTAGTTTCCGTGGTTTCTGTTGCTCTCTCTGATTCTTATGAGAATGTAGTGGCTGTGTGTTGCCTGGTAGGAAACTCTTCTGGGATCCTGATAGGTGTGACTACTGGACTGTCCAGGTAAAATGTGTTTCTAGGTATTGGGAGCTGACACTTAGGAATCTTGAAGGGCTAGAAGGGGTGTGATAAGGAGTTCCACAGGAGGCAGGAAAGCAGAGTGTTCCACCAGGAGTGCTTAGTAACCTAGGAATGGGTACAGAGAGTGAGGAGAAGCCATGGCAGGTCACTGTCTAGAGCCTGAGGGATTGGACATGGAGTCATGGACAAAGAGGTGAAGATCTGCAGCTGGCCTTATTGTTTCTCTGGCTGTCCTGGTGGAGTCCTAGGGGATGCCTGCTGCAGTTAGCCTGCATAGAGCTATGATTATGGGGTAGGCAGTTAGAAGGGGAAGATCCACATGGTCTACTAGAGATGGGGTCAGGGGATGAATGGATGTTACAGTAGATGGTTTCCTGCAGAGCTGAGGTATGAGATGGGAAATTGGACTTGGGAGTATGGAGGAGAGGAGAAAATCTTCAGTTTGCCCACCTACCTTGCTGGCTGGAGTGAATCTTTACCTTTTTAATGTCCACTGGGAGCAACAAACAATGTTTTCTCTTGACAGCTAATGCTTCCATTTGCAGTAGCAGCAACCAAAGATTGTGAGTAGGATGGACATTGTACTACCCACTAAATTGCAAAGGATACCTTATCTTGGAGGAGATTATTAATCAAGCAGATGCAGCTTCAGTCATTATGTACTCTTTTTATTAAGCACTGGAAGTAAGTCATCATAAGACCTTCTACAACCTGTAGGGCAAAGGATCATCTCATTAGGATAATGGGGTTCAGTAAAAGGATGGTCTCTCCTCCATCAGGGAGCAGAGAGGAACATTTGTTAACAATAATCATTGAGTGCTTCATTTTTATCTTTTCAGATCTTGTTAATGCATTATTACACGAGGCTAATCATTTACACGTATATACTTTAATCAGAACAAAATATGTTTGTCTTAAAGGTAACTCATAAAATTAAGAACAATTTAAACTCATATTGAGAATATGATATTAGAAATAAGAAAAGTATTTTGTTTACATTTGTTATCCAGCAAGTCTTATATATTATATATTATTAATATATATTTATATGTATATAAATGTGTAATATATAAATATATATTTATAACATTTTTATTTTTATAAATATTTTTAAATATTTTATAAATATTTTAACAAATTTATAAATAATTTTATAATATTTATAATATATAATATATAAATATAATATATAAATGTGTAAATATATATAAATGTGTGTGTATTATTAATTCTCAAATTTTCCATGACAGTAAGAACAAATTACAAATATTTCATGCGAACATATAATCAATCACAAATACAATCCATGATTAAAACTTTATTAACGTCATTATTATGCTACACTCGTAGACAACAGCTATTGAAACAGTAGTAAAATAATACAAGAGCATAATGTGACTTCCTTTTTGAGCCTTCAATGAACTCTTACTAACCAGATTATTGAGTAATAACTTCTAGATTCCTTTCTAGTAATTTTACCTTTATAAACTAATGCACACTTACAGTTACAATTAGCATACAATCATGTATCCCTATTATCTCTACATACTATTACATCATGAGTCCTCTTTGTATGTCATACACTAAAGATAATTATATTAATTATTTGAAAATTTCAGGCAATGTATTCTGATGACATTCACCCCCAACTCCTCCCAGGTCCATCTTCAAACTTGTAGATTTGTTCTTCTTTTTATTTTTCCCATATTCAGACAAGTTTGCGTTACCCAATTACTATTGGGTGTGGGGCTGCTCACGTGTGTGGTAGGCTCCCACGGATCCTGTCATTAAAGAAAGCTGACTTTCCCTCTCACAGCAGCTATCAAATGCCAATAGCTCCTCGGCTAGTGGAGGAACTGTCATGTCTACCTCCCTGCTTCTTTGCTGGAATTTTGTTTGATTGGAGCTTGCATAGATATTATATATTCTGTCAAACCACTGTAAATTTATATCCAGAAAATACAACAAGGAATTATTTCCTCAAGTGTATGGGCTGTGCAAACTGTACTCAGTGTGTTAAAGAATAAATATGAAGTTGGTGTGTGGGTGGGTAGGGAAGGGGGATGAAACTGAGGAGTAGGAGAAGGGAGTGAATATGATCAAAATACATTGGACACAATTTTCAAGGAACTAATAAAGAGAGAGAAAAAAACAAGAAGACTAAAAAAATAAACTAATTAAAAAATAAAGACAAATGTACTTGACAATCTGCTTTATCAACGAACATCAGAGGATTAACTTCAGCACTACCACTTGTTGACACAGCATGCAAACAGTATTTAGTTATGCTTTTTCCTCAGAGTTTCTTCCTCATTTTTTTTCCTTTTTGATAGTTTTAATTTTTAATGTTTGTATTATATGAGTTAACAGAGGCCATTTTCATACAGGTGCATAATGTTCTTGAGAATACTCCAGCCCAGACCCCTTGCCCCCCACTTTCATACCTGTACTGCTTCACATAGTGCCCTTAGCCTCTGAGAGAGTTTCACTGCTAGTCTTAAGCCCTCAAGTGCATATACGATTTCATTTTCCTGTAAATTCTAAAACCAACACATAAATGAAATGAGAGACTGGTATACTTTCTTAATGATTATCTTTAATACTTTTTCCCAAAGATGACTTCATTCTTTCTGTCTGAAAACAGCTCATTGTCTATACAATCCTCACTTTCTCTTTTGCTCTGCTGGTAGACTTATCACTAGTTCTATTACTTAGCTATCGTGAATAGTACTTAGTTTTTCTAGGAACTTTTATACTGACTTCTATAAAGGCTTCTTTTTTTCCTTTTCTTTTGAAAGTAGTTTCTTATCTCTCTTTTTTATTTTTTTTTAAACCAAACAATCATCCTGCTGGCAGAGGTGGAATTTTCCATACTCTTGATGTAGCTTGCCCAAGGGTACTTGCCTTTTCGGTATCATCATTGTGGACTCACATCTGCTTTTGGCCACCTCAGACCCTCACTCTTCCCATTGGACCACAAGGCAGTTAAAGATTGATGTCAGATAAAATAGAAAGTACAATTAATGGCTAATTTTCCACTTCTATGTCACCATTTTTATATCACTAGTTTGGACTGTATAATATTATATTTTGAAGATTTTTATTTTGGTGTAATCAGGGAATGGTGAGATGGCTGGGCAGGAAAAGGCACTTGCTGATCTCCCAGAAGCCCTTTGTTTTGTTTCCAGAACCCATTTCAGGTGGGTGATAATCACTTATGAGACCAGCTCCAGGGGATTCTACATCTTCTGGCTTCTGTGGGTACCCATACATATGTGCTTATACAACACACACACACACACACACACACACACACACGCACACGCATACGCATGCACACACACACACACACACACGCACACGCACACGCATACGCATGCACACACACACACGCATACACATGCACACACACACATGCATACACATGCACACACATACACATGCTTTCTCTCTCTCTCTCACACACACACACAGGACTAAATAAAGTGACACACACACACACACATACACACACACACACACACACACAGGACTAAATAAAGTGATAAAGTAAAAATCTTAGCTCAATGTAAAAAAACACAACACAATGGAAATATTCTCACTGGAATTATTCAGGAGTCATCGAACAAAATAAACTTTTGATCAAATAGTGACTGAATGATTATCTACTGATGGGGAATTATTTACTGGTGGGAAATTTCTACTCAAATAATCAGTGAATATAATTACTTCTAAGGTATAATTAGTGTGTAACTTAATTGACTCTTAAATAGATCTGCCTCTGGCTTGTACATATGAGAAGTTCAGCAAGCCTACAATTCAACCATTCGACTTCAAATCATCAATAGGTTATTTCAAAGGCAATGAAGTCCTTGAATTTTCATGACGCTATCTTTCCAAGGCTTTCAGCCAGAAGGCACTCAGCGTATCAGGTTTTGTGAAAGATTTCATAACCTCTTCACCTCTCCCTGAGCATAACATAATCTTATAAAATTATATACACAACTATATTTATAGATTTAGCATGTATGTAATTAAACATATACATATATAATAAAGTACACATATAATGTGTAAATATATGTGCATTATATATACAAAGTAGGTATTCTTTGTATGTACATACATGCATCAAACACATGCATGCTTTTGCGTCTTAAACTTCACTTTATGAAGTGTATTTATAATCAACATTCTCTAATGAAACAACTGTTAGACTGAATATATATATATATATATATATATGAACTATATTGTACATATATATATATATATATATTAACATATTTATTTAAAAGTGATTGGTTGGATAGATGCTGGGAGTGATGCAGGGGAACAGCAGCCAGCATTGGTGCTTCAGAATTCAGCCTACTGTTTGGCAACAATAGGTTTTTACCTTGGCCTCCTGGGGAATTGTCTCCTGAATGCCCTTTGCTACTGCTGGGCCTTATCATGCTTGGTTGCTACTATGGTCTCCCTATCTCTCTTGTGGTATGAAAGTTCTTTGGGGGTCTCTATCCCCTCACTGGGCAGTGTTGCTGGCATATATAACAATAGTGATGATTTTTCCTCAAGCAATGCCACCTGGGCAAGACAATGCCACTCAGTTGAATTGGTGACTCTATTGAAACTCTAGAAAGAATAACTAAAAAAACATGTATAGCTAAAGACATGTTTTTCACACATATAGTTACAGGGTTAAATTAGGATGTTTTGCCAGCTGAATTAGAATTATTAACTTAAGAAGAAAACATACTTTTGCTATGGACTTTTATGATCAGGGTTAGGAAAGCTAGAACAAAGAAAGCTTAATTGTTAAGGCCCACAGATTTCACCTATGAAAAACAGACCCATGATCAAATAATAACAAATGAACTTGTTAGGCTTGAACTTCCTCAATCACAAATAAAATTGACTCTTTCCCAGTCTCTATAACTAAAAATTTACTGGTGAGTTTGGTGTACACATTAAAGATATAAGCTGTGTGGCAGATTCTCCTTTTATCTAAAGAAAAACAATAAGACCATGACTTAAAGTTTTCTAGTTAATAACATACTTGTTTCATTGTGCTAACTAAATAAGAATTGTGTACATTAGTTTACTGTGATGTATACTTGTTTCCTAGTAACTACAATAGAAGCTAGCTCTGTTTATAATATTGTTTCTGGAATAATGATGTATTGTGGGGAAATGTACATGTAAAACTGGGTGTTTGTACGTAATCAGGTGTGGGAATTGAAAATAACCTGTTTTTTAAATATGTAACTTGTAAACATTCACTGGGAAAATAGGACTCGTGATTATGATATGATTTCTTCTTACGTAAAGGGTATTGTTCTAAAAGGTATATAGGTGTATGAGAATAAGAAGAGGAGGAAAGGAGAAAAGAACTTGATAAAATGCATGAGTGAGATGTATGTATGCTGGCCCTACAGAAGAAGGGAAGAAGGGAGCTTGCAAGATGTGTGGGTAAGATCTATGTGTGTTGAAGCTTTGCTTCTCCCAGAAGACCTATGTGAGTGTGGGGTGTGTGTGTGTGTGTGTGTGAGAGAGAGAGAGAGAGAGAGAGAGAGAGAGGTGTGTGTATATATTGAAGCTTTGCTTCACCCATAAGATGTGTGTGAGTATGTAAGTGTATTATTTTATGAAAAGATACAGTACAGAATAAGTTTAAATAAGAGAAATATAAAGAAAACAGACGAGAGAGAGGGAGAAAAAAGGAGAATGGAAAAGTAAGAAGGAACAGTAGAAACAGAGAGTAGTTTGTCCCATCCATAAGAGGTGTGGTTTTATTCTTATTATTTCACTAACTCTGCCTCTCCCTCATGGTCGCTGAACTCCCTGTCAGGACTGGACCATTGCAGATATGCTTAAAGTTGTAGTCCAGGTAGTCCATGATTGGGTGTCTCACAATAGAGACTGAGAATCTGGTAGTCATTTAGGCTGGATGTCTCCTTGGTGCCAATCTGGTACTGAAGGCTTGGAAGATATCTAAAGAGCTTCTGGCCTTGAGTCAATGTTAGAATCCTGAAGATGTTAGTTCTCATGTTGCTGAAAGAATGCCACAGCAACAGAATAGACAGACATGCCAGTGAGAGTGAAAGCCAGCGTACCAAAGCAAAGTTCCTTCTTTATTGTGGCTGCCACCCTCGTCTATGGTGAGTCTTTCCAACTTCAAGTAACATAATCAAGAAAATCCCTTACAAGTGTGCCCAACACTTTGTGTTTTAGACAATTCCAGATACAGTCAAATTGATGACAAAGATTAGCCATCACAGTAAATATTAAATACTTTTATCATGTATCCATTAAGAGTGGACAGAAAGAAAGTTGAATTGCAAACAAATCTCAGGTATCAAGTTGTACAAAGGTAACTCGATCTCACTTGTGTTTGATAAAAAATAATTATTATTTTTAACAACCAAGATATTCCTATAAAAATCCAGGCATGTACAAGCTTCAAATTATACTCACCAAATTCAATAATACTCAGCATATTTTATGATAACAAGCAAAATAAAGAAAAAGATAAATTGTACAAGACAACAAAAACATGTGAAATGTAACTATTAGAATATTTGACAGATATTTCTCTGCTATTAGAATAAGTGAAAACAGAGGGAAAAAGCTTCCCAGGAAGAAAATTGTAGAGAAATCCTGAAAGAAAAAATTAAAAGTAGAGGCTAGGGCTGGAGAGAAGACTCAGTGGTTAACAGCACCTGCTGCCCTTGAACAGACCTCTGCTTTGGTTGCCAGTAACAACATCAGGCAGCTCACAGCATTTATAACTCCAGCTCCAGGGAGCTTTAGTCTGTGCCTTTAGTCTGTGTGGGTATCTTCCCTCCCTCTCTCTCTCTCTCTCTCTCTCTCTCTCTCTCTCTCACACACACACACACACACACAAAATAAAATAAAGTAAAATAAAATAAAACATTTTTAAAGAAGATGCTAAATGCAGAAAATTTTATCACACTTGGTAACCATTTCCATCATTGAGATAGGTACAGATTTCAAGTGAGCTTTGTTGGTGACACCACCTTGTATTCGGCCAATCTGTTTGCATGCCATTTTGTGTCACTGACAAAGCAATGCTGAAGTTATAACTCCTCATGGTACTGGTCATTCACCCTATGTCCCAGTTGGGGAAGTGTCTGGATACCTCTCAGTCGGGAGCAGCTTGTTTTACAGGTGGCAGTGCATGGTTACTTGGTGCTTGCATTCAAACACCTTCCACATTTCTCTAAATTCATTTTTTAGAACTAAGAGGACCTAGAACATAAAAATTATTAGCATCATCAATTGACACCAGGATTCATTTAGTAGCATAGGAAAAATTATATCTCGTGGCCCATGCGCCCCAGGTCTATCAGCGTGATCATCCTGATTACAGTCAGATCTTCCTCCACCCCTTCACCAGCATGTCATTTGGTTCTCATATTTGAGGGTTAGAGCATCTACTTGCCATTGTTTCCTGTGGCTTCCTAAACTCAGTGACCTTTTTCAGATTTCCTTCGCCCTGTGCTTTCTCTATTTGCCTTTACTACTCAAGTGAAAGAAGTGACCTTCACTTTATTTATTTACTTTTGTCTTATGAGTAATGCTCAGTCTTTCTGTCAGATTTTGCACAGCAGCCAATCACTCCTTTAGTAAAAACCTCAATCCATGTGGATATTTCTGCTGAGCTTTGGGAGCATGTTGCTGTAGCTTGCCAGGAATACTTGTTGAGCCCTGGGTCTTGTCAAGGTAACAATATGCCACAATCTTTAAACTGACTTAATAACTCCTTCAATATAATATTTAATTCATTTTTCTGTTGGCTATATGCAGGTAGCATAGGTAGAGATTTTTTTAATTGTTTATATGTCACTGCTTTTAAATACCCCTTCCTGAAGTATCAGAATCACTCTGGGGGTATGCTGAAACTTCTTCAGATGTGAATCCACGGCTGAGCCCACATGCTCCCTCCATTGGGTAGGGTAGTTCTGTACCTATGGCTTTCAACATTCTAATGTCAACTAATGCAATTTAGGCTGGGAAAATGGCATGCTGAATTTTATCTCTTGGACACTGATAAAATGATATAAATTCCTTATAGGGTACATAATAACAAATTATTTTCTTTGTAAATGATATGAAACGTGCTTTCCTGCTCAAACTTTTCATTAACATTTTCTATCAATGCTTCTTATCTTTTAAGTCTAAATGTTAGCTGGCTTTCTTTCTTTTTTTTTTTTTTTTCTTCATCAGTTTTCTGTGGTCCAGTTATAGTTATCTGCAGAAATAAGAGCTCGTTCTTAGGTAGGAGTATGACACAGAGTAAAGTTCCTCATAAATTAATAATAAGCCTATAATGCGTTCACAGGTACACATGTGAGTTAAACATAGTCTTCTTTTACATCTATTCTTCACTTTTGTATGGCCATGAACAGGTTGTTTATACTTCTCTCTATGCTTCTCTCTAACTCAAGTCAAACTAGTGGTTTATAAAGACTATGTCTTTTACAACCATGATACAAACTTTCTTCTCCACAATGTTTAATGCTCCTTAGCTTGATGTCTTCCTTTATTTTCTCCAGACTAAGCACTGTGAAAGCCTATATGAAAAATAATCCAGCATCTGTATCTAGCAGCTCCTTCAAATTCTATTCTTCTCAGATGTATTTTAATATCATTATCAACTATGTAAGAAAAAGTAGATGAACCATGTGATGGACAGGTCTGTTAATAGGTCTGCATAATTCAAAGCAGTATAAGATATAGCACTCGTCTCCAATGAAAGTGAGGATGTAAAGTTAATATTTTTGTATTCATCCCTCATTGGTATTCTTCATATCTTTAGAACTGGAACAGTACCAGGTGACAGCCAGTTAACTTGCATATACCGAGTCGTAGCTTTCATCCAATGAGATAGAGAATGAAATAATGCTGAATGCTGTTTTCCTTTTCACATACTTAAGCTGTCCACAGTGTAGCACTGACCTTGGCCATGACCTTGCTGTGTGGGAGTTCTACTGCTGTGCTGTAGAGTCAAACCGTAGCTCTGCAGTTCTTTCAAAATTCTTGGATAAAAACCTATGTAGCAGGTGTAGGTAGGGGTTAGAAAAGAGGCTGTTTTTTCTTCCCTTGCAGTTTTATAAGAATAAAAAACCTACTTGATGTGCTTCTAAGAAGTACCATTTTCAGAAAATCACACACTACATTCTTGAAACTGTTCTCCTTTTGTACCCTTTAAATTTCACTCCAATCATCTCAAAGTAAAGGTCCATTCTTAATACACAAAAATGCTGATGCTCACATTAAAATTGCTTTGATTCCAGAAGAAATTTAGCCTCTGGTTTCTCAAAGACCAACTTATCATCCGTTATATTTGGATTACAGAACCAGTGTATGAGAGGACTAAACCATGTGTTTGGGAATACATTGGAGTGGAGGCCCGCCTCACTGGAACTGGCCCCAGTGTTTTTGTGGGGTGATATTTTGTTAGGGATATCACTATAATTTGCAAACCCATGAGTTCTGATGCTAAGAGACAGGAATAGACAGAAATGTTTAATCATCTAACATATAGAGAGTCCATATGGGTGTTTGGGGAATGCCTTTCTTGCCATAAAAACTAGAAAATGAATTGGGCACAGTGGAAAATGGTTACAGTCAATATAATAAGAAATTGTATTCTGAGCAGGAATGGACTCAAAAGTTTATGGGTGAATATATGTGCTCTTTTAAATCCAGGAAAAATATTTTCCACATCACCAATTGTGCCACTAAAAATAAATTGTTATTGGTGTACAGTGGCATTTGAAGATATTAGAAAAGTCAAATCAGAGGGAACATTTCTCTGCCATGAATAAATGATGTTTAGGCTTCCGTTTGCAAACTGCCTTGTCACCTCCAGGGTAACCTGTCAAGTGCATTTTTGTATAATGTTTCAAATAACACTAAGCAGTAAGTAGAACTTAGGAAAATGTAGCGCTATGCATATTCTCTGGCTCTGAGCAGCAAAGAATAGGGAATGTGAACTGATGAACTAATAGTAAACAAATAATTCAAATCTTTTTAGGTTAGCTTGCAACAGACTCAGAAAGTATATCAGAAAAATGTGGCTGTGTGCAAAATGTATCTGTAAACTGATTTATTGGAGCATTCAAAGAATACAGTGCTATTTATAGAGATGGGCATAGCTGCTCCTGGAGTTGCAATAGAACAAACTCCTGTCCTCTGGAGTCTCCGGTGTTGCTATTCCCTTGCTTCAGTGAGACACACTTCTTCCTTCTGGAAGTGTATTTGGCACAATGGGCAATGGGATACTCTTAGCACATAGAAAGGCAATCATCAGCATGAAAAGAAGGTAGACAGGGACTCAATGGCCTTCCTGGGCTTTACTGATTGATGTGCAGTTTTTGGTCAACTTAAATAACAGCCGAGTTAAAACATGGAGGTGGATTTTGTGTTAAAATGAAAACAGGTATACCTGAAAGGAATGCTTTTATTTATTCCATCAGCTTACAGAAAAGCACTCAAAGACAGTAATTTAAATTACTGACCAAATTGTCTGTTTTTATAGAGTTAATAATGTGTCACATTTGGGGATAAATCTGTGACAAAAGGTTAAGATATCAAATATTTAATTTTATTTATTTCATACATTAGTGACGGCAACTGATACTGATATATGATTTAATAGCTTTAAAAAAAATCCATACCAACTTTTCCATTAGCTAACTGGATGCTTGCTGAAGTTACCTTCTATACAGAAGCTGATGTCCGACCCATAGATACTTATAACACTTTCTTGGAAAATTTATATCATCATTAAAGCAGTTAATACCACATGCTAAGTGCCTTTTCATGCTTCTATCCCTTTCTTAACTCTTAAATCCAAGCCATATCCATATATACTGTTTTTATTTGAACACTATGCATTGCAAAATTTGCAAAGTATATGATGTACCCCCATATATGCATGTATCTACAGCATTAATAATAAATAACAAAATAAAATTCTATCCACAGAGAAATTTTTATTAACCACACCAGTCTTACAGGTCCAAAATTTCACCTGTAAACAGAGGCCTCCCAATGACACTTAGTAAGGCTTTGTAATTCAGCTTCATCATTATTTTATCAAAGCTAAAACTCGGGTGCTATGACATTAAGGGATGCACTGAAGCTTGCATAATAATGAGAAGTGTACCAGGGACACATTGGGGGTCTTTTAACTGTAAATGTCAGGTCTTATCTCCATGTTCTTCTGTCCTTGGATTAGCTCAAATTATAGGGCTCAATTATAAAATTTTAATAATAAATCTGAGATGCATTTTTGTATAATGCTAAACATTAATGTTACATATTTTAAACATTGGTGTGACACATGTATTCAATGCGTATATTGGCATATGTACAAACACATATTATACCCATAGTTCTTCAGAAATGCATCCTAAATACAGGGAGCAGGGCAGAGGACACTGCCTTGTGGCTGTTTATAATCTATCACATCATTCACCGACTCAGCTTTTTAGTATGTGATAGAATAAAGTAACCGTAAAGCAAAATTCCTCTCAAGGATAAGTGATGAAAAGTTCCTTCATGCAAGCATTGAGTCAGTAATTCGAGTCACTTTGAATATCTGTTTCTCTTGAAAAAGAACAATTGCAATGATATAGCCAGACAATGAGTCACTTGTGCTATGAAGACAGAGGCAAATGGATGACAACTTTTTGGAAATCTAGATACGTTCAAGTGAGCAGAGATGGCAGCATGTCCCAGGCTTTATTGACAAAGGAATGTGGTGTCATTATCTATTACTTTGATGGTTCATCAAATCACATTAAGTGAATCCAGCCTGGAAAGCAATACAATCGTTTCCTGTCAGCCCTTTGCTGTAAGTCTATGCCAGCACTAAGAGTTATTCTGTTTTGTTTTGTTTTGTTTTGTTTTGTTTTATTTTGTTTTAAAGCAAGGTTAATGATTAATGTGTAGCTCATGTTAAAACCCTTGTCTAGTGGACACAAAAAAACTGTAGGTTCAATTCCCCCCAAAAAAAACTAAATAAATGAGGAACTTCAATCAGTTTATACCAGATATGATCAACTGTTTATTATTTCGATTGGCATTCTAATGAACATCGTATGCTATTATAGAATCCAGTATTGTCAGGCAGGAGAGATGCTCCAAGGACTTGTTAGCCTTGCTCCATGAACATGGAAGCAGAAATTTGATGTTAATATGTGACTTGCTCAAGAGAGTCAAGTACTGAATACAATTTAGAATTTACCTTTTCCGAACTCAGACTATGAGGCTTAGGTAAACATGTCAGTGTTGGGAAAGGAGTGAAGGTCTTTCCAGAAGGCCACTCCCCTCTCTCCGTTATCACAGTCATGAATAGACACCTCCCTTGTGTCTATTGCTATGGCTCTATTTCTTATTGAGAGATGTAAAAATAGCAGCTTCTGTTGTGTTTTAGAAGCTGCTCGAACTCTGGCCACACAGAGACTAGCAGATTAGCTGTCTCCATTTTCTTCCTATATCTGATTATGTTGTTTTCTCAAGATGCATGGTCTAGTCCCATATGGAATTCATTCTCTGGAAATCTCTCTGTGGGACCTTAAAAATCCAGACTGCCTATTTGTTATAACTTTGCTTTCACATTTGTTCTGTAATTTCTTTGTAAATAAAATGATAATTGTTCCCAATTGCTTTCTATTTCAGATAGAGAATTCTTAACAGCTCCCCGGGCTCAGCAGGCTATTTACTCTCAACCTCTTTTTTTCCGCTTCGCCATATCCACCTGGCCAATTAATCAAAGTTTCATTTTACAGCCTCTGATTAGTCTCGTTTCTGTGTGTTTTCTTGCTTATGTTTCTGCTGCTTCATGTCCACAGGAGGCATCCCTCCGCCTTGGTTTAATCCCGAACCATTGAATTTTTCTCCCAGATGATCTTGGCATGTGAAGGAACAGAGAGATGAAAGATGGAGATAAGAGAATGCTCTTTGAAGGGATGAGTGCTAAGGGGGTTGGGGATGGGAGATGGGGTTCAGAGGATGTGAGCTCAGACAGTGAGGGATGTAGCCCTCTGTGATGGGGTTTTAGGGGATGGAGGCTGAAGGCATGGAAACTGTGAGGCTGAGAGCTGGGAGGAATAGCAGTGAGAGAATGGAGGCTGGAGGGGTGAGGGCTGAGGGAGCACAGTGGATGGAGACTGCGCAGATGGCATCCTGCCTGAGGTTTGAACCTCCAAGCTTCTTCCTCCTCCTAGTTTGTCTAAAACTGGCTTCCTTTCTGAACCTTTCTTCCTAATCTAGCATTCTAAACTTACCTCTGGCCTACTCTTGCCTCTAAGACCACAGTTTTGTTCCTGTCCCATCTGCTTATCTAAGGTCTTCACCCTCAGAGGCACGGTACACTCACCTCAGAACCAGCAATGGTGACAAAATAACCACCCAGTTTGTTTTCTGACTTCAGTTCCATGTGAAATGAGAGCTCACCTCCATGAACGTGCTAGAGATGACATTTTTTCCTCTTTGGAAGTAGTACACTGTGTTTTGACTTTCCATGGAATCCATTTTGGGAGTGGTAGAAATTTAAACATTATCTAAAAGACATATAGCAAAGTAAGCAACTATCTTTGGAATATAATGCCTTCCTTAAAACCAATATAGCATGCTTTGGGGCATTTCTCCAGTGTTCAAATACAGGATTCTGTCTTTACAACAACAGACTGTGAGAAATACAGATTCTCATAGAATGTGTTCCTGTAATAAAAGGAGGTAGATATGTATGTGTGTGTGTGTGTGTGTGTGTGTGTGTGTGTGTGTGTGTGTGTGTGTGGTTTTCAAAGACAGGGGCATCCGGAAAGGAAAGATCCAAAAGTGATTTAAACAATGATAATGAAAGAAAGGTCCAACAGAAGTTGGGAATAGATAGTCATGCTGCATAGTTGCCTTCTTTCCCAAGTTCTCTCCTGGTGAAATTTTTCTGGGTAAACAGAATTCCAGCTGATGGGCCACCTTTGAGAGGGTCGTGTTCAGCAGTGAAGTGCAGCAGTGAAAAAGACAAAGCCGAGCAAAGTCATGACTGATGTATAAATGAACCCTCGCTAGTTCATTTCTTTCTGCAGAGAAACCAGTGGGCATCTTAACGTTTCATGCCCAACAGCCTTAGTTACTATTTCCGAGCTAAGCTAAGCAAACAGTTATTTTTGACAAATAAATAACAGCTTATGACTAATAATTTTAGTCAAAAAATCCTGAAATCAGTGGAGTATGAAGCCATAGTCTCAATGATTATTTTTAAATAAGTAAAATATCCTCTAATAATTAATACTCAAAACAAATAAATTCACTACCATGTTTTATCCTTACTCGATAAAAAAAAACTCCACACTTGACCATGTCACTCACAGAAGAAATCCCAGGATGCTTTGCATCTTTTTCTTCTGTATCTCCCACAAGTGGGTACAAATCGAGTTCATGCAGCTTCAACATGACCAGAACCCTTCTCCTACTGTCCCACGGCTACTGATCCTTAGGTGTATGCCACTTCTAATTTGCAGGGCTATCTAAGGACTTCTTGGCTCTAGATAACCCTTCCCAACATTGACTTTTCCACATGGCTACCAAAATTTTCTTTCTGTAAAATATAGATATAAATAGGACGTAGTAGCTTATGCCTATAATCTTGGCACTCAGAAAACAGCATGATTATTGAAAATTTGAGGACAGCCTGGACTACAGATTCCAAAGGAAAAAAATAATTCAAATATAGATATATTAGTACTTAATAAAGAAACACAATTCAGTGGCTTCTCAAGGCTGATAAGGTAGAATCCATATTTGTCACATGATATTACTAGCTTAGGGAGATCTGAATAAAATATAATAGGAATTCAATAAATATTTATTGATAGAATAAGTGGGGACATACTAATAAGAACACCCGGATAAATTCACTTGCATAGCATAGGCTCAGCCTCGCCTCTCAGAAACTCATATCTGTGACTGACATGATCCTATCCATTGCCCATTATGGGTACTGCTTGCCTCCATGCTGTGCTGAGCATACAGAGACTAACGTCCAATTCTGCTGTCTGCCGCCCTAATGGAATTGCCACCTCATGGTAGAACCAGACACCAGATGAGTAAATACACTAAGTAGAGAATTCTAACTGTCAGGATTGCCACCACATAATGGAAATTCATTCTCTATAACCAGAGAAGTGTTACTAGCTTTGCAGTAAGGCATGGTCCCTGCAGTAAATCTTTACTTCCTTTATAATATATTAAATATTCCTTTTCTCTATAATTAATGGAACTAGCCTTATTTTCCATTGTCACAGATCATATTCTCAGCATTGAAATAACCCCCCTCCTTACATCCCTACAAAGCACTTCTGTCTTTCTGCACTCAGCAACACCCCTCCCCTTCATACCCTCCTCCTTCCTCTCAGATCTCCTTGCCTGTGCTGTTTATCTCAGGTTTTTTCCTTGTTCATGAAGCTTCTGCTAAAGAAGCTGAGAGGTCCCCATCTGAGAGGTCCTCCTGAGTATGGTCATTAACTGGATGGCATTAACAGCCCACTCCAAGGCCTCATCTTCCTCTCCTGCTTTGTTTTCCATGAAAACACTAACCATTATCTGAAGTACTGTATGTTTTTAATATTTGTTATAAATGAGTGCTCACTGTCACTCACAGCCTTCAGCAATCAGCAATCATCAAGAAAACTGACAAATACATATCGTCCTTGTACCTAGCACCATTGGGAAGTTATCCTTATATGACCTATTTTTCACATCATATAACTTGAAGGATATATCAAAACTGTAGAAAGCAGAAGAAATTAGAGACCAGCAAAGATTTAATTAATGAAGCACCATATGAGTAGTATTTTTATGTGCATATTTTTCAGTCAGGTTTTTAAGGTATGAACATACATTTTGCAGAACTGATCTCATTTTAAACTTATACCACACATATGAGCCAGTTAATTAAACATTCTTCTACAGATTCACTCTTATTAACTGTTTAGTTCTTGCTCTTCACTTTGTGCCTACTGAGAACATGAAGTAATAGCAACGACCTAAGCCATTAACACTGGAAGATATTTACCTAGAGTCGTTTGGTCAGTTAAAGACAGAAGAAGGGTAAAGTTAAGGACTATGCTGGAACATAGCGTCTTATTGTAAAATACACTACTTTAATCAACCAGTTAATAAAAACTGTCTAGCCAAACTTTAAGAGTACTCAAGACTATCTTCCAATATTGCAATTGATCCTGACAGTTTCTAATTATTTGTTTATTAATAGAGGTCAGGGAAGTGGCTTAATGAGTAAAGCCCTTACTGCAAAAGAAAGATGACTTGAGTTCCGATATCTAGATGGACGTGCAGTGCAAGTGTACAATCCTACAGTGAGATGGGAGAAAAGGACAGGATTGCCTGTACAGTCTGAAGATTGCCTATCCTTTTATATGCAACAGAAAACAAAAGACTCCACCTTAAATGAGGATAATGATAAAGACCACCATCTAAAATTTTTCCCTGACATCCACATGTGCACAACCACATTCACAGACATACAGAGAGAGAGAGAGAGAGAGAGAGAGAGAGAGAGAGAGAAAGAGCGAGAATAGCAAAGTAGCTCTGGCTCCTTCAGAGTTTAAAATAAATATCACCACCATCAATTAGGGATTACCGTTTCTGTTTGGCTTGAGTGTGGGTTTCATTTTTTATACTATTTCCTTTTAGGATGATGTGATCAGAATTAAAATCTCAAAAATATTTCCAGATTTAAGAAATGGAAGAAACATGGTTTTATGATTCCGTGCTATAGAGTTTAGTCCTATAAAATTAGAAAATCAATTTAATGGAGATAAAAGCTTAGCTTATTTTTAAAAGTCTCACAAATGTATTTCTCAAGTATATGTAACAGTTTAGCAGATAATTTGAAACGAATTCATCTGTTGCACCATCTGTCAGAAACACATAGCAGCTGTTAAATGTCCAGCAGAATTTGAACTATGTCTCCAAATAATTTGCCCTTGGTACATGCCGACCGGACAATTTCCTATTTGATTTATAGTAGCTAGTCTTGCAAGTGTGCCTGGGTTTTTAGCTGTACCACATTTGCATTTTCTTCTGAACATAACTCTATGGCCATCAGAGAGTAACATAAAATTAGAATGAACCAATCTAGACATAAAACATTGAGTCTTTCCTTTGTCACAGAATGTATGTAATGTCATAGATTGGTAATGTTCAGAACAATGGTTTTCCTTATGGGAAAACAGAATGGGAGTTTTGTCTACAGGTTATAGAATGGACCCAACTCTATCTAGTAAGACAGATTTTTAGATGGGAAGTACCAAAGTGACCTGCGTTTTAGAAGTAAAATGGCAAAGGTGAATATCTCTCAATATCTAAAACTAGATAGTGCTTACATTGCTCAATTTCAGATGGATTTATGTTCAGTGATGCTTTGACTAAATAACTGCAGAGCTCATGCTTCCCATCCAGCTCTGAGACTCTGACAATAATGGACACAAAATCAGTTACAGCCCACACTATCACAGCAAGAAAGCAAAAGTATGAGTTCGAAGGCAAATAAGATCATTTTAGATTTCAAATAATACCATGAATAACAAGAGATAGTGTGACACCATAGCAGCATTGTCTAGAAAGTGTGAAGTCACAAGTTGAGTTGATGACTTTAGATGACTGAGTCAGAAATGAGGTTGGGTTTGACCCAGAATCAGGAAAGGAACCAGGCATTGTAGGAGCCAGGCAAGGAGAAGGGTCCTAGCTGGGAAAAACAGATCATAAGACCAAGGGTACTGTGAAAAGAAAAAGAGAAACTACACGTAGTCTCGAATAAAAAGAGGAAAATAAAACATTCCTAGGGTTATTGCAGGCCTGGACCACCCGGGGCCCTAGTGGAGACTACATTTCATATTCATTGAGAAGGAAGGCTAACAGGGGGAGGTTGTCCAGTAATGCCTTAATCTGATCTCCATTTATAAAAGGTCCATTTGGCAGCTGTAAAGAGAATATATTATAAAGAGATAAAGATCGGCGCAGAAAGTAAGTGCCCAATAAATATGTATTGAATGGACAAATAGGACGATACCCATGTACTTTACTGAGCCTCATAGCTACTGAATGGCTGATTATGCATGGCTCTCTTTGAGAACACCTATTTAAAACCATTAAAACCTTTTGAGTTGAGAGACATGGAGTCTTATTTGGCGTAGAAGATAGTGAAACTGATGTGATGTTATTATAAAGGACATTATCTTAAGTTAGTTCCTGGGATCAAAACTGGGTGCGGGGAGAGCTTACCTGCTAATTTCAGTGTTATTAGGAAGCCAGCATAGTTCGGAAATCCAGTATGACAAGTGTGAGTTTTAACTGAAGAGAGGTAAGACATGGCATATCCTTGTTAAGTCCTTAAAAGCATAGGATTTACAACCAGATATAACTAAGGTTTTGTTGTAACTCTACTATCCTGTGTCAGTAAGAACTTAATCTTTGTCTTGGAAATGGCAATGGTACCCATCCAATAAATTTCAATTATAATTCATTTTTTAAAAAATCCATTCAAAATATTAGTTAAGATTTCTTGTCATGAAATTACATGATAAATAATTGATACTCCTTTTTTTAATCTACTGATTTAAGTTTAATGATTTTTACCATTCGTGCATGGTCAAAATTGGCAATGAAGAGTTTAAAGTGGAGTAAACTGTCCTATTCAGGTTCTTGAATACTATAGTACATATGGCATCCCATTGGCCTTTACTGTGCTGAACAGAAACAAAAATAAGTAGCTGTGGGGTGCTCAGCCCTAGATGTAACATCTATATCACATCCTCTTCATCGATCACTGCAGGAGAGAGGGCAGAGAGATTGTAAAAAGCAGAAGTTTAGGGAGAGTGCTGTGAAATAATATTTTCTGAACATCAAATGGCCATTGCACACAAGAACTCAAAGCACCAATAGCTACTTGCAGGGGATTGCATAAGATCAAGCAGGCATAATTCCATTATGCATATGGAAAGTGCTCAAGTAGCACCTACACCAGGAGAGATGCTATTGGCAGATTATGCTCACTGGGTAAGGGAGGGTCCATTTTCTTCAGGGATGTGGCCCTGGGTATGCCAACTTTGCTCCAGTGGATACCCGGTACCTATGAGCATATGGACAGCATGAACGAGATATTTAAAAATTCCTTGAAGTTGGGAAGGGAGTGTAGAATGTCTAGGAAGAAGTGGAAGAAGGTAACAAGAGTGAATGTTATCAAAATTCGCTCTGTAAATACATAAAATCCTCAGAGAAAAATTAAAATATATTAAAACTAAATTAGTAATGATGTGTAATCAGCTACGTCTGGAAGGAAATAGGAAATATTCAGTGAAAAGAAAAAGAAAGAAGGGAGTAGGTTATTATTTGACTTAGGAATTTTCAGTGCAAACAAAGTATATGCCCTCAGTTACTAATTACAGTTCTGTAGAATTAACACATGGCAACAACATAATTGTACTTATCCTTTGGGCCTTGTCTCTCTGAAGTCATTTTCTGCTGTAGTATGTATAACAATCCATTATTTATTATTATTATTTTATTTGTATGTGTGTACCTTAATTAGAGTCACTATTTCATTGATGAAACTCCATGACCAAAAGCCATTTGGGAAGGAAAAGGTTTATTTTGCTCATAGTTCCAAATAACAGTTCATCATCAAAAACAAAGGGGCAGAAAATTATGCAGGGCAGGACCTTGGAGGCAGGAGCTGATGCAGAAGCCATGGACTGCTACCTGCTGGCTTGATTCTCATGGCTTGCTCGGCCTGATTTCTGATTGAACCCAGGACTACATGACCAGGGATGGTACTACCCACAATGGCTCAGGTACTTCCCCATCAATCACTAATAAATAAAATGCCCTACAGGCTTGTGTAGAGCCCAGTCTTATGGAGACATTTCCTAAATTGAGGCTCCCTCCTCTCTGATAACTCTAGCTTACACCAAGTTGACATTAAATAAGCTAGCACTGTGTGTGTGGCTATTTGAGTTCATATACACCACACGCATAGAATAGCCCCTAGCAGATAAAACAAGATAACAGATCCCCTGGAACAGGAGTTACTAGGTATTGTGATCTGTCATGTGTGCTCTGGGAAATAAACCCAGGTCTTCAGCTGCCGGTATCAAGTTTGGCTAGAGGTCAGGGGTCCCAGGAGAGGTATGGAGTCAGATGACTAATGTAATTAGAGAGAGAGTGATGGAGGAGATCTTGTGAACCAACAAAGTTCACCAGGTCAGGGTTCCAAAAAGGAGGTATGGAGTCAGCTGAGGGGGAGTGAAGAGGGCACAGACTTCTTATTGATGGGTCACACATGCTCTTTATGCAGGTTTTTCTCTTCATTTAAACTTGTGTCTCCATTCCAGAGGGTATTTTTTTTTCTTTTCACCACGGATGAAGCAAAGCTTCAATACACACAATGTTCTCACAGCCAGTTTCTATTGTAGCTGGCAGGTTGCTACATTATTGTAGCAGTCTTAAGGTTACTAGGAAATGAGTACACATCATAGTATCCTAACTTTAGACAATTCTTATTTAGTTAACACAGTGAAACTGGTTTGCTATTAACTAGAAAACTTGAAGTCAGAGGTCATTTTGCTTTTCTTAAGTAAAGGAGAATCTGTCCAGTCTACATGCCACAGAGCCCTATGACCCCAAGGTGCACACAAAAACTCATCAGTAATTTTTATAATTGTAAAAACTAGGAAAATATCAAATTAATTGTAGTCAAGGAAGTTCCATTTTAGCAGTGGACACTGACACTCATTTGTTATCATGGACCTGTCTCTCATAGATGAAAGATATGGTTCCTGGCAACCAGGCTTTCTTTGTTCCTGACCAAAACAAGTCTTCAGCTACTAACAATGTGTTTTCTTATGTAGTTCCCAAGGTTACTTGTTCCAAAGCAGCCCGGTGAAACACCCTAATTTGATGTTATCGATTAGTTATTCTTTCTGGAGTTTCAGCAGAGTCACCAATTCAACTGAGTGGCACTGCATTTTAGAAAATCACTACTGTTGCTTTGTGTGCCGGTAACACTTCCCAGGGAAGAGCTAGAGACCCCCATAGAATTTTCACACCACAAAATAAACAAAGAAAGCAAGACAGAAGCCACCAGTATCAGACCCCACAGTAGCAAGGGTATTTGTGGGACAAATCTCTCAGGGCATTGCCTCTCTGAGATGAGTTCAAAGGAGCTTGTGCAAACCAATGAGCTATCTAGCCTTGTTAACTCCATAACAGACCTTAGATCTTCAGTGGTGACTCTTGGCATTCTGCATAAGCCAAAGATGCTCCTAGCTGTTGAGCCATGTCTCCAGGCCCCAAATTTCATTCTTATATAGATTTTATTGAAAATTAATTCTCATTCCAGTTTTGTTTTATATTTGCATTTTCTGTACAAAGAAGTTAATTATCCCATGCAGAATTTAATGTAAATAAAAGTTCTCTGTGTGCTATTAAAGGCCTTAAAATTCAGCAACATCCTCATGGGAATTTATGTGACAAATCACATAGTAAAAATGCATGTAAATTCCAGATTATGAATTATTTTTTGTAGTAAGGAATAGACACTTGTGTATCCTACCCAGCACATGCATATTTCAGATACATGTATGTGAACATAAGTGTCTGTTTTATTGAATGTGGCAATGGAACATGGTTTCCTATGTATGAAGATGAGCCATGGAAACATCAATGAATGAAATTTTATACAAGGGGAAAAATATATTATATTTCTGGTGACAAAAAGTAAGCCAGACAAGGGATTCTGGAGCACACACACTTGAAGTTGATGCATAATTCCTAAAGAGTGGGGGAAACAGGGTGGGAATAAAATATGAACACTAGCAGGTCCAGTAGAAGGCAATGGTGTCTTGCCCTATCAGAGGACTTTTTTCTAGTACCCCTATCCTAACTTTTAACCATTCATTTTCAAATTCCTGTGACTGTAAAAAAAAAAATCACAGAACTGAATAAAAACTGGAAAAGGCCCTTTTAAAAACTGGAAAAATAAAGGAGACAGTGCATAAATAAGTTCCTCAAATCCATAAGGCTAGAAATAAAACCCTAAGGGACATGTGCTGTCCACTGCTGCAGTAATACTAATAAAATCTTAACTAATGATATCTTCAAAGTCATGACTAGTTGTCTTAGTGTTCTATTGTTGTTAAGAGACACATGACCACAGTAGCTCTTATAAAGAAAAGCCTTTAATTGGGGAATTGCTTTGAGTTTCAGAAGTTTGGTCCATTCTCATCATGGTACGAAGCATGGCAGCATGCAGGCAGATATAGTGCTGGAGAAGGAGCTGAGAGTTCTACATCTGGATCCACAGGCAGCAGGAAGAGAGAGACACTAAGACTGGCTTGGGATTTTGAAACCCACAGCCCACTCCTATTGACACATTTCCTCTAACAAGGCCACACCTCCTAATCCTTCTCAAGGAGCACCATCTTCAAATGACAAAGCATTCAAATATATAGGCCTACGGGGGCCATTCTAGTCAAACCACCATGAGAGTCAAAGAAAATACTTATAACACAATATTAACAAAAAAAGGCCTTTTTCTAATTACTTTAATATTTAAAGTAAATTATAGATATAGTGAAGTAAGGAGCTAGAGAGATGATTAGTAGTTAAAAGAAAGTACTGCTCTTGTACAGGACCCGAGTTCAGTTCCCAGACCAATGTTGGACAGTTCACAATTGCCTGTAACTCCGGCTCCAGAGAATAGGATGCCCTCTTCTGGCTGTCACAGACACCTGCAGTTGCACATGTACACAAAACACCCCACTACACACACACACACACACACACACACACACACACACACACACTTAAAAGTAAGTCATCCTTTCTTTAAAGATGTATTGAAATAAAACAATACTTTATTTGTTGCAAAACCTACAGGTTTTTAAGGAAAATGCAAGACATAACCAGGAAAAAATATAAATTTTAGATTAAACTTAAAAATGATTTGGCCTCTGGGTATGATTATACACTACAAGAAAAGTTCTTCAAGGATGAAGGTTTCACGAGGACACAGGGGATGAATGAGCTAAGTGTGTTTTGTGTTATAATATAGTGCTAAAGGTAGCAAGGCTTCGAGGTGAATAAACAATGCCTTGCCAAATAATGTGTGTCAAGAAAATAAGACAAGTTATCAAGCTGCTGAATGTGCCACAGTGAAATATCTGAGAAACCAGCTGCTCGAGTTTATGGAATAAAAATAGGAGGTGTGTCATAGCTATAAAGAAATCTCCCTCCCTCCTTTGCTCCCTTTTAATCTTCCTTCTTCCCTCTCTTTCTTCCATCTTCCCTTCCTTCTTTCTAAAACAGAAACAGACAAACAAGGACTTATAGTCATGGGAATAAAGTCTCTAAACTATACAATAGAAGCCCAAAGTCTTCTCTCTTAAAAATCATTATCATTGCCAGGCAGTGGTGGTGCACAGCTTTAATCTCAGTTCTTGGGAGGCAGAAGCAGGTGGATCTCTGTGAGTTTGAGGCCAACCTGATCTCTAAAGTGAGTTCTGGGACAGCCAGAGCTACAACAGAGAAAGCCTGTCTGGAGAAACTAAGAAGAGAGAAAGAGGGAGAGAGAGATATTATCATTATTAAAAGTAATAAGTAATAATCCTCAAAAGGTTGCATTAATCTCAGTGATTATTAAAGAAACATCTGGCCAAGACTTCAGTTTCATTTAAAATTCTAAACCACCAGAGTCAATGAGAAATCTCATTTCATTTGTCCCTACTATTTACCACTTTCTTCATAGTAATGAATCTATGCAAACATATCAGCCCCAAATCCTGCAAATAGTAGAGTAGGAAGCATTAAGCAAATGCATACCAAGGTATATCCTCAGGTCATTGAGAGAGAAGATAGCATAGAAAGGATCAGAAATGTGAACGAAATGTTCTGCTGAACCCCTGTGAAAGCATTCCTGAAATGAGCATCTAAGAGTCCCAATAGACCACAATCCTACTAAGAAAATCTAGGAGCAGAATCAGCACATGGTTCATTGTGGGACTCAGGACAGTTTTGATCTTATTGAGCAAGGCAGAATCCTGGTGATGGGAGGTAGAATATGAATTATCAAGAGGCCCAGCCAAAAATCTTCAGTGTCTTCTGACTGTGGAGGAGCTGTCATAAAATCCGATGCAGAGTAACGGTGTAGATGGGGCCGCAGTAGCTCACAGAACCTAGAGACTGAATACGTGCAGGACACTTGGAGGATGTTGGGAGATGCTTTCCAATGAGAGCCTTCCTCTCCAAGTGACTTTCTTTCTTATATCCAAATGAGATGCTCAGTGTCCAGAAAGCCCTGCTTGGTTCCAGTGCCCTATCCCTTGTTCTTAAAGGTGTTCTAAACTGGCTAGACTTTACTAACTTCTTCCTGTAACTTTTGAAAACAGAGAGCATGCTCAGCCATGTTCTTTTAGGTAAAGGGCAACAGCTACTTCCTGTCAATCTGCCAGCTAGTGCTTCCACTTCAGCTATTTAGTGCCACATTCTTACAGCTAGTCTGTAGTCTCATTGACTTCCTGATTGACTGACTCAAGATCCATCTGCTCCTCTTGTTTTCATCCAAGGATTCCTGGAAGGAAAGCACACTGGAGTTGGAATATTTGCAAAGGCTGCATGTCTCTAGAGTTAGAGCATATCTTCACATAGGAAACTGCAATAGTGGATCACCTCAGATATCCTTCTGCCTTTATTTACTACTGTATTAAGCTGCTCACCTTCTTCTGGGCTTTGTCCAATGTCCTAGGATTTCATAACTACTATATTGAAATATATACTGTAATCTAATAGGTCAGCCAAGCATTTAGAAGTTGCTGTATGTCTTAATCACTGTTGCAGTCTGAATAAAAGCAGACAATTCATCATAACAGGATGTATGGCAATATAGAGAGGCCTGGAATAAAACTACAGTAATCAACAGGAAATTTCATATCCACTGTGGTTTAAGCTGTTTCCTCTTCTAGAATCTTCTACTCTCCTTTTGACCTACGTACAGTTTCCAGTTTCTTCAGACCTATTTCATTCTGGATAATGTAAACTATCATTAACCATTCCTCTTGGGAATGCTTGAAGTAGCAGTTAAACTAGTTGGACAGTAAGTTGGACAGCTTCACAAGCTGCATGGTCTTTTCAGAAGCTCTCTGTGGCTATGTGGAAGCAGTCATGGGCACCACATCACTAAGCGAAGCTGTAACCTAGTAATACTTTTTTAGAAAAGAAAACTCAGGTTTAAATTTGCCCTATGGGTCAGAGGTCTGTACTGGAACTGTATCAGAATTTTCTGGATTTCACAGAATCTTAGCTAAATTCCCTTATTATTATGTTGGGTATTAGGAAAAGGATGAATTGACATATTCATGGTCACACACTTTGAAGTGAGTCAAGTCTAAAAGACCACTCACCTCAATGTTTCTATTGATTGATTATGTTCAGCTCAACAACTACTGATATTATAGATAGTATTATCTTGTCGCATGTTTAGTAGTTTTACATAGGCTTATCTACTATGCATTATAGGAAATTGGACAAATAGATTCTTTGCCATGAAATGTTCGTAACTGCATAAGGCAGGAAGTAAAATATCAAAAATATTTATATTAAGTGTCTTCTAGGAGAAATATAGAAAATGTGGAAAAGTATTGCAGTAAATGTAATACTTCTATTTACTGCTACAGTTGTATATTCTGTATGAATTAAGAAAAATGTGAGATTGCCAGTGCTTAAATTGTGACTATACTACAGTTACTCTTTACGAAGCATAGTTTATATGTAAATTGTAGCAGAACATTTAATCATTTGACCCAGCAACATGATGCTCTTGGAATGGATCACACTGACACCCTGTGTGATAGCTAGGAAGGGATCAAATCCAGGGCCTTATGAAGGAATCACATTCAGAGGCCTGTGTGATCTGGATGATGCAGGAAGAATATTTGTCAGACTAAATCTATCCTCTGTGCTAATGCTAGGTGAAAGGAAATTCTATGGTTAAGGCAAAGTTTCTACCTTTAATCTACCTTAAATATACCTTTAATCCCAACACTAGGGTTCTAAAAGGAATCAGTCCTAAAAGGAATCAGTCAGTTCAGAAGTAGGTCACAGAATGAGCACATGCCTTTAACCTGAATTCTGACCTTAAATCAGAGTAAAGAACCAGCAGAGTAAAATCTGAGATTGAATCAGAGTGAGGACATACCCAACTCTCAGGATATAAAAGTAGGAAGTTCAGAGAGACACAGGGGCAATTCAGCAGAAGGAGTCAGTATCAAACAGGAACAGTGAGTTTGGGAGAAAGAATTAGCTAACAGGGAGAATCAGTTTGAAGCTGAGCAGATCAGTTCAGTCAGAGAAGTTACAGGAGTCTGCCAGAGTCAGAGAGTTTAGTCAGAAACAGTCAGTCAGCTCAGAAGGACAGTTTGAACCAGCAGCTTGGAAAAGAGTTTGAGCCAGAACAGTGAGTCAGTTGAATCAGCCAACCAGAAGAGTCAGTTGAGTTCAGTACAGCTCCGAGTTCAGAAGGAGCTAGTCAGAGTGAGTCAGTCATCAGTAAGTCTCTGATGTTGAAATGTTCTAGGTTTGAATACTACATTGTGTGGAGGCTGAAAGCTTCCAGTTCTAGGCTTGAGAATAGATTGTATGGAGGCTGAAACCCTGTAAGGACCAAGGATTGAATTAGCCAAGGAATAAACCGCCTTTGCCTTGTAACTATAGCTATAGTAAACTCTTATTTTTCTTATTCCAAATTTCATAATTGGAATAAGAATTATATGAGTTTTTAATTTATTTTTAATTGAAAAATACATATGTAATTAATTTCAAAATTAATGACAAATATTTGGTATTAAAATCAATTGTTATAAAAATAAGTTTTTAATACTTTAAAAGTATAAAATATCTAAGCATTAGC
The DNA here is from genome assembly GCA_026225945.1 of Cricetomys ansorgei. Taxonomy (NCBI): domain Eukaryota; kingdom Metazoa; phylum Chordata; class Mammalia; order Rodentia; family Nesomyidae; genus Cricetomys; species Cricetomys ansorgei. Next base: position 1,744,748 of record JAMJFZ010004091.1, on the reverse strand, counting down.
TAGAGATCATTAAGTAATTACTATCAATATCTGTCAATGTAACTATACATTAATTTATTAAATAATTTCTTTCAGGAAACATTCCACTTATTGTTCTCGGGTATATGAAGGCTTAGACTAGAAAAGATCCTTCCAGAATGCTGCTGTTGTTTTTTTTTGGGGGGATGGGGGGGGCTTAAGTCCTCATCTTATAAACAATAAATACTCTAATGTTTCTTGATTAAAGAGACTTTCCTTGATACAACATCCCAGAACAGCAGCTGCCTCCTCCCCTCTATTAGCTCTTGACCTTCCTTTCTACTCAGTGTTAATCACCATCTCAAACTATGAACTCGCTATGTGGTTATTGGTCTGATTCTCGTTATGGTGCTTTACTTCTGGGGGGTGGGGGGGTTGTCCTTTTCGGCTACTCTGCTGTGCTTGCCACAACACTATGCCTGATGCCAGTTTAAAGGCATGCAGTGGCATGGCATGGATATTAGCACATTTTCAACATGATGAGAACATCAGAAGCAATACTTCCTGATTAGATGCAGGAGCGATGCCAAAATTGACTTAAAATCAGACTCCAAGAATTAAAAACTAGAAAAAGAATGCATCTCTGCCCTCTCACTTCTAAATGTAATAGTGCATTTTACCAATAAACAAAAAACATTTTCACTCAGTATAGCTTTGTGAACTTGTCTCTCTTAAGACTTATTATATGTTCATCTTTTCCATATTTTACATTGAATTTTCTGGGGAATCTAATCATGCACACCTGTCAGAGTTCTTAAAGGAACCTAGGGAATAACTAAGAAAAATAAGACAGTATGTTGTAAGAACAAGTTTGTTCATTTTAACTTCTAATTTTTAAACACTTGAATGGTGAAGTAGTACATGATGATTCATTCCCCAGTGCCTGTAGCTATTTAACTCCACTTCAGTGCAATCCCAGCAAAACTAGTTTATTTCCACTATTATTAAAGCTTTTTCTTTCTGTTTATAAACATGAGACATGAAAACCTTTCAGGAATGTGTTTTCCAATTCCCCATCTTATTAAACAAAACCCTAGGCTATGTGAGCATCCATTAGGAATTAAAGACCATCTTTCTGAAAGTAAGTTCTCTACCATCTTGTAGGCTAGCTCTCAACCACAAGAGTAACTATCAGATAAACCACCAAACACTTCATTCCTGTAAGGCTAACAACTCTGTGGCAGAGAAAGTCAGCTAAGCAATGCAATGAGTGGAAGCCTTTTGGTGTTGAATTTTGGGTAGGACGATGAAGCAGGATCAGAGTGCTGATACAATGACAGCTGGATATTCATGCCAGTCTCTGGCCATGCAAAGCTCCACTGGGCAAAGACCTGGCAAAGGAGAGGGGTGAGACATGGAACACTTGGAATAGCAAATGTGAAGTCTCCGCCCAGGATGTAGCTTGCCACTGGAAGAAGAGGACAGAAGTTACTGTGTCCAGACAGTGATAGAGAAGAAGGTGAGGGAGCCACTGTAGACTCTGGAGGACTTTAAGCTCTATTCCAAGAGATTGGAAGCACATTATGATGTTACCTTCAGCATTCACCTTGGTGGGGTTGAGTCCCCAGTGATTCTAGAGCAATGAATGGTTATTCGTTCTCTCACTGTTCAGATGTGTATGTATCTAAGGTTAAAATGAACAGACACGTTACTATAAAATGTTGTTCTGGTTCTTACTTCTCTTAAGGATATTTCAGTACCGCTGAGAAAATGGCACATGTGTGCATTCACATTCTTCATTGGGTTAGATGTAGAAGAATTTGGGATATGGGAAATTTGTTTTAAAAGTCTCATTTCCCAAATATATATTATAAAGTAAAAAATTCCATATTAATTGCCAAAATTTGCATTTAGCCTTTCTTGTTCTTTTCTTCATTTTATACTGGACCCCCATGTACATTTGTTCACAAATATACACATATTGTTACTAGAGTAACTAACTGGAGAAAGCATGAAGGTTTCTTTTATTATTTGTGTTTGGTTTTTGCTTTGCCATTTTTTATTTCATTCTGTGATTGTATGAGGGGATGAGGAAGAACTGAATGGCCATAGAGTTATGAAAGAACATATAAGGCTGATTTTTTTCTAGATTTCATTCTGTCATAATTTTTCCTTTGTCTTGGAAGTGGATAAGAAAATAAAATATATGCCATACTAAAAGTATAAAATTTAAAGTGAAATGCCATAGTTTGTGTTCCAAATGCCTATTCTAAATATATAGTTGTAGAGACTTTGTCCTGATCAATTTTAGTGTATGATATTTTTATTTATTTGTAATAAACTTAGTAATAAAAATAAAAAATATGTATTTGAAATAAATTTAGTTATAATAAAATAATAAAACAAATTTAATAATACAATAATAATATGTAATAAAATCGTAATAATAAGTAATAAAACAAATTTTCCTTTCATATTAGCTCCAGACTACTATTGACATTTTCTTGAGGATCCATTTTCTGTAGGGTAGACAGAAGATGGTAAAGGAGCAAGATGGGCAGTAGGAGAGCTGAGCAGTTTTTATGATAGCAGCTGCTGCTGACTGCTTGCATCAGGTCTGCTGTCATAAACGTGAGAGGTCAGGAGTCAGGATGGGCCAGTATGCAAGTTATCCCTGAATACACTGTCCCTGAGGGCGGGCAGGCTAAGAAGAGAACAAAGAGATGAGTCCTGGACACTAGGAAAATCTATAAATTAGGAGATTAAGAAATATACATGAGAAGAATCTAGAAACAAGATCTAAGAAGAAATGCTGTTAAAAGATGCCAATGGCATTGAAAAAGCCATGTGTAGAAAGTACTACAGATAGATTTGAGGCAGGGATTCGTGAATTTTTGACGGTAATCTTTTCCATGTTGGCTCTTATTCTGTTTTTTTTTTTATTATGATCAGCTTTTCTTCATTAGTAAAAACGTTTAACACAAGACCTTGTATTCCAAATATTTAAATGCCCAAGACAGTAGTCATCTGCAGGCTCAATGTGGTATGTCTAATCTCCAGTGCTCATTCTTTCTGCACAACTGAAATTATACAAGTTGATTAGTGACTTCCACTGTCATGCCTTGTGTTCTTTTACTAGAATTCTTTCTAAGCTCCCATCTTCCCATTTTATTGTTTTGCATCTTCTGTCTCTGTGACTCATAAATACCTGAACATTTCTACTCCAATGCCAGGGACAAAAGCTATTCATGAAATAACTGTATTCTACCTGTGATTCTTAAAGACTGCATTTGAGTTGTGGCCATCTTGGAGAAATGTCATTGCTGCAACTATTACATCTATAATCAGAATGGTTTAAACTGCCTTTGTGGTTTATCAGAATTGGTACAACTAATATACGTAAATTGTGACACATGGTGAAGTTAATTTTGGTGAATTTTAAAGTCTATATTATATTCACTAGTCATTTTAGTTATTTTTATTTGTGTGTGTGTGTGTGTGTGTGTGTGTGTGTGTGTCTACTTGTGCTTGTGCCTGCCAGTAACAATGTAGGCCAAAAAAAAAAAGGAGCATCAAATGTCCTGGACCTGTAGCTAGAGGTGATTGTTATTTACCCTCTGCAAGTACTGGACATTGAACTTGGGCCTCTGCAGATACAGCAAGTTCTTTTAACCACTGAGTCATGTGTCCAGCTCCTTGGTGGTTATTTTAATATGTACAAACCAGCCATATACTAAAGAGCTTCAGTAAATCTCTCTCTTCTTTTTTCCAGAAAAATGTGATGAGCCACTTGTCTCTGGGCTTCCCCATGTGTCCTTCAGCAGTTCTTCCTCCTTGTCCAGCAGCTACTCACCTGGCTATGCCAAGATCAACAAGCGGGGAGGTAAGAGACATTTGATTCCTTTGTGGCTAGAAACGTGTTAGAATTGTAACTAATCATTGACATATACATTGACACAACAAATATTCCCTGTCATGTAAAGTCTCGATTGTCAGTCCAAGTACATGATCTACAAGTACCATAGCTATAATACACACACACACACACACACACACACACACACACACAGTATAACGAAGCAAGGTAAGTCAATTTATATGAAGTTTGGAGTCATCTCTCGAAATCTGTTCAGAATAACATAAACATTCCTAGTTAAAGAAATAATTTTTAGTCCCAAAGTACTTAACCAAACTAGGTATTTAAAACATTGACTCCCAATAATTATAAATGTATGTTATTAAAACTATATTGTAAATTTTCTGATTTTTCTATGTATTGATGCACAAATAGTTTCTGTTGAAAATGAATGATTAAAAAATGTGAGAATTTCCTAAGTATTTAGAATGAAATTCTGTTTTCAGAAATGTATAAAAAGTAATTCTGCATTTATGTCTCTAGAGTCTTGAAATATCAGTAAAATCACCTGTGTTTCGATAGCCCCAGGTATTCCAGTCATATTCTGAATCTCAGCGTTGCCCTTAGGTTCAGGCCTAGGCTTAGGTTTTGTGCTCAGAATCCACCCCGTCACTTGCTTTCTCGACAGGCAGCCCATGAATTCTGACGTCTGCAGCATGCTTAGGTCTCCATTTCAATGTGGCTTCACCTAATCAGCTCCTTGCAGTGTATTCCTAAGACCTCATTGAAGGCTCCAACCCTCCACACATTTCTTGCTCTGAGAAGCTTTTGGAACTTTGTTGCAAGCTCCCCTTGTCTTCCAACGCTTATAGTTTATACAGCTACAATAGCAGCATTCAATGATGATACTGACACACTTTGCCCAAGCTGGAACTCTCCTTGGCTCCCTTCCACCACACTTGAGTGGCGTATGTACCTTGCCAAGAAAAGCTGGAAACCACTGCCTTAGGTCATTGTTTTTAAATAGGAAATCCCATCAGCAGATTTATTTATCCAGATCTCTCTTTTCAAATATATCTGCAATTTTTGGAAGTTGGATCCTTGAGTTGGTTGAACCTTCCCTCATAGTGCCTTGGCCATCACTCCAGTGAAAAACGTGAGGTTTTTCCTTAGGGCCACTGATCACTCTAACAACGATAATGACCTTGCCTTTTCTGTACCTTTAAACTTGCTCATTTTCCTTTCCTCGCTTAAGTACGTGGTTTTCAATATCTCCCCTCTCTCTTCCTGCAGCACTTAGAACAGTGAAAGTAACTAACTATTCTACAGCCTGGCGCAGTTACATGTGGGAACTATCTTATGGATTGTTTTGGTCTTCACCCTCCTCATGTGCAAATTTACCCTCCCTCATGCTCCTTCCCTAACAAAACTGTGCATGGTGTGTTTTTCTGCTCCGCTTGCTACTCTTCCTCGATATAAACCTTAACAAAAGCTGTGAGCAAAAACCATGACACAGCTGGAATTCTACACTATGGCAAATTCCCTTCCCCAGACAAACACTCCATTTCTTGTAAGTGAATCATCATTCACGTTTTCAGAACACAGGTAGATTGCAGCCAGATTCATTATCAGAATGCAATGCAAGTGTTCTCTAATCTCATTTCCTGTTCTCCCCTGGAAACCTAAGAGGTGGCACTTCGCTGTCCACAGTTCTGCTACTGTCGTTTGGTCTTCCTCACTCCAATCAAAATGCTCCATTAAGCTCTGCTTAGAGCACTCTAGCCCACTCATCCATACCTCTCTGAATTCCTTCTACACACCAGTTACAGAGGCCTACAAATCGCATGGTCATGTAATCATAGCAACAGTCCCACTGCTCAGCACCAATTTTCCATATTAGCACTATCGCACCCACAGAGACTCTCTGCCTTTCTCATTATGTAAAAGACAGGCATGTTTGGAATGTATTGTTTTCGTTAAGGTTGCTGTTACTCTGATGAAACACTATGACCAAAAGGAACTTGAGGAGGAAAGAGTTTATTGTGCATTTCCCGGTAACAGTCTATCACTGAGGAAGTCAGAACTGGCACACAAGCAGCACTGGAAATGAAACAGAAGCCATGGAGGGCATTGCTTAACTTCTTGTTCACACCTCCTGGCTTTGCTCATCCTGATTTCTTATAGCACCCAGGACCACTAAGCCCAAGCATAGTACCACCCATAGTGAGCAGGATGCTTCCACATCAATCATCAACCACAAAAAGTCCATATATGCTTGCTTACAGGCCATCGTGGTACTGGCATTTTCTTGAGGGTCCCTCATCCCAAATACCCCTAGCTTCTGACAAGTTGATACAAACACACACACACACACACACACACACACACACACACACACACACACACACACACATATATAATTTTTATTTATAATAAAATATATGTATATAATGGTTTAAACTGCTCCTATGGTTTAACAGAATATAAATATAAAGCTATAGAGATGGAGATGATGATAGGTCTACATCTATATATCTATAAAACTGAATTTTGGCAGTATGTTTTCTTACCTACTAGTATTATAGATCATTTGATGTCCATCTGTATAAGCATCTGAAAGAGAATTGTGTAGTAGCAGAGAAGCATAACAGGTTGTCAGTAGCCTAGTTACACAACTACAGAAATGAACAAACTGAGTTTGTCATTGTGTTGGTAAATATTGACTTCAAGTTTTCTTACTTATACAAATGACATTCCCAAATACACTTCAGAGATTGAAGATTTAGGGATACTTAGAAAACAAAGGAAAGCCACAGATATGCATCTAGATAGCATATCTAGATGTGAAACATTTTGAGAACTGATACAAGTTGTTGGATTTTACAGTCCAAATCTATCTAGAACAAACTTGATATCAGTACAGATACACAAGAAAGTGTGTAAAACATGATCTTCAATGGTAAATCTGAATGTAGTTCCCTAACAATTTTAGTGGAACCCCACTTTTAGCGTAGGTATGTTTGTAAGAATACCTTACTCTACTGACCCGTTAGGATTTATCTCTTTATGCTTGGCTCAATGAAGCCTTTTAAATCTTGTATCAGCCCAAACCACTGTCAGTTAAATGTTTAACTCTTTCCAGTGTGAACATAAACCTAAGTGGCTAAATAATTCACAGAAGAATCTTTATGTGTTCAAAATGTCTCTTGATCTTTGTAGCAACCTTATTTTTAAAAAAAGATTGGATAGAAGTGTTGATTTATTTGATTTCCTGGTGTGATGACAGAATATTCAGATTAGGGGATTTATTAAGACACTAAAATTATTTGGCTCTTATTTCTAGGGTCTGGGAAACCTAAGAACATGGAGCCAGTGTTTGCTAGGCTTCTGGAGTCCAGTTTCTCAGCTATCTCAAGAAATTGAGAGAAAGGCTCGCATAGACTTCAAAAATATCAAGATGATATTTTTCCAAACAAAGCAATAGAACAGGTTAGATACACTGTCAAGATTGACAGTGAGCCATGTGAGGAAGGTACTCATGGCTCCCAACATTGTTTTGTGATTCTTTTTACCAGATTCAAGAGGAGGAACAGTTAGGTTGGTAAGGGTGATAGTCTGAGTGGTTCTCTATTTCGACTGATATATCAAGTTCCATAGTCACTTTTCTACTCCTTTCCCACAATGCATCTGATTTTAGTCATGCACATACCCATTTACAGATAATTATCAGACAGCAAACAGGTGAATCTCCCTAAAAAATTAAATTGAAGTACATAGTTTGTCTATTGTGTATACAAACAGAACCAGTCAAGGCTGAACAGGCTCTTCTCTATTGGTTTTGGGATTTATTCTAAGATATGTTTGAGTAGAAACAGAGTATTATAAAGAGTTTGCTAAAGAGCTAACTCATTTCCATTGTTTGAAGTAGGTATGACAATAGCCTATCATGCAATAGGGGTCCTAGATTGCCAACAGCTTACAAAGGACATTTTTGCAAGAAGGAATCATGAGCATAGTGCATGTAGGTAAGAGTGTCAGGCTGACAAGTGCATTGTTAGAAGATGAATGTGTATATAACCCAAACCAAGTAAAGTCCCAAGTTGGTAAGCTATTTGACATTACTAATTGGAGTAGCTATGTTTTATCATCAAATGTCCTTCAGAATATACCTGCCGATGCTTTCCTGAACCCAGGTGAGCAGAAGCAAGAAGGTGGTCCAAACTAACCTAGGATGGAACACAGTGTTAATTGCATATGTCTCCTGCAGTACAGTTCACTGGTTTATGTGATTATTATACAGTTTATCAACTAAGTCAAAATTTTTTAGTAATGAAGCAGAGTACAAAATGTGATTACTATAGGATAATCCTGGAGGTTTGATCCCTCATGTTTTAAAACTGAGTTACATATATTGATTGGCAGAACTGTTATGATGATTATAGGGTATAGTCTACACACACTGGTGTTGCATTGAAACAGTAGTCTCTTTCCCAGCAATTACCTCCAACTATTAAGAACTGTACTATGAATAATAATTTTTAAGTCAGTGAGTGAATGAAAGATACATCATTGCAACAAAATGCCTCCATGAGAACTTATTGCTAGAACTTAAGTATAATTTACAGTGTAAGTAGTTTTAGTGATTTTTGCATAATTGGACTATGAATTAAAGTTAATATTTTTCAATATCCTTTCCCACTTATTTCAGTTCCAATGAAAGAGATATTGTCAGTAATACACAGATTATCTTGTTACTATATTAATGTCATTTGAATATGATTCTTTAGAAAAATAGGGGAGGGGGTTGTAGAAATATGTATCTATTAATGGCATTATCCTCAGGATAAAAAAAATTTTAGACATAGATTTCAACATTTTTCTTACCCATTGTATACATGTATTTAAAAGCCTTACTCTTCTATTCAGCTTTCCAGCTAACTGAGGGTAACCAACTAATTCTTATTGCAAATTTTCATTTATGCTTTCTCATGTTTCCCCAAGTCCTGAGGATCGAAATAGGGTGCATGTTTGGCAAGTGTTCTACCACTAAGCTATGTCCCCAGACTTACATTAGTCCTTTTAACCTTATTCTCAAACAAACTTAAATTACCACTTTGTCATCACTGGGAAATTTTAAAATTTAAGGATACAATACATGAAATAGTCACATCACTGAAACTTGTTTAAGTTCAAAGTATATTAATCAGTCATTGATACTTGGCTGGGATTTGCCACTTTAACTCGTTGATAATGTTGCTGAGTTACTCCCATAGGGACACATTTCATGATGGTGAGGTTTTAATGTCTTGTTTTTTTTCTTAAGATTTAAAATAAATGTGCATGTGTGTAGCTGTATACATACAGGGTGGCTCAGCACAGGAAGACAATGTGGAAGCCCTGCCAGACCTCAGCAGAGGGAACTATCATGGCCACTGTCATGGCCAATGCCAGACTGGACAGTGGAACCCTGAGCATCTGAGCTCAGGTGTTTTTATTCTTTCAGAATTCCTCAGGTATTCTACTGACAGCACATGAATATCATTAGCAAGTAAAGAACCCCCACAGAAATCCAACACCTGCAGACAATACAAAATGCTAAAGCCTATGCATCCCTTTTTCCAACAGTGAACAAAAAGAATTATTCTAAACCAACTAAAAATAAACTTCCATAACAATTCCCCTTTTTCTGTATAAGTAAAAAAACTGTTTTATCGCTATAACACAGTTTAGCACTACACCACCAAAACTATTTAAAAGAGGGACAATTACGAGGGTTGCTAATGCACAGGACCAAGTGAAAACAAATACCTAGCAAGCTTTTCACAATGTCTTTGGACAACAGAAAAAGATTATCAATATCCAATTGTCTGTAATTCATTCATGATCTTCTGGGTTCCTCCAAAGGTCTTGGATAACTTCTTTGACTCTCCCTCTGCAGTGCACATAGTTTGTCCTCTAGCTTCTGGCTGGCTTCACTCTACTTCTGCTACTGTTCTTGGTGGTTGTCCCAATGTAATAGCCTCTACTAAAGGTAGCTGGGGTCCCTTGCTGCAACTGGGCTGCACTTTCACCAATAGCCTCTTCCGGACTTTCTTCATGATGCCAAGCATCAACTTCTTTACATGACCATTCTCTCTGGGCCTTCAACTACTACTGAGTCTGCACTTTTACCAGTGGCCTCTCCTGGCCTTTCATAGTGCTTTCAGTTGCTCTCCATGACCCCTTCATGCCTTCAAAATTAGTACCATCTGGGTACAGTGTGGAGTTTGGCTGCCAGCATGAGATACAACCTCAGTCAGTACTGGAAGACAGATTCTGTGTGCTGACCCTGAGGAAACACTTTCCAGATTTTAAGATAGAGTTTGGTTTGCTGGATAAACAATTGGTAATCTTTTCTGCAGGAAGGGTTCCCTCATGGGGTGGAGTTCTCTAGTCACCATAGCAGATGTGTCTTGTCAAGACCACCTTACCTCATCAGTATCTGGACAGGTTTGCAGAAGAAAAGAAAAATTCTTCAGATTAACTCTTAGTGGCAGCTTCCACAAACACCAGAGGCTCCTGGGCCAGTGGGAAGAATCTCTGATTGAAACACTGTGGGAGTTTTAGCATTCTTTCTCACCATCGCTGTGGGGAAACATACAACCCCTTCCGTGGATCTCAAGCGCAACATCTTGAGCTTCACACACATACAATGCAACTACTAGAAAACTCAGTTTGTGAAACAGTAGGCTAGCACCAGCGGCAGGAGGGAGTTTCAGCTCCATGATCAGAAAAAGCAGTCGAAACCTTGCTTTTTCCTGCTCCCAGATGAATTCTTTATCTGTAATGGCCTCCGTTCTGTAGCTCTAACTTCGGAGATTGTTTTCCTCGTTTATTTTTCACAATTTTGATAGAAGCTTATTTCTTTTCTCACTCTCCTCTTCCTTCAGGAGACTTCCCATTATTTTCTCATATATATGATCTCTGTCCTCTAAGAGCTGCCCTGAGTGTACTTAACTGGACTCTGTGAGGTCTGGAGTTTCCTTCTCTTCTTCCTTGTCTCCATGTTGGATTAGCTGGCGTGATGTCCTGCCTCACGCCGGTATGCCATGTTTAGTAATACACGGCTGTGGCGGCTCAGCAGGAAGACATGGAGATATTTTCATAGATAGAAGCCCTGCCAGACCGCAGCAGAGGGAACTACTATCGTGGCCAATGCCAGACTGGACAGTGGAACCCTGCGTGTCTGAGCTCAGTTGTTTTTATTCTTTCAGAACTCCTCAGGTGCTCTACTGATAGCACAGGCAAATCATTAGCAATCAAACATCCCCCACAGAAATCCAACACCTACAGACAATACAAAATGCTAAGGCCCATGCATTCCTTTTTCCAGCAGTGCACAAAAACAATTATTTTAAACGCAACTAAAAATAATGTGTATGGGTACATATGATTTCGGTGCCTGCAAAGGCCAGAATGGCACATGGATTCCATAGAACTGGAGTTACAGTCAGTTGTGAGCCACCCAATGTATGTGCTGGGAACTGAACTCTCTAGAAGAATAGTATGCACTGTTATCTGCTAAGTCATCTTTAAGTACTAAATTATCTATAATATCTTGATTTTATTTTCTCTTTAGAAGCCTGAGCTGGGTTGTCCACTTTAGTCCATAGGGCTCTCTTTTCTATGATGTGTGAAGCTCATGTAAACTATGAACACATGCACACGCGCGTGTGCAGACACACACACGAAACACACATATTGTCCATAAGATCAGTTGGACTAATGCTATTTCACCTGGTTCTTTTCTGGAGAGTCAGTAACTTCTTACTCCAGAACATTCTTCAGGATCAGCAAAATGTACTTTTGCTTTAGAGGATCTTTTCATAAATCTTAACTAAATACTATGCACATAGCAAGCAAGAGTTTAGGTAAGATGTACTTTGTAGACACATAGTCACATTGCCTGAGTTTACTATGATAATTGAAAGAATTAACTATATAGGGCCTTTAACAATTGGTTTAGTGATTTGGAGTTTATCAAAGTAAACTTGTATTAATTGGAGAAATAATTAGATGAACAATTTTTTAAAAACATTTTTCAGGAAGTATCATTTTCCTATTTTTTGTAACAAACTGTAGATACTGTGATATTTGCCACTAAGTACTAAGGATCACTGTAACACGGTGTTTACCATTGCTGCTATCTTGGAAAGACTAAGGGCTGTAATCTTTTCATCATTGGACACGTATCATACCATTCTTCACTATCTGAATCAGTGCCTTCTAATGAATTCTCAATCATGGTATTGAGCTTTGCTATTTTACTTTAAGTATAAAACTGAAAATAATCCTATTTGTTTCTGGCCCTTCTAAGTTTAAGATATAGGATGCAGTAGGGTAACTTCACATTGATGTAGCAAAGAAATGTATTCATGTACTTGTGAACACTGAAAGAATTGAATAAATGTATCTTACAGACTCATCAATATGGACTTAGACCTTTATTTTATCCCAGGAGATATCTTTAGAAACATTTAACCTTTGTTCAATTGCTAAATTACTTTTGAAATGAGAAACTAAAAGACCTGCCAGACTCTATCATGTATGAACATTTACACCCTAGAGTCAAATTTGGCTATAACTATGTCTTGCCATCCCTGGGCAAGATCCCATATGGTTTGACCTGTATCTCCCACTAGGCCCAGAAAATACCTAGATATTTATATGAAATTCTTCACCCAATGATATTTGGGAAAATTGCATTTTCCCTTACAATTGGTTCCAAAATACATGAATGTCAGAAGTAATATTTTTATTCTTTTTTTATTTGCAAATTTTATCCATAGGAGGAGGTTTCGTATTTGTTGTTGTTTTACTTTGGGAAGTGGAAAATTTATGTGAATATTTGTACAATGTCAAAATATTGATTTAAATATAGAATTCTCACACTCTCCAATCACCTTACCCAATACTATACATATGATTAATTCACAGCAAATATTTCCTGAATTAATGAATAAACACATTGAATATTAACTATTTTATATATTACTCTACCATTTTGGATGTTCAAGTGCTCACTGATTTGATAAAAAGATGAATTGTTAGATTATAAGTGTGTACTTGCTCATATTTTCTATTACCCAGCAAATGATTATATGATCTGTGTCACCATCATGACCAATCGCCATCCAGATTATAATCAAGAAGAAGTAAAGATGAGGAACATAATTATCACCAATTAAAAATTCCTGAAAGAATAAACAAGTGGAACAATTAGCATGTGGACCTTGGTATGAGCATTCTACAAATGCTTTTAGGGTTATGAACAGGGACAAAATAATAATAGTGACCTGGTAAAGTATGCCAAGGAAGCAAAGCATATATAAAATCTTCAACTTGATCATGCTTTGGGGTAACAGGACTCATTCCAAATTTCTTTATCATTCTGATTGGCTTATTCCATGCCCCAGTTTCTTCAAGAACTTACAATGGGACTCAGACACCAGAAAGAGCAAGGCATGTCTGCCAGGATATGAGATTCTCACATCAGGCGTCTACTGAATGATATTGAATACTCTATTATTTTGAAAGGGCTTCAGCTTAAAAAAATGTAGAGGTCAAAGAACATGCTGTTTTCAGCAATAGGGACTTAACTACTTCAACCTCTAGGAGGCAACCAAGGGAAGTTCTGCATCCTATACTGTTTTAGGAGTCTCTTGAGTTTTTCATGCCTGATGCATGATTTTTGTTAGATGGTCTAGGGTTCCAGAGGGAATGGTTATCAACCCATGTGGCATAACTTTATGCAAGTTATATTTATTTGTATACACATATGCTTATTTGTATAATATATAATTTTAGCTAATTATAAAATACTGTTTCCTGAAGGCTTTTTTCAAACAGGAAAATTCCATCTGAATATAACCTGAAAGTCTCCTCCCTAGGAACTACCGTTCATAGTAAGAAATGTATAATGGCAAGCTGCCAAAGAGGAGAAAGAAGCAATAGTCCTACCCAGCTGCCATAACCTACGAACCACACCGATAACCAGCCCTACAAGATTGGATGCAATCAATAGCCTTTTAATTGGACATAGGCCCAATCAACAGGAGAGAAATCATGCCCTGTACTGAAAACTTCATGGGGTAAATGAGGTCATGCTTAAAGGAGAAACTTTATTAGACAAGAATAATTTCTGACTGCATCCTAAATATGTATCCTTATGCCCACATCTGTGTAGCTCTCACCCTTTACCAAAGAAGCTTCTCTTTGTAGCAGATGGAGTCCATCACAGAAAAACCATAACTTGTCAAAACAAAGAGAACAACTAATTGTGGGGAGCTCAGACACAATGGATACATCTGCAACACGACTCCTACATCTAAGGCTCAGGCACATCCTGGAAGAAGTGGTGGAATGATTCTAAGAAACAGAGGATGAAGGAGTCTGCTGTTAGATTATGTCTTCAAGAAATGACAAGCAAATAATATTGAAATAATATGTCTGTCTTAAAAAAAAATGACTTGAATGCTGACAGCAATAACCAACATGCAACACGAAGGAGAGAAATCTCAATGGGCCAAACCCATAGACAAAGAAATACAATTTCCTAATGACTACTGAGAGAGGGAGAATTAGTCTTTCCCGAGGAAGACCATTATTTGGTGAGACCCCTGTATGTTATTCAATACCAAGTAGACAGACATGAAATTATGTACACACAAGCAATGCTAAAAGGACCAAACAGGTTATATTTATATTTCTATGCATTTATATAAATATATCTAACAATAATAGTTTTGTAAGCCATGAATTTGAGAAGGAATAAACAGGGTAACGTGAGAGGAGTTGGATCGGGAGGACACAGGAAACACTGAATGAAGGAAAGGGAAGGGGGAAATGATGTGATTATATTTTAATAAAAAATAAAAGAAAATAACCGCAGAAATTAGGGATTCACAGTGAGTCAATCCCCAACAATATAATTTCTACCTACTAAATAAGCATCTTCATTTTTCAACAAATACTCTCCCCAACTAAAGAAAATTTCATATTTTAATTAGACAGTTTCTTATGAAAGAATTTAAAAAAATAGCAACTGGATAAGATCAAAGCCTACCCACACGTCCTAGAACTAATTCTTAGAATGCCTTCAGTAACAATTCAAATCCCTCCATCCCTTCTCACCTTCTTTGTCTGTACTCTGAAAATAAGCGAACAGCATTGTTTGTTTCTCTTGTTTTAAAGACTATGTGTGTGTGTTTGATGAAAGTACTTCAGATGACAAACCATGACATTTAAGACAGTTACGTTTATTATGCTTCCCTTTTTAGCATTAATGGGTAAACATAGAATGCAGAAATCCTATTGCCAAGGTTTTTACTCAAAGGCCACTTTTCTTTCTGTTTTTCCTGAGGAGTCTGTGGTATGTGTCATAATCTTGCTTTGCTTTTATTCTCAGGAACTTCTGAGCTTCACTGTATTTCTGTTTCCCCTTTAAAAACTACTGGCCAGTGCTCTGTGATTGGGTGGTCCTTTTCTGAATTATGATGTTATCTCAACACATGCAGCCAGAAATACTCTCCCACCTGAAGGACAGGTTAGTTGGTTTGTGTTAGAAAGCTTGTGTCCGAGCAAGCATATGAATAATGTATAATTAGGCATATTTTGTAGGTTTTCTACAACCAATTTTTTGGCACATTTGTATTTGGATGAACAATTGTTTTCTGTTTGCTCTTTTCTTTTTCATTTCGACATTTTGCTTTGAACACTTGGGAAGCCTTATTGGGTTTACTGTTGAGGTAATAAAAACATAGTTGACTCCCCTCCCCTGCATTTTCTAGAGAGTTTAAGCTGAGACATGTGCAACTGTGCTAAATGCTTCCCATCGGTTGGACAGGACTAGTGGCTGCAAGGACCTCTTCCTTTTGCATTTTGATGAGGTTCTACACTCCCATGAGATCACATAGAATTCACATGATGATGCTAAAAGCTCCACTGACAAAACAAAGACATACCAAAAATGCCTCTGTGTGGGTGAGAATAATAATGATTTCAGAAAGGTCCAAAGAAGGCCAGAAAACGGGAAGGTTGTCACCACTGTGCCCTCACCCCCACCATCTAAAATTGTCTTAGTCCATCAAGCTTTCTCAATCCCAAGGATTACTATGTCAGTAAGTCAACCTTCTATCTCCTTCAAAAGTTATCTCCAATAGCTAAAAAAGGCACTTCTTCATTGCAAGGCACGGCATACATGGCATGCTTTGTTTTGTTTGCTATGTTAGTACTCTCTATCCAGTACTGCCTTATAAGTTTGTGCATCTTACCCTATGTGCTTAGTTGGTAACACCCTGTGTTTTGTGCATTTCTATGCAGAAGACTGTGAAGAATTCCTATATACTCAAGTACTGAAATGAAGGCTTTCATGTAGACACTATTCATCTGGGCCTTACAAAAAAAAAAATAGGAAATAATTTAAAAGCAACATAGCTCTGTTTTATGGATTCAAGAAATCTTGAGATTTCTGTCTAAGGTCTTAACTAAAAAGAAATGAATTTGATGTAAGCATTTGAAACAAAATTATTTGACATCCAAATCACGTACTTTTCTGTTCTCCATATGGCCATTTTGCTCTCTGCCTGTGTGAGAGTTTTACTTTCGGTGGAATCATAATCATATCGGGGTGGCCAGTGGGAAATTGAGAAGTTCTATGTTTTAGAACAGGAAGACAAACTTCTTTTTATTTCTAAAAAAAAAGAATCATTCAGAATGACTTTGTGGTTCTGTGTGCTTTGTTTAAAGAATCAGAAAGTAAAATACAATGTTTTAACTGGTCACGGGTAATACTATCTTCTTTCAAGTCATAGTCTTTGTTTTCCTTAAAGTAAACTTCTAGTAAAAGCTGAAGTCCTTCGACCTTATCTCTGCACTTGTAATGATGTGAGGTTGGAGATGGAAAGACAGAACTGTGCTTAATATATTATGTCTGTAGGAGCAGCGAAGACGGGAGCAGAATAGTGAGACCAACATTCTGTTTCTCAGAAAAGAACTGGGGGAAAGTGCTGTGTGCTACTGTACTGCCAGTACAGTACTGTCAGGGTAGCACCAGTGTGCTACCACCTGACAGAAGCAATATTTTTGAAGTCACTAACAGTTTTAACATTCAAAACACACATAGAGGGAAGACAGTAAGTCAGGAAAGGTGGAAGGAAGTGAATAACAGGAAAAATAGTCAAACACAAATTCAAAAGCATTGGAGGCCATCCAGGTGCACTGTAACCTGGTTCTGTGCCTACTGTGAGATGGGATGACAGCATCGGTGAGATGCACAGTGCACAACTGTGTCATTGCCATTAATCATAGAGTTTGTGTCTAGCACTTCTATATACCCAGTGCTAAGTAAAGTAAAGCAAAGATTCATTTGACTATACTTTTTTCTTTACCACATATATATGGTAAATAAATAAATGAATATATGAATATAAACATATGTGTGTGTGTGTGTGTATCATATCTACTTATGCATATGTGGCAGGGTGCAATAACCAATCCACTCAATCTTTTCTTTACTATGTATGTGTATGTATAGATATAGATGATAGATAGATAGATAGATAGATGATAGACTTACAGTCATATGTAGGAAAGGGAATACGCACACGAGTAAAGGTTCCCACAGAGGCCAGAAGAGAGTGTTAGATTCTCTGGAACTGACCTGGCTGCAGAAACCAAACTTTGATTCTTATGCAAATATAGTGTGTGTTCTTAAGGTCTGCACTATCATTTCAGCAATTTAAGGCTTAGCTGATGTTGGAAAATGACTCTCTTGGTCGTGGAGTGGATTGAATCCTGGACAGTGTTCATGTAGGGTCAGCGCTGTACCACTGAGCTGTATCCCCACCCTGGGATATATCTTTCTATAGCAAGATCAGAGATGCACAACTTGTCTTCAGTTTCCAATTAGTACTTTATAAAAATTTCTAAAATGTATAAAATGAAACCCAAAGCTTCTATTCTGAACAAAAAGCGATGTTTGTTTGCAAAGCAACCTCAAGGCATCAGGCATGAAAAAGAGAGAGGCTAGCAGCTACCAACTGCCCTGTCTTCTTCCAGAGACATGAGTTTTAGCTTCTTTAATGTTGGTTCTGAAAAGGTGACCAGAACTTAGGTAAGATTGCTGGAAATGTAAACATGATAAAATTTCAAGAAAAATACTGCCTTATCTGAATTATTGAACAGTATGTTTTATTTCTCTTGAAAGGTCTGTGGATAAGCTTTGTGTATCTTAGTCTTTAGCATTCTTCTTTTTTTATTGAAAATAAATTTTAGTACAATATATCCTTATTATGGTTTCCTCTCTCCCAACTTCTCTCAACTCCTCCCTACTTTCCTACTACACAAATCCACATTCTTTCTATCCCTCTTCTTCAGGATACAAACAGGCATCATAAATAATATTAATAAAATAAAATCATATAAAATAAAGCCAAACAAATCAGAATAGGACAAAACAAACAAACAGAAGCAAAAGAGACAAATAAAAAGCTAGAAAAACATATATAGATGCAGAAACACACACATTCTCTCTCTCTCTCTCTCTCTCTCTCTCTCTCTCTCTCTCTCTCTATCTCTTTCTCACACACACACACATAGACACATGCATACACACGAGAGGGGGGGGTCCCATAAAAACATAAAATCAAAACCTTTAAACCTATCATATATACTAAAAAGACCAGGTAAGGGGCGGGGGGGAGCATGGCACAACTGAGCTTTATGAGGCACAGAACCTCCAAAATGCTACTGGGCATGGATCCTGGACTTAAGATTGATTTGTATAGTCAGTGAAACTGGGTTGGAGGAAACTATTTTTTCCTTTGCAAAAGGCTATCTATTAGAGATAGCTTCTGCCTAAGGATGGAACCTTGTGTCCACTTCTCCTCTCAGTGCTGGAAACCCATCAGACTCAGACCTTTGATGGTCCTTATCCGATGCATAGTTAGTAAATCTCTCTTCCCATTACTCAGCCTGATACTTTGTCCAAATAGAGCGTTACAGTTTCATGAGGCCTCAGTTCTTAACTGCTGTGTTAATGATGTTTTATTCAGAAAGTCTTTGCCTGTGCCAATGAATTCAAGTCTATTGTCTATTTTGTCTTCTGTCAAAGTCAGTGTGTCTGGTCTTAGCTAAGGTCCTTGATGTATTCAGAGTTGAGTTTGTGCAGGATGATAGGTATGGGTTTATTGCATTCTTCTACATGTAGCCATCCAGTTTGTCTAGCGCCCTTTGTTGAAAATTCTGTCTTTTTCTAGTGTTTAGCTCTTTATCAAAAACCAGATGTCCACGTTGTATAGATTTATATTTGGGTCTTCAATTGACTCAATTGATTAAGTTTTCTGCTTTTATGGCAATACTGTGTGTGTGTGTGTGTGTGTTGTGTGTGTGTGTGTGTGTTTATCTGTGTTTCCATATGTATTTGAAAATTGTTCTTTCAAGTTCTACGAATATCTATGATGCAAATTCTATGGGGATTGCACTGAATCTATATATTGCTTTGGCCTTATTTACTGTATTAATCCTGCTGACCCATGAAAATGAGACATATTTTCATATCCTAATATCTTCTTTAATTTCTTTCTTCAATGTCTTAAAATTTTTATTGTGCAAGTCTTTATTATGCAACTTGGTTAGAGTTCTGTCACGATAACTTTGGAGGCTATTTTGAACAGTCTCATTGTCTTGATTTGTTTTTCAGTCTGCTGTTTTTATATAGGAAAGCTACTGATTTTTGTATATTAATTTTCTACCTTGCAACTTTGCTGAAAGTGTTTATCAGATGTAGGAGTTTCATGCTGGAATGTTTAGGGTTATTTATTTCTACAATCATATTATCTGCAAATAATAAAAATACTCTGACTTTTTCCCTTCCTATTTGTGTTAATTTGATCTCCTTCAGTAGTCTTTTTGCTCCAGCTAAGACTTCAAGAACTATTTTGAATAGACATCAAGAGAATGGACAACCTTGTGTTTTTCCGGATTTAACGTCAATGCTTTGAGTTTTTCTCCATTTAGGTTGATGTTGCCTTTTACCATTTTTTTAGTCCCTGACTATTGAGAGTTTGGTGAAAAGAAACAGACATGGTCCCTGAGCTCCATCTGTTTCTTGCAGTTCTGGGTCAGAAGGCACAGAGCAGAGAGTGTGTGCTGACAGGGATAAAACAGAAGAAAGGCTTCTTTGCAGTAGGACCATAGTAAAGTATTGTGAGCTCTATTAAACTTCTTTTTTTTTTTTTTCTGTTGATATGGCTGACATTTGGAAATGATCAGTTCTCCTTAGTAGTTTGTCTATAGCATGGCAAGGATTCACTGAGGATCCCTCCATGGCAAGGTGTCTCCTCAACAGCCCAAACCTTGTTCACCAGTTTCTGGAATGCCAACGATTCAAATTCAAATATATATATATATATATTTTCAGAGACTGGAATATAAAACGCTGTGATTCTATTTAGGTGTGTTAGATTCATCTAGATTTAGGATTGCTTTGTTCTCTCACATGGGGATCTCTGTTGCCTTTTTTCAGTTGGAAAACTTAACTGAAATAGAAAATAAGACGTGAGATAGATCCCTTCAGCAGCTCCAATGTGGAATCTGGGTTACATCAAGTATGACAAGGGGAATCACAGAAGGCAGGGATGCAGAAAGGGAAAAAAATCTAGTGTTGGATGAGTATAGAGCTACTCGGTGCTGGATGGAACCATGTACTTAATCATGAGTAAGAAGCCTCAATTAGAGAGTCCTTTCATAAACATTTTCGAAACTCTGAGTTACTCAGGCTGGGAGAGAACACCAGCAATTTTTTCTTAATTTCTCTTTATTATTAGGATATGTTATATCTAAAAGAAAGAAGAAAAAATAGTTTTAAAGAAACCGCCTGAAAATCTAAAATTTTTGATCTGAGTAAAATTACTCCAACAAAAGAAGACACAGGGCTGCACTAGCACTTTTAGCTGTGTCTTAGCAAATAAACAATCTGAACGAACTGTTGAAGGCCAATTCTACTATAGGGGAAATAGTGACAAAGATACCTACATCCATTCTTCCAATTGTGATATCTCAAATGTGTCTAATATACAAGGACACTTACCGGACTCTGGAGTAGCCTAATAGACAAGACCTCACATTGGAATAAGACTTTAAATGTCACTTAGGGAAGATAAATAAAGGAGCCTGGTCAGTCCATAGAAAGATATTGAGCTGAGATCTCCCTGCACTGCAGGTTCATCTGTTTGTGGGATATAAGCATCTGAAAATGCAACAAAGGAGATGTGTAGAGATACTTGGAAAGGATCATAACTACAAGAAATATTCTTCTTCTGAAGGACATTTTGTCTCTGGCTCCAAACTTAATGAAATTTCCAACAGCATCTGAGGTTTATTCAGGAGAAGGCAGGTCATTTACTTGGGGTTATTTGGAGAGCATCAATAACTTTGTAGTGCTTTCTACCTTACTTAGGTTGATAGTACATTGTAGTTAGTCTGCCTCATACTATCCAATAGAGGATTACAGATTCAATATTTGCATTTTTAAAAGAGATGAAATAGATTTTATTCACCATATTTATCAAAAGCTTATCATTTTATATGTAAACAATGTGAAAAGGATCAATAGTATATTTTGCATTTTTCATGTTATATTGTTGGAGTCTGTAATATATTATATATTTATAGTATAACTCAACTGAGAAGCTGACTTTCCATCAAAAATAATATCTATATTGCAGTTTTATAACATTTATGGCTACAAATACAAGCTTACATAGTTAAATTGTTTTCAGATGTTTAAAACGTGTCTCAGTAACTAAATTGACTACCAGTTATTTAAATGGCAATTAAAATAAAATTTAAATTGATTTCTCTGCCTCTCAGGCATATAATACTCTTTCTAGCCCTATCTCTAAAATTCAATAATCCTATGTATTGGTTAGCCTGTTTGAAGCTGAATGATGTGTTGAGGAATTATTTCAATATATGACCACATGTAATGTCTTTTATCTTTGGAAATAAGAGTCAAAATTCAGTGATGGCCTAATAGCAGCAAGGAGATCTCAGATATGTAATAATGAGAAGACTCAGAATGAGGTGAAGTTCTGGACATCATCTGCAGAGGTAGCTTCATCTTTATCAGGAAAATGAGTAATATTGGGAGCAGGAGTGATGTAGCTTTGTTACTTATCATTGGTAACCTTCAGAAATTTCGTAAGTTTCGATGTTGTCTAAGATGTGGAAGCCAGTACTAGCTCTGGCCTCAGTGAAAGCTACAGAGATGTTGGCTCAGTAGAGCTTCTAGCTTAGGGTTGGATTTCAGCAGTGGGAAGTTTGCTTTAAGACTGTTGAGAAGAAGATACGTGCATCACAACTCTAGCAAGCTGTTGAATTAAGGAGATTCATTTACTCTTAAAGAGGGTCTCTATCTTCCTTTCTTATGCAAAACCTATTATAATTGTCAATGTTTCTTGAGATGTTTACTAAAGTATGATCAGCCAAATTCTATTACTGGAACCTAGTAAAAGGCAGCTGCTGATCCTGTTGGAAGAAAGGGACTAATATTCCTTGTATTGACCAACTCCAACCAAATCCCTTTTAATGGAAGCAGACTGACTTACAATGTTAAGGAAAATGATATTCTCTAGTTGAAGACTAGAGTAAATACCATGAAACCATGTATTACTACTAGCGATGTAGTCCTGTATTGACTACAGTGGTGAAACCTAAGTCCTATAGCATCAGGAATACAAAAAATGTTGTATTAATGCATCTCAACATTATATGCAATTCTCTTTTAGGTACCACCACAAAAATGTTGTGCAAGTCATTACATATGCATATTTTCTATTAAGTTGAGAGGGATGGATGGTTAGAAGGTGACAGGAAGATATTATTTAATAATTACAAGATACTACCTTCTTTAGTGAAGATAATGTACCTCATTAAAAATAAAAACCATTAAATTATTCCCCTGTTGAAAAGTATCAGTGCCATAAATAATACGACCATAGAGGACAACATTGTGATTTAATGTCTCCAAATGGAAATTAAAATATTAATAGTCATAAGGTGGATTGGGCCTAATATGGGGGAAATCTGACGTGTGGACAATAATTTCCTCACAATATCGGCCTTATGAACTGGAGTCAGAATATCAACCACAGAAAGGTGCTGCCAACAATATGAAGTAGGTCCAAACTGCCAAAATAAACCACAGGTGGTCTGGCATGTTTTTATGAATGATTCCCTCTAGAAAGACATGCAGTATTTTATAGTTTCAAAATTTTATTCAGACTTTTCCCCATACACAAAACAGAACAGGGACTTTATCTTCCAAAAAATTGCCTACTTTAAAGGTTTTAACGTTATGTGTGTATTTTATTTTACTGTATTGTCATTCCTTATGTACTGTACGTTCTGCTCTAAACTCTAGCAGTGTGACCTGTGTACTGCAGATAGAATACTCAGTCAGAGAACATAGAATGAGTATCCACTGCACTTCAGGAATTTTGGCTGAACTTCTTAAAACAAGCAGACAAAAAAAATGCTAATTGCAGTCCTAATGTGGAAATATAAACATTTGTCCTTATATCAGAACATTGTTTAAAAAAACATAAATCCTCAATATAATCAGCAGGACTTTACTTCATACATCTTAATGGGAATTGGAATATAAGTAGTGAATATTGCATTGAAATTACAAGCAACTATGCTGATTGTGTTTTTGATCAGTCCCGTTCTGCATGCTGAGGCATGTACAGTTTTACTTACACAATAAGTACTTACTTACACAGTTTGAATGCCCTGGCTCCCTTCCTACACTGACTTTACATAGCGTTTCCCACAGTGTGGTCTTAACCTACAAATCATTATTCAAAGTACAAAACATTAAAAATACAAGAGGTGTTACCAGCAAGATGAAGACTCGCATAGAAACGAATACGTTCCTGGGAGAAAGAGACACGGGAGTATGAGGTGTGACAGGGCAAAGTCAGTGAGCATCTCCAGCCAGGTGCCACAGAATGTACCTGCGGCTCACAACCCACAGGGATGTGCTGGGGTCAAGTTGCATTTTAGAGCTGGCATAGACAGGTACAAGAAAAAGCCTCAGTACTTACATTCTCACAAGCTTCAACATTGCTTGGTTTTCTCAATTGCCCCATGTCCTTGGTGTAGCAAGGTGGTTATATATGCTATCATACATATACCCGTGCATGTTAAAATAAATTCCAAAGGACAAGAGGTGGTTCGGTCAGTAGTGAAGTGCTTAGTGTGCGTCAATGAGGACCTGGGGTCAGATGCTCCGCACACATACAAAAGGCATGATGTTGTGTGTCTATAACCGCATTGCTTGACAGGGAGAGACACAAATCTCTGAAGCTTGCTAGACAGATAGATGAACCGTACTGGGTGTCTCCAAGTTCACGCACAGATCATGCAGCAGACAACTAAGAGACACACACCTGATGGGATTGACAGGCCTTCACACACATGCACATACATGCACACATGTACACAGACATGGACACATGGACACACACATGACATGTATACACACATATGTCACTCTCATAAAAGTAGACTTCCAGAGAAACTGAATAACACTGAGATTAGTCATTTTCAAAGATTTCAAAAGACAATAAAAGCAATCAGATTGTTCACTAATTCTGTTAAATACACAAAAGTAAGATCTAATGTAGCTGGTTGCTGTGAAGATGTTCTGTATAGGTAAGAGCAGAATTTATCTGGTCACATGCATCTAAACTTTTGCCTGGTACTAACTCGATGTACAATTTGTAAAAATTGGAATTTTATTTTGAGATTTTATTTTATCAGTGATTAAATTAAGATAATTTTGATGAGAAGGCCAGTCTCACAGACATTTCCAGGTTTGGATGAATTGATATGCGCATTCTCTAACACAGTTCTGAACATTTCATAACTGTTAAAATAGAGTGACTGTAAGACTTCAGAAATGTTATGTGGATAAAATAATGCTTAATGTCAATATACAATATAATGACAGTATATTTATAAAGAGGGAACAAATTCTAATTCTGAATGCTAGAGAGTATAAATTGGATGATGGTACTAACATGGGTTATTCTTTTTAATATGTGGATTCTCCTCATTTTTAGGCAATTTTACTCTGAATTATAAGCAATAATAGCAGCTATCCTAGCTGTTCCAACACATAGATTGATTCATTTGTGAAGGGGAGTTACGTAGATGCACAGATTTCTGAGGCATTTAGTCAGGTGTGAAATGCCACCAACACACTACACCCACCTCTTCCAGGCTTCTCAGTGATGACCTCACTGTAACATCTATTAAGGATTCCAACCAACTTTGTTAGTGTACGCCAATACCCTTGCCAGGCTGAAGTGTCCAGCTGAATCCCTATACAACCCACGCCAGAAAATCAGTTCACAAAAATTTCTTCTACTTAACTTTTGTTTTTGCACAAAAGTCTTGATTTCATGTGCCACAAAGAATTTCGTTGCTACTCATTCTCTCTACTCTAGCTGCAAGGGAAGCTGAGAAAATGAATTTCTAATGTGCTCTAAACATGTTGGTCATTGGAAACTACCACATGGTTATTGTGATGTTCCCAGACCCATGAAGACAATATGGATTCATCAGTTACTTCAAGTGAGAGTTTTCATGGGCTTCTACAATAGAAAGAGACAATTAGCTGATGTTATCAGTTATTGAATTCAAGAAGTGTCCCCAATAATGAACTGTGTTCCAGTAGGTAGCAGCTCTTTTAGGCTGGAGGATATAGAGAAAAATAAGAAAACCTGACCTGACTTGTCCAGGGAGGTAGACTAGTGTCAGGAACAAAGATGATGTTATTCCTTATTCAATGTGTGAAGAGTATTAATAAATTACTGGGGAAATACAAAGACAGAAACTCCTTCATAGGAGCAAGGAGAAGCTGTTTTTATTTGCTCAGTGAGCAAATGTTTGTTGAGTGCCCTTCACATTGATAATGAAAATATTAAAAATTAAACAATTAACATATTAGGCAAAATATCAAATTTTCATAGACATCAAAAGGTTTCATCAGAAATAAAAGATATTAAGTTGTAAGTAAAGATTTGCATGATAATATTTAGAAAATCCCAGGGAAATATAGGAGGACAATTTTAAAGGAAATCTGCTGAAGTTCCAGGTGAGGTGGGGTAGTAGTGAAAGCCATAATAAGAAACAGTTTTAACAGTCATTTTTGTATAGTTTCGATGTCATTTATCCAAACTACAGGGGAGCATCATTAGAACAAGATGTAAGGGCCACTTTATTTTTATAGTGTATAGAATTAATATTATATAATAGACACTAGGAAAGAGGTTCACCATTGTATGCATCCGGTAAGGAGGCTCCTACTGTACCATAGGAAAGTAAACAGGGTAAAAAATGGGAGGGACACAGAATGATCCCAGGCTTTTTGGCTACAAGGTAGATGTAGGCTGAGAAGTGGAAACGCATCACAGTGATGGCTGTGAGAGGGCCATGCTAGCGTTCACATCCATAGAAAGATAACAAGAAACACATCCTGTTGTAAAGATAATTAATTAGTTTAGATAAAATGTGATGGGTTCATTGTATCAGATTAGTCTTCTAGGCTGCAAAACTAATTGCCACAAACTGAGTAGCTTAAGAAATACCTGTTTATCACCTTCTCAGTGCTCATCCAGATTCTTGATAGGTCAGTCCCTGGCTCTGTTTGCTTCAGCATTAGAGAAGCTTCCTCACTTCAGATCTTTCTCTCGAATTGAGATTCTCTGAGTTTTGCTTCCACTAGTTCCCTTCTTGATTAGTTTAGGCGCTCCAGAATATTTTCTCTGTCATAAGTTCAACTAAACAGTGACCTTTGACAATCATGGGTAATTGGAAGAGCTAACTCAGAAACGTGGAAAGGGATTGAAATTACAGATGTCCACCTAAGAGTTACACTTCTGGACATGATATGAAGAGATATATGTATTCAAGGAAGATTATATTGACAAAAGTCAAACATCAGGGCTTCTGAAAAGATAAAGTCTTGATGAAAACATCTATATTCCTTTCATAGAAGTTCATGTAGGGGTTGAGAGGGGACAATTATGATTGAGGAGGTTTTGAACTTAAAGAAGAAATGAATGTAAAAGTTGAAAACAATTAACAGTAATGAGACAAGAAGAGAAATAGAAAAACATGTGAGACTTAGACTAGCCTTTTTCTGTTCACTTAACTGAAAGTCTTAGCGACTGATTTTCTGTGAAATGTCACTGAATTTGAGGCAAGGGGGTCATGCCCTAACAGAAGAGAGGTGACTTCCCAAATACACAATGTTGTCCATTCCAAAAGAAGAGAGAATAATGAGACTCCATGGTCCATTTGGAGACTTTTTATTATGGTAAACATTAATACAGATACACACACAAAATGACACAAGTTATTCAGTGAAATGGAAACCACTCTTTTTAAGAAATGTACCATCTGAGGGGAACAATCAGAGCCTTATATAGAAAGTTGGCTGCAAGATAGAAATGCCCATTGTATGGACAGGAAAATCATTAGAACAGAAGGTAGGCTATAAGGGAAATGGGCTGAAGAAGCAAAAAATAGTCCTAAATGTGCATGGTCTCTGCTTTCACATGTCAGTCTTGACTCTAGGTCTGGTAAAATATAGCCATTGTGCTGTTCATCTTTGAAGCCATAGTATATCATCACCTGTCAGTAAATTAGAATCTCAAACAAATCTCAACAACAGGAGGTAGTTTGTACCTAGAAGAAGAGCTGTTAGTAGCAAGCATTGGTCTAGAAGGAACATGGGAAATTACAATGCCTGGGGGTATGATTTTAAAGACATAATCATGAAATATTAAATGAATTGTAAATGTGGCAGCGAATTACTTAGAAACAGTGTCCCTGCATACATGATACAATATTCAGGAAGATACTAAAATATGTGCATCAAGGAAAGCTTTGCTGTAGTTTTATATGAGCTGCATATTTTCAAATGATGCTAGAGAACAACTGAACACCTTGGAGTTCTTTCATCTTATTTTGCTGCCTCCTCTTGCAGCCCCTTTTAATTTCAAAAGTGCTTCATTGCTGGAATGAGAACTGGGTGGCAGGAAAGTTTCATACTGAAACTACAGATGGAAACTGGACTTTTAATTTGTGGATAAAAATTCTACCTGTGGACTTCAGCATTGTTCAGTTTTACCTGAGACAAATACACAGAAGCAGAGTTCACCTCTTGACCCCTACTGCTGAATACATATGCTTGGTCATGGTTTTAGAAATGGGAAAGCATAGGAAGAGGCAAAATGGGACAGGTGCCAACTGCAATGACCCCCTTCCCCTGTAGAAGAGAAAGGTATCATGTGATCATGTGTACTTTTAGTTGCAAAAAGCAAAATTTTGGGAGAGTAATAATGTCTTTACTAAGAGGATAGTGTTTTCTCTTCAGATTTATTCATCCTACTCATTTATAAGAAAAGGTTTTCTCTGCCTTTGGAACCTTTAAATGTTTTTGGGTTTCTCTGCAGCATGGAGGTATGGTTAGGACACTTAATCTCTTTTTCCTGATCTCTGATTATACAGATGCTGAGCAAAGCCCCAGCGGTCATGGGTTAGATCTTAGTTGTGTAGCCCAAACTAGTCAACAAAGTAGGGTAAGCATTTAGGATGCGATTGCTAGAGTTGAGAAAATATTTCACTAACATTTTTGCAACAAAATATAGGTAACAACTGAAATGCACAGACTCAGGACTTATTCTCTATATTCACTTTCATTTGCCTGTTCATCAAGCAGTTATACACTATAAACATAGAACTGTTACCCTGCATACAGAGTCTAAACCCAAAGTTTCCTTTTGCTGCTGTTTTCTACAGAAGAGGTACTAGGTACTAGGACAGACCCTCTCCTTGGGGATTCCCACCCACCCTTCCTGAGCTTGCCATTGTTCTCCTAAGTCCTTCTTAAGTCCATAGTAAAACCTTCCCTTAAAAAAAAAAAAAAAAACCTTTAATTTGCTTCATAAAATAAGAGAGAGAGATATGATTATGATCATTAAAATTTGAACCTAATGTCTCTTTAAAAGGACAGGCTAGCTAATCTATTTGAAAGAGAGTATCAGAGCACAGGCTGAAGGCAGGAGTAGCAGCAAAACTTTGTGACTCCCAACCCAGCTCTGTGCTGGAAACCCTACCTGGTTCCTTGGCAAGATCAGCAAGTGCTCTTAACTGAAGAAATAAGGCAGACAAATATAAAGTCAAATATTGTAGTAAATTCCAAAGAATCTTAAGGTAGAATTAACTACTGATAATATTTTAGTGTTTTATCCTATTTCCATTTGCAAAATTAAATTAGAACCATATATATATATATATATATATATATATATATATATATATATATATATATATATATTCATTTTAATCACTTTCTTACCTGTAATTTAGAATCATTTCCCATTGTCATAGGTATTTTAATAATATGATGTTTGTACACCGGTTCCCTGCCATTGGTTTCACCTATGCTTATGTGTTTAGATAAATTTCATCGGCCACAGTTTTTGTCATCTTGATACAATCTAGACTAACTTGGGAAGAAAGAATCTCAATTGAGAAATTACTTCCATCAGATTAGCTGGTGAGCATGTCTATGGGAGCATTTTTTTTTAATTGTTCATTGATGCGAGAGGGCCTTGCCTAGTGTAAGGAGTGCACCCCCAGACAGATAGGTCTAGGTTATATAAAAAAGCTAACCAAGAAAGCCATGGAAAGACATCTTGAAAGCAGTCTTTCTCCATGGTCTCTTCTTCAGGTCCTGCCTCTAGATTCCTGCCTTGGCTTCCCTTCATGATGGACAGTGTCCTGGAAGCCAAATGCATCCTTTTCTCTACCTTTTGTTGATGATGTTTATCACAGGTAAAGGAAGCACACTAGAACAATTTTAATAACATGGTAAGGTTTTACAGTGAGTCTCCATTATTAGTTATGATCTATTGTTAGATATTTAGGTGAGTTCCATGTTTGTCATTTTTATGTTTCGGCAATAAACATTCTTTATTAACGTCTTTGCCCACTTGAGTAGATGAGGATACTTGGAAACAAAATTACTGAGACAAAGAGGAACACATAAAGTATTTGATGAATATTGAATGCCAAAAGCCCATAAATGATATGACGATTTACATTTGTGGTGCCTTGCAATTTTTCACCGTGACGGACTAGCCAAATTATAGCAATATGAGTTTTCTCATTCAACCTAAAGCTTGGGAACCAACAAATCTTCTTTCCTTTATTTTCTCTCAGTGCTGCTTTCCCTCTTTCTCCTCCTTCACATCATTGTCTGTGTCTGTCTTCCTTACACACTTCTGATTGTAATCTTGTTACTGCTGAAAGCTGCTCCTGTTACACACATCCTTCTCAAAGTCGGTACTAGTTTCTTAACTTCAAAGTAATGACTCTCCTCCTTTGCTGTGCTTAAAAATCTCGCAGACAGTTAGTCTATATTCTTCCCTCTGAATTTTTATATATCCTGATGGCCCTTGTGGTAACAGGTCACTAGAAGCCCTAGATTTATGATTTTATGTTTTTTTAAAGGGATAATAATGATAAATGTATGAAAGTAGCAAAATTAATTATGTGGTATTGTTACTGCAACCTGCAAAATCCACTTGTTTCCATCAGAGGCCCTGTTTATTACAGAAGCAGCCTGCCAGCCTCCTTCAACCTCTCAAGCAATTCTCTAATATAATTTATTCATTGAAGGATATAGTTGTGTTTCCTGCTTCAGGGCTTTATTTTCATCTCCTTACAATATATAAAATTAAACCCCAAAGACAATAGTATTGTCTATGTTTCAAATAATTTTCAATGGATATTTATAATATCTATTTCATGCACTCTAACAGGATCCTGTGCATTGATTGGGAGCATTGCAAAGAATGTAAAGCAATTGTAAAATGTGGGTGGAATGTAGTTCTACTGAGACAGTTGTATCAGTCGCAGTTGAAACTATGCTTCAAAAAGCCTGAGAGAGCCCATTTTTGCTTCTGTGGAGTTCTCTTCTATTTGCTTGTTTGTTTGTTTGTTTCTTGTTGTTACTGACTATAGATTTTCTAAAAGCAAAATACTGTGTATTTTAAAAAATGTTTAATTGACAATGATAGACAATATTCAAGCTGTATTAAGTGAATGTTAAGTGCGTATGTTAACCGTGTAGTAAGTATCTCAATCAAATTAATATGCACATCAGCCTTGGGATCTAGGCTGAAGTTCTACTTTCTGTTCAATTAAAAACCCAAGCTTTCTACTTACCCCCACTCCAGCCTCAGGCTTCTCCCATTCTACTTCCTGTTTCTATAGGTTTGCTTTGGAGAAGTTCCACATATAAGTATGTTCAGTGTTTTTGTTTTTGTTTCTTATGTACTTCACTTAGAAACATGTCTATGTTTAAAATTTCCATTATAACTGTATGATGCCTGCAACCAAAGCTCTTGAAATATTCTAAATTTTTGTTTATGTGTTCTTTTGTTTGTCTTGATGAATGACAGTATTGTATTCCCCTCATTTTCCTGACCCACAGTGCTGGCACTTGTGAGTGCATGTACATGTAGATGCACATGTACAAAGAAATGCAGTTTTCTTTGTATATTCCTCTTTGCTGGACTTCAGGTTCTTTCCAGGTCTGAGCTACTGTGAACTATGGCAGTGATCATGGAGATGTATACCTGTTTGACATGACAATTTCATACTTCCTCATATACCTAGATTTTCATTTCTGGTTCACATAGACATAATTGTTATGTGTTGTTTTTAATTTTCAGGACCTTCAATACGGTGTTCCATAGTGCCTGTGCCTATTAACATTCCTACCAGCAATATACAAGTATTCCCTTTCTTTCCCACCATACTTGATTACATTTACACTTAGTTCCTTTGGGAAACTAGGGTTTCCTAAGTTTCCCTTATTCACTCTCTCTCTCTCCTCTCTCTCTCTCTCTCTGTGTGTGTGTGTGTGTGTGTGTGTGTGTGTATAGTTTTGCCTTGACACACCTGGGAAGAAGGAACCTTTTCAGAGTAGCCTGTGAGTATATCTGTGGAGACATTTTCTTGATCACCAATTAGTGCCAAACACCCCCCCTCCAGTCCATTGTGGGCAGTACAATCCCTAGGCAAGTATTTAGACTGTATAGCTGATCAAGCCATGGGAGCAATCTTTTAAACAGCATTCCTCCACCATCTTTGCTTCCGTTCTTGACTTTGGGTTCCTGGCCTGAGTTCCTGTCTCGGCTTCCTTTGATGCTAGACTGTAATATGCAAGCCAAATAAATTCTTTCCTCCTGATGCTGAGCTTGGTCAATGTTTGATCACAGCCACGGAAGTTCAACTAGGACAGGACAATCAAATGTTCTGTGCATTTGTATGTTAATCTTTTGTCAGTCCAGGGGTTGCAAATACTTTCTTCCATTCTCTAGTCTGTATTTTCATTTTGTTACCTTTGCAGTGCAGAAAATCGACCATTTGATACATTCTCATTTCTTTTGTTGCCAGTGTTTTCTAATAGTGCCCAGTGTTTCCCTGCCAAGATCAGTGTCAAAGAACTTTTCCCTGATGTTGCCTTCTGCATGTTTTTACAGTTTAACATTTTTTCATTTAAGTCTTTAGAATATCTGAAGGTATTGTTATAATGTAAGACAAGGGTTCAGTTTCATTCTTTTGCATGTGGATACACAACTCTCTACTACAAATAATAATTGGACATTCTCTTCTAAATATGTTTTCTGTTTCTCAAAGATCCCTTTACTACATATACTTGAGTGTTCTCTTGATTCTCTAGTCCATTAGTTTATGTGCTTGCCCAGTACCAATACCATGTGGTTTTAGTTAGCATCGTTTTGTGATATATTAGTACAGTGTGAAATCAGAGAATATGATACATCTACCTCTGTACTTCTTCAAGATTTCTTTAAAATTTATCTATTATGTCTTAAAAATTCTTACCCATCTATGGTAGTTTTCAGGGTATACAGCACCTGCCTCCTGGTCAGACTTATTACTATGTATTTTACTCATTTGATATTTTTGTAAATGAAATTTTTTATTTCAATATCCTATACTTAATATTGTATCCTGCAGCTTTACAGAATGTGTTATTAGTTCTAAGTTCTTTACTTCTCAGCATACTTATTATTATCTCTGTGAAAAAGATCATGTTCATGGAAACCAGAGACTCTTTCCTCTTTAATTTTCCCTTTATTTCTCCATTCTCTCTCTCTCCTCCCTCTATCCCTTCTCTCCTCTTTTTATTTACTGTCATTAATTTATTATTTCTAAAGTATCGTAGTGATTAGTATGTAAAATAGAGTGGTAATGATGGACACCCTTGGGCTGAGGAAATTGCTCAGCTGGTAAAGCTGATTGCTGCTCAGACATGAGAACCCAAGTTCTAGCTCCACAACCAACAATGTTAAACAACACCAGCAGCAACTACACAATGCTGAGTGTGTTTCCCACGCTTGTAATCCCTGTGGAGACAGTGATACATACATCCCTGCAGATTCCTTACCAGCAAGCTTAGCCTAGTTAGTAAGTGTCATACTAGTGAGAGAACAGGCCCTTTGTGTTATTCTTGATCTTATTGGACATTATTTCAGTGTTTTACCTTATAATACATTAGCTATATAGCTATACATATATAATGTATTTATTGTAAATGAGACACAGCACTTCTATATCTAATTTACTGAGAGGTGTTCTTGTTGTTGTTATTGTTGTGAAAGATTTTTTTTATTTCTGAGTGTTCTATCTGCATGTGCACCTGCATGCCAGAAGAGGGCCTCGGATCCCATTATAGATGATTGTGAGCCACCACGTGGTTGCTGGGAATTGGGTACCATCTGGCCATGTTCTACTTTATTATTCAGTTGGTTTGATTACTGAGCCAGAGTCCATACTCCTAACCTGATCTGGTTTAATGTTATTCATGATTCAGCCACATTAATGTATACACTTCCAGGAATTCATCAATTTCTCTTAAATCACTTAACTTATTTAGGTAAATAGTTACACTAATATCTTATGGTCCTATGACTTTCTTTAGTACCATTTTTTTCTTTTTCATTTGCAATTTTATGTATGTGAATCCACTTTCTATTTTTTTCCTCATAAAATTTAGACAAATGTTTGTAGGTTTTATCTTTCTGAAATAATTACTTGGCTCCATTAATTTTTTTCAATTGTCTTTCTGTTAATATTTTAACCTCATAATTCATTCTTTTTATTTTCCTTGGTTTACATGAAAACCAGATATACATGAAAAAAATCACTAAATAATATACCAAAGTAGGCTGTATTTTGCTTGAATGAAACGGAAGGCCCCATGAGCTTAGAGTTTAGATTCTCACAGATTTTGAAAATAAGCTAGATTCTCCCCATAACCAGTTCTGAATCTTTGAAAAAAAAAAAAAAAAAAAAAAGACAAGTCGTCTCTCATCATTCATTGATTCATTTTAAAAGTAAACATATTTGTGAATTTCTAGAAATAGCCTGTTTATATAAAGACTTCCATGCAGTAAATAGTGAACCAATGGAAATAATTAGAATAAGCTGGTTAATATAGAGAAGCATTGGTTGTGTTTGCTCTGACAACAGATCCTACAAATGGAGACCAAACCTATGATCCCATGCTCAGTGAGCATTTGAAAACTAGCTATGGAATCTGATAATCAACATTCTTATACAAACAATGTACATGTTTTGATAAACCATTAAGATACATGCATATGACCATGTGGGTATTAAATCTATGCATTATTTTAGGCTATGGCTACCCCCAGTTAGATACATGTGGCCAGATTTAACATGTTAGGTATACAAAGTTGGCTTCAAGACACATTGATCCAATTAAGTCCTCCAAGTTCTTGTTACATAAACAGTGACAATAACTATTTATTAGTGCAACATGGAGGTAATAGTTCTGAGATTTATAACATGCTTTATGAAGAAAGAAATATATGAATAACCAAAAGCTATCTTTTGACTTCATGTCTTGAAATCCGAACACTTTTTTTTCCATTTTGAGCACATTCTGCTTATTTATTGAGCTATAATTTTAATGAAACTTCAACCTCTTTAGAGTTAATTCAGAGTGACATACTTTGATAACCAGTAAGGCGTACTTGCAGAGTGACAAATGATTTTGCCAATTAGTGATGGATACACTTTTTCATATTTATTTTTCAATTTTCAATTTAAAACTTATGATTCTGCATGAGTCAGGTCTAGAGTGTGTAGCCATGGAGGCCAGAGAGTCTACGACTGTGAGGTGCACAATGTGAGTTGTCCCGGTCAAACGCAGTGCTCTGCAAGAGCTGTACATGCTCTTAACCAATGAGCCATTTCTCCAGTTCCGAAATACAGCTTACTATGATTTGATTAATTTGTTGACAGCAGTAGCAAGTGCTACACTGCTTTGTTATTTGATAATAAACATTCTAAGAATTTACTGTTAATTACATATCAGATGGACTTACAAAGGATTTCCCATGTTTGTACCAAGTACAATATTGGATTAACCATGAAAAAAATGTTTTAAATAATACTGTACCCCCATCCCTGTGACAAATATATTTGTACGTGATTTCTTAATCCTACTTTGGGCTCTAAATAACTGTGAGATTGAAAAGTTATTAAAATTTTAATGGCCATATTTTATATGTTGCTAAATGACACTAAGTTAATGAATTTATTCCTCCAGTGCTTCATTTCCCATGTCTAAATTTGAAAAAATGAAACTAGAAATGCTGTTTAAGATGCATATGACACATAAGGATATATACATATGTATGTACACACATACTTCAAATTTGTCAAAATACAAGAAAGGGGGTGATTTTTCTGAATTCACAAATTAAGTACTAAACAAAAATTTTATGACTTAGTTAAATTGTTTTACTATATAACACATTTGGAAGGAAGTCTGTGCTTGTTACATGATACTCATTGAGTACTGCAGATAGTAAATCACATAAAGCTATATTTATATATCTACGATTCATATGAGAAGTTGTCCAAAGAGATGCAAAGACCCAGAGAGATTTCACTGCTGAAATCTCAATCTGAGCATAAGAAATAGAGTGTTGTGATCCACTTACAGCACAAGATATGCCCAGAGTTCATCTGGGTTACAAGATGTTGAGTCGCCTACCCCAGCTCACTGGCAGCTGGTGCCTGCTTCTCTCAAGACTCTGAATTCAAAATAGGAAGGGTAGGAGTGGCCAGTATCACACTCAGTTGTTCACTGGGACTTGTGGACTAGGACAGTAAGGTGGGGAGTTTGGGAAGGGGTGCGTGTTCTGTGCCATAGGAGGAAAAGTAGAAATTTCTCCTACTGGGAGGATTTTAAAATGTACTTACTTGTACTGGACGTGAGTACCACTGACCAACATTGCCTTTCCTCCATGCTGGCACCTCTTGTATATTTAAAACTGCTTCAGTCTTCACACACAAAGTGATTTGTGTTTAAAAGTCAACGCTTAAAATTTAAAATTGTCTAAAGGAAAGAAGTATTGGGACACACATAGGTGTTACTTATAAATTTATTATTTAATTGAGTGTGCCGATAAAGGGAAAATTTGAAAATATCCCAGTTTGCAAGTGAAAATGAAGATGCTCTAGCAGAGAGAAAGAACAATGCTAGAGGTAAAGATGGAAAGGAAAGGCCGGCTATCTAATACCAAAAAAGGGTGGGATGAAATCACAGGAAACTGTGAATGTCAGATGCTTGATGGGGAGAAAGCTCAGTGAGAAAGTGCTTATCAGGTAAGCATAAGGATGTGAGTTTGAAACCCAGAGCATCTACTAAATGCCAAGTATGGGAAATTTGTAATTCCAGACTGGGGAGGGGATGGAATAGGCATATCTCTGAGACTTGCTGATCAGCCACTCTAGCTGAATTTTTAGACATCAAATCCTATTGAGAAACCCTCAAATCCAGAAGGTAAACAACTCAAAAGGAATCAAAATCCAAAATTAAAAGGCTAAAATGTGAAATCAGAAGAAAAAAGAAAGAAAACTTAGAAAAACAATGGTCTATTGATCAAAATTAATTTCAATTAGGAATTCAAAACATTTGAAAATTAAAGACTGGAGAGAGAATACAGCAGTTAAGAATACTACTGGCTGCTCTTCCAAAGGACCTGAGTTCAATTCCCAGCACCTACCTGAGGGCTTACAACCTTTGTAGCTTCATTTGCAGGAGATCCAATGCCCTCCTCTGGCCTCTGTGAACAACAGGTGCACACATGCAGGCATAGCACCTGTACACGTTAAAACAAGACTTTGAAAATTGAAATACAGATATAGCATTAAATAAATATTCATGAGGTAGTTAAATATTTTCATACTTTTTGTGTCTTCTCTCTCTCTTTTTTTATAATCTTTCTTTTGGTTTCCTCTTCAGTTCATTATTAACAGATAACTATTTGTTCTAGTACCAGTTTTGTGAATTGGACTGTTTTCTCCTAAGGAACCGAGAGAGGCTCATCTTTATCCCCCAACTGAAATGGCATCAGTAGACAATGTTGCTAATGGTGCATGATGCCTTTAGCCTTTATGGAAGTATTACACTAGAGCCACTTCATTACTTTTTAAAAGGATTTGATTTGCCTATTAAGTCATTCATCGAATCCTCTTATCGTTCAGTCTCTGGAGGCAGACTATTTTGCCTTTAACATATTTTTTATGTCTCCCCATTTAAAAAAAATACCCATATTTTAAAATATCTTAAGAAGGTGTTTAAAGATTTACAATTTTAGGAGTCTTTTTTAAATATCTATGTCTAAAAATTAAAATTTATTGTAGGAATAATCAATATGGTCTTTGAAATCAGATATGTAAGGGTTCAAACTGATTTCTGCACGTAGGCTATTTTTTTTATCTCCGAGGCTTTGTTTCAAAGTATGTATGATTCAAGGATTTTCACAAATACAATACCTAAGTCTATTGCGCTAACAGATCTTTAATATAAACTTGTGATATTAGTACTTTGTTGATGTGGCTATGGCTATTAGTGTCATCCATATTGAAAAGTTCACAAAGTAGGATTGGAAAAACGGAAAAATCACTAAATATCCAGAAGTTATATAACAGACTCTTAGTAACAGCTTTAACATGTGTGTGTAAAATTCTTAACAATGCTAACATATTAAAAGTTATGAAATCTATTGTTTATTAAATATGTATCATTAGAATGTATTCATTTGACCTCATCTTTAAATATTATCCATAAATGAGTGGCTTTGAAACATATATCTTTATCCATGATGTTTTACCAAGATCCAGACTCATACCTATAAACAATAAGAATATTGGTTATCTCATAGACAACTCAAGTTAGAAATGAAACACCTTCCTTGATTGTCCTTAATCTTGTTTCCTTAACAGAGTTTTCAGTATCTGGAATTGAAACTATCCTAGCTTAAGTTTGGCAAGTGAGGTCATCTAGAAGTCACCCTTGTATTGTTAATTCCTATGCCTCTCCTTCTGCTGTCACCTGGAGCTCTGACTCGGCCCAGGGCCAGCCACCTGCATCCCTGCCAGCCCTGTCATACTCCCACCCCACTGTTCACCCCCTCTCTTAAACTCATAGTTCACCTATGCCTTCTGTTCTTAATTTCAGTTGCCTTAGGGTTTCCATACATTTTCTCCTCAATGCATCATGCTGTTTTGCCCCCTAAATAAAGCAAAGATTGAAATTTAAATGGAACTTTTGATATACTTAAAGCAGTGCCTATGAATAAGTGTAAAGCATCTACCTATTACTTTCTGAGCCATTTGGTTTCTGAAGAAATTTCTACTACGTCCTCTAAATTATCATAATTACCTTCTACTAGAGCATCCAGATTAACCTTGAACTGTGAAGGAGCCTATTAAAGATTTTATAAGAACAATTGATAAATCTAGTACATCTATGAATATAACATTTGAAGAGGATTATTATACAAACATCTGTGGGTCCAGCATCCATGGATTCAACCAACCATAAACTGAAGCTTTTGGGGAAAATTAAGTTTTGCTAAATACGAACAGATTTTCTTTCTTGTCCCACTCCCTAAACAATACAATATAACAAGCATTTGCATAGAATTAACATTATGTTAGGCATTGAATATAGTCTTCAGGATACTTAAAGTACATGAGGGAATGAATTCATACAGGTTATTTTGAATCCTAAGCTTGATTGCATAAGGGTCTTGAGCATCTGCAGATTTTTGGTTTCCATGGGGGTATACTGAGTGCAATCCCCTGTGCCTACCCAGGAACTAATATGTTTACAAGCCCATCTGTCTCCACACCATCTCCTAGTGTTGTTTCCTCCTCATTTAGAGCCTATGGAGGTGGGAGGACTATAAATATTTTCTGTTTATAGCAAAACACACCCACAACAATTTTGGCAAAACAGTTTCGTCTTGCTGTTATCTGGATCCTGGCAGAAGTCTGCCTTCTTCTGAAAACAGATCCTGTAGTTACCATAGATATTCATGGAAAAGCATCTGCTGTGTGTTCTCCAGTGACTCTAAGGTTGAACTTGGGAAGGACATAATGGTTGCTGAGGAGGAACTGGCTTTGGGTCCGGGATAAATTAGGTGTGGAGAAATTGCTGGTCAGAGGAGGGGTCCTGCGGTCTGTGTGTATGAGTTACAGGGAGATTAGAGAGCTCACAATAGACAGCTGAGTTAGCTCTTAACAGATAGGTTTGCTATTCTTTACTATATTGATCTTGAGAATAATCCTATTTCTATTTTCTTCCTAATAAGAAAAATGGAATTAAAGTATAGTCTGTAGAACTTATCTGCTTGAGGAGATAATGCTCTCCTCAAGCATTCTAAATGACTATATCACAGGCTAAAGGTGCAAATATAAAATCTGGATATACAAGGCAATTTTTACTTCCAGTCAATAATAGAATCTGTCTGAACTGTCATGCTCTTTCTTTGAAACGTGGCCTCATCTTTGTGCTTATGTATGGCCCTCACTTGAAAGGAATTGGCATAAACCTTTCCTTTACATTCTTGCATAGATCATCGGCAATATCATCACTGCATGCATGGTAATAGTTTTTAAGTTTTGTGCATGAAATTTGCATGTATCAATTAACCATATAATTGTACACATTAGTAGGCTATTCATATGTGCAAACTCTGCCAGACCTCAGCAGAGGGAACCACAATCCTGACCAGTGTTATACTGGACAGTGGCACTGTGAGGATCTGAGGTCAGGTGTTTTTACTGATACAGAGCTCCTCAGGTGTTCTACTGATAGCACATGTAGATCATAAGCAATTAAACATCCCCACATAAATTCAACACCTGCAGACAATACAAAACACTAAGACCTAGGCAGCCCCTCACCCAACAGTGCACAAAACAATTTTTATGCATAACTAAAAATAAACTTTGACAACGCACGACATATGAATTAGCATATGGCTTTCTATACAATGTTTCCATGTCCAACTTACATGCTATTACAATATGGTAAGAGACCTAGTGAGTGTGCCAGGAATATATGCTTCTCTTGCTCCTTATTTGTCCTTTTCCACTGATGTCTTTTACACTAAAACTGTCAATCCAGATGATAATAAGGCTCCAGTCTAGGAGTCCCAGAGGTAGGTGGTCTCAAATTATTTGCAGCACTAATTATCTTGCTAATAGGAAGATAAATAAACTATATTCAATTTGTAGCTACAGCATTTACATTTTTGAATGACCCCCTGTTTTCTTTCTTAAGTGAACAAAATATTGTACAAATTACTAAACGTAAATCATATTTCGACTCATCTATGAGATTCCAGTGTAAAATTCACTTAATATTAGACATTTTGCTAAAAACTGTCATGTATGTTAAATATTCTCCTATAATTAGTGGCATCTGAGTTCTTAGACTTTACTTGAATAGTGTATCCAAAGATCCAAGTCTTATGACTGACTCTCAGAAAACAGACCCATGCCAGGTTTCTTGTCCCTCCTGGACCATTGAGGAAATCCTAGCTCATCCTTAGTATCAATACACCCAGTCCACTCCCTTCCATGATCAGGCTATCATACTTCCACCCAGTAGCTGAGAAAGAAATTGTGATCCCTTTAACAGGCTGGGATGTGGTAATTCCGAAGAGTCACCCTTAGA
This sequence comes from Cricetomys ansorgei, assembly GCA_026225945.1. Classification (NCBI taxonomy): domain Eukaryota; kingdom Metazoa; phylum Chordata; class Mammalia; order Rodentia; family Nesomyidae; genus Cricetomys; species Cricetomys ansorgei. Next base: position 1,703,715 of record JAMJFZ010004091.1, on the reverse strand, counting down.
TTAAAAAAAAAAAAATCTTCTTAAAACTGAGATCTAAAGAAGAATCAACTTCTTAGTTTAATCTAGTCCAATTATTAGAGTTTATATTTAATCTAAGACTGTATCAAAGATAATGACCGGAAACTTAATTTTCTAAAGAGTTAATCTATGTAGGCAACCACAGGAAGGTTAATCATGAACAGTCTTCTTCTCTGGGAGAATATGTACTGAATGTGCATGAAGCCAAGAATAACATCTGGGGAAAATACAGAAACTCGTAGAGAAGTTTTAGATTTTTGAAGTGTTGGAGATCAGACTCCAGACTAACATCTATGTACTAAGATGGAGGTGAGAACAACAGCTTAAGAGTTGACTGGTGTCCATGTTGTGTGTGTGTGGGGGGGGGGCGGTTCTGGGATCTAACTAGAATAGTCAGGCATGGCCAAAAGAACCTATCAATTAAGCCAGTTTACTGGCCCTCTGTTGTTGTTTTATTGCTGTTTTGTTTGTTTGCAAGGACAATAAGCCAAGATTAGTACTATCTTCTTAACTATGCCAATGAGTAGACAGTGACTTGTGGAGCATCTGGGAAATAATTTTATATTAACTACATATTTCTAAAATTCAGACTTCACTTGTAACATATACAAGGGAGGAAAAAAGTGCAATGTAAAGCAGTGGATTGGCACACATGAAGCTACCTTCCTCCCAGTGTAGCTAGTCATTCTCTGTAAGCATGAATCCTTGCTGCCAACTGGTAAACCCTTTGTCCCAGGTGGTGTTTATAAAGATGAGAACCCAGACCGCCAGAGCAGTTAATAGCACCTGCTGCTCTTGCAAAGGATCAGCATTCAGGCAGGTTCTACCACCCACAGGGGAAGCTCACAACCACCTGTAACCCGTCTCCCATCCTCCGAGGGCATCTGAATACACATGGCACACACTCAGATACATACATAAATTTAAAAGAAAATCACTTAAAAAATAAAAAGAAGTGGGGAACTGTTGGATGCCTGGGGTCTAGAAATCATAACAACTCAGCCTCCTGTGGCTTGCCAAGAAACATCACTGACTGACATAGAACTTATTATAGCATTTATATTCATCTTTTTTTTTCTTTACACACAAGACAAACAATACTGTGAACAGTGGAAGAATATTAAATATTTGATTTCCTGTGTGATAAAAAAATCTTCATTAAAAAAGAATATTTTGGACTTTTGTCCAAATGGAATCATTAGATATTCATTACATATTTGGAAGTATGTATATTAAGAAATGGCTGTCAAAATTCTGTAAGGACCTTCAGTGGCTGACACATAGAAGGGCTTTTATGAATATTTTCTGGATGATTGAACCAGAGAAGTTATTCATAGTGAGCATGGAAATGACAAAGCACATTTATAATAAGAATTATATATGATCAAGCGTTAGTATAAATAATACTCCCCTTTATTAATAAAATAGTTCAGCCAAATCTTATAAAATAAATTACTTAAGACAATAAAAACCAACCTTGGGAGATTGCTCAGTGGGTAAATTATTTGTTACACAAGCCTTAAGATGTGAGTTCAAATTCCCGGAACACAAATAAAAGCTGAGTTCATCCATAAAAGTCTAAAACCCCAGTGCCTCTATGGAAGGATAGTAAGTAGAGACAGGAGAATCCTTGGAAAGTACAGGCCATCTACATAAAAACATAAATAACTAATTGTATTTTAAAAACAACTTTGTAGTAGTATGAGTGATTTTATCACATTAGTTTTCATTTCAATTTTCTTTATGAAGTTAAAAAGACTTAACTATATCTTTTATCTCATGTTAATTTATCCTGAGTATCTGGAATAATAATTCTGATTATCTGGAATTGGCTCAAATATCTACTAAATATAGATCCTTGCATTGGTAACAATCTATTCTTTTGCTTGTGAGTTAAGTGAAATGTTATTTTTTAAATTCACAATGACCTCTAACCTTAGATTCTTTCTTTACTACCATCACCTAGGAAAATATGCACACAAATGATGTTATCTCTTGGTCTTGCTATGGATGGAGCATATTTTCTTTAAAATAAGACTACATATCATTTTATACAGTTTAGAAGATAAAGAAAAATTAGAAGATATGTATCCATTCAACATTTAGATTTAGATGTAATTACATTATAATATCAATTGCATTAGTTTACACAGTTCGCTCTAAAAGTTATGAGTGTAAACAACATGCAAATTAATATGCAAATGAAAGGAGAGTATGTTAATTTCTTCTCTTTGTCCCAAGCTTCTTCCAGTGTTTGCAACTGAGGCTTCTTCCCAGATTATGAAGTTGATCAAACTCAACTTTAACAAGTATCTGTGGAATAGGATGATCAGCCTTTGGGTCATATGCAAAAGATTGGTACAGCTAGGTCCTACGGCAGATCAATTTTTAGCTTTCTTGGATTTCTCCACATTGATTTACAGCCTGGCTGCACCAGTTTGCAATCCCACCAATACTGAGTGAGAATTCCCTTTTTCCCACATCCTTTCTAGCATTCATTCTTAGTTATTTTCTTGATATTAGCTATTCTGAGTAGAGTCAATCTAAAATAGCTTTAATTTTCATTTTTCTAATTGTTAAAGATATGGAACACTTTCTGAGATACTTAAAAGCCATTTTTATTTCTTCTTTTGTGAACTCTCTGTTCAGATCTGTAGCCCATTTTTATCTGGCCGTTCATTCTCTTGTCTCTTAGATTTCTTTATCTTTGTGTATTCTGGATATTAATACTATGTCAGATGTACGGCTGGCAGAAGTTCTCTCCCATTCTGTGGACTTTCTCTTCACTGAATTGATTCTCCTCTTTAAATGTACAGAGCTTTTTATTTTTACGAGGTCCCAGTTGTTGATTGTTGGCCTGAACTCCTAGGCAAATAGTGTCCTATTGAGATAGTTTCCTATGCCTATAGCATGTAGGGCACTGCCTATATTTTCTTCTAGCAGTCTCAGTGTTTCAGGGTTCACACTGAGGTCTTTGATTCACTTGCAGTTAATTTTTGTAGGGTGAGAGATACAGGTCTAATTTTATTCTATGTGTGGGCAAACAGTTTCCCAGCACCATTTATTGAAAATGCTATCTTTATTCCGGTGTGTTTGGGGCATCTTTGTTAAATGTCAAGTGGTTGTAGTCATGTGTACTCATGTTTGTGTCTTCCGTTTTGTTTCATTGGTCTACATGTCTGTTTTTGTGCCAGAACTGTGCAGTTTTTATAATTATGGCTCTGAAATATATTTTAAAATCTGTGCTAATAATCTTTTAGGAATAGAGTTTTGTTTGATTTTTTTTTTTTCTAAAACTTGCTTTGGCTGTCCAGGGTCTTCTGTTGTACAATATGAATCTTAGAAATTTTTTTCCTATATTTGAAGAATGTTATGTAAAGTTTGGTTGGAATTGCATTGATCCTATGAATTGCTTTTGGCATAATAGTTATTTATACAATTTTTAAATTAATTTTAATTTAATTAATTTAAATTGATTCTGCCAGTTCATGATCATGGCATTTCCATTTGCTAGCATCTTTCTCAATGTCTCTTCAGAGATTCAAAGTTTTATTTGTAGATGTCTTTGGCCTCCTAAGTCAGGTTTATCCCTAGATCTATTTTTGAGGCTACTGTAAACAACAGTGACCATGATCTTTATCTCGATGTATTCCTTGTTGGTGTATAAATAGGCTATTGATATTTGAAAGTTGTGTTTGTATTTTGCCACATTATTGAAATTGATAATAATTTCTAAATTTTTTCTATTGAGTGGAATTTTCAGATCTCTTATATATAAGGTCATATCATGTGCAAACAGATAATTCAACTTCTTTTCCTATCTGTGTTTTCTTTCCTTGCTGTTGTTGAGTTTGAAATTTGTCTCACAAGGACTATTGAAACCACATATGCAAAAGCAAAGGCACTTTTATTCTGCAGAGCAAACCAGCTGGAGTCAGGCACCCCTCAAGATGGCCGACCCTGAACAAAGGATTACAGCTTTTTTATAGACAGTAAGAGTGGGTTTCAGCATGGTGAGGTATCTTGTTTCTAATTGGTAAACAGAAATACAGTAAAAAATGTTTATTTCTGATTGGCTCATCCTCAAGTGGCCACATGTTCACATTCTTGGGCCATATTCAGTTAACTATTAAAGTTAAGACATCTGGTTTTACAGCTACCGGGGGCATCTGTCTGGATGAGATGGGAGCCACTTCTTTCTTATGGAACTGACTCTCTCTTCTGATTGGTTGCCCTTAGGTGGGGATTTTTTTATGGCTAGTTCCTGGAATTTACTAGCTTATAGGTCTGGGACTTGAGCACATATTCTGAGGACCTGGGCTAGGCCTAGGACAAGGGACCTAGAACATACACATAATGGAGTTTTTAGGCCTTCAGCTGTATTTCTTCCTTCTTGCATCAATAACCCCGATGTCATTCCTAAAGCTAGAATCCACAGAATAGTTGCTATAAAAAAGATATGAATTAAGTCCACAGTGGTCTCCACTGTTGAGTCTGAACTCTATGTGTGTGGAATAAGAGTTACAATACCAAGTTTAGCCAATAACAGAATAGTTTAGACATGACTGCTTCAATTATGTTGGGTTCCTGGCAAACTTACCTGTAAAAATTGCAAATTTGCATAATTGTTCCCTTAGCTACATATCCCTAAGAAATGCATATGCATATAAATGTTTTGAATATGCATATAAATGTTTTAAAATGGAATGATATTGACAGTGCTATTTATAGTAGCTCTGAGCTAGATATATGTCCATCATTAGAAAATACAAAGAAAATGTGTTATGTTATATAACATTGCACTGCCAAATAAAGAAAGGAAACAAGCAATCTCTTTTGCATGCGACCCACTGGGTGCATCCCAGAAGAAACTGCTGGAGGATAAAAGAGGTGTTTTTTTTGGGGGAAAGGAAACATGTAAAGTTTGTGAGATGGTAGAAATGGTTGCTTTGTGTGCCTAGGTGGTATGACTGCAGAGTCTGTCTATCTAGGTATCTTTTACCTATCAATCATCTATCCATATAGATATATGGAAATATGTGAGGATTTAGGAACAAAATAAAAAACCTCATATATATATTATATATATATATAATATATATATATATATAATATACACACACACACACACACACATACACACTTAGAGCCATAATTTCAACATCATACTTTATATGTAAAGTGAACCTAGGTTCCATAATTATTTGTAATCATACATTTTTAAACACAAAGTTGATAATGTACATCTTAATTTAATATTGATCTTGGAACAAATTATGCTCTTATGTACTCAAATTTCAAGCCAGTCAAAAACATTTTACATCATAATCTAGTTATTTATCCTATTAATTTTTTGAACAACTTTGTATAAGTGACAATTTTATAAGCAGGTCTTCCATGCCATGACATAAATAATTTTTAAAAAGTGTATAAGAAGGATAATATGCAGGGTGATGGCCTGTACACTGCCATTAGGGAGTCTCTCTTCAAGTTGACAGGGTCATTAATCAACATATTTAGGCTATGAATACTCATCATTTTTCAAAGCCACTATAGCCTTATCTTCCAGCCCACATTTAACCCCTGTATACTACCAATTGCTTTGCTCAGGGTTTTGCTGGAGTTCAAATTAGGGATAGAGCTGTGGGAGTCTTTCTGTCCTACGAAACAAAGACCAGATTTTAGAAACAAGTCGTTATAAGCCACCACCGCCACTTGCCACCACAGAGAGAGCACAGTGCTTTTCCTCTCTTTCCTCTTCATTCCAATTATCCTGCACACACCGGCGAGGTTTTGAAGACGTGCTCTTGTGTTCCTATTTTGCAACGTCATCTGTTCTCTGTTTTCAATATTTATGACTCGCACCCATGATGATGCGCCAATGCCTGTCTTTGCTTTGCTGGCAGAGGCTTTGATAAATATCCAGAGAAGCTAAGGTTGTGTTTATGAATAATGTCAGTCCTCTGAGATATAATCTGCATTTAATTGCATCCAAAAAGTTAACGCAGCCACATCTCTCTTACAAGAGCCCAACCGTCTGGGGAGGTAACCCCTTGTCCTCAGTTGTCAGTTTTGCAGCTCCCAGGGTTATTCAATGACTTATTCTTGATGGAGACATCTGAAATGAAAGAGAAATAATCTTTCTTCTTGCCATTTAATCATATGCAACACTCGTACATCTTCTTGCTCTTTTACCTCAAAAATAGATTTCACGCTCTTTTTTTTTTTAATATGATTACACATAAGCATCATTAAGTTGTCAATATTTTTGCCTACAGCACAGTATTTGCTCACATTTGTGGCATGCATTGAACGGGCTCAGCCCTCTTCCCTGGCTACTCGGAAAGCAATCCGCCCTTGACTGACATCTACTTATCCAGCTCCTTAGAGCCCTTTGAGCCATGTGACTTCTGCTGTAAATAGAGCCTGAGCTCATTAACAAGCTCCTTTAGCAAGTCCTAAGATGTCTGCTCTATTTGTTCTTCATCAGTGAGATAATTCTCGATTCTAACCTTACACTCTCACTTCTTCTAAAATGTCACACTTAACTAATTTCTCTTCTGACTCGCCTCCATTTGCATGTGATGCTACCCTTCCCTAACATGTTCACATCAGGTAATCTTTTCAACATTCAGAAGTTTCTTTCATGGAATCTGGGCTCTTTAAGTTTTAATGTTGAAAAAACCATTTGCTGTTGTTTATTTAAATTTGATATTCTATGCACGTCTGTGTGGTTTAGTTTTTCTGTCAACTTGATACAGGCTGGGGTCCTCTGGGAGGAGGGGCCTAAATCTAAGTAAAGCCTCCATCACATTGGCATGTAGATGGGGGCATTTTCTTGCTTAATGACTGATATGGGAGAGTCCAGTTCATTATGACCAGTGACACTCCCTTGGGCAGGTGGTCCTGGGTTGTATAAACAAGCAAGCCGAGAAAGCCACAGGGAGCAAGCCAGTTAGCAATGTTCCTCCGTGGTCTCTGCTTCAGTTTCTGCCTCCAGTGTAGACCTCTGGGGCTAAAGAGCAAGTTGAAGTTGCTAAAGGGTGCCTTGTCCTCCCCAAGTGGGCTAGCAGGACGCCTTGTGAGCTCCTTCTCTTGTAGCCCTAGAGGGACTGTAGCTATTCACGAAAATAAACCTGGCAAGCTTTTTGCCTGCCCTGTGATGAATTGGGCACCTTCCTCTGCCTTTGCAAAGACCATGAGGTCAGGTGCCCGCCCTGCCCCCCATGCTAATCAGACTTCCCCACCAGGAGTACTGGGACCCTGCCTCTCTGGGAAAAGCTATTTAAACAGGGAAAAGCCTGCCAATATACTAGTTCGAGTTTGTGGTCCATCAGATTCGGCTACCGAAACTTCCTTTGTGTCTCATCCCCTATTCTCAGGCCGCAGGTGGTCAGCATCCGTGAGAAACCAACCTGAGCCTCATGCCTCAGGTCCCAGAGCATTTTCCTGCTCCTTAAACCTAGGCCTTTGCACTCCTGGCCAAAGAGCAAGGCCTGGACCGGTTGTGCGCAGGGAGACTCAGCCACCACTGTGGCAGATCCGCGGTTTGTTCACGCGGGACCCAGGAGAAACCAACACTCCAGGTTTCTGTCTTGAGTTCCTCAGTGATGAATTGTGGGCCAAGATGTGTAAGGCCAATAAACCATTTCCTCCCCAGGTTGCTTTAGGTCATAGTATTTATCACAGCAATAAAAAGCAAACTACCATAATATCTATAGGATGCGTGATATTTACACGAACTATTCCCCTTTCCGTAATTAATTTCTTCTGATATCTAAAATCACTTTTTTAAAAAATGCTTTCATTGTCTGCCTATAAATGTTTTATTGCTTCTTTTTGTATTTGATAATTCTTGTTACTTACAACGGCTGACATTGTTTGTTTATATATTTGAGACATTACAATGCGTTTTTCCCATGGTCCTTGCTGAGTGATATACTATAAAGTTAATTTGACTTTGTGACATTCATTTTTTTCTCCTATGACTTGGACATCTAATTTTTACATTCTTTCTATGAACACACACACACACACACACACACACACACTACACACTATATGCCAATCCCTCTATTTCTCTTTCTCCACTCCCTTTTTTTTTTTTTTTTTTGCTCTGTTGTGCTCCCTCACTAAAAACACCTCTTACATCGCTGGCCCTCTGCCTTTGTCTGCCAAGGTTATCAGGAAATTGAAGTCCAGTCACCAGCCAATGGAGGCCTGTCTCAGGAGACTTGCCTGTTTCTATCCTCAAGAGCAGGTAGCCTCCTAGAAGCCACATTATCAGGTGAATAAGCCAAGCTTGGTTTATGGCAGTGGCTCAAGTATCCTGACTATGAAGCACATAGTTAACTTACATCCGCCATTGTTCTCTGAGATCTGCGAATTATCCTGCCTTCATGTGCACCAGACCCTAGGCCTCAGCCCACCTCTTCCTGCTTTGCATGTTCATTACATTTCTTGTGCATGGAGATGCTTATCTTACTTTTGATCCTGGCTATGTCTTTCCAATTTTCTTTTTATCTGTCTTATCAAAAAATATTTTATTTTTAGAGCAAAAAGGAGACCTCAAAGCCCTAACTCATAATGCTATCTTGCCTGGAGTCCCCTTTTCAATTTATTCACTTCATCTGATACATATTTCTTGGCCAGTTATTAAAGGTTGTCCTACCCTTAATTGAAAATTTTTTCACTGTTTTCTTCTAAATTAAAAACTAGATTTATATAGACTCTGGCAATGTTACAGACACCAGTGTGGGTATCTTCTATGCTCTGGAGTCATTTATTGCTGGGAAGGCTCCTTTATGCCTTCTCTTGAACCTGCTACTCCTTTTAGCTCCTCTCAAATGTACTGATGTACAAACAGCAAAGCACAAGTATCTGTCCCATGAGTTCAGAGGCCTGGCATCATCTGTGTCAGGTACTTTACTGTCAACCTGATACAAGTGTGGGTCATTGCGGAAGAGGGGACCTCAACTCAGAAAATGCCTCTACCATATCGGACTGAGTGCAAATCTATGGGGCATGTTCTTGGTTAATGATCGATATAGGAAGACTCAACTCACTGTGCGTAGTGCCCTGGGAAACCATCTATTCGAAGTAATGATTTTATACTTTTCTCCAGGTTCTCTAGCATAACTTAGCACTCAAGTCCAATAGAATGAATACATAGAAAAGACAAACCCCATTTGTCTTTAGAGTAAAAATCTGCCTACACAGAGAGAAAAAGAGAGAATGTATGTGTGTGTGTGTGTGTGTGTGTGTGTAGAGGAGGTAGGGAGCGACGGAGAAAAGGAAGGAGAAGAAAGAGAAAGAGATTGGCTGAAAGCTGGAGGAAAGTACACAAAAAGCAAACAAGGAATCCACAGATCTGTTGAAGGAACAGTGGAGGTCATTCAGTAAGCACATGAACTTTAACTCACCCCAGCAATGTACCAGTTATGTAGTGGTTAGGCAAAGACTTCCTAAGTCTTAGATACTAAGAATGAATACTCAGCATCAGCATCTCCGCCTCCTCTCCTCCCTACCTCTTTTTCATCCCTCACCTTCTTTAACCCACTAGCATACATCAGGAGCAGTTTTGCCTGTTGAGATACCCTAAGAGATGTTGGGGCTGGGCAGGCACTTCTTCCCTTCTCTGTGCTGTTTGGGGAACTTTTTGTGATCTTAGTGGTGTCATTCCTAATCTGTGGATCAATAGAGGTTACAAGTTTCACAAGCCAAAAAAACAAAGTAATCAACTCCTTCAAATTACATGCTTGATAGATCAAAGAAAAATGGGAAACTTCATATTGATCCTTCTGCCACGCTCCTTGAGAAACTGACTTTTGCTTTCCTCCTGTTAATCACCTATTCTCCCTACATTTGCTTCTCAAAAAAAAAAAAAATGAGTTTTACTTACCTTTTCCTTGCTTGAGATATTTGCTTCATTTAAAGTTGACAATAAATTCTCTCTTGTTAAAAGTAATGAGATAAATTGGACTGAGTAGCTGAGTGTTAATTGCTTTCTTGCTGAAAAACAATACAGCAAAAATGGGTAAATAAAGAAAATTTATTTTGGAGTATTCATTAGCAAGTCACAGGAAAAATGCTTTCACTAATCAATAGAACATATTGCCACCTCTTTGTATTAATTGCTTGCTGATTTCATTGGCAAAATCATTTTTATTGCACGGGGAAATATATAGATAGAACTTTCACATTACATTTAGCAATGTATATCTTTAAGACTTGGAACTGTGCAGCTAATAGGAAAATGTAGCTGGATATGATGGCGCATGACTGTAAATCTAGACTTCAAAAATAGAGACAGGAAGATCATGAGTTCAGTTTCATCCTTGACCTTCAGTTTGAGGTCATAGGGGTTGCATAACATCCTTCCTGAAAGTCCCACCTCTAAAAAAAATAATTACTTCTCTTTGGACTGGGCATACTATCATTCTAAAGTTTACATGAAGGTACACCACAAATTTATTTCACAGAATTCTAGAAACAGGTAGATTAATCATGACCATTAGGAATTTAGTTGCCAAAATAGAGTTAAAAAAAAGTCAGCATGTACAAAATACACAAGTTATAAAGCCAGGTCAAGTAACAAATTGGTGGTGTGGAGACTACTGGACATGTAGACAAATAGATGTTCGGCAGACTGTATCTCCTAGGCTATACGTTTCAACATGAATAGTGGCACATATGAAATTATTAGTTAATATATACTTTGGAGGTGAATACCTGAGGAAGAGGATGGAGTAATGCAGAAAATAGAGGTACTAGCCATGACCCAATCTCCATGTTTACCAATCCTGCAGAGAGCTCCAAGATTCAAACATCCCATCGGAACTTCAGTAAGTCAGAGCAGGTGGTGGCCCTCACTGATCCAGGAAAAACAGTCACACTATTCAAACAGTCCAAGGAAGGGACATAAACTTGGGAAATGTCCTCTGTATATTTTCTTCAAGAAGTTCCTGAAGAGCAATTACTACCAAATGCTCTCTGCTGCCGTATTTCCAGTAGCTAAACAAGCAAGGTCCCCAGTCACACTGGAACCCAAAATGGGGGTTTGGGGGAGTGCCATGGGAGATGGTGTTGTGCAGGCTCTTGGAGCATCCACGGTAGGTGGCGCTCTGTGAACTGAGCATGCTGATACTTGAATAAAAATGTACCTACCTAAGTCGATGGAGGACATGTGGATGCATAGGTGTTATGTCTTTGTGTGTTCCCTATGTAGGATAGCATGAGACTAATCTCTGGAGAAAGTAGAGACAATTCAAAGGTCAATGAATGACATAGACTTGTGTTTTAGAAAGTTTACTTAGGTAAAATGATCTCTGAAGTTAGAAGATGAGCAACTGAAAAGTAATTACAATTGATTACACATACACACATATATATTGCACATATACACACAGACATACACATATATATACATATATATATTCTATAGCTAGTAATAAACAGTTAACATATATGGCATACTTATGTGTTTTCTAAATATCTTGGTGCATTAGATATGGGGAAATGTATATATTATGAGCTTTTGAGAGTTGAATTTGAACCAGGGTTGACAAACTTTTAGTTCAGTTACCTGGTTTTATAAAAACATTTTAAAAGTTTTTTTTTCTTAATTTTTTAAAAAATTAAAATAAAATTAGCTCATTTTGCTCTTTTGTACCCTTTCTATGTACCCTACCCTCCTTAAATTCATGGCCTTGTTTTATCTTTTAATTGTTGTTAGAAACATAAGTATAATTTGTTTAATTGCCACACTGTTAATGTGTGTATGTTTTCAGGGCTGGCCACTTCGTATTGAATACCATTTGTATTCCCTGGGGAAGGTTTCCCCTGCTCTCAGCATTCCTTAGTTGCCTGTTCTTTTATGTTTAGGATTGGGTCCCCATGAGGTTTCACTCTTTCACATTAGCATGCCTATTGGTGCCATCCTCATCATTAAAGGCATTTGTTAATTTACTGTTTGAAGCCTTTCATACTTGAGTACTGTATTAGAGCATTTTCTCCCCCTTTCTCCTCTTCACTCCCTCTCAAATTTATGACCTCTCCTTTTTAAATGACTGTTATTACACAAACACACATACATACATACACACACACACACACACACACACCACACATACACACACACCACACACACACATATACAATACACACACACCATGCGCATACACACACACACACACACACACACACACACTACACTAAGTGATTTGGTGCTGCTCATATGCACGTACATTTAGAGCTGACACCTGGGGTTAGATGGCACATCAGTCATTTCTCTAAAGCACTATAATTTCTAACTTCATGCTAAATTCTAATTCTTACCATGTAAGAGCAGCTTTCACCTCTCATCAAAACTGCTTTGTTTTGAAGCAGATAGAGACCACTAAGGAGACCTACAACTGGTCAAAATCCAGAATATAAACACAGTTTTTATTGGAACATAGCAGCACTGTTTTTACATAATGTGTAAGACTGCCAAATTACAATAGTATTGACTAACTGTAAGAGAGATGTCACAGCTGGCACGTCCCTAAATACTCAGTATCCAACCTTCAGTGAAAAAGGTACCTGACCCAAGAGTTAGCCACACACTCCTTGTGTGATGGAGAGATTTTGTGCTCTCTGAATCTAACCTTCCGTCTTTCTGATATTATAGCCTCATATTTTATAACTTCATATATTATAAATGCTGTAATTCAATGTTACTGTTTTAAACACTCAATTATCTTTAAAGAAATTTTAAAACATAAATATTTAATCTTTGTTGGCATGGTAACCATTCCTAGCTCCTTTTTTTTTTTTTAATGGACATAGACATTCCAATAGGAAAAAAACACTGAAGCTATATATTGTACCTTTTTAGTAATACAGAGAGATGATCAATTCCCTCAGCTTTTTAAATAAATATTGCACTATTTTTATTTTTAAAGGCTATCCATTGGTATGTGTGGAAAGCCCATGTTAAGACTTTTCTGTTTCTTTCCCTCAGTCAGTATCTGTTTCCATTACTTTCTGTCTTGTATTGTTACTGATGAAGAGCTACTGCCCTCTAAGGACGGTGCATATTTTATCTTTACCATACTTTTCTAGCAGTGATAGAAGAGTGATTTTTTTTGTGTGTGTGTGTGTTTGCTCTGCTTGAACTCAAAAGTTATTTGAGTCTATGCCCTTCAGACATTGTTTCTTCACATGCATGTAATTATTCCAACTGGAGGCTGGAAAAGCATCCCTTAAGCCTTTTTTATGTTCTCTACCTCTGAGCTAGTTCCAGTTTGGTAAGTGGATATGAACATGTGCTCTAGTTTGCTGATATTTTTTTTCTCAGTATCTGAGTTAGTCATAATCATAGCAACTGCCTGAAACACTCAACCTATAAGAAGTCATTATTAGATCTCAGTTTTAAGGATCTATTTTAAGGCCATGATTAGCTGGCCTTCTTATTTGAGGTCTATAATGGCTCATCATGGTTTGATCATATCATGAACCAGAGATATTCTTATTATGGTAACCGAGAGACAAAGAAGGAAAAGGGGAGGGTGTTCCAGGATCTTCCTTACGGGTACACCACCAATGACCAGATAATCTCCCAGTTGCCCTCACCTCTTAAAGTATCAGTTATGACCACAAGTAGCCAGGTGATAGCCCTCAAACACACAGATCTTTGGAGAACCTTTAACATCCAAAGTATAGTTGAGTCAAATCTTATATGACACCAGACCGGTCATCATTTAATATCAGACATATGTTTAAGTCCTAAAGTTTTCATTATATTTTCTTCTATTGCTTCTTTCTTCCATTAAAGTTTTCATTCTCTTCTTTAATATTTATAAGTTTCTTTTAAAACAGAGGACTAATTCCTTATCACTATTTTAAAGGTTTAGTCTGAAAATTATCATTATATCTGTAATTTTGATACCCATTTTTACACATACTGATTTTTTTCTGGTTGTGACTCCTATTTTCTTGCTAGTTCAAAGATACTGTATTTTGAATTTATACTGAACATTATATGCATGTGATTGTTGTTTTTTTAATTTTGGTGGCCTGCCCTGACCTAGAGTTGATTTATGTTTGAGCAAGGAGTTAATTCATTCATGGGTTAGATTGACTTTCAATAACTTGTGTTCAAGTATACTGACTAGTCCTTACTGCACTATCATCATCATCATCATCATCATCATCATCATCATCATCATCATCATCACATCATCATTATTAATGAACTATACCATCACTACTTCTAATGGACGGCCTTTCCAGAATTGCTACGGATTGACTAGTATTGTTCAACAAGACCTGGAAATATGACCTAGTCTGAAACCAAATTCTTTTACCCTGGGTAACATCTGGGTGTTCATCTCAGAACATCATTTATCTAATCCTGTGGAGTCTTGGCTGGAAAACATACATATAATCTACTGTCAAGTTTCCATAAATGCTTGTAGTCCCCATGTGAATTTTCAATGCTTTTTCTCTACAAACCTACTTCCTTTCTGGGACTCTGCCTGCATTTTCCAACTTCCTCAGTAGCTTTCAACTCTATCCTGCCTCTGTCCACATGGCACTCTTCTATTCTCTTTGGATCTTCTTCTCATGCCATGACCTGGGAAGTGAAATATGCCCAAATCTGGAAATGAGAACAGCTCACCTCACTTATTCGTCCTCTTCTGTGGCTCATAATCCAGTCCTTAAAACAGTTATGTCATATTTTTTTTAGTTTATTTTAGTTGTTTAGAAAACTTTTATCCAATCATCTATACATGATATGCATATATGCACTTATTTTAAGAAATAGAGTAGTCATTGAACTCTGAACTTCTTAATGCAAAATATATTTGAAAGTTATGTATAATTGACTTTTGTTTCATTTATAATTTACTAAGATAAAACTTCACACAAGGGAAAGGAAAAGCATAATGCATATTTTTTTTCCTTATGGTTTTAACAGAAGAGTTCATGGTAAATTGATCAACCCTCAGTCAATTAGACTCTGACATGTACTAATAAGATCTAATTGACGAATTATGAAGACATTTGCTCAGGAGAAAATGAGCACATAATTACACCATAAAGAGGTTAAAGAATCAATGTTACCCAGCTGGAAGAATATTAGTTGAAGTCCCAATGGCATCTATAAAGGACACTTCATAATACATCTGTGAAATACAGCACTGACAAGGCCAATTAAGATATGTAGAATAATCCATTTTTAATTGTACTAGCTCAACTTTAAACATCCATTTCCCCCTTTTCCTCTGCCCACTTCAGGTGCTGGGGGATGGTCTCCATCAGACAGTGACCACTATCAGTGGCTTCAGGTTGACTTTGGCAATCGGAAGCAGATCAGTGCCATTGCAACCCAAGGAAGGTACAGCAGTTCCGACTGGGTGACACAGTATCGGATGCTCTACAGCGACACAGGGAGAAACTGGAAACCCTATCATCAAGATGGGAATATCTGGGTAAGTCACTGTCAGAAATACAAAGATGCAGCACTAAATGGAAAATATGAGAAAATGGGCAAGTACTCACATGATCTGTACATAGTTGCCAATATTTATCTACGAAAATAATTGGAAGGCTACTAATTAGCCAATTATTTAATTACTTAAGATTTGAGAATCTTTTTTTGTCTTGTTTTGTTTTGTTTTTCAAGACAGGGTTTCTCTGTTGCAACTCCTCGAACTCACTCTGTATACCAGACTCACCTCGGACTCACAGAGATCCGCCTGCCTCTGTCTCCCAAATGCTAGGATTAAAGGTGTGCACCACCAGCACCCAGCTTGGGGATCATTTTTTAAGATTGCAATGTCCATCCAGTCCTTAGAACAGTAGATCTCTGTCTTTAGAAAGCATTTAAATCACCTGAAGATGTGTTAGGGGTAAAGATGCCAGTCACATCTAGACCAATAAAATCAGGACCATATCCATAGAAAATCCAATCAGAGATGTGATAATTGTATGAAGAGACAGATTTTCAGTAAGAATAAAATGTTGATATCATAAATAAAATAATTTAGAAAAGAAAGCATAGTTATATGGTTGGAAAAGATTTGTATAGAATGGTCTTTAAAACCATTCATTTGCACTTTTTATAGTTTTTTAGTGAAAAAAAAAAGCCACAAAATTTGATCCTTATACTCTGAAAAAGGCAAGTGATTATAAAGTAGTATTTAAAATCAAATAGTCAGCATATTTGGATAGATTATTTACTGCTAAATTATACATGATTTATTTAATTTTTAGCTATATTTTTTAAAGCTGCAATGAAAATAAAGGGAAATCATGAATATTAAGCAGAAAGGAGGACAAGGTGGGGGATTTCTTTTTAGTTTTTGTCTCTCACCATATTAGACTGACTATTGGGTAATTAAAACCTAATAGGGCTCACTATTTGGAAATAGATATATTTCTAGAAGCCTAAGTCGTTCTTGTAAATTTCTAGAGTTGAGAATTTTCTAGATTTGGCAGCCATTTCCACATGAGTGGCAGATGATGGCAACCATAATGTGAAATAAACACATGATCCCAAGATAATAAGAACTATGTCACCCAAGGAGTGTAAAGTAACTTATCTCAGGTCATCCCTATATATATGCCTGTGCATTAGATTATGTAACTTACGGGAAACATATTGGAAGGGGAAAAAAGGAGTTTTCATTGCATGCTGAAGATAACCCAAAGCCTCAAGTACAAGTTGTCGAAAGACGAATCTAAACCACAGACAAAATTATAGCTGTATTGATCATCTCCTTGTGCATGTATTAAGACATTATTAAAGAGGGCTGAGGAAGTGTAGGTGTTGTAGCCCTGATTTACTATGATGGTAGTTAGCGGTTAGGTATAGTCAAAACATGGTTGTAGATGTAAGATATACAATCTCAGAAGGTGAGATCCTCCTAGATAACTTGGACTCTTCTGGCAATATGTGTAAACAATAGGAACGGTTGCTCCTGGGAGAATACTGAAAACAACTCATGTGGAGAAGGTAGGCTGAGTGTGTGCAGAGTTCTCAGCCTTTTCTGCTGGTGAGAAAGCATGTGCCTCTGTGATCGTCTACACTCAGATATTAGCTTTATCCCTTCCTTTTATGTTTCTCATTAAAATTAGCATAGTGGTGACTGACGAGTAATGGATGATGATTCTAGAAGATTCTGTAGTGAGCTAATCATGAAATTGTACAATTGCCAACAAGTTTAAGTTGCAATATAAATATTGTGAAATACATTAAAAATCAAGCAAGCATTCCATATAATGAGTCTAATAACCTATAGAAAGAAATGCTTTAATCCAGGCTATTATCAAGAATGATGACAAATGAAAATGTATTCACTGCTAACAATTCTTGATTACACTAAATGATTGAATTTTAATGTATATAATACTAACAAAAAATATATCTAGGCTTAAGTTTAGTAGTGATGATAAATACTAGATTTCATTGTAATCCATTACTACTTAATATCATGAATATTGGACCTTAAAGAAAGTTTAAATGAAGTTGATTGGCCTTTTCATTGGTAGCATTTTATAAGATAAATATTTCAGGCAGTCAGAGGATTTCAAAATTGTTCTGATTTTGATCTTGCATTCTTACCCATTCTTATAATGATTGAGTCTCTGAAGACTGGAAGACCAGGTAAATTCTATCTGTTGAATATGATTTTTAACAAATGTAAATGGCTCTTATCTCTATAATTGTTTCGAAATGGGTGATACAACTAATATGATAATTTTAATGTCCATGTAAATATTTTAAGTTATTTTATTATCACTGGGGCTGTATGTAAAAACCAGAAAAGTTGTAAAGAATTTCATTCCCTAGACTTGATACAACTGCTATAAGAATTAACTCACATCAACTGCACTGGGTTCATATAGCATTAGACCTATCAGCATCAGTGTGCCAAGCTCACCAGGCTCCAGTGGATAGCCCCGTTGTCACACAGAAGGTCCTGGTTAATTCTGGTAGTTCACAAAACAAAACAAAAAGATAGATATGAATGTGAGAGAGACTCATTGGGAGGGGAGAGGGTAGACAAGAGGGTAAGGGGCTAAGAGTGGCGACTATGCAAGGCTGTTTTTGAGAAATTGTTAAAAAATGAAAATTAAAGAATAATAAAGTATCAACAAATGATTATCAAGTGAAAAACAGTAACAATAAATCATGTAAATAAGAAATATCAACATTTCGCATGTTTTTAAAATTATGAATCTTTGGCTTAACATGGCCCTTGAAGATAGCTTATCCAAATATTTAATATAAGATATGAGCTACCTAACTAGCCAAATCTTCTAGTCCTCTCTGATAATATTAGACATAATAAAAACCTGTATCCTTTCTGACAAGGACATTTCCTTCTATGTAGTATCTCCTTTCCAGCAACATTCAGATAGGTAAAAGATGATCCCCAGTCATTGAGTTTACATATTTCTAGAACTCACATTTTCACACTTCTCTGCAGTTTTTTTCAGGGTCTCTTATATTTGGAAGAAAAACAATATAATAGTTGCATATAATAGTTTCTTAACAAAAGTCCATTAACATTACATTAAATAAAACTTCCACCCTAAATTAAATTACTCAGGTTTAAAAGCAGATATTTGAAACCAAAATAATAAAATAACTTAATATGAAAAAATTCTATACTTTTATATTTTATATAAGATCTGTATAATGTGGGCACAGAATTCTTTCCCATTAGGAATTTTTCTTAAACATAAGAAAATGTGCATATATCCCTAATCACTTTTTAAAGCATACCCCCTTTGATAATAGTCAGCAGGTGTCAGATAAAATTAATTGCCACTATATGTCTTGGGGATTCTTACTATGGAGAATGTCTTATCATAATATAGTTAAATATTATGACATTTACATGACATAGTTAGATTCTCAGCAAGAATATGGGAATGTATATGCTGCCATTACCTAACATGTCAAATAGAATCTTAATTAGTAAGAAATTTTAAAAACTTGAATCTTTGTCACTTATTTACATAATTTTAGCACAAAAAGCCATACTTATACACCCAAAGTTTTACTTTTTCAACCAAATTTGAAATATCCCCAAACATCTGGAATGCAGATAGATATCAGCAGGGAAAATTTTACTTTCAGAACATCTAATCAATATCTTCATTTCCTAGTCAATACTAACACTTAGATAATGAAAAGTTTCCAGACTACTTTCTCTGATGACTCTATAACATGTTGGTTGTTAGGTGAAAGTTGAGCTGCGGTGTCAAAGGTCCAAGTGAAGCTTCTTGATTGGTTCATTTGCTTTATATTCCAGAAGATTTGACACTCCTCTGGAGCTGCAAATTTCTATTCTGAAAATTAAAGAACAACCAGGATGTTACGTTGCAATTACATAAGTGAGAAAAATTGGCAAGCTATAATGATTTAGAAACACTTGTGTTACCCAGCCTGGAAGCAATTTACACATCCTATCTGCAGTGATGAGCGCTCACATGCTTCCATTCTCTCTGTCCTCTGCACATCAAATTTACCTCTTCTTACTCGTATGCATGACTTAAAATAGCCAACAATAGTGCCAATAAAAGAAAAACGAGTTAACACAGGAGGTAGAACACAGTGAATCTGACACGCTTTCCAAATGAACAGAGGGAAGAGAGTGCCTCAATATATCAGTGACTGTCACACTGCAGACTCCAGCCAGGGACTTGGGGCTGTGAGGCCTTGCTTAGAGCCAAATGCCTGTGTCGTGCTTGTAACAGATTATTTGTTACCATAATGATGGGCTTGTGTGCAATGAGCCATGTAAAGGGACAGCGTTTAAAAATGAGAGGGTGATTCTGTCCTATCTTTTCAATCATTTGTCATAGTGGTTGCACTAATTTTCCAAATCGTTTAAAACTCCGTTCCTATTAGAAATGCACAACACAGATGCCTCTGTTTCACGCTGCAATAGTGTGCTTAGAGTAGTTTTCTTTGCATACGACTCCAAGGAAGAAAATCCCTGTCCTAGCTTGACCACGGGTCCTCACCGGATAATAACATCAACCGCACCGTTTGCCAATGTACTTCTCCTCATGAGTAGCTGAGTTTACTCTCGCTGCCTTACATGCAAATATGTTGCTACAATCAAGTATTTAGGGGGGAAAAACAGGCAGGCATAGTTGAAATGATTTTATCATTTATTGAACAATAAAGCACATAATAGCCATCTCATTCAATATTTTCCAAAAATGATCTTTGACATAAGTAAATAAAACTCTTTAGGACTTACAAAGGATAAAATAGACTCCGAGATTAATTCAAAAGAAGCTCCTTGGTTCTGTGAAATAGATTTTCCTATTTATACCTCTTTTTGACTGGCTGATATTTTCAAAGTTTCATGAATATTAATAAGCCTAGTGGGTATCCAGGTCCTTTGACACACACTGTAAATGTCTCTATGGATTTGGTCACTTTCTTTATTACATTTGTACAGTGATCATTTTATTGTAATGGGTCATGTGTTACTTCTTAGGTCAGTTTGAACCTGTCCAATATCTTTTCTTTGTAGCACTTCCTAACAAACATGGGTATATGTCTAATTTTTCTTCCAAAATCTGGTACATAAAATCAATGTCATAAATTTTAATATGTTTAGGCATACATTGTTTCAGCAAGGAAAAGTGACGTAACTGTACACTACTTATCATTGACAGTCAAACAAACAAGGTATTATTCTTTACAGTCCAGTAAATTTTTCATCTATAAGGTAAATAGGATATATGGAATTATCACTATAAATTTTAAAGTGCATTTGGCTACTTGAGAAGTTTTGAAATAAAAATGCCCAGGGCTGGAGAGATGGCTCAGCAGTTAAAAGTGTACTCTAATCTTCAGGAAGACCTGAGTTCATTCCAAATACCCATGTCTGGAAGCTCACGGTCTTCTTTAAGTCCAAGTTCAAGGGAATCCGATGCTTCTGACCCCTATGGGAAGCTGCACTCATGCTAATACTCTCTCTCTCCTACACATATACACATACCTAAAAATAATGAAAATAAATGTTTTCAATGATTCTTATCAAGAATATAGATATTCTTAAATACTTATTGGAATATTGGAATCAAACAATACGGATTCAATTTTTTTCTTCTCATTAGATCAAGATTGGATTTGGGATTCAAATAAGTATAAATGTTTATCATGGGTACCTACAAAGATTTTTAATGAAATAGCGGTTTCTTCATTTGAGAAACATGTGTGCCCTCTGAGCAAATGGCAACATTGTGTGAGTTAGAGGAATAATATTATTGTATGTCTAAATGGGGCAAGTTAGAACACAGTAAACTTTGCTTCTTGTGGGCAGAGGGCTTGCAAGAACCAGGCTAGGGGCACTGCTTGGTCCAATCAGACCACCTGGGCTGCCCAGGTAATTTCAGTCATATAGGCCTAAGTTTGTCATTTGGTAGATTTTTCAGTCTCTGCATAAATTTTCTCATTGGTAAAATGGAACGAATTTTAGTATTTACCTTGTTTACTTCAGTAGTTGTACCTTAATCAGAGTTATTGGTATTATATTAATTATCTCTGTAAAGATCTTAGAACAGTATGACACATACTAGTTATCCAGTTGTTATTAATTTTATAAATTTGATATAATCAAATGCATTTCCTTAGTACATGACATTAGATCTGGCCTTGAAAGTTGAAAATATAGTGTTTGGATTTACAATGACTTTCTTCTATATGCTTTTTGGCATGTGTATTATGTTAGGGCTGTGATTTTCAGCCTAAAGTGAAAAAATAACTCAAATTGTAGCTGGAGATGAGTTTAATATGCCACCCAAACCATAGTCCTCTAAATTGCTATCCTAGGTCCTACACATTGCCATACAAAGCACATCTAGACAACTTGTTTATGTCCTGGATTTTTATTTAGATGTCAGGAATCATATAAGCAGAATGTTTCTGTTAAGTTTAGTTTAATCAACTCATAATTGTTAGCTTGGTAACTCCAAGGAAGGAGACAAGCCAATTTAGTCCATAGTATCCATTCATGTCTTCTTGGGCTAATGGAAAAGTGCAAGTTACAAAAATTCAAGATGGGTTTATAAATGAGAGAGAAAGAGAGAGAGAGAGAGAGACAGAGAGACAGAGAGAGACAGAGAGACAGAGAGAGAGACTAACATAAGAATAACCACAAACTAGGGAGATTCTATTGGTGTTTGTTTGCTTGTTTGTTTTTGAGGCAGGGTCTTTTTATGTAGATCATCCAAGCCTCAAGCTTGCCTTCCTTCCAAGTGCTGGTGTTACAAATTTAAAACATATGGGCTAGAATATAAAAGTTGGGGAAAAGGATTTCCTATTATATTTTCTATTTATTTTTTATCAGTTAAGAATATAAATATGTTTGTATATGAGAAGAATAAAATGATATATGCATGAGAGTAATAGTTTGTGAGCTAGAGAAAGGAAAAAAAATGTGGATAAAAATGGGGGGGAAAAGGACGTAACTCTGTAGTCCAGAAGTTGAAAGGCTCAGAAGAGGAACTGTGAATGCCTGCTTCTCAAATGCCACCAAGACAACAGCAGTCCCCAACACCCCTGTACCTGAGATGCAAAATCTCAGAGATCTACAAGAGAGCCTTAGAATCCACAATTTGACAGACAACGTGTACTATTTTAAGGCAGTGTACATTGCTTTCAGTATTTCAGGGGCTCCTATAAGAGAGAAAAGTTAGGATCAGTCCCTGGGTCTCCAAACCATTGGGTGCAATTAGGACTAAAATTCACAGTGAGACCTGCAAGCCAGTTTATCTTGCAAAGAGAATGAGCATTGGAGCATAGGCCCTTACTGAGCAGTACCACTTTTAAAGAGCTGAATACTAAGAAAATACACAATTATCGTCTTCTAGACATGAAGATGAGTGGAAGTGCTGTGGTAAAGCTATGCACATACAGCTTGACTCCGTCCTAGGTTTCCAGTATTGTTCTGTATGTGCAAAGAAGGATTCTCCTTCAGAGTGGCTGAGTTAGGGCCTGGTGAAGCCTTCTGAGGCTCTAAACATTGTTCACTAAACTGATAAAGAGTTGTCATGCAGAGAGGAGGAGATGGAAGGCTTCCAAGGCAGTGAGTCCTCTATTGAAGTGAATACTGATGGGACCTGGAGCTTTATAAACAGCCACATCCTTCCTGGCTTTTTATGAGCAAATAAAATCTTCACCTCTGCACGAATCAGACTCATGTCCTTTCAACCAATAATGGTGAAGTTACATAAAGAGCTAGCTTTTAAAGAACTTTGGTTCTTCTGGGGCATCTCTGCTCTACACATCATGCAGGATGACAAGCGCACAGTAGCTATTTAAGGCCTTATGACTGACTGGAAGTTTCTCTTCCAGGAAAAAAAAAAGTGAGACAAGACTGAAAAGCATGATGTCACTCCATCTGACTCTCAAATCCAGATATACTGACCCTGTTGAATTATATAGTACCAGATGCCTATTTTAGCTCTCCAAGAAGCCCCATTAAGCAGAAATATCTATTCACTCATCTTGTCTAAATGAAAACAATACTGAAGCATACTCAGTGTGTATAGGACAAGATATCTGGGATCCAGAGCTCTTCTGTAGACATCCAAACCATGTTCCAGTGTTTATTACTGTGTGCATTTGATCATGTTGATCAACTCCCTATGGGTCTTAGTTGACTTAGCTCAAAATGTATATAATACTACCTGAATGAAAAAATAAAATGATGCTTCTAGGTATGGTGGAGGAGAAGGTTTATTGTAGCTATGAAGAAGAGCATCTGGAAGAGTTCAGAATGAATATGTTTGGCAGACTCAACTGGGCCATGTGGTAAGACAGGGGAGGGAAGAGGGGAGAGCCAGAAACCAATAGCTGGGTTATATAGGGATCAGAGAATCTGGGGCAAGGGAAAGCCCAGCCATGTGCCTGGGCTGGAGAGTTTAGTGTAGAAAGTGAGGTATGTGAGCTAGGAGACCCTGTAACAGGCAGACTGGTGGCCAGCATCCACTTTGATTTAGTAATAGGTGTTTCAGCTGTTGGCCCTGAGTTTGAGACCTAATATCCCAACCTTTTTGTTGATGGTAAAGGAGCCACACGATCTCTTCTATAACTTCTTCTGGATGTAATTGGGGCATCATGGATGGGGCCTGGGAAGACTGGAATGGTGGCTAAAGAACTGGAAGAGAGAAGTGCCAGCTGGTGGGACATCTGTTTAGCTTGCTGCCTGGGTTCTGAGTGAGCACCTGGGGCTAGGAAAGTGTAGGCTCCTCTGGAGCTGTCTGGGATGCAGGTTCTAAGGAACACATAGACTGGCATGTTGCAGGAGTTTTGGAGCAGTCTGCAGTTGGTTGGAAATCTGCTGGGACAGATATAGACTAGGACAGAAGCTATGGCTAAGGAGGTTTGGGGAAATTTTTCATCTCGGGTATACATTTGAAACTTCCAACTCCATGGTAGTTAGGGGAGCGGGGAGTCCAAAGACCAGGGAGGAGAGAGATCTCCCACCTTTAGGAACTAACATTTGGTGTTGGTGGGGGAAACTTAGGCTGTTGTTTAGCAGAATTATCTGGGGTCCATTTGACCTGCGAGAGATAGACCCAAGTAGACTCCCTGAAGCTTACATGAATTTTTTAAGTTTAAAGAAAGAGATAAAAATTTTAGACAAATTAGCATTATCACTTTAATCTGTCCTGAATTCTACATTTGGGAAACAAGTCAGTAGCCTCATGCCTTTGAGTCAAAGTAAAAGCTTAGGGCCCCAAAGACATTATTTTGAGTTGAAAGCATTAACTTTCTTTTCCTCTGTTCAGAGGGCTGGATATATACATTGTAGCAAAAAGTTACTTTGAAACCTTTTTTGTGAGTTTATCTTTTTCATGGTGAAGTCTGCCAGCAAGGTAAACTGGATCAGTGTCTGCCTTTCTCAGCAGGAGACCTCGTAGTATTAGTAAAGTGCTGCCCCCCGATTTTTACGTATGAAATGAACTAACAAGGCAGCTGCAACCTTGGGGGAAGGAGTTCATTGTTTGCTGCTGTTAAACTGACAAAGCTATAGTTAACCGTCAACACCATCAGAGAGCTGAGAAGCATAAATTATAGCAGGAGGTATAATTCAAGTGGCCTATGTATCAATTAAGTGACAGAGACTTACCCAGTACCTAGACTCTTAGCTTCTGCTCTCAGGGTCTAGATGACTTAGTTGGGGGCAGTGGTCTTAGGTCTTTGACTGTCACACAGGACAACATTCCATTTTCAGCTACTCTATAGGACATGATAAACTTCTGGCTGATCCAGAAGGTCTGAAAGGTTTTCCTGTGGAGAAGGTACCTGAGAAAACTGACCTGTGTGGCAAAGCAGAGCAGAGCAGTCAACTCAACAATGTCCACGGTGTGGGCAGAGCCATGGTGGCAGGAAAAGCACGGGAAAGTTTTCTGCCCAGCGGTTAGCATTACCACAAAACGGGTTAGAGTCATTGGTGCCTTATCTGTCTTCTTAGGAGACAGGGTTTCCACTAGGAGCTGGCATTTCTATTGACCGTGGGATGCTTTTTCATTAAAAATTAAATGTCATATTTAGATCTCTGAAGAGTTTGAGAACCATAATCTATTAAGTATACCTGATTTTAAACAAACTTTACTTGTTTGTAGTTATTTGCTTTAGCTTTAACCTTGAAAACATAAACAGGAAGCTAACTAAAGTTTGTCACTAAATAAATTACATGTGTACTTAACATGAATGTGAACAATAGTTCTGAGCACATTAAAGAGTTTGATCATTTATAGAGTGACTAAATATTGATTTGCTTGTCTTTCTCTTAAGTTTGACCCTTAAAATTTGAATTGAAGATTTAATTAAAGATCCTTTAGCATCAAAATAAAACTTTAAATCATAAATACAATCTATAAAGAGACTGGGAACTTAATTAAAAAACAAACAAACTTTCATACAGAGACTGGAAAACTTTTTTCTTTGATCCTTTTATAGTGTACCATTACAGAATATCACAGTTGTATTGTATGACTCAGTTTATCCAAATAATTAAAGCTTAAGAAAGTTAGCAAAGATAAATAAGATAGATACCTACTGTTGACCTGAGTAGATCTTAGCTATTTATAAACCTTATTTATCAAACATATCTAATTTAAGCATGTTTTTTCTTTATTTAAAGTTTCTGAGAAGCTTTGTGTTGAGCAGTTAGCAAGGACAGATGTAGTTAGATATACAACTCTAAGTCATTTTTTGTTAATCTCGTATATCCTTATAACCTGGGAATGTATAAATCTTACTTATTAAATATATGTTGTTTGTTATCTAGAATTTTCTAGAGGCCTGGTACAAACACACTTCCCAAAGACATAAATAGTTAGATGTATATCTAAGACTAAGTCAGTTTCTGCTAACCTGAGTATATATTTATAACCTTAGGAATTTATCATCCTATAAAAATCCATCCTAATGCAAGACATTTCGAACACCTGCTATTATCTCCTTAGTCTACAAAGTAGATACAATGGTAAGCCAAAGGCTCAGCAGGACTAACAAGTTTTATTGGCGCTGCCTTGGTTTGTTTATATCACATGGTCCACCTTAATCAAGATGATAACATTACAGTGCATATACTTTCTTTTAATTTTAGTATAGATGGTTGTCAGCCATGTTTGTTTCCATCTTAATGAAGTCATCAGCCAAGATAGAGGCGAGCCATGTGGTTATTATTTAAAATATCTGTTTTCTTAGTAGATCTTTTTTTTTTTTGAAACAAGAGTTGAATCCAAGTTACATAATCAGTATATCCTAAACAAGAGTTGAGACAGATATATAGTATGTGGTAGCAAATTATGCAATGATTTTTAAACTATAAGCCTTCCTTGTAAATTTTAAGCTAAATTTTGTTGCAGACTTTTTTTAGCATACCCAATGGACTTACAAATCCTGAGATAGTTTACAGCATAGTCTTAAGAGATTTTTGAGAGCAAAAGCAAAGAAATCATGGAGATAAGAGTGGAAAGTGGAAAAAACTTAAGAGATAAAAGACTTTTGGTAGGAGAGGGCACAGAAGGTTTAGATACAAGTGATTTGGGGATCATTTGGGCAATGGCAGAGGTCATTACCATATAAGAGAATTTGAAAATCAAATGTGCCAACTTTTGGCCCTTGACTGAGCTGTACTGAGGCCAAAATGTTAGCAGTAAGGCAGCGAGTCCTTATTAAAACCTCTGAGTCCCTGGAGGAAATTGAATCCAAGGAGAAAAAAAAAGAGAAAGAGTTCTGAAACGGAACTCTGCAGGGGCATCTCTAAGATGGATCTGAGAGAGAGCACAGGTAGGCTTAAGGAAGAGGTAGAACAGACAGTTCTGAGGGGAGGGGGGGAAAGAATGGGTTGTAGTGTATTATAGGAGGGAGCTGAGAGGGAACAGGGTAGCAAAGTATCATAGAGAGATGGATAATTGTTGTAGTAGAGGGGTGTGGCCACAAGGAGGTTCTAGAGAGATGCCCCAGAAGGCTGTAGCAGGCTGCAGGAGCCAGAGAGTCAGTCACTTACAGAGTACAGCAGGTGAAGAAAGTGGAGGAAAGAAGCAGCTGAAGAGTTGGATTCTAGGATTTGGAGTCAAATTTGGTGGGTGGATGAAGCCAGCAGAAACAAGTGAGCCATACATATTGTAAGAGAGTCAAATCAGCAGCTACAGCTTGGTCCTGAGAAGCTGAGTTCCTTGAAACAGAATTAATTCATGCCAATCCTTTGGTTTCCACATCAGATGAATGAAAAAATAAATAAAAAGACATGATGCCCCTAGATATGGTGGAGGAGAAGGTTTATTGTAGATATAAGGGAGAGCATAGGCAGAAGTATCTGCAAGAGTCCAGACTGAACATGGTCAACAGACTGAACCAGGCCATTGGGTAGACAGGAGCAGGTGTGTGTGCAAGAGTCAGCCAAGAGGAAAGAAGAATGGCATAGCCAAAATGGCTGGTTTATATGGGGATCAGAGAAGCTGTGGGAAGGGAGACCATTCCCTGGGCTGGAGATTTTATGGTAAATGGCTAGGGTATGCCAGCCCAGAGGACCCTGAAACAGGTAGACTGGAGGATAGCATCCACTTTGATATGTTAATAGGCACCTTAGTCATTTCTCCTGAGTTTGAAACCTAACACTACCTACCTATGGAGTGCTTTTAATAATTAATTCATTGAGAATAAGTTAAATAATGCCACATAAATGTAATTCTTCTTGTCCTCCTATTTTCATCTCCTCTAAGTATTTGCCATTTCTTGCTGCTGGTATTGATTGTGGCCCACCGTATTGAAAGTGCTATAAGCAGCACAAGAAAGTAGTAGGTAGGCTTCTCCCTGAGAATAATATTAGACAAGTCCAGGGACAATGTGACATCATGACATTAACTTTAAACAAAGCTCAGGTCATCATGTACAGCTTAAAGGCTGATTACATCTGGCCACTGTGGAAGTAACTGTTTTCAGTATGAAGGTGGCTGCTCTCTGCATTTAACTCATAGGTGTAACTTTGGCAAATAACTAATGTTGTCCATGTTGACTTTGAAAAAAATAATTACGAGAATGTTGAAACATCTTTGCAAATGCATTTGGGTTGCTAGCGTTAAACGAGCTTAATTATAGATTGTAGTGACAGGATCACTGAGGCCAGAAGATGGCTAGTTGAGAGGATGTCTGAATGGCTCATTTGACTACCATAATAGGATTTTTAGTTGCCCAGAGAATAGAAGCATAGACATCTTGTTGTCCAACTGATAGAATGTTTAAGATAAATACCTGTATTGATCTCAAGAACTTTACTGACGTATTTCAATGAATCTGCCAGTAGGCCCATTGCAGTTTCTCATCTGAGTGGTTTATAATTGCATTAGTAATCAGCTTTAGTGACACCAATGAAAAGCCTCCCCTGTGATTTAGTAAAGCAGTGTCCAATACTACACCTGCATCAATTAACAAATGATAATAACAGACAACCAACATTTACTGGGGCTTTAAATGCCTTGTGTACTTTAACTCATTTAATCTTCAAAACAAGAAGCATATGGTGACTTCATTTATTATTCAGCACTACCATGGGGCTGCAGACATAGAGAATTAGAGGTGGGTGCTTTCCCAGGAGCACACAGTGTATTAGCAGTGCAGCTGGTTGATGGTGGCAGAAACATCAACTACGTTTACTGTAGAGATCATTTCATAACATTTATGTGTATCAAAGAAAAATACTCTAATGGAAACTGAAAGCACAGTGGGGCTGAGATTTGAAACCAAGGCTCCTCAGCCCACCAGCCGGTGTTCTCATCACTGTGGTCCTTGTCATCTGTCCCTCTCCGTACAGACGAAACTCAGCAAGCACTCATTATTTAAAATGAACAAGAGCAAAGTGTGAGGTTTTATTTGTTTCTGTTGCTGTTTTTATTTTGCTTTTTGCAACTGAATCTCACTATATAGTTCAGACTGGCCTTGAACTTGAGATTCTCCTCCTAGCTCAGCTCTGGGGGCTGGGGTAACTAGCACTCACTACCATGAATAGATACAGTTTAAGAATTATTAAGCAAGACAAGTGTGAGAACTTACTGTGTGGCCTGAGCTGGAACTTGTAATGTAGAACGGGTTGGCCTTGAACTCACAGAGATATGGTGGCTTCTGACTCTTCAGTGCTGGAATTAAATTTCAGTCTCTAGGATGAATCTTAATGAGTAGTGTTAAAAACATTCTGCCCAGGAGATTCTGATACACAGCCCAGACTGAAGACCCTGGATGAGATCAGTGCAAGTCTGTCACCTTCATAGGACAGCATGACAGTGTGGCTAAGGACAGAGAATGGCCACACTTATTTCCAGTCCTGGATTCTTTAAGGACTTGGCTTATCCTTTCAAGTATTAGAGAAAGAAAAGGATTGTTGAACATACACTACATGCTGAGTCTTCCTTGTAAAAACATTCAAACTTCCCACAGCTTTCAGGCATACATGCCTTTGTTCCCAATTTTAACTTGAAAATTAAGATTCATGAACTTTCCAAGGATTCCAGTACTAAGCATACAAAGGACATAGGGCTTAAATCCTGTTAATGTTGCAGCTCCTATTTAAAAATGCTACTTACTCAGGCAGAAGTTTGCTGTCCTTGGCGCACGTTGGAGGACTTATAGAAGAGAAACAAACTCTCATAGTACTGGAGGTCAGAAGTTTGAGATCAAGATCTTGTCTTTGGAGGCTAGGAAGGGGGTTCAGCAGTTAGAGCACCTGCCATTCTTCCAGAGAACCTGAGTTTTAGTCCTAGCACCCACATCAAGTGGCTCAAAAGCATCTATAGATCAAGTTACAGAGGATCCAGTACCCTCCTTCTGGCCTTCACAGGTGCTTGCCTGCACACGGAACACATTCATACACACACACACACACACACACACACACACACACACACCGCACACACGCACTCACACGCAAAAAAAGATAAAAATAATGTTTCTTCAGAAAAGAAGATCCTCACAGTGTCCATTGCTTCTGAGTTCGGGAAGGAACAATTGATTTCAGGTCTCTCTCGCTGGGTGGCAGCCATCTTCCCTCTCCCCTGTTTGACGTCATTTTTCACCCATTTGTGTTTGTCTTCATTTGACATTCTTTTTATAAAAATGGTCATCATATTGGGTTAACATTAGACACAGTTCTATTGAAATACAACTTCATATTTGCTAATTAGATGTCCGACATACCTATTTCTATATGCAATATAATGCTGACTTCCTTGATTGTGGAACATATGAATTCGAGAGGTGACAGAATTCAACCCACACGAACCTAACTGTTAAAAATCACTGCAAAGTTATTTGAGTAAAACTATTTACAGTCAGTGGGCTGATGAGAGTATAGTCTATTGCAGAAAAGACAAATTTGGCCAAATAAGGAAGCACACAGCAGGGCATGAGGGCTCCTGCATACAATCCCAACAACTGGAAGTCCGAGACTGGAGGGTTGTACGAATTCAAGGCTAGCCTGGGCTAGCTACAGAGACTGTTGCAAAGTTCAAAAGTTGAAAGAAAAAAAAATTGCCACAAATAATCAAAATAAAATGAATGAAGTTTACATTACAAATTAAAGATAACCCCTAAGAAGAGTTTACATTAACCCACATTAGCACAGGAAATATCCAGAGTCAAACCATGAAAAATGTATTAATGGCTAGTTATATATAAATCTCTATGTTCATTTATTTATTATAAAACCTCAAAGAGATATTTCAGAATTATTCTTTTATGGGCCACAGATGAATTAAAGATATATTATTTAAAAAATGTGTGTAAAATATTTGGCTTTAGAAAATGTCCAGGTTGCAAACTTTATCTAGCAAGATCTTCCACACAAAGCGTTCTTTGGCAATATCCACATTATTTAAATGCTATAGTATATTAATATATATTAAGAGCTCACTTCTCAAGAGCATTTATTCTAAACATTAGTAAGTATGCCTATCAGTAAAGAATTTTCTCAAGCTTTTTTCAATTGAAATTTGATACTTGATCACTAATTCCACCTGGATTTTAATTTATATTCATAAAAATCAAATATGGCAGGTTTCCTTAGTGAGCCCTTGCAGTTTCCATGGAGAACATTAAGAGATATATTCCTTCTGTTTCAGATATGAAAACTGGTTTGCCTCAAGCAAAGTCATCGTTCATCTTGTGCAGTTAGCAAGCAGGATTGTTCATTCCGCGCACAGGGCTTGTCCTGTGTGCATGTTTGTCAGCTTTGCTACAGTATACAAATTGGGAAATAGAGTTGTATATGATAGCCTAGAGAAATAGAAAGAGACTGTGAATTTATCATAAGGTTATTCAGGCTGTTTACATTCAGCCTGCCACAAGCAAGTGCTTGATATCAGAATGATAAAAAAAGAAATTCCCTTCCCCCTTGCAAAGATTTTTGTGCTGGTGCTATACGTGACCATACACAATGGGTTTTGGCATGACTTATTTAAAAAGGTCAGTGTGTGATTAAAGGTCTGTGGTATGACAGCTTTATTTCTTGGAATGGTTGTAAGAAAGTTTACTATATATTTACTTAAAACAAGCAGTAATGTCTGGGGTGTTTTGTTTTTTTTTTTTTTAACTCTAAATCTAAAGGTCAAGAAACCATTATTCAGAAATATTTCATGTCAGGGAGTTGGACAATTCACAGTAAAACACAGCACCCATGTTTGCCTAGACACGTACACATTCAACTTTGTAGTTAGTATTAATCTCCCACAGTCACACATGAGAAAGAAGATATTTCATGGAAAAAAAGAATTTCTCAACTGATTTGGTTCATGTGATTAGATGTTTGACATTTTCTTTCCTTTTCCATTAGGTTTTTAGGTTAGTAACTTGCTTTATCACAGCATTTTCATATATGTATGTCATTATCCATTGTTCCAGTTTGTCCTCACTCCCACCTGCTGTCTTCTCCCCACTGCCCTGGCTAGTTCCTTTCCTTTCCCCAGATGCTCTCCGTTTCTGCTTTCCAATCACATGTATTTCGGAACTTCTCCCAATCTATCCTTCCTTAAGATCTTTCCTTTCTCTAAAATCCCTTTTCTAGTTTTTGACCGCATATACACATACACACACATACACACACACAAGAGAACCCATACATATATAAATTCACATATATGCATATATATATATATATATATATATATATATATATATATATATATATATATATATATATAAATGCACACATGAATATACAACCCACTGGGTCCATTTAGTTCTGCTCATGTGTACACATGACTATGGGTGGTCATTTAGGATTGGACATACTACGTGGGAACTCATCCCTGAAGGAAACTAACTCTTGTCTCTCATGAGCCATTGAATCCCTTTAATTCTTCATCTAGGGATTTCACCTGCATAAATTGACATGTCACCTGATATTGTAATTATGTCAGTCTTGTCCGGGTCTTGAGACTTAAAGGGTTCATTTTCCCTGTCATGTCTAAGGGTAATTATCTAGCAATAGGGATCATAATCTGATGGGTCAT
Organism: Cricetomys ansorgei; assembly: GCA_026225945.1. Classification (NCBI taxonomy): domain Eukaryota; kingdom Metazoa; phylum Chordata; class Mammalia; order Rodentia; family Nesomyidae; genus Cricetomys; species Cricetomys ansorgei. Next base: position 1,670,661 of record JAMJFZ010004091.1, on the reverse strand, counting down.
ACAAGCTTTCTGTCCCGTATTTCAAGATTTACCCTAAGTCTTAAGAGTAGGGATTGTATTATAGATGTATCAGTTGGGGCTAGGAACCTTTCAATCACTTATTTTGTTTTCATTTTGAGTAGCTGTAAATCTCTTTATAAATCCCCATCTGTGAACAGAAGCTATTTAATTTCATGGATTGACATTTGTAAAAATCTTGGGATTATGTCCATGCTGCCAGAGTCCTTTTCAGATACCCTTGTCTCTGATTAGATCTTGGAGCGTTTGTTGGTTTTCCTCTGACAATTCCAAGTTTTCTGGGGTTGCATCAGGGTTCTTGATCGACTTAGAGTAGATGTTTGCTAAAATCAAATACCACTGCAGATACAAAATCCTATTCCCTGTGTGCTTATCTGTAAATACTTCCAGTCAAGTACTTTGGGATGTTTCTAGAAGGTGAGAGGTGAGAGTTTGTGCTTGATTAACATTTCCTCACAGTCTTTGCTCTCTCAACAATATAACACTTAACAAGGAGCCACAGTACTTGTGTGTGAGTCCTCCAAAGTATGTACTTGGCCTTATTAAGTGTAGGGTTTCATCAGTGAGGATCAGGGCCCCGCATGGGAAACTTTGATCAGCTGTATCAATGTTACACTTTTCTGAAATCAGTACCTATATCATTATCTACTTATGTGCTTGTTTTGTGAAATGTCCACTTAAGTATTTAGCAATAAAAGAATTTTAATATGCAGCCTCCTCTCAAGCAGCTCAGGGAACAACATGTGTGTATGTTTGTCTGTGTGGGAATACAGAAGGAAGAAAGAAAGTCAGGGGGAAAGGAGGGGAGGGAAGAAGAAAGAAGTGGGGGAGAGGAAGGGCATAGCCAAAGCACACAGACTATAGCAAAATAGGAGAATCAGAATAAAAACAAACAAACAAACAAAAAAGGGGGTCATTAGTATTTCTTAATTCTTGCAATTTTTCTGTGGGTATGAAATTATTTCAAAGGGTAAAATAAATACATTTTAAAAATCCCCTGAAAACTGAGCATTAGAACTCATTGCCATTGAGTTCTAACTTTTAAACACAGGTTACTTTTTCTACCCAAGTGCCTTATGAGCGAACATAAATAAAAGTATTCATCTTAGCCCAATCATTTGACATCTATATTAGTATTTTAATTTGGATCTGTCCCATTACCTTGCAGATAGGTGTTGTCCTAAGGAAATTCAAGTTCGGATATGATAAGACAGAGGGAAAATAAACCAATAACCCGAAGACAGCTGAGAGGGAATGTGAGTGCCTATGAGGAATGAGGGGATACCCAACTAGGGTGGGCTGAATCAACAGCAAAGATGTGATGCAATCATACACACATCCCTCTACCAACGTGCACAGATGCACACTGCTCCCTAGGGCTGTTCCCTATGAATGGGTGGCAGGAGTCAATAGTTTTTTTCTCCACACTTTCTTCCTTTGATTAGTATTTTTGAAATTTAAGAGAAAATAAAATAGAATTATGTCATTTTTAGTTTCCCTGCAACCCTTTGTTACATACGAAAAATGGCTACAAAAATATACACTTGGTATACTGAAATGCGTGGTTGGGGAGTTGGCTCAGTGTGTAAAGTACTTGCCAAACAGGGATAAGGACCCTGGTGGGTTGTTTTGTTTTGTTTGTTTGTTTTTGTTTTTGTTTGTTTGTTTTGTGTGAGACAGGGTTTCTCTGCTGTAACTCTGGCTGTCTTAGAATTCACATTGTAGACTAGGTTGGCCTTGAACTCACAGCAGTTTTCTTGCCTCTGCCTTCCGAGTGCTAGGATTAAAGTTCTGTACCACCATCACCAGGCAATGCCCTGGTCTTGATCTCCAGTACTTACATAAAAACCAGGGCTCAGCAGCACTTGCCTGGAGCTCCCATTCTGGGGATGCAGAGGCATGAGAACCTCAGTCTATCAACTGGGAAGCAAGTGAGGAGAGCACCTGACCCTGACCTCTGCTCTCTAAGTGTGTACCAATATGTACACTCACATAAGCACACAAAGTCAAACAAACAAGAAACTACTTAACAGTCGAGGTACATTTGTTCAATAGGTTTTGTAGGCTGACAGGAAGCCACAGTTTTCTGATAGTCAGACATAGAGAAGAGTTCCTTCTACATGATGAACTCAGTCTCCAAGTCACTTCTAATGAATCTGCAAGTGGGAAGGAGCGATGGGCAAAAGAAGGCTGTTTGTATTCTGGGGTTTCAAACAGTCTTTAGAGGGTCAGAATAATTTAGGCCAATGAGGAAAGCAGAGACAGGCCCTTTTAAAAGGGGGTGGGGGGAGTATGGGGTGGGGTGTGGGGGGAGGTTGCTCTATGCTCCTAGGATTGTCCACTACCCCCTCCCACAGGAATTTGCAGATTGCCAGGGGCACAAGGAAAAAGAACCTACCCAGATAGAGGATCTGGAAGGAGCAGGTCCCTTGGACCAATAAAACATCCCCTAGATGACTCCCAACTCTGAGTCTCATCCTGTCCTTGATGGGAGCTGCTTTTAAGTCCTAATAAAGATTGTTAATTTTATGTTCTTTTCTCTGGCTGTGCCTGCTACTTCTCATTTTCCAAGTCTGCAATCCGAGTCCCAAAGGTTACTTTCTACTATTCCTTTTGATTTTCAGCCTTTCCTAGATGTCCAGTCTTTTTTGTTGTTGTTCCACGGAGTGACCTTGGCAGATCTCCTACATGACTACACCCTCCTCCCCAAAACTCTTGTTACTGCTTTGGGAGAAGTAGCTTGCAGAACAGATTGAAGAAGGTGTCATCACTAGATCTTGTTCTAGAATATCTATCTTCCAAGGCCCATGGTAAATCAAGACTAGAGAGGAGAGGAAGGGTTTCTGTTTATGGAGAGTTCCTTTGACAGAGTCACCAGCAAATAGGTGTTTCAGATTCTCTGAACTCATGTGCTTTGTACTGACTTAAAAGGAACAACATAGTGTAGTCAGAAAGAGAACTAGGTTTCCTAAAAAGAAGCTTGAGCTAAAATGCAGTCTATATTTCCTTTTAAGTCTGGTGTTTTTCAGGTATCCTAAAGTGAATTGTCTCACAAAGCTTACCTACACTGTGTTTTATGATATCATCTGCTAAGTACAAAAAATAGCATGTTTTGATTTTTTTTTTATATTTCCTTTGGGATAATATAAACTGACCTGCTGTTTCTATTACACGTTGTTTACGATATTATTTAGAGTCATGTTAGATATGTCAGCAAAAATGCTTTTCTTTTTTAACCTTTATGCATTCAGAACATCAGAAGCTATTCAGAACAGGGAAGTGTTAATGTGACTATGGAGTTTTGATTATGAACTTAAAAACTGCATTTGCAAACCCCAAACCCCAAAGCTTTCTAAGGCCAAACTGTGGAGAGTGTCTGCTGCCTGAATCTTATGAATGAGATATTATTCAAGGCATCTGACACTGAGCATAAAAGTTAAAACTTTGATGCAACTCAAGCAATGACATTAGATATTCAGGGTTACTTCGACAGAGACTAGGAGTGTGATTTGATTTCTTCAGTGAAATGCCAATTAAATCTTAAAGGAAAGGAAGGCAGAGTCAAAGTGTGCTTTAAAAAGCATCTGCAAATCTCCCCATCCTCTGGCTTAGGTGAGAACAAGACAGAGTCCTTTGACATTTCTTAATGGATGGGTGAAGGGCCTATGAGGCAGCATATCTCCCTTGGTTGCTAGAGGAGGGGGTGTCATTTTCTTCATTCTTGTAACCACTGATATGTCACCCTTGCTCATAGAAATAATCTCCCACCCATGCTCAGGCAAGAAATTCTAATTACATTGAGTGGGTCACACACAAAATGAAGAGGTGAAAGTATGCAGATAAGATGGTAAAGGGAGAGGAAAGAGCGATGGGAAGAGGGGTGAGGATGTTACTCACTGTATAAATGTATGAAACTAGGGCTGGAGAGAAGGACCCACAGTTAAAAGCACTAGCTGCTCGTCTAAAGGACCCTGGTCTGATTCTCTGCACCCACCTGCTGGCCCATAGCTATCTATAACTCCAGTTCCAGGGGATCTGACACTCTTTTCCTCCTTTCTGACTTCTGAGGGCATGCAAGTTGTACACAGACATGAACACAGGCAAAAATATCTTTTCATAGTGTTTTTTTTTAATTAAAAAAATCTGTGAAACGTCTAAACAATTGTAGAGAAATAGGCCTGTACAAAAGCCAGGAAGGGTCTATATTCGAGTGGTCTATCAGTTGAAGGAATCACAATCAGAGGCCTGTGTGGTCTGGATGGAAAGTAGAAAGAATGTTAAGAATGTTGATACACACATTTAATCCCAGTATTCAAAAAGTAGTGAGAGCAAACATCTTTAATTTCAGTATTCAGAAGGCAGTAGTTGCCCACACCTTTAATCCCTAGACAGAAATAGAGTGTAGAAACAGCCACAGGAAGTGGAGCTCAGAAAGAGTCAGTGCCACACAAGAAGTGATGTCTGAGATTAGTCAGTAAGGGACAGGCAAAGTGACTAATCAGAGGAAGAGTTAGCAGAGTGAGTCAGAGTGAAGACAGAACCAACTCACACCAGAGAAAGGTGGGCTCTCAGCTCAGAAGGCAGCATGCAGTTACAGCAGGCAGTATGAGAAGATCAGTCTGAAGCAGGCATATCAGGGACAAGACACAGAGACATACAGTGGTCTGACTGAGGATAAGGCAGAGAGGCTGACTGTGGTAATATGGAGCAGCAAGTGAGTTGAACCAGAAAAGTCAGAGTTCAGAAGGAGATAGTCAGAGTGGCTCAGTCAGCAGTAAGTCTTGAGGTTGGTTAGATTGAACAGAGATTTAAATATTCTAGATTATATGACGGCTGCTACAGCTATAAACAAAGAAAAAACTTCAAACTACGTCACTAAGATAGTTTTACCAGTTGATAAACATAGCTTAAATTTATTGCATCATTCCAGTAGTATTGTATCATAATTATTTCTCTTCGATGACACAATATATTGTGTGCTTATATGTGTGTGTACTTATATGTATTTGTAGATTTGTAAGTGCATATGCCTGCATGTCGAGACTAGAAAACAACTTTGCCTATCATTCCTCAGGCCCCATCCACCTTGTTTTTTGAGACAGAGGCTCTCTCTGTCCTGTATCACACTAAGCATGCAAGGTTGTCTGGCCAGCAAGACCCGAGAGCTCAACTACCTCTCCCTCCCCAGCCCTGGCATTACAATTGTGAGGACAGATGTCCACAGTAGCACAGTCTGAATTAAAACCTGAAGCAGGACTTAGTGCAGAGTCACATATATACAGAGCTGTGGTAACGGTTCATTTCTTTAACAAATATTCGAGTTCAGTCTTGTACAGAGAAAACGATGGGCAATGGGCATTAAAAGAGATACTGATTTTACTCTCATAAATATTATGGCTAACAGAATGTAAGACTGTGATTATAAAGAATGCTTTGAAAACAGCAGAGTGTGCTGATGTGTATGTGTATGTGTGTGTGTGTGTGTGCATGTGAGAGAAAGAGAGAGAGAGAGAGAAAGAGAAAGAGAGAGAGAGAGGCTAACAAGATTATTCACAGACTAGGGAGACTATATTATAATTTTTTGTTTGCTTGTTGATTTTGCTTGTATTCCTCTGTTTTGAGACAGGGTTGTTTTGTGTAAAGCAATCTGACTTCAGCCTAGCCATTGTGTGCCTCAGCCTCCCCTTTGCTAGCTGATATTGCAGGGGTGAAGCATAAGGTCCAACTTAGTCAGATTATTTTTAGTTCCTATTTTCTTTTCTATTTTTTTTCTACTTCAGAACAATATAAATGTTTGTAGAGAAGGAAAGTGAATAAAATTATACATGGGAGTTGCATGTGGGCTGGAGAAAGGGGAAGGAGGGCATTTCCATGTACAAAGATCCTCCTATGTGCTAGCCACTGTGCCCTTGCTAATTGTTGGTGAGAATGTCTCCAAGGGCCTTCACTGTCTAATAACTCAATAGACATGTTTTTCTGAGAAATGATTCACATTTGCCTTCTACTTACATTTAACAGGAATAAAAATAAAAGGCATTGTATTTGGGGAAAAATATTCCGAGGTCAACAATAGTTCAATACTTATCATCATTAAGAACATTTATGCAAATGAGGAAGATAGCTCTTTGAACCATAGGAAATAATTACTTAGTATTGTGCTAATCATCATACTGGTATTGTTGATCAAGCACACTTATATAATGTGTGAATATATATACTGTATATGACCACACACATGTGTATGCACACCATATACCACACACACACACACACACACACACACACACGAGTCCAAATAATAGATATATGGTCTAAATGGTAATTTGGTTAATACCCAGGAAGGCATTTCTTTGTACTTCTCTACCTCTTTTCCTTAGGTCATGCCAATTCTTACCTTATCATTAATAGAACACAATTGGACAAGTTGTGGGTTCTGTGTGTATATGTGTATGAATATGTGGTGTGTGCATATACATGTATACTGTATATAGTATACATGTATATATATATATATATGTATATATATATAATGTGTGTGTGTGTGTGTGTGTGTGTACAGTGTTTACTGGTTTATGTGGATTTCTACTAGAATTTATTTCCATCGCTTCTATTTTATTCTTATTTTCTTACATATTTTCAAATAAAAAAGTCAGTAACTATTACATAATTATCTGCTTTAAGTGATCAATGGCTTTGTATGATTTCCTTGTTTGATAAAACTGATAGGCAGGATCTAGAAAGGATGACAGTGCTATGATAGTACATTATAGTTATTTAAACTGAAATGCTTGACAGGTACAGACTGTGAGCCTGTCTCTGAGCATGGGATTGCTGTAGAAACCATCTCCTAAATGAGAAACAAGAATGAGATGCATGCAGACTATCAGTGAGATTGCCATGTAAGCAGCCTAGGGCTCCTGTGTTCTGTAGCCCTGATATTCCTGTAGAATGATACTGGGGCTGAGACACATCACTGTACCAGCCAACAGGGAATGGACAAAGAACAATGCTCAACCTGACTCCACGGAGAACAAGGGATTCTACGATTCTATGTTGTGTTATAAGTTTGGAATCTTTGGTATCTCGTAAATATTTAAAAATGAATGTCCTTAGTGCTCTGACCTGAGTCATATACCAGTACTCCTGGGAACCTGGCAACTTCATTAACTTCTGGACATTGGATGTTTAGTGGAGGGCTAATATTCCTTGGCAATTTTGTAACCACACTAATTAAAGAGCACTTGCCAACCTTTTAATTATTTGCCTTATGAAGCATCCTCTGTGGGTAAAGACTAGCTAACCTGCTCATTTTACCAGTTACTATGCAGGGGAAATGAAGGTGAGAAATGATTGATCATTGGCACAATCCAAAATAGAATAAGGCGGTAAGAGCTAACACTCCTGCGCTAGCAGGACTGATGACCTCTGCTCAGTTCAAAGGACCCATCTGGTGAAAGGAGAGAACTGCCTCCTGCCAGTTATCCTCTGGCCTCCATATGTAACCTGGAAACACATGCAACTACACACATGCACCCTCCTGTCCCCACCTCCGCTGAATAAATGTAATAAAAATTATGGGAAAAAACATATTAAAATTGTATTCTCCATTGGGCTTTCAAATTTTTCTACATAGTTGTCACATCATACCAATGCATTCTCTGCTAACTTATTGTCCACTTTGAGAGACATGGAATTTAACATTTGATATACTGCATGAATTCTCTCCTTAATCCACTAGTGCATTGCATTGGCAATACATTAGAAAATCACCAGCACATAGACTTCCCAAGCACAGTGAAAGTGGAAAGAGCACATTTCAACATTTGCAACATTATGAGAAAACAGTAATGGATTAGTTTTTAAGGTAGATTTCCCTTTAATAGGAATGCCACAAATGTCCATAATATCTGGGCATCTTATCCAAAAATAATGACACTCAATGTGACATTCAGCATTCTTGTGAGTGGGAGCTAATATTTATTCATAATATTTGAATTTTATCTAGGGAGAAAAGCAGAAAGTTACCTGGCTGTCGATCAAAACCTTTGCAGGGAGTTAAGAGTTATGCAAAGGTTAAAGCAGATTCTACTAATCAGCTGTTCTTTCCATTTTTCATATGACCATTCATTTTCTTATATTTAATAGTTGGGAGTTCACAAATCCATGAAGCATGTGTGTGTGTGCCCATATACTTATACTGTTTGCAGCTATTGAATAAATTTGCACTGGGCACATAATTGTGTATTATCCACTCGTACACTGTTATGTTCATAACATAGAGTCTAAAGTGGTAGCTCTGGTGCCTTCAGCTATTAAATAGTTTCAGAAAGATTCAGAAATAAACCGAGGTATATTCATTGACTTTGATGCGTGAGAAAACGTTCTCACGTGCAGTTTTTTATTCAACTGTTCAACTAGCAAGAACAATTTCTGTGTTCTTACAGTGACCTTACATGCAGAAACAAACAAGCTAACATATTAATTGGGACCCTACTTGTGTATTTTAAAAGAATTATTTGCGTACTTGAAAACTCCTTTACTCAGTACTTACGGGAAAATTGAGTGAAAATAAGGAGTTTATTGTCTCTAAGAATGATACTAAAATGTTATATGTTCAAACTTTTAAACCAATCTTTCAGATTTAGGTTAGTATGACCATATGGGAAGCTAACCTTTTCCTCAAAGGACACGAATAGCATAAGAAAAGTAAATAAATAGAGCACCTTTTCTTAGATTTATTTGCTTATAAAGCCTATTTGCTGCTATGGTATCCTATTACCAAAAATTTTATTCAAAAGATAATTATCAATAGCTGATAAATATCTGAGTTAAAAGGTATGTCATTCATATGACTCTGTGCTTTAATTAGAACATTAGTCAAATGTCCACAAGGTATTTCTATAGTTGCATCAAATTAGAATAGCCTCAGTTAAAAAAAAACTAATTAAATACAGAATGTGATTCAATAAAAGGCACTGATAGTTAATTAAGGGAAGAATTAACAGACTTGAATGAAAATATATAACATGTATAATCCTAATTAGTGAGTACTTGCACCCTACCCATTGAAGACTTTCACCAGTTAAGCCCTTCACCTTGGAAGCAAGCAAAGTGCTTTCTTGAGCAAATAGCAGTTCCTAAACGCTGACCTGAGCAAGTGAGGGATTGTCAAGATGACATACTTGCAGGCATTTCCTTGAGCAGAATGAAGGGAAGCTATAAGTTACTGCTGTGGAGTGGAAGCACCAGCACAAACCATCTAGCACACGGTCTATAAGTCACAATACACTTAATGCTACAGGTATCAAGAGCTTCACAGTGTCTTTCCCACTTTGCTATTGTTTGTCCATTTGTTGTGACTGAGATTGTGGAGTTCTGCTTTTTCTGTGTGTTTCTTTTTGCTGTTTTGGTTTTTTAGGGGCACGGGTTTTTTCTGTTGTAACTCTGGCTGTCCTGGAATTCACTCTGCAGACAAGGCTGGCCTCAAACTCACAGAGATCTGTCTGCCTCTGCCTCCTAAATCCTGGGATTAAAGGCATATGCCACCAACGCCTGCTTTCTGTGTGTTTCTTAAATGAAAATGTTCCAAGGAAAATTTTGTAGTGTCTTTAATCTCAGCATTCAAGTTAGGGGTGTATATCTGTGAGTTCAAGGCCATCCTGTTTATAGAGAGTTCCAGGACAGCCAGGGGACACAGAGAGACTCTGTCTTCTCAAAAATTAAAAAAAATAAACAGACAAACATTATTGGTTGTTGCTCTTAGATACTTTAAAGTGTTTATGGTTTACCATTTAGTATTTTCACAGTTCTCTTTGATAATAAGATATTTCTCTAGACAAAAAAAGTATGAAACCAAAATTGTAGATCAATATGTATAATAAGAACAGACATGAAAATTGATTAGAAAATAGAAAGGATATTCCCACAGAAATAACACATTATTAAACATTGGGGTTTATTTGAGGCAATTAAGGTTGATTCAACATTAAAATATCAATCATTGAAAATAACCTCATGTAATTATCTCGAGGACAAAACAATTATTTGACTAATTTTAATTTCCATTATTGAATGTTAAAACATTCTCCACAGAGATATACTAGAAATAACTTACCTCAAAATGATAATAGACGTAGGTTATAGCCAATAGCTGATGAAGTACTTAAAGAGGTACACCAGGATCTTTCCTCTTTGTTCTTTGAAGTGAGATCATATGTTTGTTTTTATACTTTCTTTCATTATTATGAAAGACATTTTAGCCAGTACAATAAGAAAAGAATAAATAGGAGATTTAAAAAGGCTGTCTGGATCAAGCTGTTCAATGAATAAATTTAGCAAGGAATCATAATAAGATTTAATATAAAAGTGAATTCATATGCAAACATCAAATGTTTATAGAATATGATTTATAAAATCAAAATTATTTAAAACCATGATTTAACCTCTAGGATTTTATTTCCATTTACTTTTAGTTTTACTTACGCTTATGGGGGAGGGAGCAGAGAATGTCATATGTGCATGAGGCGCCTGGAGAGGCCAGAAAAGGTAGGCAGATTCCGTGGATCCGGAGCTGCAAAGGTGAGCTGCCTGATGTGGGTTCTAGGAACCAAATCCTTATCCAGCAAAAGAGCAGGCAGCACTCCTAACCACTAAGCCATCTCTCTAGCCCTTAAGCACTAAAATTTAAATATAATAGCAAATCATTTTCTGTGTAGTAAATTAGGAATGTTTCTATAAAAACTCAATGAACCCCTAACGGATTCTTATTGGAGAAGTGTACCATTTTCATCGATTGGGAGACATAGTATTGATAGTTTGCCAGTTTGGGGCAAATTGTTCTAAAGAGTTATCACATTCCTTATTAGATTAACATTGGACTGCATTAACTTTTAAGAGGATTTAAAGATGGTCAAAGATGGTCATCAACTCTTCCCAAATCACTCTACTCAAAATTAAATCGTACACTTGAACCACTATATGCAATAGTTCATAAAAGTCTTCACAATCTTGGAATAGACAAATGTTTCTTAGAAACAATACAGAAAGAGGTAGTGTAAAAGAAGAACCAATGGGATCTTAATACATAAATACTAAAGTCTTCTGCTTTCAAGAGTACCAACAAGTAAAGTCAGAATGGGCTAAAACACTGTTTGTGAAAATGTATTCACACCAGGCACATTTGCCAAGGGTTCTATATGGAGATATACAGCGTTTCATTTTCCCTAAAATTTGCTTGCGGGAAAACCATCTATCTGCATCTTGTAAATCTCAAATCCGTTCCAGAATAAGACCACCACAATTGAGCCAAGTTTGAAGCAAGTAAGCTTTAATTAAATTAATTAAATACTGGCCAGGAAGATGGACTCTGACCAGGTCCATGCTGAAGTGAATCTGTCACCTCCAGAGCTCCCACAGAATGGCACCAAGTCAGGTGGCACAGGTACTTAAAAAGTCAGAACTGGTAAGGCTACGTACTTCCCATCATGTCCAATCAGCGGCAAGCATCTATCCCGATGTACTTCCTGTCTGGGTTATCTCCCTCCTACAAACAACCAGGCACGTCTGGTGCATGGAGCACATCCAGTGTAGTAGGGTCCACATGGGATCTAGCCATTTCCACAGTCCAAGAGATTATGTCCTTGGGCTAGGGAGCTTCAGGGACAATCTCACCTGAAGAGCCCCACCCATCATTCTAGGAGGCTATCTCTTTTTCTTTTAGAGATATCTTAGGCACTGTAACTAAAATTTAAAACATAACTTTTGCTCTAACAGTCTGCTTCTCAGAAGTCCAGAAAAGCTACATTGTCCTATATTTTTCATATTTACATTTTAGAAACTGTTCGCTGTCCTTTTTCGATCTAAGTTGCTTGGAAATGTCCAGACAAAATATTTACCTACTGAATTCGTTGCTGTGTGCACACAATTTCCCTGCTTCTCCTGGTCTCACGTTTACCTATTTTACCTCTTAAAACACTAGAACTACCGATTTATCTCAGCATATAAATAATGGGAAGTAACAAGCCCAGAGTAAGAACATCAACAGGAAATGAAAAGTATCCCAGCTTTAAATATTACATATTTCACTTTGTATTAGGTAATTAAATATTTTCATTGTTTTTTGAAATATCTTTCTTTTGCTTTGCTTTTCTATGCTTAGTTCTTATGACAGTTCAAAAGATTTTATGTTTGAGAAAGTTTTTCTATAATTTTTTTTCACTTTACCTACTTATCACTGACAATAAAAAAAAATGACATATTTTAAGTTACTTTAGTGAAAATCACATATATTGATAATTTTTAATTAAATTAAAAATAGTAAAAGAAAAATGGTCTCACTTAAACTCTAACATTATAGAAAGGCCAGGCAAGTATTAAGCTATTTAGCAATCAATAATCCCTGCAGTATACCAAACGTGAAAAAAAAAAACCCATAAAACTACTAGCAATATCGTTAGCCTTCTCATCATTACTCAAAGTTAGAAGCAAAAGGTATTGCTGTATTGTAAGTGGAGATGGGACCTCAAGCCTGTAACATCCAATGGTTGGTTACACACACACACACACACACACACACACACACACACACACACGAATATATATAATCTGGCTGATGCAGCAAGTAGGCTCTGAAGTTATCACATGTCACTACAGGACATTGCTAATGAAGGAGTTGATTTATACCCATCATTATATTTTAGTTTTCAGAAATATAATTTGTATCAATCTATGAACTATCTTAATGATATCTTTATGAATGTCATAAAGCGTTATTTGTGGGAAGCCCAGTTGGAAATTATCAATCAGTAAAAGCTACAAACAAACATGACAGAAAATAGGTTAGATGATTGAAACAAACAAGAGAAGGGAATACTCAGTACAGCAGGCAGATCACCCTGCTACATCCTTAGTGGACTGTCTATCATAAGTACCACAATGATCTTAGGAGTAAAGCTTAATATTCTCCATTAGACGTATATGAAGATCTAGAATGTGAAAGCTTGTGACAACTAAAGGGATGAATTTAGATAAGACTCCAACTTTCAATATTAATATACTTACGCACTCAAATTTTAAATCACTGCGAGTTTATATTGCAATCAAATATGTTGTAAATACCCACGTGGAAAGCAGCCTTTTAACTACTCAGTGAAACTAACATCCAAATATATAATTTAAATAATCTGCAATGGATCATAAATTTAAGTTTATACTTTCTCTAAATTTGAAAAGGTAGAGTGTTGAGATACTGTGTCAATAAAGGCAATATTTGCTGACGTCAGAGAGAGAACTCATTGCACAAGAGCACTGCTGCTCTTGCAAAGGACCTGAGTTGCATTCCCAGCACCCGCTTGGCTGCTCGCAAGTGTCTTAACTCCAGTTCCAGGGAATGCTTCCAACTTTTGTGGGCACTACACATAGGTGGCACACAAATGTACATACAGGCAAACCTTATATAAAATAAAAAAGGAATTAAATATTTAAGAAGAAACCATCCTTACAAATTACATAGTATAATTTAATTTAAATTTCAGTATTTCAATATTTTTCATTTACTATTCCAATATCCTTGATGATTAAGATCATCTCAACTATTTAGATTAAGTGAAATGTGAGCTTCTAGACTCACGGATAGTGCTCATATGTTTGAGAGACATCTAATGCAGAAAACAACTCTATTACATAGTTTGCAAAAAGATTAAAAATAAAGTGTGATTTTCACACATTGTCAGGTTACACATGATCTTGTTAAAATGGATGACAAGATGAAGTCACCCTGTCTAGAGCTCTGTTATGTTAAATGAATTGAATTGGGTTACAACATTTCCCAAAGACACATCTATTAATAAGGCCTTTCTTGTGTATGTAATAACTTGAGCAGTTCTGTATTGAACATATTAGGAACATTTAAAGGTATCTTTGATGTATTTAACTCTTACTGTTGTTTATTCATGTCACAAAAATCAATACCAAACCTTATTTATCAAAACTAGATAAAGGCAAAAATGGTTAGAAATGTTTGTCCATTTTGAGTGCAGTAGAAAAGATTGTATTTTTGAGTGAGAAGCTTAAGGAACATTTAGTTAGAAATACTTCCTTACTTAGTGTGACTGTTCAGGGTCATGTGTTTCAAGGACAACCACATTAATTTTGATATTCCTATTCTTACTACAATATTAGCAACAAAATATCTTTTGCTGAGCTGGTAATTTGTACATTGTTTTACCTTTACTAAATAGGACTTAATTCATAATTATATAGGGGAAACTGAAAATAAAATGAGATTATAAGAGATTTAACAAAAACTTGCTTAGGATATATTAAGTTACATGAAGTAGAATTTAGCTAAAGGAGTACCTCCCCTCCACAGAACTGCCTGTAACATCAGCCCAAAGATAAGTAGCCACCTTAGAAACTGTAGGGAAAATTTTGTACCTTGAACATAATACAATTTAGACTTGCTGAGAATATGTTTCTGTTAAGATTTGCTTCCTAGGATTGCTGCCAATTAGGCCCTATTTCAATAACAAAAAGAGACAAGCTGTCTTACAACCAGCTATTAGATCTATTTCCCTATCAAAGAAAATGGGCACCTCAAAGAAGAAGACACTGGGTAAGAGTGGTTACTAAGTCTTGGACTGCCATCAAGTCCTGCTTTTCATACAGGAAAAGCATAATTCTACCAGGTGGGCAGGATGATCTGGGGTAACAAATATATGAAAAGAACAGCATTGGTTTATTTAGAAAGAAATAATTGTAACAATATCTTTGCCGTGTAAATCTCCCATTTCAATAAGTGGTCAAACCAGTAGTCTCCTGTCCCTGTTTAAATTGTTCAAAGTGTTGACTTTGTGGCCCAGATCTGAAAGAGATTGAAAGATGACAGCATATGTGGACTGTATCAGCCTAAGACCTACATAAACTGGTAAATTTTGTTGTTAGACACTTGGTTTCTCTTAGGGTATTAGCCAGAACCAGATACATGCTTTAAGTTCTTAAAGAACTTTTTTCATTATTCTGTGATTATTTGGAATGAATTCTCACTGGAAACTTAAGTTGTTGCTTCAATTAGAGTTGTCACTAGTCATGGATAATAATGACTTCATATGGAGATATTTTTCTTATGCATTGTGAGCATAAAAAATTTAGCTAGGTAGTGCAGAAATAACTCTTATTAGTTTATAACTTGGTAGATCACTTATTGTTCCCCAAAGAGTTTTCTTCCTAATTATGTTTTGTCCTACGCAATATTAAAGTTCATTGACATTTCAAAAACACACGATAGGGTGTCTGTGTGGAAATTGCCTAGAAGCAATATTGACTGCTGGCAGGATAGGCTAGCTTATATTTTTAAAAGTTGCTATTATGGATTTATCAATAAAAAGCAGAGTTGATTATATTAGTACTTATCTCTTCCCCTTTCGGGCTGGCTAAATTATTGTATTCAGCTGCATTCATCCTGGGACAGTGTATTTCATACTTGTACGAGAACAGATATTACAAGGAATGGAAGGAGCTACATAACAGACTGCCCCCACAAAGAAAATATGCCAATGTGTGCTTCAGAGGTGTTGTCTTTCTAACTGAAAAGGATGACTTGGAGTTCTGAAAAAAATCTGTGAGAAACCCAGACTTTGACTGTGATTTGTGCAAATCAAGCCTGTCTTTCTTGCTCCTACAAGAGAGAGTCCAGAGGGCGGTGGGCGCCATGCAACTTAATTATGAGTGTACGCTGCAAGACCTACAAAGGCACTGTCACTTATTGTGTTTCTTATCAAGCTGTTAATGCCATGCAACTGGTGTACTAATAATGAAGTTTTAATTAGCTCTCAAAAATACTGAGAGCTTATTTAAGCCTTCCAAATTGGATAGCACATGCTTAGCTGGAAGGCACACTTGCATCTCAAACATATCAAAATAATTGTCAAATGCATTGTGTGCACGTTCGGAGATGATCATGAGAAGGCTTCACATATATCTTGGAAGAAGTAAATGTATAAAATGTTCAAGGAAGCTCTTTTGGATCCTTAAGTGATTTTTTTTCTTTTAATGCTGTCTTTTATTTAGCAAACAACTCTACAAATGGCTCATGGTGTTTGTTTATTGGAGAAACACTGTTGCAAAGAAAATACATTTTAAACAAGGTCTGTGCTAATTTTAATCCAAATAGGACCATCACCTCCAATCTTACCCATGTCCACAGACAGTTCAGTTCTATTTACACACGCTTAATGCTGTTCTGAGGTGTGTAACTCAGGGAAATTATGGCAGACCTCTTCTTTTCAACTTGAGGTGGGCTCCTAGATACTAACATTTAAGAAGTTGTTGCTTTAAAATACTTCTGCAGAATTCTAGCGGTCATTTTAATACACTTGTGGAAATAGACCATCACTTTCCTGTGTGATTGTCTATTTACACTGGATATGATAACTAGTTGATGTTTCTATTACCAAAAGAAAGGGCACTAGCCTAGCCATTGCTGTCCCCGCCACACAATATGAATTTTAGACAAAGCATGAATTTTGACGTGTGAAGTGGGATAGCCAATGTCATTTCCTGTTAGCAAAGGCTCTGTGTTATCTTAATGATAGTTTTAATTTCTTGTCAGATTACTTATTTTCTCCAAGTTGGTCCAGCATTCATTTTATAAGAATGTGCTCTTATGCTATTGATATTTTATGGTGTGAATATGAGAATTACTTATTTTCCATGTGCCAGGGGCTTTGTCAGGCACAGAGGGTAAAAGAGTGGGGCTGTGGGAGAGCATCCTTCAGCGCTATAAGTGACACTCTTGAGAGAGAAGGTGAGAGTTGGCCCAGGGAATGGACAGTTGTGCATGCACAGAATAATGGGGCCATGAGGCTGCATGTTTGGCTTATTTCACAACCCACAAGATGTGCCCTGTGCTCGTCTTGTAAAACCCAGAAGTGTGAAGGCAGAGGCAGGACTTATCTGATTACCAGTACCTACTAAACTCAGAGGGCAAAGGTCATGACCTGTCCACATATCATGTTTCCCTCCAGATACTGAAACAATGGTCTATAAGGACTGCAGGCAAACCATAAAAAGGTGCGGACAATTCCCCGTTGACATTGTTTTTGAGTTATTATTTATGCTTATGTAGGTTTTTATAGAAAATGCTGTATTGTTATGTCCACCCATTCATAGTTTGTAGGAGACACAAATAAATTGAGAAGTGTGAAAACTGTTGTGATTACTCAAGAAGCACAAGGCAGATTTATTGGTAAAAGCATGATTCAGAGGCCCAAACAGAGAGGGAAGTGGCTAAAGGAGATGGGTATGCCAAATGTGGAGCGGGAGCACTGCCGGGTGGGGATGGAATCAGTATGTTCACATACCAGAGTTCGGGCTGTTGTGCAGCAATGCTGAGGAAGTTCACTCACAGAAGATGCATCATAGTGAAGAGTGAAAATTAGGATCCTTTTAGGCTTTATATAGAAAAAGAAATCCATTTTTTATTTTATGTGTGGTAGACAATTGTCACTACATCCACATTTCAAATCTTCAAATCAATTTTTAGTTGATTTGACATGGTTCTCCCAGCTAATCAATGCTTGAGGACATGTCTCAGTAGCTTTAGCAATGATATTGCATGGAAGGTATTTTGCAAGAAGATGTTGTATGCATGTGTTGATTCTTTTGTTTGTTTTTATGCTCAAATAATTTTCTTTTGAAATGCTGGTCATGCTTTCAATTATTCCTGTCAATTTATCTTCATCAAAATAAGGTCTGACTACTCTGCATGTGATCTGAATTGTACTATATCAATATCATTAATTCTAGAAAGACCTGTCTTGATAAAATGTGCAATGCCATCGGGCATTCAGTTTGAATTGTGTTTGCATTCTAAACACTCAGCAACTGACTAGTAATGATAATGATTTGAAAACAAACGATGAACTCTAACATTGCCTGGCAGGGCTGTATTGTGGGGAGTTCTCCATTTTCCTTTGGTTTCTATCTCAGGAGAAGTCTGTGTTCTGACGCTCCTGAAAGAGATGAATTAAGAGAGGATCAAATACACCAAGCAGTGAAGAGTTTAAACCCTCTTGGTCAGTCCCACTAGGAGTTAATCTCCTGCCTAATACACTGGAAGATTGAATGAAGTCTGGAGTTAACGCTTGTATTTTGTGACATTTTCATCAAATTCAAATTCTTATTACCTGCAGGAACACATTGCTGAGAGGACACTGATGAAGTATTCTGTGTAGGAGACTCCAACCCTCCAGGTTGCGTTTTAAGAACTGAATAAGATTCAGGCTGACCAAAGTTCTCAGGGCCTTCTTGTCTCTTAAGCTTTGATCCTCCTCTTCAATTTAGAAACTGCTACTTTTTCTGAGCTTCTGTGATGTTAATCTCCTTAAATGCATCATATGGTTTTAAAACACAAGGTCTCTTAGGAATTAGGAGCTCTCTCTCTCTCAAATGTAAATAAGAGGGAGAATGATCCCCTCTTCAAAACTGTTAATTTATAGAGGGCAGAAACCCAAAATTATACCTGGCTCCAAGGTATAGCTCTACCTCAAGTCAGAGCAATGAGAGACAATGTCTCCCCCTCCTTGGGCAAAGCCAATTAGCAAACACAGACCACTTAAATCCTATCTCCCCTATAGACTAACATAATCTTAGAAAGATTCCAAATCCAGTTGTTTGTTTGTTTTTGTGCCTGAATTCATCCCCTGTCACTTTATCACATTAGCTGTCTCTCTTGTTTAGCTTTGTTGGACACAATCATTTACTTCTGCATACTCATAAGAAAACAACTGAATTCCTCAAGTGAGACCCAGATGCATTCTAAAGGCCACAGACATAAAAGTATCTAACAATAAGCTCACAAGCTATGCAAGTTTTTTGTTTGTTTTGTTCTTAGCTGTAATTACACAAGTACAATTAATTGCACTTGATAGTCTGCCCCTTGGCAAAAGCACATTCTTTTATTTCAGACTGAATTACCAACACTAACTTTCCACAGAGTTCAATGAGACCTTACAGGGGACAAGAGCAGAAAGTTGCGGAGCCACAGATATTAATGAACCCAGCCACAGAGCTGTTCTGACAAGCAATAAGTTGGTTCCAAGAGTAAAGCTGGTTGAAGGCACAAAACTGGTTCAAGGTGAAGCTCAGAGAGAGGTCTATAAAAGGTAATTCAAATGGTTGAATCAAGATGGGCAGATCCTGTTGAGCTGAAGCATGGGGATCAACATAGGAGCATGTCACCTGTCAATTACATGATGGTCTGACAATTGATCAGTGAGTATCACCTCACCCCAGATTTAGGTGATCCTGGTGAGGGAATTCTATCACTCAATGCTCTTGTGTGTTCAGTAAGTTCACAAGCCTTTGTTCCCTGAGAAGATTTTGATATACCCTCATGTCCGTGTATTTGTGACTTAATTTGTTAAGTTCATATTTTATATGAAGAAATGCGTCATTTATCAATATGACCTCATTGTTTGTTCTAGAAGAAGAATGACTCTTCACTTGCACACGTAAAGTGTAAACTCATCCTGCCTCAACATTTGCATTCAAAATAGAGCAAAGTACTAGCTTATAAAAACAGGATTTGCTCAGCGGAAGGCACAGGCCAATCTCCCTAGATCCTAATGGCTTTGTGAGATTTTTGCCAAACCCCTCTTAGTTTCCTGTTAATTTGTGAAGGTTGAAGACGAGAGTGTGCTATTGTGAATATTTTCTTCTTGCTTGTTTATAGGTTGCTGATGAGTCCCATAGGAAATGTCTTTTACCCTTCTATACTTCAGGTCAGATTTTATGAACTATTTTGTGGTATTTATTTTTGACTTTTATTTTTAGGTTAGCTCCTGAGTAAAGAATGCATACTGTTCATGTTTTATGATGATTGTAATTTCTCTTGCACAAGCACACCATGGAGATTGTATTATACAAAGGAAATAAAACTATATGACAAGGTAGAACTCTTTACCAAGGGGGAATATATATGATTTTTCTATAATTTCAGACTTTTAGAAAAAATTGTAACATCATTTGGCATCTGAATAAAGGGCTGATCCCTTTGTCTTTCATTGTTCATGGAACAATCAGCTATTGAACACTTCCCATGGCACCAGGATTCTGTGTGCTCACAGAAAGTACAAATCTTCAGTCTACAGACCTGTAATCTATATCTATCATCTATATCTAATCTATATCTATTCTATATCTGTATCTATCTATATAGCTAGCTAGCTAGAAAGATAGAGATGGTATAGATTGATATTGATAACCTTCTTTATATAAATAACCTTCTGGATCAGTCTCCAGTAACTCTGATCCAATACGCTGTGGACCCAGAGTCTGAATAATTCAGAAAAGATGGAAGATGCACAGTTGTTTTTTTTCCTTGGGTACACATGCATATTGGATGTGTTGGTATAAAAGGAGAATGAAGTAAATTTAATATAAGATTAAAATGTATTTATCACAATGCTTTACTGCCTAGGTTATTGGTATAATTGCATTTTTATTTTCTTAACATTTATTAATTATGTAGATTAATGAATTTCTTTGTGCTATTTCATACATATATGTAACATATACACTTTGATAATCTTCAATCCCTATTATCATGTTCTGCCCCAACCTCCCACTGTTCCTCTTCTGCCACCTCCTTGTCCTCTTTGTACTTTCAGGCATGACTATTGTTTGCTTTTTCTCCTTTAATTATTATTGTTCCATATAGGCATACATGTAAATAGATAAAGTCAACATGCTGAGTCCATTTATTGTTGCCATATGTATAAAGTTTTAGCGATTATCATTTGGTATTGGATAACCATTTATGGGGAACATCCCTGTGGAAGAATGATTCTCCCCCTTTCATCAATCATTAACTGCCTATGGCAGATGATTTTACAACTAGATGGAATCAAGGCCATATGCAATAATCGTCACTCATAGGATCAACTTACATGTGTTGTGCAAGCAAAGATATGAATACAAAGCAAGGGGGAATTAAAAAATTGCATAAAAATGAAAATATGATTGTTGATAGAGAGTACAGACCATTCGCTTTCAACTGCCAATGATACAGGAGGGAGATGTTAAAAAAGAGATTTTTCATCTCTACAGCTTTCAAGATCATCTCATAGTTGCTAAATCAAATCAAGATGAAATGGGAATCCTTAGCTTTTCCAGGGTCACCCTCAGTAAGTGCTTTTCTACTACAGGAGTCTCAGTTCACCTTCAGAAGAGCATGACAATTAAAAATTATTGGGATTATTTTTACTAAATTGTGTCATATATATACTTGCTAACATATTTCATAACACATTTCAGTATATTAATATAAATGGATGTCACTTTGAGTCCTTATTTATGCATTTTCAGTAATTCATATAATAAATCATTTAATAAAATATAGCTTCAAAAGATTCAGAACTTGAAGGGTTGAACTTTAAATGTGCCCTGCAGACTCAGTCGATTTCATCTATTTTTGAGGTATGTTTGTGGTTCCTGTTCAGATGCCTGCCATCCCAGTCATTACAATTGTAAATTTGCATCTGTTCGCACATCACTGCCTTAATCTGCCGGTAAATGTATTTCACTTATTCTTCAGATCCTCTCCCTCCATTTTTCATCCTAATATCTGGCTACCGGTGATTTTTGTAGGTGACTTTAATTGACTTGTCCTTGAGCTTATTTTAAATTTGGCCGGTGGCAAACCCTGAGAGGAAATTGGGAAGGAAGAAAAAAAAGGTGATATTGTATTACTCCCTCTTTTCTGTAAAATGCTGAAATACTTTTGCAAGTTATTTTAGAAGAATTTATGCATTCAAATCCCCAAGCAAAAGTGTCTATTCTCCCCCTTAAGCAGGCTTTCTGGCTTTGCTAATAAGGCATCGCCAATCCTACAGTCAGAATAGGAGAGAGCAGTGGAAGACGCAGTTAGGAACAAGAATCTTAAACAGAAATGGATGCTGGCACCTCTTAAAGACTTTTAACGGTTTAACTCTGAGCTCTTGATGCATTTCATCATCACAGGGCCCTTCAAAAACTGGCCAGAACTTGTCCTCCTGACCCCACTTCATCTGCCCTCCCCACTTTCACTCTGCTTTAAGTACTGCAGCTCCCTTGCTGTTTTTCAGAGTAGATGTGCTTTTTCCTGCCTTGTGACCTTTGCTCCCCGCTGCCCCACCTGCTGATCTTCTGAAGCTCCCTCCAGCCTCATCCATTCCCTAGTCAGACCTCTCCACCTCAAAGGATCTTTGACCACTTCAGAAGATCCCTGAGTTCTTTAGAACATCTAGCTCTATTCTGCTTTGGTTTCTGATACCTCCTTCGCGTGAACTGTATTTGTTCATTTGTTTAATGGCTGTATTCTCCAGTAGCGTATTAGCCTTGTGGGAGAAAGGACTTTAGCCACAGTCACATGTCAGATACCCAGAACCATAATCCACTTGTGAGAACTGCTAGATAAGATCAGTAAATTGTGTAGGATGGAATACAATGGCAAGCCAATGCCCTCAGCCCATTATCCCATGGCAGGTATCACCTGTCTGTCACTGGAAGCCCCAGTCATTTCAATCTCCTCATATTCAATCCACTGCCATTGAAATAGGTTAACTTAGAAGATGGTGGCCCTATTTCTATTCTAGCTTTTTAAAGCTTAAAATTAAACAAATCTGTTGTGTATTACAACATCAATAACTGTAATAGACTAGTGAAAATATCTAAGCTATTTTAGTATTATATTTAATAAACTGTCAAAAGAAAATGAACCAGTTACACATGGTTCTCTTTCTGATGAACTCGTACTTTATACAAAAATCTAAGAATTAAGTGAATGAGAGATCATGTAATTTCAACAGAGTATAATGTCCATTGCAGATTTACCATTCTGTAGACATCCTGTGACATCCGCCCCCTTCAAGGTGATGGAACAAGTCCCAGAGTAAGGAATCAGAGAGGGTACTTAGCTGTTTCCAGAGTCTGACAAAGCAATAGAGATCTAGAACCTTCTTCCAAAGATGAAGCAACTTTCTCTCCACTTCCCTGTCTGTTATCAGTTAGATTTCTTTAATCCCAGTATGTGCATGAACCATTATCAACTTTTACCTTTGAATATATTATGTCAAGTTAGAGTCCAAATCAATAGGCACAACTTCATTATTTCTCAGGAGGAACTCAAAAAATACTCAGCTCTTAAGAATGCACACAAGCAGGCGTACGCAAAACCATCCTCTTCAAGCTCTGCCAAATGTTAGTGCTTCCTCATCCTCAGCAGCTCCTCTATTTAGTTGTTTTTAATTTCTTTACATTTATTTAATCATTTGAGGGCACAGACACAGCATGCAGGTAGAGGTCACAGGACAACTTGAAGGAATGCATTCTCCCCTTCCACCATGGGGTTTGCAAGACTGCACTCAAGTTGTCAAGTTTAACAGAAACAGCTTCATCTACTGAGCTATCTCAGCCCCCTCAGCCACCACATTAGCACCTCAAAGCTCTATGTCTTCTTTTCTCTTTGCTTGGGACAGTTTCCTCCTTCTCCACCCACAGGCCAACTTAAGTCAACACCAGATTCTAGGATTTTTTTTCAGCCTTTCCTTCATCCTTCACTGACTTGCCCTTCTTTTCACTCAGCTACTGTTACCCTCTAGAGAATGGTTTCCTTGGCCAGGCTATGGATCACACTACCATTCATGTATTCCCGACATTTATCTCTGTGGTGTTTGGAAGCGTGATCTTGAAGGAGTGATTATGTCATGAGGTTATGTGGCTCCAGTGGTCTCCTGAGAAGAGACATGAGAGTTCTCTCCATTGGGGCAGAAGGATTGTAGGAGTCAGAGAGATGGAGGACCCCAGGACAACATAGCTGACTGAATTAACTCAGCAGGGCTCATATGGGAACACAGAGACTGAAGTGGCAAGCATGGAGCCTGCATGGATCTGCATTAGGTTGTCTGCCTATATGATGTGGCTGTTAGTTTGGTGTTTTTGTGGTACTTCTAACAATGGGAGCAGGTGTATCGCTGACTGTTTTGCCTGCTCTTAGGACTTTTTACCTCCTGTTGGGTTGCCTTGTCCAGTATTGGTGTGAGAGCTTTTTCCTTGTCTTATTTTATTTTGTTTGTCATGTTCAGAGGCCTACTCTTTTCTGATGGGAGACAGAAGTGGAGTAGATCCAGGGAAGAGAGGAGTGGGGAGGTGTGTGTGGGAGGGATGGGGGGAATGGAGGGAGAGGAAACTGTGGTTGGGATGCACTGTATGAGAGGAGAATATATTTTCATAAGAAAAGAAAAAAAGCAAATGATGACCCACTTTATTTGAAACATCTATAACAATGGACTTGGTATATGAATGCAGGGGTCACTGAACTCTTTGCCACATCCAGATTTTGTTGCTCATTGAAGATTGATTTATCTTTATTTTTGTTTATGTAATGTATCTATCAGTGATGGGTGATGGTATGTCCACACACATGCAGGTACCCCGTAAAGCTAGATGATGTGTCTTCATCAGTTGTGGGCTATATGACTTGGGTGGTAGGACTAAACTCAAGTACCTGAAAGACCTCTTACCTCCAGTCTCCATCAAGCTATTTAAAAATCATGTTATTTTTAACACTGTGTGACAATTCTATGTGTAATATTACCTTTGCCATCCTCAGTTTTCCTATTGCTGGAATGGGAATAAACCTTCACTTTATGATCTTGAGCCCTCTGTGTTCACAGGCACCTGGGACTTATCTTAGTTTTCCCTTAATCTGAGCCTAGATGTTCAGATATAATGTTTTCCTTTTCTGAATTCTAAGGCCTCATTACCAACAGGAGTTGTCTACAGAATTATGGTTTCATGTTTGCATAATAAATAAATGGAAACTTCACAGCAAGCCTAAATAGTTGGAACTGTGATATGGGCAAAATTAATTTTTAGAGGCAGTTATAAGAAATGATTCTTATTATAAGCCAAGTAATTATTAGAATTGACCTCTTGCCAGAAAACACTTCCAGAACGGTCCTTCCAGAGTTCAGAGCCAAAAGTGTTGTCTTTGAACTGCCGTCTTGTGGAATAACATCGCAGGATTAAAAACTAAGCCTGCCCATTCAACTCAGGGCTTAAATACTCAGACCTGCAGAATACAGACTGACTTTGGGAAACCCAATGAAATAGTATCGGTTTTTATGAAAAATAATTTCAACAATTTGAAAAAAGGAAGTTGATTCCTTTAATTAGATAATATAGACAACTTTAGTTTCACTTAGAGTTTCAAGTTTCTGAGATTTATTTATAGATACTTTTTTTTGTTAAGTAGAATATAAAATAAGGAAGCAATATTTACAAACTTGTCTTAAGGCTCTAACTAATTTTCATACCAGTCTTTAATTATTCATGCAGCTTCTGTTTAAGTTCTCTTGACAGAATAAACCCACATTGGAGAACAGTATTGCAGATACTAAATGAGTGTTAGGTAATCCCACAGTTTAAGTCTTTCAACAGTGCTAGGGAGTTAAAATTCAGAAAAGTAAAAAAGTATTTTCTCAGAGGACAGCAAGCAGACAGTGAAATGCAGCGCGCTCTCAGGCCTGCAAGATGGATCCCTCTGTGAAGTGTTTCATGTGCAAATATGAGGACATATTCAAGCATGGCTCCTCAGCACCCATGCGAAAAGGCAGGCCCAGTACCATGTTCCAGTAATGCTGGGAGGCGGACAAAGAAGGATCTGTACTCCTTGCTGATCCTTGCACTCCAGTTTCAGTGAGAGACTGTCTCAAAAAAACTGTGGAGAGCAGCTGAGGAAGACCCCTGAGGTTTGCCTGTCCTCCAGACGAACACACATATGACCACACAACATATGCTTATACACACACAGTAATAAAAGTCTTGAGATGTCACATGCTCAAGTTGAACTTATTTCTGTATGGGAATTAGACACGGTCTCACTCTGTAAACCAGGTGAGTCTGGAACTCACTGTAGAGCCCCTGCAGTCCTTGAGGTCAAGGTTATCCTGCCTTTGCCTCTGATGTGTTAAGAGTTATGGATTTGTCCTAATATACTGAGCCCTGGTTTCTGAACATTTAATCATACAGTGTCTTAAGCATTTCCCATGCTGCCAGATGCTCTTATTTAAATACTTAATGAACTATGGAGTATGAATTATTTCACATACCAAATGTGTTATTTGTACGTGTTCCTTTCTGATCATTGCAAGGCTGGATTGTAGCTATTCATTTTCTGATATTTATTTACTAATTATTTTTAAATTTACGTTCAAGTACATACATGTGTATGTGTGTGTATGTGTGTGTGCGTGCATGTGTGTGTGTGTGAACACTTGTGCATGTGTGGAACCATGTATGCTATAGCATACACGTGTACGCTACCTACCTGCATGTGTAGGTCAAAGGAAAATTTAGCATCTGTCCTTGTCCCCTACTCTGCTGACGCTGAGGTCTCTGTTGGCTGCTGGGCACACCGAGCTGGCTGCCATGAGGATTTCCTCTCATTTTCTTGTAGTGTCTCGTGTTATCTTAGAAGCAGAGGAATGACAGACTCATGCTAGCTTTCCTGGCTTCATGCGTGTTCTAAGTATTCAACCCAGGTCCTGAGCTTTACCCCCCATCCCACTGCTATTTTTCAGGACTGTTGTCTTGTAATCCCTAAGTATTTTGGTAATTTGAGATATTATAAAAATTATTCTTAAACATTTAACATAATTCTTCAAAATATAGATTCCTGTTCTATTTTCTTAGTTTTTAGTAGCAATTCTGGGGAAATATTTGTTTCGGTGTCCAAATTGTCGTTGTTAAAATGTAAAATATAGGTGTTTCCAAATGTTTTTTCTTCTTTGGAATATTGTCAGAAGAAAACTAAATATTTTCATTTAGAAATTGTATGAAAAGAGCAGCAGGTTAGAGAAAGGGATGACATGAAATTGACCTTTAGAAATGAACATTATTAGCAGAGCAAGCCTTATCAGCTTGGGAGCCATGACAGGCCTTGGGCTGGGAGAACATTAGAATGGCAGTGGATCATACCTATGGCAGCACACTGAGCCAGGAAGCAGGAGGTGTGAACTGGCTTCTGAGAGGAAGGGAGTGGTAGACAGATAGGGACATCAAAGGACAGAGACAGAAAAAAGATAGTGACAGAGGAAGACAGAGACACAGAGAGAAAGACAAAGACAGAGAGAGGCACACAGAGAGCAGCAGCTGAGGAAAAACTCAAATCCTCACAGGTTGTAATGATTTTACCAGTGTTAAAATCATCAAAACTAAATGCTTAGAAAAATAAAAAAATCAAAACCTGGCAGAAATGAAGTTTCTCCAGCTTCTTCAATATTATAGATTATTTAAA
Organism: Cricetomys ansorgei; assembly: GCA_026225945.1. Lineage (NCBI taxonomy): Eukaryota > Metazoa > Chordata > Mammalia > Rodentia > Nesomyidae > Cricetomys > Cricetomys ansorgei. The sequence continues at coordinate 1,643,309 of JAMJFZ010004091.1, read as the reverse complement.
ATATTCCAAAAAGGCATATTTTAATAAAAGACAATTTAATAGAATTGTTTTGTTGTGCTGCTAATATATAAAATGACTCCCTTTGTATCATTTACTTTTTAAGTTTTTAATATTTTTTATATGTACAGGTTTTCTGTTTGCATGTATGTTTGTACACCACATGCATGTAGTGACCGTGGTACTTAAAAGAGGTAGTTGGATCTCCTGGAACTGGACTTACAGAAAGTCGTGAACTGCTATGTGGGTGCTGGAAATTAATCCCAGGGCCTCTGGAAGACTACTTGGTGTTCTTAACCACAGAACAGTTTTTTCCAGTTCTCCACTTATTATTTGGTGGTATTCAGATAGTCCTTGGATAATTCAGGAGCTGTAATTTCTGATTGATTGTGATTCCTGCTGATGCTAGGCAACTTTAATCTTTCAAACAGCACATTTCCAATTGACAAGTTCATCCTGGTAACAATTATTATTTTTAATTATTGGGTTCCTTGTAGTGATTATTTTCCTGGTGCAATCACTATAATAGTTCAATAAAAATGAAGTAAACTTAGGAGATGAATATTATACGTGAATAAAATTGTACTAGGCAGTATTCAATAGATTGAGACATCTAAAGGGCCCCTTTGAATATCTTCTGTATCGTCGAAATTGGTATTTCTTCAGTAGTTGTTTCCCCACATCTTGCAGAGTCCTCACTGAGGGCAGTCTGCAGCTGCGGGATACGTCCAGCTGCTCTATTTCCTGGCAGCATTTAGAGGCAACAGGCTATGTAGCCTCTGTGTGTGTTTGTTCAGTTTACAAAGATTAAACCTAAATGCATAGAAGCTGATTCTACTTTGTGAAGTAATTCATCGTTGCAGGCTGTGAATCATTTTCATACAAAGGCCGGTTATAGGTTCATTTATTGAAATTTTCTGTACGGCTCTGAGTTTCTATAACTGTCTATTCAGGAGAATGAGCAACATAGTAGGACTTTGTACATCCAGTTAGTCAGTGTCACTAAATCCATGCCGGAGGCCTCTGCTATGAGTGTTTACATTTTTCTGGGAACGCAGATCTTCATATAAACTGACTTTGCAACTTTAAAGTCTAGCATACTTAACCTTTGCTGAACAACATAGGCACTGCCGTATCTGTCTTAATCAAGTTCCCACCACCCCTTCCTTCATTTTTAGAAGTGCTGTATTTTACATGATAACGAATAAACATCAAAAACCATTAGCTTGATATGACACTGGGGTTTAAATATTTTGCGTAGATTAATAGTTTTGTAGTTACTAGAAAAAGCAATATTCTCCTGGGACCCAGAAGTAATGTATTTTAATGAGGTTAAAATTTCCTTCCTCAATATTAATATTTAAGATTTTAGGGTATTTTTCTTTTTAATTCTTCCAAAACCTATAGAAAAAATACTTCAAAGTCCATTAAGTAATTTTTTTATTATTATTAGAAAAAATTACTGAAAGAAAAGAGCTTTGTGCTGGGAGAATGACTTGGTGGACTAAGTGCTTGTCATGAAAGCCTGAAGACCTGAGTTTGAATCCCCAGAACCTTTGTGAAGCCAAATGTGGTAAAACAGTCTGTGCTCATGGAGCTTTAAGGCAAGATGAGGGCCAGAGAAGAATCCTCAGATGCTAATAGACCATCTGGCCTGCATCTGGCCTGGCATATGTAGTGTTAAACAGCAAAGAAACTCACAGTGTGGAAGATGAGGACTGACATCTTAGCCTGTTCTCCAACCTCCATACATGCTCTGTGGCATGTAATACACTTTAACATACATACGCACACACACACACACACACACACACACACACACACACACACACACATGCACATGAATTTTTAACAAGACGGTGTGAAGCAACAGGAATAGCACAGAGACAGTAGTGTGACTATTAGAAGGGAAGGTGAAATGGAAGCATCCTCTGTAATTCAAGTATCAAGAATGAAGCAAAGTCCTTTCCTGTAAACTGACGTACAAAGGACCCACAGGGAAGGCATCCGCTTGTCCCTCTTCTTCCATCTATCCTTCTGAATAGCAGGATAATAAACGATAGCAGTGGGAGATGAATGATAACTTTAATTATTTAAGATTTTAATCTCATGCTGAGAGTTTCAACACTTATTTTCATTGTGCTTGTGTGTGAATGGATATACACACAAGTACTTTTGCATGTGCTTGTGTTTGAGTGCATGCATGCATATATGTGTAGATGTGTATACTTGGGTATGTTTCTGTGTACAACATATGTTAACATATTAATTTTTTCTTTCTTAAATTCCAAGAATAGATGAATTCTAGTCCAAATTTCTCTTGAACAATTTTTTTTTGTGTGTGAAATAATCTTTTACTCCATGGGGTACTTTTCTAAAAACTAAAGGATTATATTGTTAAGTATCCCTCAACTCTGATAATAAAAATTAATTTTGAGAGAAAGTTTAAAGCCTAAATTCAGGGGCGACTTTGTTTGTTTCCTGGTTTTTGACAGGACCTTACTAATATTTCAGGGATTCCTGCCTCTGTTTTATTTTATCTGATCTTTCTTTGCATTTATCTAAAAGAATTAAGAATATTATTTATAGGTAAATACCACCAAAGATGCTAATACTCAAAGAGGCCAAGATTTGTTACATTAATACTTTTATTGTTTTACTGGTTGACTATAAAACAAATAGGCAAACAAATTGAAGTGTTACCCTGTTTATTTGAAGACACTGTTTTTGGTTGATATTCACAATTCGTAATGAAGGTCCTCTCAGTACAATGGAACTTTACTTCATAGATACACAAAGGATGAAGGAGATTGTTGAGATTGCCTGCACTGTACATATTTGTATGTAATTATTTTTAATTACGTGTTTTTTGCGGGGAGGCCTGTGAATGTCATGGCATATGTATAGAGATCAGAGGACAGCTTGCTGGAATCTTTCCCTTCAACATTCAGGTTCTGGAGTGGGATTCAAGTCACTAGCCTGGCAGGAAGCATTGCACCCTCTGAACTATCTCAAAAGCCCTAATACTTTCGTTGTTAACCCAGAACTGTAGCCATTTTTAATTTCTCATTTTTAATGAAAATTGATTATCAAGGTTATCTTTTTATAAATTTTGGAATTTTCTAAATTAATCTTTGCTGTTTAGGTTTATTAAATGGAGCTCCTTTAAAATCCATAAGACATTTCTGTAAGAGCCTGTCCTTCAGCATCAAAGTTCTGAAATCCTCACACAAAACAAGTTTGCGTAATGAAGTCTGTCATGCTTGAGCCCTTTGAGTGTGGATGAATACTGAAAAAATGTTTCATTTTTGCTTAAATGGCAAATGTATAAACTCCCAGTTTTCAAAGAACCCTTCTTGCTAAACACATTTACTAAAAACAATTGGTAATCAATTTATAAGTAATGTCTACCTTGATGATCAATGGGGCATACGAAACAGATCTAACTCTTCTATGAAGTAAAGGTGTGTTTTAACTGCAGCCCTTACCAGTTTTATCCTGTGATTTGTTTTCCCAGAAAGAAAGGACCAGCGTGAGAAGATAGCACACACAGGTTAAAATGGGATCGCTAACCTCATGTCAGATTTTTGTCAACTTTAACCCATTATTATTCTCTAAAATCTAAGAACTTGTAAAACTTGACTAACTTCTCTTTCAGTGGGACATAGCATTAGTTAGATGCCTCAAGATTTGTTTTGTTAAATATCACTATGTCAACTAGGATGGCCTTGAACATAACACTCTCCTGCCTCAGCCTCCTGAGTCCTGATGTTAGATTTGTGAGCAACAATTATAGTTAATTTGGATTTGCTGGGTTTTTTTTTTTTTGGACTAAATTATTTGTTTTCTATATTTGGAATGGCTCAATGATACGCAAATGCCATTGAAATAGTCACATTTTGTGTAATTTTTTGGATAAGTTTTTAATAATTTCTTTTAACTGGCTTTCTCCCTCTTGTGAGTTAACTTCCATTTCACACATATTTCCTTTAGATTTCAAAGTGGGACCGTGATCCATGTTTTCATTGCTTGTTAGAAACTTAGTCAAGTCCACCCTTTTTGGGATCTTTTTAGGTAGAGGACACTTAATCCTTTAATCTAGCATCATGGCTGCTCTAGCAAGGCATCACCTTCAGAGGTCTTTGTGGAATGCAGAAAGGGTGTTAGTCAGACTAACCCTGTCCTCTCTCTGTGCTAATGCTAGGTAAAGGAATTTCTGTGGTTAAGGCTGAACATAGCATGTATATGTTGTATTCTTGAAGCTTCTCTTACACCTCAACAAGGTTTTATTTAGGTGGTGTTTTGTTTTTAACTATTTTTTTATATTTATTTATTCATTTTATTTTACATGTATGAATGTTTTGCCTACATGTATGTTTACTTATGTCTGGTGCCCACAAACACCAAATGAGGATGTCAGATCCCCTGGGAACTGAAGCTATGAATATATATGAGTTACCATGTAAGTGTTAGGAATCAAACTAGAGTCATCTGCAAGAGCAAAAAATTCTCTTAACTGCTAAGCCATCTCTTCTGCCCCCAGCCAATGTTATAATTGATTACCTGATCCAATTTTTAGGAAATTTTGTTATTAGCAAGCCACTACAGAACTCTTTGTATGGTAGCTCTTGCCTATTGGGGTCACTGAATCTGAAATACGTCTTTTCTGTAATACAGAAAAACCCAAGAAATATGGTAGAACATAATTTAGAAGGTGAGTTGAGTGAAACTTTAACTCTTATTCTTTGTTATATCTGAGATCTAAGAGACATCTCCATAGCTGGAAGGCTCAACTATTTTACCTGTAAAGAATGAGAATAAGAGAAATCTCCCTTGAATACAGTCCACATAGTGCTAAATCATGAACATCTACATAAAAATTATTCACAATGTAATGTTTAAATTCAAATGAGCTCTCGTTTAAAATAAAGTTTGCATTTCTGCTATCTTACTCTGGTCGTATCTGTATCATTTAACACGGATTATATATAATTTTATATCTGTCACTCTTTAAATACCTTGGTCTTTGTACACTCAGTGTATGGACTGCAGAGGCCTTGGAGAAAAGCCTTTCTTGTTACATTATCATATAAATTACTCAGCAAGTCTGCCTGTGTTGTACTTCATCATTCCTCTTATCTTTCTTGGTATCTGGCTTTGTAATTTTATCTGGACCATTTTCCCTCTCTCTGATTATAATTCACATTTGAGTCTTGTTGATGAGATTGGAAAGTCTCCAGGCAGACACTTTCATCCTGGTCCTCATTAGCAGTGTTCAGGTGTCTTAGCCAAGTGAAGATCATTCCAGGTTTATTCATGGACTAAAAAGCCAAATCCCATTAACTGCATCCAGCTAACAATTTAGCCAGATATTCAACTCCACAGCATCCTTTGTCAAACGAAGTTCCAGGTTTTATTGGAAGCAAATATGAAAGGGCCACCTGTGTCCCAAGGTTCTTTTTGTAATGACATGGCCCTATTTTTTCTTCTGTCATCACACACACAGAGAAAAATCTTTAGATCTCGAAGCTATTTTTGTCCATCCTTTCGTTTCATCCTTTTTTTAGGGAGTTCAGGCTCATAGCATTGCCAATGATGTCAGGTGAGAAAATATGTAGAGTGGTAAAATCTTTTGAACAATACCAACCTTAAAAGTAGACTAGATATAGAATCTAGGTCAGGTTGTGCCCTTGATTCCCAACCACTGTCTTTTATACACAGAAAGTGCACCATTTATTTTCCTTTTATTTCTATGTCATATGATACTGTGTTCTGAAATAATTTCATAGGAAACCAATCTCCTTTACTAATGTAATATAATTAATTTTCCATGTTTACTAACTATACACACACACACACACACACATTCCAACCAGAATGTTAGGTATGATAAAAGAAAATCAAAGAAGAAATAAATGAAGAAAGAAAGGAAGGAAGGAAGGAAGGAAGGAAGGGAAGGAAGGAAGGAAGGAAGGAAGGAAGGAAGGAAGGAAGGAAGGAAGGAAGGAAGGAAGGAAGGAGAAAATAAACATCTGAAGTTTCAAGAACAATTTAAACAAACATAGTCAAAAGACATGAATTTGTCACTGTACAAGTACATTTACAATTTTGCAGGGCAGAGGATATGGCTCCATGGTAGAAAGCCTGCCTGGCGTGTTCCAGGCTTTTCAACACTGGAATCATCTTTTAATAGGTGAACTTTCATTAGGTTTTAGAAAAACTTGAAAATAATGATTGTTTAGTTTTGTTTATTTGGTGCCATGCCTTAATTCCACAAATGTTGCATTTTTCCTGCGACATAAAACATACTCTACTTATATTCAACCTCATGGGGTTTCTCCTCCCTATGTTCTCCCTTTCTTTTTCACAAATAGTTTGCTTTTCCTTTCAGATTTCTTAAATCTAGATTCCACATTATAGAGAAGCATGCAATAGCATCCCTCTGAATGGCTCTTTACTTTCAATTTTTATTGTTTAACATTTACATATATTTATACAATTCATTTGAGTCATTTTCACCTACAGTCCCCTTCCTTTAGCCACTAGAAACCTTCTTCTCAACAGGCCCTTCTGCTTTCATGTCCCCGTTTCCTGTGGGCTACAATATCAACTCTGCATATTGCTTTAGAAAGTTCAAGTGTCTCAATGAATATTAACACACTTGTTCTTATTTTTCTGATGAGTTCTTTTTAGAATAGAGTGACATTTGGGAAGACTTCCTACTTGAATATCATAACACCCCAAAATGAACAAATCTCTAAAGGTTTGACAAATACGCAGTGTTAATCAATCAGAGACGGCTGGCAAAGCAATCCTCGTAAGCTTTGCAATCTAGGAAGCACCCAGTTATCTCCAGAGTTGGCACAAGACCTGTTATCTATTAATCCTGCTTTTATCGCCATTTCTGTACAATAGAGGGTGTCTGTGGATGTTTTGGCAAATGTAAATTCTGTGGATATTTGGGCAAATGTAAAATTTCCTGATATCTATTGCTACAAATAAGCCACCTAACATGTACTAGCTTAAAACAACTAGAAAATTCATTTGGCTCAGGAATTCATGATTTTCATAGAGCTGATGGCACTAGTTTATTTGTGCTTCATGTGGCATTGACTGAGTGACCCAAAATAGATGGATGGTGCTTCTTCCAGTGATTCCCCCACATGCTGGAGAATAGATAGTGCTCTCAGCCAGAGGTTCAGCTGGCCTTCCCTGTGGGTTGTTGAGACTGACAGCAGTGTCTGGCCCTAAGTGTGAGTTTTGCATGAAATAGGAGATGAATGCTACTTGCTTGTAAAACTGCAACCAACCAATCAGACAAACAATAACAACAAAAGTGGTTCCATGTACCATTTCTCTGTAGTTATATTAATGCAAGCCACCCCAAAGCTATGAGTCAGAAAGAAAGACTCATGGTAAATAGTGTCAAAAAGTGGTGGCAATCCTTATTCCATTATGATATTATTATGTTATATACGAGTAAGAGAAAAGATATGAGAAAATATAATTGGGAGTAGTAAGAACCTATTCTGACTCAAATATTTAACTATTATTTATCAAATATCTTGCCAGGAAGGAAGCTATAAATTATACTTTAGAATTCATATTGTTATTTAATCTTTGAATGTTTAAATTCTACAACTTTAGTCAATGAGTATTTATAAATTCTTTCAATTATCCACTTTGGAATATAAGCTTTAGAATACCCTGATTTAATATCTAGGTCTATATAAGGAGACACAAAACTGACAGTGTCATAAATGTTATTATAGGTTGATTCATCTGTAAGGATCATTGGGTCAGAAATTGATAGCTAAAATTCATATGGTTCACAAAAATTCATTACTCATAATGTGTTATGTTGTGGTCATAGATGCTTATGCATAGGCGTATATACAAGCATATTTATTAGCAAACAGGTAAGAGTATTTTTTATGTCTTCATTATCTTACTATATTGAAAACTGGTGATATTTTGTTCCCTTTGTTCTTTCTACCTGGAAGAGATATATAACAAGCCATTTCATGTGCTTTTGTTTATAATATATTAAGACATCTTTTTCAGTTTATCTGTTTGGGTTTGAAGTTTTATAATTTTGGGTCCCAGGTCTAGTCATGAAAAGATATATAAAACTGAAAAAAGAGAATCAGAAAATGCAGTGATTACATATGGTTTTTTTTTCTATAGGGGAAATGCATTTTCCTACTTTCTGAGCAGAAATCTATGAATGATAAGGAAAGGGCCATTCCAAGTGAACAGAGCCGATGGCTGCTGGATGGCCCCTACCCATAAAGGATGGATATGCAGCCACCTCAACCACAGAGACTGCATCTCTTTACTAGGGTCTTCCAGGAAACTGCCCAGTTCAATGTCCTGTTGCTGTGACAAAAATACTCTGACAAAAGCAATTTAAGCAGTGAAGAGATTATGTTGCTCACAATCCAGGTTATACTCCTCCTCAGAGTAAAAACACAGAAGCAAAAGGTACAGAGAAATAGTTACATTACATCCACAGTCAAAAACAGCGAGTAGTGGATTAATGCAGAAACGCTAGTGCTCAGCTCACTTCTGTTCTTAGACAATTGAGGATTCCTTGCCCAGGGAATGACCCTTGCCCTCTACCTCAGTGAACACAATCAAGAAATTGCTCAAAGACATGTATACATTCCAACCTAATCTAGTCAATTCCTCAATGAGACTTCTTTCCCGGGTTGTTCTTGAGTGTGTCTCATTGGTAATTAAAACCAATTATCATGAAAGGCAAGAATTTGCCTGCCATCTCATGTTTCTATCTTTAGGGATTATTGTGCATTCAGGAGTTGAGGATTGGTTTACATTGCAGAGGCCTTTCAACTCCTTGCTTAAGTTGTTCCAGATTTTTTGAGGAATGGAAATGTTTCTACAATCTCTTTCTTAGCATATTTGTTGTTGGTCTATAGAAAGGCTACTGATTTTTTAAATTGCTTTTTTATCCCAATACTTTACAAACATTTATAGACATTTTCTCTTGGAATTTTGGGGATCTCTTATATATAATATTAAGTCATCTGCTAATATGTATAATTTGATTTATTTTCTTATTTGTATACAATTTGTTTCTTTTGTCTTATAGTTATAGCTTTAGGTTATTGAAACGAAGTGGGGATAGTTCTGTCTCATCCCTGATTTAAGTAGAATGCTCTGAGTTTTCCTTGACCTAGGAAGATCTGGTTGTGTGTTTGTCATATATAACATTTATCATGTTGAGGTATATTCCTCCAGTCCTGTTCTCACTGGGACTTTTATCACAAAGCCCTGTTGGATTTTATCAAAGCCCTTTCCTGCACCTATTGAGATGATTATATGACTTTTGTTTCCAAGTTCTGTTGCTATCAGCTACCGTCTGGCTAATATTACATGAAGAACAAAGATTTCAGAGTGACATCTTCATTGTGATATATGGGAGCCAGCTAAGCTATGGGAGTATAAAGGAGTGAAATGTGGTGGCAATCATTTTAAACTATATTCTTAAACAATATTCTGATTATTTAGAGAAGATGAATGCTGCCTGTTGAAACTGTATGAAGACCATAGGTGGTCTGTTCCCTATTCCAAGCACCTTTTGAACCATTTTGCCAAGTACTTTGCTAATTTGCCTTAATAATCTATAAAATAAACAGCATTTCCCTGTTTCCTAAGTTTCCATTGATGTCACTGAATTCCTTTGAGGTGTTTTAGTGCCCTGTGTCTATGCTCCTTGACTCAGGCCAGTTTACACAGTGAAGTCCCACTTCCTTTATACGGGGCTCAATGTCCTCCACAATTAATCTCCATCCCTTCTACTAATTTTATGTCCTCTTCCCACCCAATTTGAAGTCTCTAGAATGGCAACTTGTTGGCTTCAATTACTTTGTCTTCTGTTTTTCTTTGAACTAACACTACCTTTGACTCACCTGGGTTTTCAAGTTTTAAATGCTGTCACCTCCTAGTCCATGATTTGATAATAGTAATTATTTATTTAATGTGATACTGTGGGGCTGGGGTGTAGCTTGGTTGGTAGAGGGGTCACCTAGCATGTGGTGGCCCTGTGTTCCAGGCCAGCAGCATTTAAGTTGGGCATTGTGGTACAAGCCTGTAATGCAAACACCTGGAAAGTAGCAGCAGAACAGAAACCCATCATGCTCTTAGCTCTAAGGACAACCTGGGCTACATGAGAGCCTCTCTTTAAAAAGAATAACAAAGAAACACGCTTGAGCAACCACTGTCTTTTCTTCTGCATTTTATTCATTTGTACATATTTCTCTAAGTGCAAATGGTAAGATAGGTTTCATACTTAATTCAGTCCTCTGACATTTTAAAGAAGACTGTTACTTTACATAAGTTCTTTTGATTCCCATCAACTGCCTAATAATTGGCACTCAAAGAATATAAATGAATTGTATTTTATTATGGTTGACCTTAAGAATAAATCTAATAATTCCCTGACTGAGGATTTCTATCCTTGAAAACACTCTGGAAATTATTAGCCCCAGTGCCGGTCCATGTAGGCAGGATCTCTGTTCTGAAATTGCTGTATTCTCACAGCTTTTTAAAATTCCTGTATTTGCTGTAGTTGTTGAGGATTGGTATTGAGCATAGAATTCTATCTGTATGGAACAGTTTTCCTTCCTACATCATCGTCCTTCTTGTAACAAAAGAACAAATACTTCTCTATCAAAATTCTTAGTTTAAGATTAATATGTCTTCATAAAATTTACAATTTAAATCTCTCTAGATTAAGCTTTTGTATTCCTTGTGCTGTTGTTTTATTTTGTTTTGTTTCATTTTGTTTTAGGGATACTAAAGGTAGAACACACCGGCCTGTTCCATGCTAGGAATGAGTTCGTCTACTGAGTTACATCCCAGTTTCATGTCATTTCCTTGCAAAGTTTTCCAAATCAGAATCATTTGGCATATGTGTGTGTGTGTGTGTGTGTATAGTAAGTTTCACCCTCTAAAGCTACAAATAACGTGAAAAGTTACCAAAGCTATCCATGTACAATAAAATTTCATCACCACAATATATACATCCCTGCTCACTAAAACACTACACTGGAAACTTTGTATAAATTAACTTATGGCCACTTAGAAATATTTGAAAATATTATTAAATATGAGACAGCTCTTGAGTCATATAGTCACATCTTAGACATCCTGAGTGTTCCAGAGGAAATAATTTCTTGTTTGAAAATTGAGATGTTACAATATATAGCTCATATTATAAATCCTTCAAAGTTGTTTTGATATCTTCTAGTCTTAGAAAATATAGCTGTAGCTTCTTTCAGCATAAATTCTTGATAGAATATTCCCATTGTTAATTGTAATTCCTCACTACATTCATATTTTCCTGTAGAGATTTTTTATCATAAAATGTTGTCTGCCTTAATTCTTGCCAGTCTGAGTACATCATTCTCAAATATTCAAGTAAGACTTTGGATGATTCTCTGGCTTCTCCCAGATACTGAATTTTTATATTCACTGAAGGTGATTTATTAAGATAAATTATCACTAAAAAGAACACAAACATATGTGAATTTAGACACAAGAGATAAAATAAAATCTGAAGTACAGATCCATGTAGCATCCAAGGTAGATGATTTGCTTGTGTATAATAATAACTCACCTGCCTTGGGCTTTCTGTGAGTACAATAGGAAGTGACAGGCTCTGTATACCCTACTCTCCTCGACTTCCATCTGCCCCTTCAGGTAATTGCTACTTCTTGCTCTTATCATTTAATTAGGTAACTCACACTCATCCCTCAGCTCAGAAGCTAATATACTGCCCACTTCATTCACACCCAGTCTATGAACAGAAACTTTGTAGATCTCCCATATGTCAGGTGAAAATCTCTTCCCACAGGTAACACTTTCTATTGTAATGACATGTGAAATTTATTCATCAGTCACGTTACTTGAGCCTGGAAGAACAGACTGTGTCTGTGGCTGTAGAATAGGTATAGATTGATTTATTGTTAATTATCTCCGGAGTTCATGGTATAGGACACTTTATTCTTTGTCTTTGTCTAAAACCTCAGTCTTAGAGGGTTTCAGCCTCCATACAATCTAATCTTAAGCCTAGACCTAGAAGGTTTCAGCCTCCTTACAATCTAATTTTGGCCTCTGAGACTGACTGAGCTCACTCTGTGTAACCATCTTCTGTAAAATGTGATTTTATCATCCTTTGCTTAATTCCAGTAATTGCATTCATTAATAGAATTAATTTCTTCCAATGAACCATAATTTTGATATGTTGAAACTCTAACTTATAGACAAATATAAAATAAACACTAGTCTAAATTTTTAGTTAAGAGAATAATGAAGGAAACTTCAACAAATCAAAACTGAGCCAAAATTAAAAAATCAATTTTGCTACATGAGTATTAAGGCAGTATTTGAGGTTACATGTAATACTATATAATATATAAAAAAAAGAAATGAAACATAAATATTCTGGATATTCACAAACAGAAATTAGTTTCATGTCTGACTTAGTCACTGCAATTTGTAAAAATGTGTTTACGAGACTAACATCTATATTTGTTGTATCTTATTACTCTCTGCTCTATACAGATGTGAAATGGGAGCAAAAAGGAAATTGAGATTAGTACAGCAGAAAGGTAACAGTCAATGGTTTGCTTTGCCTAGTTCCATAATCTAGACAACTTAAAATTTTTTACTTGCTTAAGAATCTAAAGCATAAAGGCTAAAACATTGCAGAACACAACAGAGGGAACCAAAGTGGTGGCTGTGTGCCTGTTTAGAGTGTTTACCAAATATTTGAATGTTTTAGGAGGACTCTGTCAGTTTTAAAACATTGGCTATAATTAAAAATATTTAAGCCATGAGCCAAACAGGCCTGCTTATGTTTTGTGAGGACCAAGAGCCACCAGCCAGGGATCTGGCAGTTGATACCATCAGCCAGAAAGCTATGGGGAAAACTGCATTTTACACACTGTTTTTGGCTCAGTACACAGATTTATTTATTTTTTTCATGGCCTTCAGGAAATACCTCTTCCCTGGAAGTATTTTGCGGGCCAAATATTCCCTTAAATTTTTGTTTGTCCTTTCCTGGCAAGTCCCAGTGGCGGTATCTTCAGAAAAAACTTCAGTTGCTGACCTCATCCCCCAGCAGAGTTACTGACAGTATTTAAATTAAGAAATTGGCTCAATTTTTTTTTTCACATCTGTGCAAAATGCAAAAAGATATGGAAGATAAAGGATTTTTTTTCTGATAGAGATTTTGGTATTTTTAATAATGTTTTGTTTCACTGAAGATTACATAAGAAATAATAAGAGTCATGGCTAATAGTTTTACACACATTCCTCATACTTAATAGATCTATATGAAACAGAAGGAGCAGTACATGTGTGTGTTTCTGTACATACACATGTAAACTTACATATGACCCTATATGTATATACATATGTATGTGTGTAGAGCCGTGACTAAATGGCTGTACTATGTAAGCTACTTGTGAATTATAAGTTCAAATCATAAATTGGTTCTACAACTGATGAAGCTGAAGCTGCTCACATGTTATTAGTAGTAATCATATGATAAATATGGAAGCAGTATTCTTTCTGAATCATTGTTACAAATTTTGATACAAAACTACCTTCAAATATTATGTACTTTACTGATATTTCAGAAACAACTGTAATCTATGAATATATATATATATATATATATATATATATATATATATATACATACATACACATGCAATATTTCCTGAAGGTTTGGAAGTTTGGGGAATGAAAATTTGAGACTACACCTCATAGATAAAATTGATAGAGTAGGTAATTTTTAAACTTAGAAATATTGTTTTGAAATTTTTAAGAGGTACAAAACACACAGAACAAAAGCATCCAGAAGAGCTTCTGTGGTGTCTGATTCAATAACTTTTCTCAAATTCAGAATTATCTGGATTATTTCTTTATTCATGTAACTGAGAGTTTCAGTGATTCCATTTTAAGTTAATTTTCCCACCTGGATTTTTTTTTTTTAATTGAAATGTTCTTATTGCCTAAGGAAGTGAAACCTATGGAGGCATGTTTTGTGGGGATGGGCGCAGCATCTGTGTGAATGATCTGATTTACTGTATAAACTGTACAATGATAATTGCAAGTTACATTGAAAAATCAATGCCACATACCAGCACACGTTCATCTTCATCTCTGTGTAGGGAGGCCCCAAAGCTTACTCCAGTCACTCATTCTGGCAGGGCATTCTGAGTTGCTGGGTTCAGCACAGAGGCTATGTCTTGATTTACCAATGGAATACAAGCAAAGTGGAGCACTGGCAAGAGACTGGCCCCTTGACTGTATTTTTAAGATCCCAGAGAAATTTTATTAAGGAATTTGATTGCTCTGCTGCAAGTTCCCATGAAGACAAAGAAACTATGCAGTGACATGTGTCTGCCTACCTGCTATCCATGAAGATCCCACCTTGGCTGACACAATTCTGTTAAGGTCTTGTTTAGATTCCTGACCAAGGATAATGACAAATCATAAAAACGAGTGTGATTCTAAACTTCTAAAGGTTGAGTTTGTTATGTGGCAGTAACCAAAAAATCTCTTTTCCTCAAAAATAACAGTGCCAGGTTTTCTGGTATTCCATTAACTATCAATTTTGTTTGCATTGCAAACATGTTTTGAGGACTGTTTCTACAAAGACACCATAGACAATTAAAATTTTAAATGCCACGTGTGTGTGTGTGTGTATGTGTGTGTGTGTGTGTGTGTGTGTGTGTTAATGTTTGATATGGCAGGGTTGTTTTCTTTTTCTCCCCCACTTTTTTTGTTATCTGTCTCTAATTCTCATTACAAAGTCTCCACAAAAGAGTGATTCTTTCAAAAGCACCTGTCACTGCTCCATTTTAAATTCTAGAAAGTGTTTCCATGAGCACTTTTCTGGCCTGTATGAAGCCCTGGACATTTTTCTTCATTCTCAGATTCTTGTAATTTTTTCTTGCAAAACATTTTCCAATGTGTGTCTTTGTCTCACTTCTCCCAAATTGCTTCGAGGACCACCTAGAGAGTATCGGTATTCTCGTCCACGGGTCCTGTGTTCGGTTCTCATTCTATGCCACCCTTCTTGAGCTCACAGCTGCAGTCAGGTCTGCTGAATTCCCATCTCTAGTCCAGTGCCCTCTGCTCAGGTCCAGAACCACTTACTCTGTTGTTTATGGGGTAGGCTCATTAGCCTTGACTTCAGGGTCCTGAAACCGACACAGTCAAATAGAATTCAGTCTGTCCTCTAAATGCCTTGTATAATACCCTGCAGCTACTCTTACTTCATGCTGAAAACTGAAAAGCAGACCATCCAGACATAGCATTCAGAAGTCAAAGCTTCTTCTCGTTACCTCTCCATTCTATATATACTGTGTTGAATCCAGCCTGTAACGTTTGTTTTCCATTTTCACCTGGGCTTTCAAACTGGGTCTACTTCCAGACAAGCCCAATAAAATAGGGCAGGCAGAGGCAGACCTCAGTGGTCTGTAGTTTGTGTTCTCTGTCTGTAACCATCTGGAATCTCAAAGAAGCTTAGGAAGAATGGGCTGACTGAAGAGGAACCAGAACATAAAAGTTTGCAAAGGCAGAAGCACGAGTGGCAGCCCTTTCTGTGCTTCTGTTTTGTCCCAGCAGGTCACATCCACTGAATTGTGGGACCCCATAGTGAACTGAGAAGCAGGTGACAACAATCCATCTTTGTCAGAATCAAGCACCCATAAGGAGCTCTTCTTAGCAACTGGCTCCGTGACAGTGCATTATCATAAGAGTAAATTAGTCTGGTCCTATTTATGGGAACCGGGGAATGTTAACAGGCACTCAGGCTTTCGGGAGAGCACTTTCCTGCCATGGTGGGTATTACAATAGTTTAGATCCATATTTTAGGCTTACTATCCACAACTAAACTTCTGTTTGTATTTAGGATTTCATCATGTTTCAACAATGTATAATTCAAGCTACTAACTACCACTTGATTATAATACGTTGTAAATGGCTTTTCAAACTCAAAAGCAGGTTTATTACATTGCTCCCAGTATCTTCCTGGTCAGGACATTCTGTAGTAGAGTCCAATAACATGATCAGTTGCCAAATCTGGCAATATGTCATCACAATGTCTCCATGGCAGAGCTAATGTTCTCTATCTTTCTATCAAACCTTAAACCTCGTTACAGTCTAACTCAAATTAGTGTAATAATTTTCTAACCAGTCTTACTCCTTCTAGACCTGGACTTATGAAAATCAATTTGCCATTAGAAAGATTTTTAAAATGAAAATCAAACGATCATTTTTCTTTTCGGTTCTCACATGTACCTTGTCCAGTAGCCACCTCAAACCCTCAGTACTCTCTTGGGCAAAATCTAACCTGCTTTGAATACACACTACAATCTTACCCAGGTAAGACCTGGCTTGATTTTCCAGCTTCATCTTCTGCCACTTTGTCTGCTCCTCCTTTATCACCTACTCTCTGCCCCGAGCACATGTCTTCCTAGTCTACTTGTTAACTCCTCCTCCCAGTTATCTCTGAGACAGTACCTCTGTCAACTTTTTTCAAGTTGAGTCTTTGAGCAGGGCTCTATTCATACTGCTATTAAAACACACAGTATTATTGAGAATTATTCCACTGCTGTGCTCCCTTGGCCTTCTCTTCTGCCTGCGTGGAGATTCCTGGGAACCTAGACTGTCTTCTTTTTCCGGAGCTTAGCACAGTTCCTTATTCCGAAGACATGTGCAGCCAATAATGGCTCATTATTCAATGAGCAAATGAATTCTCTATTCTCACAACAGAGTTCTTTAATTTCTGTTCTGTAGCTACGTGTCAGAAAACATAGAAATCAATAAATGTCATTCTGGTTAAAATACTAGGAACGATGATATTAATGAGGTCTCATCATTTCTGGACAAAAGTCAACAGTCTATCAGACTAGGGAAGTATTTTCAAGGTGTTGAGGTAGCAAATGGAAAGAAGTTAGTGCAAAGAGAAGCTATCTATATACATATAAGCAATTCTCCACTGTGCTTAATTTACACAGGCTTCACAATTATAGCTAGCAAAAGTCATGTGTAAAATGAAAGTTTTACATTGTCATAGAAAACAATCAAAATGCTTTCCAGATGTTTGCTAAGAAAAAAAAATGCCTATATGCACTCAATCTATCTTAAAAAAACAGCAAAAGCAATCATAAATAGCTTTATGCATCATTTCTTGATGTTCATATTGACTATATAAGTACTCAGGGAGAGGACTGCACAGAAACACAGTCTGTCTGCATTGCCGACTGTAGCGCATACAATATATTTTGTAGAAAATGAATTCTAACTTTACAAAAAAACGCCAAAGAAATACAAATAAACACACTTTCTGAAATTCTGTCTCTAGTCTAAGTACTTTGCAGAACTGGCGATAGAAAAAAATTGAGAGGTAAATTTTGAATACATCTTCTAGAATTCAAAGTAAAGTGTCAGAACATTGGATATTGAATATTAAAAGTCAAGAAACGCTGGCTGTTTCTGGTGCCTGAAAAAACATTAGAATCTTGAAAACTAGTCCGTTTGAAACAATTTTTTTCCTCCTAGTTTAGCAATTTAAAATTTGAGGGAACTTATTCACTCCTCTGTTTTTTTTCTTCCATGTATTATATTTTGCATTTTTCTTCTTTACAGTCTTTTTACACTCAAAGCAGTTCTATTATTTTTAGATTAGGAACCTTGGTTTCTACATTTTAAAGATGTGTGTCCTCTTAATTTAAGACCATTTTTCCTTCTTTAATATTAATACAACTGTGTATACAATGTAGGTCAAAACTTGCTAAATTGTATGGCTATGTAAAAAATTGAGAATGAAAGTTTTGAATATATAATTTTATATTTACCAATGTTCAAAATGTAGTATTTTTGCAAGACAAAAATCAAGATTATGAATTGTACTAATGTTGTCATATATTCAAAACAATTAATTAAGTAGAAAATATGTCTATTTTAAATGCTGTATTGGATATTCTAGCCCTCAGTTTTAATCTATTTTTTCCCTAAAACCTCATTAAAGAAATATACAGACAAAGTCCCTTGCTTGACTGGTATTGAGTATCAGAGACAAATGACATGTAGAGTAAAAAGGGACAAATATTAATACATAAGTATGCTGACTTACTGCTTCTTTAACTGTTTGGAACTGAAAGTTACCAAAACTGTGACTTCTAAAGTATATAAGAGAACATGGTGTGAAAGGGATAAAGATAGAAGAACAGAAAGTCATTGTCAAAAAGATGAGTTGAGATATACTATATAAAGTTCAGAAAAATTAAAGCCCAAGTAGTATATCCAATCTTGTTAAAGGAAATTTAAGAACAATGAGGTAATTATGGGCATCAAGAATAAAAAGAAATTAAAAGTAAGTTTGTGTGAACTGTCTATTTTATATGAACGTCACATTAAGTGGACACATTGAAAGCCCAAGAAATGCAGGTATATTTCTGCTAGTTTATTTTTGCTAATGACCCCTACATTTTAGATGCCAAATAAGATTTGTTTGAAAGATTCATCTGAAGTATGTGGCCATGGCCATGGTACAATGTTACTTCAGTCACAAGCTTTCCTATGACTTCAATACATACCTCGCTTCATCTTCTGAATTTCAAGAATGTAGAACTTTCAAAATATACTTTGTTTCTTTTCTCATGCCTAAGAAATACAGTGTTACAGTAAAAGACATGTCTTTTAGTATTTACCTAACTAGAATTTATATGCCACATGGGATGAAGTCAATAGGTACTGAGTTCTGCTAAAATAAGGAAATAGGTAGAGCCATTATTTTAATCTTACATGTGGATATTGTGGACAGAGAGTGCATGAGAGTGGAAAGTGGAAATTTATGGACTGCATTCATGAGTGGAACAAAATCTCTGGCTTTTTTCCAATTCATCTTCATCTAAGTTAACCTTCCTTGCAAGCTCCCATTTCCACAAAGGGCAAAGACAATTGGGACAGCCAGTTAAGGTCAACCCGGTCTCTGCTAGTTTGCAGGTGAATCATTTAAGTGAACTGGGGGCAAATGCCCAATCTCTGTGATGTTCTCACTCTCTTCCTCTATCAGTTAAGTGGCTGAGAACCTAGGTTCTCCTTACAACCTCATGGGAGTAGGATGTCCTCTCCATATGGTCTTTGTGTGACATAAGGCCACAAATCATCATGCTGAATAAATCTCATGGTGTAATTGTCCCCTGTAACTATACTGAGTCACTAATTTATACTTAAAATCTGTCTCTTTGACAACTTTAGGGTGGCCCTGTGCCATTAACTGTGCTCAGGAATATAACTACTGATCGTGGAATTAAGAGTTGGGAAACTCTTTTCTCAGTGTTTCATAGGAAAAAAGTTAAAGGTGATAATTAGTGGCTGTGTGTCCTTAAGATGGGCATTGTCCAGTTCAGGTGATGGTGTCCTCACCTGTGCAAATTTCATACTGACCACTTACAGTCTCATGAAGCACTGAAACTTGAGAGATTGAACAAAGCCCTGTTTTTCTCCACAAGCATCAGAATATCAGTGTCCTAGATAATGACATGCATCAGATAGATACATGTTTTCAACTATATCAACTATACTGAAAATAAAGTTTTTAACTCCTGCCCAGCCCTCCCCTGAATTCCAGATTCCAGCTGCATTCTCAGAAATTCCATTTATATAATGCTTCCCAGTATAATGTGTTCAAAGATATCTTCTTAAACCCATCAAAAGTCTGATCTTCCAACAACATAGAGAATGTCTTCTGTTCTCCTAAACATTGGGCCATGTGTCATTTCAATGTGGACATTAGATTAGACCCATCCATGGTTTGGGGGATGTCTTAGTGGTTAAAATGGTTTTTGCTCTTGAAGAGGACCCTAATTTTGTTGCCAGCTCTGAAGTCTGGCTGTGCAGAATCACCTGCCACTCTAGCTCCAAGGGATCTGATGCTCTGTTGTGTTCATAACTTGCTACTACAAGTATTTTAGAAACCACGATTATCTGCGCGGGCTGGGTACCATCTGTAATGTGGATTCCTTATCAACATGACAAGCACCTATTTATTAAATATCAGATAGACATGGCAGAAACCAACCGGATATGCATACATGTGGCAATCGATCAAAGACGTCTTCCAACCATGTCAAAAGTCTCCTAGAAGACAGGAATGGGCATCACAGTTGGCCTGGAGGATCTCAGATTCTCCTTCATCACTCTGAGTGTTGGAAGGATTTCTTCAAGTGTTTTCTAACTGTCTTTTTCTATACAACTTGGTGCTGACATCCAGGCCAATGAGGAAATGGCTCTCATCCTCACTTCCTCAACTTCGTTTCTCCAGATAGAATGTTTTTTTTTTTTTTTAAAAAGAACCTTTTCCTTCTGTTTGAATGGACTTATTTTTCAATCCTCTCCTGAGTTTGTTATTAAAAAAAAAAAAAGTTTGGAGTTCTTTGATCAGAGTTGGCTAGGTCCAAGTCTATTTTTAAAGGGAGCATATGGAAGTCAGAAACTACTTTTATCTGTCAAATGGACTTGCTTTCTGGTGCTTTATCTCGAAGAGACTCAAAGAAATCTAATATGACAGATAAATGGCTTTCCTTTATTGTATCGTTGGCCTACTTCTGAACCACGGGAGTACAATGTGCTGAAGATGACAGACTGTTGGCTGTTCCTATTTTAAGGGAATGAATACTGCAACTGCCTTTTAACCTTTAGTTAAAACAGTAATTGGTTTTATGATCAAGATCATGATAAGTATTGTGCATTTAATAAATGGGAACATTCAAGCATTTTAATCCACCGTGAGTTCCATAGTAAAGAATAAATAGTTGATCCAAAATATACGTTTTAGTGATGTCTTCCCTTCGATGAACAGATATTTTGCAGTAATCATCATTAAAGTAAGGCAATTATTTGCATGTAGTACAGCGTACAATCCTTTCATTAAGAAATGTTGGTAGTTTTAAAGTATGTATTGAATCTCGACTCATGATGTTTTTAAAGATTTGATTTTAACGAGTCATTGAATATGTATTAGCTTTTATGAGAGGCACATATTTAGAATATGTGCTGTATTTGTCAGCATAAGGATGATTTAAATTTTCCTAAAATAAACTATTAGGGGGCAGATGTTCCCGCTGGCAGGTGCTTGCAAGTGGTGAACAAAAGGCCAAATCACAATGCTTTTTTGCAAATGTCATTCTCTTGCCTGTAATCCTTAAAGTTAAACAAGTTTCCTCTCATCCTTTTGATTTACAAATACACATAATAATCAGGCTCCGCATTTGTGCGTGTCATACTCTAATTGAAAACGTACATGGCAATCTTTCTAAAAAGGAAGAACTCCAGTAGAATAAGTTTGTTAAGCCTGCTATATTTATTATCTTGTGATGAAACTTTTTTAGGGCTTATTTAGTTTCATTCAATCACATTGAATTCATATCTTAGGATTTTTCCTGTGAGTATCTTCAAAACTCATTAGTGCCAGGGCTCTGTTTCATTTATATATATATATATTTTTTACATTTGCCTTGATCTTTAAGGAACACACTTAATTCTATTTTAAAAGTTTAACTTATTTTTAAATAATGTAGGAAGAGCCGAGTGGTTTTGGCACACGCCTTTAATCCCAGCACTACGGACACAGAGGCAGTTGGATCTCCGTGAGTTGGAGCCCAGCCTGGTCTACAGAGTGAGTTCCAGGACAACTAGAGTTACAACAGAGAAACCCTGTCTTGAAAAACAAATCAAAACAACAACAAAAATTGAAAAAAAACTTAAATAATACAGGAAGATAAAAATTATAGATGCTGATGAATGCTATTCAGTGTTCAGCAGATGTAAGCACTGTAAAGTATAAATCAGGTTAAATATGTTTATCTCCTTGAACGTTTATCATTTCTTTTTTGTCACAACATTACAAATCCTCACCACTACCTTTTAGAAATGTATAACTCATTAAAACTGAACTCATGAAAGCATCATGATTCCAGGACTCACCATGATTACCTACAGTCACACCCCAGCACATGAAACATTTCTGCTTTAATCTACTTGTAATTTTATACCTGCCAATCAATTTTTTGTCCATCCCCTTCTCTGTCCCACCCTCCTCAGCCTACAGAAATTGTGTGCTCCCAACTTCTATGACATCAAGGGTTGTACGTTCATCTATGAGTGAGATCATGGGGTGCTAGTCGTTTGCTGCCTGCCTTATTTCACTAGTTCTACCAGTGTTGTTGCAGTGACAAAATTTCATTCTTCTCATCTTCTCACGGTAGGCCAGTACTTTCTTGGGCACAGCCTCTCAGGGAAGGGCTCTAAGGTCCCTTCTATCTCTTTAGTGTTGTGAACCATGATGGGATGACCACGGGAGTGCTGAGTCCGCTTCCATCTTCTGAGTACTCAGTAAGCTAGTGGTCTTAGATCTTAAGTGACCTTAAAGTGTATTATTAAATCTGGCTGTGAGGTCCATCAAAACTTCCTGTCTCCCCAAGTGCCAGTGATATTTTTATCATAATACTGCTTCACCATGATCTACAGGTTTCTGATGAAAGTTGAGAGGGGGAGGGAGAAGCAAGGCTGGCTTCCATCTCCTAGAAAGATCAGGAATAAGGGTCATGGGATCTTGTAGCCAATGGAAACTTGTTTTGAGTCATAGTGTTGGCTGCAGAAGACAATACAACCCTGCAGTGATGTAAAACGCCATACCAGAGCACAGCCCTGAATCGAGAGGAAAACACAGTTGACTGAATCAAGAAACTAGAGAAGAACATCCATTAAACAACTGTCAATTCACATTCATAACAAAAATTTCACTGTATTCAGTCCCAAGGGCAGCCTTCATATCTGATGTGCAGTAATGATGTTCATCTCTCTGGCTATGCATTCATAATAATATCATTATTAATTTATAAACACATACTTGTCATTATTGACTTGTTTTCTAAATTTCTAGATACAGCATATACATTACCTATTTGATATATGTTAAATTTTTGTTAATTGGCAGAGCATCTCATTCTGCAGGACAAACTGTCCTTGAACCTACAATAATTCTCCCATCTTCACTTCTTGAATGCTGAGACTGCAGGCATGAGCCACCACTCCTAGCTGATAGTTGATAAATATTAAATATACATTTCTTTCTAAAATTGTTTCACACATTAATGCCATGTTCAAAGGAAATAATAAAGAAAAGAGTAACGGCTTACCACATTCAGGTATTTTAGATTTCCTATGGCACCATATTGTTAATATTATATAAATCTTTTCAGATTCACATACTTACTTGTAGGTGTCACCAATTAACTGGCCCTTGTATAAAATACTCAAAAGTTCCTCATATGCCAAACCTAGTGGTAGACCACATCAACATATCCTTTGGGTGGTCATCTGTGTTCTGAGTCTTACCTAGAACAAAGCAGAGGGTTGTTGATATGTTAATCAATCATTTTGTTCAAATAGAAAGCTACAGGAGACAGGAAAATACTAAGTATTTAGTCAAGACCATACAGTAGTAAGTACAAGAGGAAGAGAGGCAACTACGGTTTAGCCACGCTGTGAAGGAAGTCTAATGTCAGGACAAACTAAGATCAAACCATTTCACCCTGTTGGTACTATGTGACTTGATTTCTCTAATTTGAGTTTCTTATTTGGAAAATAAAGAGAAAAAGCAATTCCTAAGGCTCTGTTCTGAGTCACTACTTTTGAAATGTTGACTGAAAAATATTAACTACTAGTTCCCATTCTCACTTAGCATGATGTGCTGGGTAGCTCATTAAAATGTGAGTTGTATTTGTCTTGTCATAAATGATTGGAAAACAAACTAAGTAACACAGAAATATAGATTTTTTTTTTTTTTTAGAAATCACAGGAATGTGTGCTTAATAGTGCAGGGAAAATGCTTTCAGTCATTTTTTGAGTAAACATAGATGATGTCCAAAGAACTTTGAAGTCGTTCAAATCAGTGCGCAGATTCCAGCACTGACACTTTCCATCCCTCTGATCTGGGGGAAGCTGCTTAATTGTGAAAGCTAAGTTCCCTTCTGTATAATTAGAAGAATGAAATTGCTTCTTTTATGTGGTGCTTGTATTTAAAGTATTTAGAGTATTTAAACGGAAGATGCTCAGCAAAGGGTCTGGTATATCGTGTTCAATAAATATGGGGTCCGGCAGACTGTACCGCTGGCTCTGGCTGACCTTTGTTCAACATGTTTGTGCTGAGAGTTTACTGTGTAAGAAATATAATGCAGAAACATGCAGTACAACAGCTTTGCAATCCCAGAATCCCAGAATTCACTCCTTTAATAATTCAGTGATCTCCATGGGGAATAAATGAGATTTAGTTCTCTATGTCTGACAGTCACTAAAATATATGTGCTCAACATCGTTTGAAAAGTGTATCTTACACTGTAGCACAGGCTGCTCAGAAACTCACTATGCTCCCCAGGTTGGACTTGAACTCATTGTCATCCTCTTGCCTTTTATCCTCCAGAGTGTTATTACTGTCCTAAGCCAACACACTAGGCTTTAAAAATCCTTTAAAATGTTTGCACTTATTTAGTGTGTGTATGTGTGTGTATGTGTGTGTGTGTGTGTATGTGTGTGTGTGTGTGTATGTGCTCAGGTGCATATATGCCATAGCTTTTGTATGGAGATCAGAGGAAAACAGGCAAGAGTAAGTTCTCTCTTTCTATTAATTGGGTTCTAGGAACTGAATTTATTGAATCTAGGTTTTTAGGATTGGCAGCAAGCCAACTCACTGGTCCCTTAGATATATTTTAATTAAATGTCCATATTAATAACAATATATACATATATATATATATATACATACACATGTATATATATTGGATTAGAAAGTATATATATATATATATATATATATTGGATTAGAATGCATAAATATATATATATATATATATATATATATATATATATATATATATATTGCACACACACACACACAATTGTTTGTGAGGGAAAAAACAGCAAAACAGTAGAGGAACAAACAAACCACATTCTGTTTCTTTGTCTACTCTCAATAGCATTATATTTTAGTAACTTACATTTTCCAGTTAATAATAAATTTATCACTTTGACTACTTCTTCATACCCAAACACAAAATTTGATGGTTATATCTCTTCATCTTTGATCACCAGGCCCACTTAGGTAGTATATTAGTTTTCAATGTGTGGTCGCTTTTCCAATAATCTCTGCACTACCTGGAACTGAATAGAACATTTTAGGCACTACCCTAGACCTACTTATAGAACAATAGAGATTGAACAAAGACTGCTTGTAGTGAAAATCTTCGTAGATAATTCTAACATCCATTGAAGTACAGACAAATCTTCCTGAAATTCCAGGATAGTGTATTCCCCCAACTACTGGCTATCTCCTACATTTCCTTTTCCATCTGCTGACACTATTGGAGGAAGAAGGAACATGAGCTGGATATAATCTCATAACTCAGCAGTTGCTTTCCATTATGACATTATCACAGTGGGATCCATTGACGTGGCCATCCGAGGCACAGGTCATACTAGTTCTCTCTTCTCTACACAGTTTCTTGCCCTTTCCAAGTTCCCATCTCCCACAGAGTTGATTTTCAAAACTTTTTCTCACTCTCTGAACACATCCATCATGATGTGATATGGAGAAGTCGAACTACACCAAAGATTGGTTTTGCAGTTTCTGCCAGGAGGCTTAGAGTCCTGAAACAGTGGGTTTCTTTGGTTCTTTGGTCCTGAGGTAGGCAAGTAATCTCAACAGGATGTCCTGTCTGTGCTGACAGATCAACAAAATACTAGTAAAATGTGATAGATTTATGATGCTCATGATAATTAGTCAACATAAGGCATTCAGAGGTCAGAGTTTACCTCAATCTGGAGATCATAAGGGTAAGAACTTCATGGAGTTTTCTTCATAATTTTCATTGAAGAGCCTTGAGATTAGCAGCTATTATTCAAGATAGAAATACAAGATGGTAAGAAATGGGAAATATGTCAGTTTCTACTCAAGCTAGAAAGTCTTTTTCTATCATATTGTCAACTTGTAGTAATTGTTAAACCAAGCCCTCCAATTTGACTTGCAACTTTTATGTAGATGAGGAGGGTTTTGTTTGGTGTGTGTGCATGAGTGTGCACATACATGTGGGTGTGCATGTGTCTACATGTGTGCATACTTGTGTTTTCATTTTTAAAACCCCAATAGAAATTTTATTATAAATATTTTCAAGTATTTGAAAAATACTAGGAAGACTAAAGTTAAATCTTGACAAAATCATTGTGATTGCATACAAGAGTAGAAGAATAACTTTTGAGGTAAGTTTTATTCCTCTGGATCTTCAAGTTGTCTTAAAAATTCTAGTGAATAAGCTTCACAGACCACGCTCTGAACAGTTGTAGACTCAAGTATAAGAATAGATTACCCACTCAGTTAAAATTCTCCTATTTAAAACAAGAATATGCATCTATTACATTCACTAGAGATCTTTTTCAGGAAACAATGTATATATCTACTTTAAAATAAGGGGAAAGACTAATCACTCACAATTTTTCTTTCACGTATATAAATAGAACCTTGATTTCTTGCTTGCAGAGGTGAGTGTCAAAATGAGAGCTGTACAGAAGGCTGAACGTGATGAGAAGCTTCTGTCATCCCCTGTCAGAATGAGAAAACTTCCTCTGCTCTTTCAAAGTTCTGTACTGTCTGAGGGTCTCAGTTGCAGACAACAGCAACCACTGAATGTATTGTCAGGAAAAAATTTAGTTTATCAAGGGATATAACTATCCAACTGACAGGCTGTGTGAAAGTGATTTAAGTTGACCTTGAAATTCATTCTCCCTAAAGTATCTGGTATGCCTGGATCATGATGGGAGCTGTAGCTTCCTTGGTGATCAAAAATCTGTTGTCTATGCTGCTTAATGAGTCCTGGATTACCTCTGCCACATATTCCAGCATCAATATGGTAGGCCACCCTACTTTTAGCATGCCAACAAGCTCAAATCAATGGTGAAGGTAGACTCACCTAATTGGTACAAAAGAAGTCACGTGTATAAGGATATCTGGAAAAAACGTACGTTTTTCTTTGCAAGCTCTGGTCTCTGAAATACACGCAAGTTTGAGATGTCGGGCCACTCACAACCTTGACTCAGCCTTGTGTGTACTGTTCTTTAAAGAGCCCAGAAAATGCTCTATCAAATAAGGAGAGTATTTAGTTTTGTCTGGATTTTTTTTTCATCTTCCATTTCACACCTACTTTCTACCATTTTTTGCTCAACATGAACAGGTTGTTGTATGCTGCACCCCCATTTTTGTTGGTTTCTGCCTGTAAAAAGTTAACAAAATATTATAAAAAGACTCCCTGCAGAATGGCTGCCCATTTGTGGAGTCCTTCGAAGAACTGTGACCATTGTGGTTAGTTATGCCAGCTCTTCAGCCTTCTATCTCCAGGCTGAAGTATCAGACCCCCTAAGGGACAGATTGCCCAATAATCTCCATAACCCAGCATACATCTTTACAAATACCGTTTCTTAACTCTCCTCACTTGCTGACATTTTAGTGTGCTAATTTCTCTCACGTTTCTCACCCTTACATACCTTTGTTGTGGAAATTTATCATATATATATATATATATATATATATATATATAGAGAGAGAGAGAGAGAGAGAGAGAGAGAGAGAGGGAGAAATTGTTTTGTGTACTGTTGAGTAAAGGGCTGCCTATGTTTGGAATTTTGTATTGTCTTCAGGTATAAGATTTGTGGGGGATGTTTGATTTCACGTGATCTGTATGTACTATAGTTGAACACCTGAGAAGTTTGAATCAATAAAACACCTGAATTCAGATGCTCAGGATTCTACTGTCCAGTATGGCACCTGGCTCCCTCTGCTGAAGTCTGATAGGGTATGTACCTATGAAAAATGGTTGTGTCTTCCTTGATAAGTTGGCCCAGCAGCATATTGATACACACCTTGCTGTAAATAAAAACAGAAATCAATGTATATGATTACTCTTCATTAACCCCATGAACTGCTTAGATAAGGGAGATACTTAAATGAGAGGGTCTGTTAATAATGATCTATGCTATAAGACATAAGTCTGTAAAAACATTTTAGTCCATTTTTGTTTGTTTTTAAAAACCACCAAGTACAGTTGATGATCCCCAGATACTCTTTGATGTGTGACCTTCCCCTGAAGCATGGTCAGCTGGGGCCATGCCCTTGAAGAAAACATATCAATTGTCAATAGCTCCTTAGCTAAGGGTGAAACCTTGTGCCCACCTTTCCTCTCTATCCTGGGATTTTGTCTGATTTGAGATTGTATGGGTCTTATGCATAGTGCTATCTTTGGGATGAAGGAAAGAAGGGGGTGAATATGATTGTAACACATTTCTAATACCTAAGAAATCTAATAAAAATGAGAAAAAAAATCTTGTTTTGGGAATAAATATAGATTCTCTAAAGAAAATACAGTAAAATTCCAATGCCTGGTCAGAGTCACATCCATTTAAAAATCATCAAAAAATTTGCAATCATTTTAAAATTTCAAATGTTAGAAAATTATTTCATATACAAGCCTAAAATAGAGTTCCTTTTCTTAACTCTGCTAAAATTTATAGTAATAACAGTTATATTTTATAAAATTATTACTTTAAAAATAATATACTGTGATAAATTGAACGTTAAAAATTATTATACTCTGTTTCTAGGAGATGTGGATTAAATTTGACAAATTAATAACTTAAGTAGCTTATGAAGTCAAATTTTATTAATTATTTAAACAGCCTTCATTCTCCTATGTGGCGAGGGAAAGGTACTAGTCATGGCCAATTATAAGGACATTAGTAATAAAACAGTTGCTTGACAGGTTCTTATATAGCAACTGATTTAGAGGTACTAAGTAGAAAGAAGGGGTTTTGAATTCTTATTCTCTCTCTGTCTCTTTCTCTCTCTTCCTCATTTTCCTTCTCTTCTTCCTCCTCCTTCACCTCCCCATCTCTCTGCCTTCCCCATTTAGAAAAGGTTAATCCAATTTTGATATAAGTATTATTGTTATTACCCATTAAAGTGGAAAGCACAAATCACACTTTTAAGTAGAAAAGGAAGCAGCCAAGGGCCAGCAGCTGGGTCTATGTTTCAAGGCTTTATAGAACTCAAGTCACTGGCTCCCAAGGATAGATTTTTCCATTCTGTCTGGTCTCCCACCGTCCTGCTGTCTTTCCAGAAGAGACAACTTAAATTAGAAGACATGCTGGGGAATACAAGGCAGAGAAGAAGAACAGATAATAGGAGGAGCAGATGAAGGAGAATAATTGTTGCATTCTTTTGTGGGAAGGAGGGAAAGTACAGAAATGTGTGTCTGTTTTTTGTTTCCCTCCTGAGGATGGGCAAGATGGCAGTCTGAAACAGGTCTGAACTCTAGAAAAGCAAGCAGAAACTGTAGCAAATACAATGGAGAATTTAAGTAGGACCTTGAAGAGCCCCAGTGTGGCAAAGGGAGTAGTATCCTAGCCATTTGCTCTTTTTCCAGGAAATAATTAAATGAAACCAGAGACTGACAAGACCCAAACAGCAGCCCTGTTGTAGTGAGGCTGAGGAATCCCATACCAACTGCCAATGTTTTTCTCCCTCTCAGAGAGGAGACAAAAAGGAAAAGACCTCTGATGTGCTAATAGGGGGAAGTGTATGGCTGGGTGCCTTGGGTACAAAACTACCTCGGGATATATTGTGAGATCATGTCCTAAGCACACACACCTACAAAATAAGTAGTAAAAAGTTATTAAGAACAAGGTAATAAATATAACAGAAATCTTCAAAATGGATGTTGTGGACATTCTATGCTGAATCATCATTTCTAAGTAAGAAAATTCACAGAGAGTAGATATAAAGAATAAATAGTTAAAGAAAGTATGGAACTTGGCTCCCTCACACCTCCTCTGTCAAAATAGTGATTTAAGAGAGGCAGCCAGATTAACATCTGAAAAAAGTCAGTTGGCCAATGAAGAGGGAATTCTAGTCTTCATATGCCAATTGACTTCATTCAGAAGTTCCATACAAATCTGAGTTTCACTGAACTCTAACTTTCAGTCTTTGGGTATTCTGAAACTCCCTTGAACATATAGACCACTCAATATACTCAATACATAAACTATAATATTTGGGCTGGTTAGTTTTTAAGCTTGATAAAATCTATGGTCACCCGGAAAAAAAGTAACCTCAACTGAGAGAATGGCTTCATCAGATTGGCCTGTAGGCAAGTCTGTGGTGTATTTTCTTTATTAATAAGTGATGTGGTAGTGTCCAGCTCACTGTGAATCATGCCACCCTGGGACAGTGGACTAGTGCTAAGTGAGAAAGTATGCTGAGCAAGCCATGAGGAGGAAGTCAATAAGGAGCATCCCTCTATGGTCTCTACTTCGAGTCCTGCCTCTGGATTCTTGCCTTGAGTTATTTTCCTAACTTTCCTTAGTGATGGACTATAAGCTGTAAGATGAAATAACCCTTTTCCTCCCCAATTTGCTTTTGGTCATTGTCTTCATCACATCAATAGAAAGCATCTAGGACAGTACTCCAATAGAAGTATCCACTTAAGCCTTTCAACAGTCAGTTCACTAAGTGATCAGAAAGTTTATGCACAGGGATGTTTGTATCTAGATTAGATTGATAGTCCAAATGGCTATAGGTGGATAACTGAGTTTTTATGATTCCTACAACCTAATTCTGTTGGGTAAGAAGCATTTGCAAGGTGCTTCTATCTAGTTCAAGCCAGAATACCCATAGTCTCATTGCTAAATTTGAAAGAATCAATACACTATTTACCAAACTCTTGTAACTGGAAAAAAACAACCCCAAATTATCTATATCTTTAGCTCTGAGTTTGGTTTGGGATAACCATGATCTGTTTGCTAGCTAAAGAGTCACCAAGTGCATATTGCAAAATAAATAACCATGGGATCTTGACTTATTAGGTCACTTCAAGTTGAATGTTAAAATTAATCTGTGGTGTAAGTATGCACACATTGTTTACAGAGAATATAACACATTTTCTTCTTTTGATGTAGTGAATCACTAGTGTATAGAGGCCTGAGACTTCTGAGCTCAAACAAACTTTTTGACCCAGTATTATAAATCTCTAAAACTTCTCTGGGCCTGGCCCCAGACAAAATTTAACTTTTCTTAATGGTTTTCATCGGAATCTATTCATATTCTCCTCTTCTCTGCTCTTAGCTGTCATTGCTTTCTGTATAGTTTACTCCTCTTTACTCATTTGTAATTCCAACTGAATTCTTCTCTGCTGCTATGCCTTAATGATGTTCTTTTCCACCCATGTGGCATCAGAGGTAGAAGACTAGTCCACACTTACCACTATATCTCACACACTGCAGACTCTCAACGCATATATAGATGTATAAATAAAAAATCCTGGAATGAAACTCTGCGTGAAAAGGCTGATGGTCTGACTTCAATGACTATGAAAAGTTTAGAGTGTTTCAGCTTTAGAGCACAATCACAATTTCTTTCATGCTGTTAAGCTCCCCCAACAAAGAGACCATCACTGGATCAGAAGTAATATCCTGATAAAGAGATATAAACATTTGATATGTAATAAGAAAACCCTATTCTCCACCAATCAAAGGATGAAGAATGCTATCAGATAACTCTTGAGGGTTCTTTGCCTGGCTGTCTCTCTCTGATGTGAAAACAGCAGTGTGTTTTTAAAATAGCCTGGATTTATGAATTCATTTGTTTTGCTACTCTAAAAACTCATAAAGCTGATTCCAGACTAGAACACAAGGATCTGTAGTAACAGTTCCATGGTCCAGGGTAGTGGTCACTCAAGGTATTTGCTCCAAAACAAACTTAATTCCCTCTGAGGTGAGCTGTGTTTCTCATGGCAAGAATTTGTGAACTGACCTCTTATATCATGTCATTGGGCTTCTTAATAGTTTGTGCTCATTATATTTTCCTAGACTATACATTTTGTATAACCAAAACATCTTTTAGAGCCCAGAATGTCTAAATTGCTTCTTATGGCATGAATAATACAAAACTTACAAGGAAAATTTTGCCTCCTTATGGGCACTAAGAGTAGTTTTTAACTAACTCTTTCTAAAACAAATCAGCATTTTCATCAATGGCAGTGTAACAAGCCACTTATATTGTTCAAGGAAACACCGAAGTAGTGTGACTCATGTTTGACATCTGCTGGTTAATAGATACAGAAGTAACATAAATCACAGATAACTTTAATTTAGCCTTGAACATTATTCTTGAAGCCAAGAGGCCACATTTCAGTGAACAGGAACTTTTGACATAAAGCAACTGTTGACACTAGAACATGATGTTCATCTTCACTCATTTCTTATGGAGATCAAGAGCAACCTTGTAGGTCATTTGCTGCACAGTTTCAACAGATCGTTACTCCCTTTTGGGTCATCAGAACTCTAATTTCTAACTCTGTTTATGGAAAAAGGCAGAGTTCACTTTTGAGACTTCGATATGTATTTTGATAGTGTCAAGGATGTATGGATAATAACCTTGAGGCAGGAAGAGTTTGACGCTTGGTTCAATATACTGCAGAAAATTGTTTTTGATTCTCTCGTTGTTACAAACTATATGGAAAAAAGACATCCTTTGCTAGACATCTTCTGTCAAGTAAGCATGTGATCATGCTGTAATTGAGTAAATGCAGTTCTGAGATGTTCTTTTTTTCTCAAAATTCACATGGATTGTGATATCTTCCATGCAAAAAAAAATTTTTTCCCCAACAGCATATCTAACCAATTTTCCTTTAAAAGTAGCATTGAATCTTCTTTGCATTAAAGTAAATTATTACTCATGGATAACTAACATGGTGGCACACATCCTTTCATTGTTGAGATAGCACACTATGGGTTTTAGAGGACAGATCAATCATCTTAAAATAATTTCCTGCTGAAAGTACTATGATCTCATTCAGTTCCTCAACTGATGACCACTCAGGAGGAAATAACTCACAAATCTGCCTATTCATTCTTAGAGGGATTGTTACTGGAATTACTAGGGTTGAGCCTGGGCCCTGGCAGCCCTAACAAGATAGGTTCCAGCACCAGGCCAATTAAAGAAGCAAGCAATAGTGAAAACTAGATACATGAAAATTATTCAATGGACTAACATTGGAAAGAGAAACAAAGAGGCTCACTGACCCTCCAAGCCTATTTTTGGAGTTAGGTTTAAATAAAGCTCAAGAGGTATACATGACAGAGCTTTCCAGTCAGGGCACTACCCACCCCACCATTGAACCATTATTGTCTGTCCTCCAGTCACATTGACAAGCCAGAACTGTATGAAATCTCTTTCTGGTAGGCCAGTTCTTCATCTGGCTGGCACAAGGCTTCAGGCTTTTCCTTATATAAAACATGAGATTCTAGGGAAAAATCTCAATTCCTTAAGATGCATCATTTCAATATTCTCAGCCAAAGAATGGGGGCGCAAGTTTCCCCTTAGAATATCCTATTTCTGCTAGGATAGTGCAATGTATGTCTGTATTGTTGAAAAGTTGACTGACTGTGTTCCAATGTAGCTTTTCTTTTAGTTTCTCTACAGTATCGGTCTCCACCTTTCTACCGTTGGGGACTGGAGTGGCTCCCATGCACCATGGCCCAGAGAACAAGGGATGAACATTTCTTCTCTAGAATTTCAACCATTTTCTTTAGTTCCAGCATCCTCTATATCTGACTTTCACAGGTTATTACCTTCATTTCCTGCTATGCTCATATTTAGCAGGCTTCTACAGTGCAAACAGACTACATTTTTTGTCCCCTATAACCCACCCCTCCAACTCAAAATAGACTTCTTGTACAAGAAGCTTTTCTGCTCTTCTAAACCAATCATAACCCTTTCTGCCTCCACCGCTTGTGTTGCTCACATGGTGCTCTCCTCCTGTTTTCTCTTCCTCAGTGTTGGTACTTTGACTTATTGGTGAAAATTTACAACTTTGGTAGTTTCTGTTTGCTCATTCCTATTCACCTAAGCTCCAACCTTTCTACTGAGTGAATAATATTAACCTCTGTTCTCGTACCTTCTGCAGAAAAGCCTGTTGTTAAAACACTAGGTGGTTCTTTTTACCATTCCCCTAAATAGCCTGGTATACAATTATTTACATTATTTTATAAGTATTATTGATATAATATTTTATATGTCAAAATTTTAAAAGAGGCAGTTCTGAGTAATAGGTTTTTCTGCATGTTTTCTTTATCACTTAACTTTGTTTTTATATTTTCTAAATTTTGAGCAGAGAAACATATCCACATCAGTCAATCTACAGAAAATAAAATGGAATGGAAAATGTTGTATTTTAAAGTAATTTAAGATCTCAAAACACCAACACTTTTCATATTTCATATGTGATCAAATCAGGATCAATGCTGAGAAGAGGGAACTATTAACTAACAATGAGCAATTGACACGTGCCACCTCCTAATAGATGGAGAGTTCGTGACATGTGATTCACCAAGCCTTAAATTAAATAAATGTCTGCTCCACAATGACCATGAACTTTCAGGATTACTGAATGCTATCACAACATTAATGACAGAAGTCTTTAAGGAGATTCAGGACAGAAGGTGTCTGTTGGGCAAACTGAATGCAAAGTTGTAGGTGGGGCTTCTATAAAATAAGGCAAGGCCATATTTAGTTCATTTGCAAATGATGCTCACTAATAGAAGAAAAGCATTTCTCGTAGGAGAGATGAGAAAGGTGAAATCGGCTGCTTGGATCTGTGCTTTCTAAGGGATGGATATTTTGGAAGTTTGAGCCTTTCCATGAAGGAATTGCCTCTAGAGGTTCTTATTTCTATTAACGGGAAGCAATTTATTTGCAGTCAAGGAAATGCTATTGAACCTTCCACAGAGCTGTGTTTCTCTTGGTTTATTTGGTTTATTTTAGCTTAGAAAGAATGACTGTTACCGTTATGAAGCCAAAAACTAGGTGCAAAAGATATGAGGTTGAAGAAATTGTTCTAGTTACTGTGTATAGGAAAAATACTTTCCTGCACCAAATGCCAAACTGTGACACATAAACTGAATTCTTAGATTTCCTTCCATTTCCTTATTGAAAGCAGAAACAAATTGCTTCGTGCCAGCTCTTGGCTCTCATCTCATTTCTTATTAATAGTGGCTTATTACTTGAAAGGTTAAATTGTACTAGCATCAAGGACTGTTTTATTTTTCTTTTATTTTCTATATAAAATTACTTTCCCCGATTCATCTTCTAAAGCATGCTTTTATATTTGAAGTGCTAATCATGTGGGGTTGTTGTTGTTCCTCATTTGCCCACAAATTTCTCAAGTGTTAGAAGCATATGCATCTCCATTTTATTTTGCGTTCAATCCATTGTCAAATTAACAGTCAAAAATACTTATAGAGCTTATTGTACAGACATTCAAGTGTTAGAGAGTGAAGACCCCAGAAATCTCACAATGCTGATGTTTGAAATGATAACTGAAGATAAAGCCAGAGACTCAATCTCACTCCCAGTAGCATGGGTGCAGAACAGTGTCAGTCAAGGACAGCCACATACAAAGGGCAGATGAACCCCCAACATTTACAAGAACATATAATTTTGAAATGTATATACATCCTTAAATATTTATCACAAACAATACAGGAAGGATAGAGAAAACATTAACTGTATGTTATTATCCAAAGAAGAAGCACATCAACTACAAATTCATGTCCAAATGAGTGGAAAAATGCTTCTTCCATCTTCTACACAGAATTTCATCCGCAGTTTTTCACCGAGTCCTAGTCTGCAGTTCTGGTACTTGCTAAAGTATAGCTCAGAGTTTCAAACTAGGAATTCACTTTGAATTCTTCTGTGTGGCTCATTTTCCACTTGGGGGATCCATTCCTCATCCGTTTATTCACCACTATAACTAGCAGATACAGAATCCAATATAGCAAATGTGTCTACCTGCAAATTCAAAACTGTCTCTCCCCTGTCTGTGAGCAACACATCCATAACAAAAGAGGCATTTAAAAGTTCACGCATTCGTCGTATCTTTCTGTGAAATAACTCTTCCGCTAAAGAAAATGGCTGGAAACGACTTTCTATTCAGCAGCAAGGCAGGAGCTCCGAGGTTGCAATTGCCTTGTCCCTCCCGGAATCTCAGTACCCCCATGAGAACAACAATCATTGTAGACTTCTTCATACTTCTTTTCTTCATGACATTTGATTTCTAACCTCTCAGATTTTTAATGTGGCTATAAAGAAAGGAGCTGAGCATACCACCACTGTGCCAGTTCGACAATTACAGGCGCCAGACCTAGTAGGTGAAATGTTTCCTTTTGAAGGAGGACTTTGTATGGCAATTTTTGTGTCTAGCTGCAAGAAAAAAAAAAAAAAAAACCTCAAACCCTCAAGCAATTCGAAAGACTGGAAGAACAAATAAAGCCAAAATGCATTTACATTTCACTTTGAAATACTTGAAATTACCTTACCATAAATGATTACCCCCTACCCAGTTTTTTGCTGTCGTTTTGTTTTTGTTTGTTTGTTTTTGATGTGTTATGTTCAACTACTTTGGGTCTTGGCTCACAAACACTCACAGGACTGTGCTACGCAACAACATTGGATTTGTGGTTACACCAACCTTAGGGTCTGGGTTATGCTACATAAAATGTATTTTAGCTTCTTACTTCAGAACACAGTATTATGATCCATCACTATTATGTAATCAGAATTTTCCTCTTTTATGATTTAAAACTTTTTCTTAAGGTCATTGAAAGTGTGCAGGCACCTGAATTTGCTATAGGACGTATTAAAGTATATATGTGTATTATGATTTTGCGACTAGAATAAAAGAAACAATTCTTAAATTACCTTGTTTCCCAGCCTCCTACGGAGCAATACATTCTTTTACCTACTGTCCCTTCTCTCCGGCCCCGTGTAATTCATTGTATACACTTGGCTTGGCGACACCTGAATCACAAACTATTTAGGAGATTTTAAGTCTGATCGCTTTTTGTTAATTTCACATAATGAGATATTTAAAAGCTACCTCCATATGGGTACAAACATAAATTATAAAAATAACTGTGCTGTTAGTGTCTTTTTATCTTTTACCACTTTAATTTAACGGCCACCATTTGAACCTTCTGGTTAAAGTATTAAAAATAAGATTAAAAAAAGGAAAGACGTGATAAAGCCAAAGACAGGAATTTATAGCACAAAAGCAGATAATCCCCTGCCTCATGGCAGTGGAAATAATTAAGCATTCTAAGCTCTAATTAGGAATCTCCCTACCCAGATTCTCTGTCAGGGAGCTTTGGAAAATGTGTTGCCAAGAATCTGTGGTTATCATGTCCAGAGTTATCGTCATGTCTAAGAAGGCCACTGTGAATGGCAGTCATCGGAAGGATTGAATTGGTGCTTATTGAGTCAGGAGATCATGGGAGCTTATGTGGTGTGATCATCGAGAGGTCCACAGAACTGGGAAGTCAAAGAAGTGGGACTTGAATTTGGAGACCACATATAGCTTCCTAAATTATGGTGAGGGTTTTGTTTTATTCTGTACACGCCCCAGAGTCATTGGATATTTACTTCGTTCTGCTATTTGATTCTTTCTCTCAAAGGAGTGGCATAATCCAACTCATGATTAGGACGCTTGCATGCACTGCGGTGAGGCGAAGCAGTAACGGGAAAGTTAGCAGTCAGGTCGGCAAGGACAGCTGTACCAATAGGGTTGCTACTGAGGCAGCAAGAAATGCTGAAGTTCAGGTTCTCCAGGGAGGAAAGACAGAAGTAAAAGCTCTAATATTGACACTTAGCTCTCATTGTAGAATGATTTCACATGCTGGTTAAATTTATTATCAGATTTCTGCTGTTACCGTAAATTAGTTTTTTATCCTTGATTTCAAATATGGCTTCATCTTTATTGTGTATATAAATACTAGATTGTCTATCCTAGTGTTGTGTGGCTTTCCTAGAGAGAGGTATATAAACATATGCTCTTCCTGGTTGAGGCACCAAGAATTTGAAAAACTTGGGTTAGTTCTTGAAGTATTTGAAAGAGTTCAGCAGAGAAGCCATCAGGCCCTTGGCTTCTCTTGGATAACATGCTTTTAACTAATGACTCAGTCTCCTTAATAGGTAATTGGTCAGTTAAGATTCTGTTTCTTCATGATTCGGTCTTGATAGGTTGCTTCTGTGAAGGAGTTTATCCATATCTTTTGGAATTCTAAATGTGATGACACACACGTTTGTGTCGTTTCTTAGGACCTTAGTAGTTCTCTTACATCATGTAGTGTTTACTTATTAATTTATGACTTCATTTATGTAGATCTCTTTTTCTTACTGAAGTTAAATGCTGGTTAATTTCATTCAACTTTTCAGAAAAACAGATCATCAATTTGCTATTCTATCTGTTCTATATGTTTCTGTTCTCTTTCACTTACTTCTGCTCTGACAGTTATTTCCTTCCTTTTATAAAATTAAAATTGCTTTGATCTGAGGTATGTTAGTTTAAAATCTCAGATTTCTTTTGGATGCCAAAGACTTCCCTGTAGAGCTGCTTTTATTGTATCGTGCGTGATTTGGTACATAGTGTTTCTAATCATTTATATTATATAATATTTCTTATTGACTTATTATTTAGGCGCACCTTGTATAATTTCCATGTACTTTTGAGTTATCAAAAGTTTCTCCCGGTACCAATAATTCATTTTATTTGTATTGTTAAGTCAAAAAATGCATGATATGATTTCATTCATTTTTAATTGTTAATACTTCTTTCAGTGCCTAACATGAGATCTAACCTGGAAAGTATTTAATGCATATTTAACAAGAGTTGTGTTCCTTGATTGTGGATGGGCTCTTTTGTATGTCAGTTGGCTCCAATTGATCGAGAGCGTTGGTTTAGTCAATGTTTTCAAATTGATTTCCTGTTAGGATGATTTGCCCATTTCTTAAAGTACGACATTTAAGTCCCACTATAATTACAATGCAATTACTCTCTCTTCTGATCCATTATAATTCACTTTATATATTTAGAAACTCTATTGTGGTCACATGTATATTTACAAGAGTTATAGCTCATTGATGTGGTAATTATTATCATTTTATAATATCTGCTGTGCTCTTTTAAGACCTTAATTTATCCTTTTATTTAAAATAGATTTTTTTTCTCACATATGTCCTGATTACAGTTTACCCTTCCTTCTACCCTTCAAGCTCCTTCCAACCTCCCCTCCCATCCAGATCCACCCCCTATCTGTCCCTCATAATTAAACAAACAAGCTTCTAAGGGATAATAATAAAATAAAATAAGAATTAAAAAAAATTAACACATCAGAATTGGAAGAAGAAGGAGAACAGAAGGAGGAGGAGGAAGAGGAGGAGGAAGAACAGGAGGAGGAGCAGGAGGAGGAGGAGGAGGAGGAGGAGGAAAAGAGCCCCAGAGATGGCACAAGAAACAGAGACCCACACATTTGTACACAATGAAATACCATAAAAACACTAAACTGAAAGCCATAATATATACACAAAGGGCCTATAGGGTAAAAAAGAGGCAAGAAGGAAAAAAACACAAATAAAATGCAATTAAAAATAATAAGATTTTTGTTTTAAAAAGGAAAAACCCTGACATGACATTATGAGACAAGGAATCCCCAAAGATACTATTTGAGTTTGTTTTCTGTTGGCCATCTACTGCTGGCGTGCAGCCTACCTTAAAGAGTACTTTGTTTCCCCAGTGAGACTCCCTTGGAAGAAACTAAAAGTTCATTTGCAAGTGGTTATCAGCGAGACTGCTTCTGGGTTAGGGATGGGGGAATGTGTCCACTTCTTTCAGCTCTAGGAACCATCTGTTTTAGACCCCTGCAGGCCCTAAACATCAGCCTCAATTGCTCTGAGTTCATATGCACATCGATCATGTTGATTTAAAAGGCCCTGTTTTCTTGTCATCTTCTGTCCCATCTGGCTCTTACATTCTTTCTGCCTCCTACATGGCTTCCTGAGCCTGGAGGAAAGGGATTTGATAGAGACATTCCATGTAGGGCTAAGTATTCCAGGATATCTTATTCTATGCATAATGTCTGGCTGTGGGTCTCTGTATTTGTTCCTATCTGCTTCAAGATGAAGCTTCTCTGATGTTAGCTGAGCAAGGAACTAATCTATAAGTAGAGAAAAATGTGTCTTTAGGAGTCATTTTACTGTTACATTCCTTTAGTAGAACAGTAGTGTTTTGCTTTACTCTAGGTAACTGGCCTATCTAGTCTCAGGTTCCTGGTCACCCAAGCAGTATCAGGTGTAGGTTCTACCTCATGGAATGGGCCTTCAGTCAAATAAGATATTGGTTCATTATTCCCTTACTTATATAAGCTCTTTCCAATTTCTTTCTTCTTTCTTTCTTTCTTTCTTTCTTTCTTTCTTTCTTTCTTTCTTTCTTTCTTTCTTTCTTTCTTTCTTTCTTTCTTTTTATTTCTTTCTTTCTTTCTTTCTTTCTTCTTTCTTTCTTCCTTCCTTCCTTCTCCTCTCTCTCTCTCTCTCTCTCTCTCTCTCTCTCTCTCTCTCTCTCTCTCTCTTCTTTCTTTCCTTTTTTCTTTCTTTCCTTGCAGGCATCTAGTGCTATGAACTGGATCTCAGAACCTCTACATTATGCCCATAAGTTTGGGAATGTTCTGTATTTATTTTCATTCAATTCTGTAAAGTCTTTAATTTACCTCCTAGTTTCTACCTTGATCTATTTTTTATTCACTAGTGAGTTGTTCAGTTTCCATGAGTTTATAAGCTTTCTGATGTTTATATTGTTGTTGGTATCCATCTATGGTGGCCTGATAGGATGCATGGTGTTAATTCAGTTTTCTTGTATCTGTTAAGACTTGCTTTGGTCCAAGTATGTGGTCAGTTTTGGAGAAAGTTCCATGAGGTGCTGAGAAAGAGAATTCTTTTGTGTTTGGGTGCAATGTTCTCTCAGTATATGTTAGGTTCACTTGACTTATAATGTCAATTAGCTCCAGCATTTCTCTGTTTAGTTTTTGTCTGGGTGACATGTCTATTGTTGAGAGTCGGGTAAGGAAGTCTCCCTCTATCAGTGTGTGAGGTTCAATATGGAATTTTAAGCTGTAGAAGCATTTCTTTTATGAACTTGACTGCACCTGTGTTTGGTGCACAAGTGTTAAGAACTGCAATGTCCTCTTGATGGACTTTTCCTTTGATGCGTAGGCTGTGTCCTTACCTTTCTCTTCCGATTAGTTTTGGTTTGAAATCTATTTTGTTGTGTTTTAAATATCTTCACCAGTGTATCTGGATGCTTTGCCAAGAAGTTTCAGGTCCTTATTGTTCTCTCCTTATTGTTACATGCTGCTTGGTCTTCTGGGAACTTTACCTAGATTACAAAGGAGAGTGTTGGCAGTCAGAGTGAGAGTTGGTGGGATGGCTTGAAAGATGTTAGTTTAGCTCAGCAAGTTCTCTCTGCAGTTCCTGTTATCCAAGCTCAGGACAGCCAAACAGGAAGTGAATTTTTCTTTCTCTCTTTCCATCGTTAAAGGCTGCCTGCAAGAGCAGTGAAGATTTCTGTCTTTCCTCTCTATCTTTTTAGAGCTAGAGGGTAAAAGGCACAGTGGAAATCTGTTACAAGTTAAGAATCAGTTACAAGACAGGAATCTGTCATGGTAGCAATTGGGGCAAGACAACAGGATTGAGTTATAACCAACTTGCTTCTTAGGTCCATTTGTTTATATCATTTTCCATCCTTCTAGCCTGAGGTAATGTCTATCCTTGATGTTAAGGCCTGTTTCTTGGATGCAACAGAAGGAGGGATCCTGTTTTTGAATTCATTCTGTTAGTCTGTGTCTTTTTATTGGAGAACTGCGACCATTGATGCTGAGAGATATCAATGATCTTTGATTGTTGGTTCCTGTTATCTTGTTGTGTTGGTGTGCGTGTGTGTATGTGTTTCCCCTCTTGATTTGCTGGTCTGGGATTACTTACTGCTTGTGTTTTCTTGGGTATGGTTAATCTCTGTAGATTGGAGTTTTCCTTCTGGCACCTTTTTTAAAGGCTGGATTTGTAGTTAGACATTGCTTGAATTTTATGTTAATATGGAGTATCTCATTTTCTGCATCTATGGGATTTTAAGTTTTGCTGGGTATAGTAGCCTGAACTGAAATCTGTGGTCATTTAAGAGTCTATAAAACATCTGTCCAGGCACTTCTGACTTTTATACTCTCCATTTGAAAACTCAGGTGTTATTCTAATAGGTCTGCCTTTATATGTTTCTTGGGCTTTCTGCTTTGCATCTTTGAATATTCTCTCTTGGTTAAGCATGTTTAGTGTTTTGATTGTTATGTGATGAGGAGAAGTTCTTTTCTGGGGCCAGTCTATTTGGTATTCTGTAAACTTCTTCTACCTTGTTATGCAAATGTTTCTTTATGTTGGAAAAAAAATTTTGTATGATTTTGTTGAAAATGTTTTCTGTGCCATTGACCTGAGTTTCTTCCCTTATTAATTTTATATGTGGTATTTTCATAGTGTCCCAGATTTTCTGTATGTTTTGTGCCATAATTTCTATAGATTTACTATTTTCTTTGACTGATATATCCATCTCTTCTATTCTGTCTTCAGTGCTTGAAATTTCTTCTTCCAACTCTTGTATTCAGTTGGCGAGACTTGCCAGTGTTCTTAAATTCAAGTTCTTAAATTTTTCATTTCCAAATTCCCCGAAGTTTGGGGTTTCTTGTTTGTTTGTTTGTTTGTGAGTTTTTTTTTTTTTTTTTTTTTTTACTGATTTTATTTCCACTTGCAGATCTTGAACTGTTTTATTTGTTTCCTTTTCATTCATGTTTTCATAGATTTCTTTAAGAAATTTATTCATTTTTCTCTTTAACATCCTCTATCATATTTATAAAGTCCATTTTAAGTTTTCGCTTGTGCTTCAGGTATGTTATAATCCTCAGGACCTGCTGTGGTAGGGTTGCTGAGTTCTGTGAAAACATAATGTTATGGCTGTACTGATTGGTTTTGCACTGGCATCTAGGTATCTGGATTTATGAAGATTGTAGTTTGAGGTGCTGATATCTGATCTTGTCTTTGTTGGTGGGTATGTGTTTCCTTGGTTTCTGTTGCTCTTTCTGGTTCTTAGGAGAGAGTCTGGTGGCAATGTGTTGTCTCATAGAAAATTCTTCTTAGATCCTGAAACGTGTGGCCACTGAGAGCTCCAGCTAAAATGTGTTTCTTGATATTGGGAGCTGACACATAAGAACGTTATGGACTAGAGGATGCTATTGGAAGTGATCCATAGGAAAGAGAGACACAGGGTGTTCCACCAGTATCTGCTTAGTACTCTGAGATTGGGAGTAGAGAGTGAGGGGAGACCACAAGATGTAGTTAGTCTTCTACAGAGCTAGGGATGGGACTGGGAGATTTGATATGGAGGAAAGGAGGTATAGTGAAGAACTGAAGCTTGCCTGCCTGCTTTGCTGGCATACTTACCTTTCCAAGCAGGCTTGGCTGGTATGTTTCCAGGGAAGGCCTCAGGTGATGGTGAGAAGGACGTTTGGAGGAGTAGGTCTGAGTTATAGGTTAGAGATGGGGGAAGGAGGAAAGGAGGTCAAAGCAGATACTCATCTACAGATTTGGGGGTAAGACTTAGGGATGGATTATAAGGAGAGGAAGAAGGAGGGAAGATCATCAGTCAGCGTACCTGCTTCCTTGGCCTCAATGTCTGTCATTGTGTCTTTTTACAGTTCTTGAATTAGATGTCTTTGTTGCTGTTCTAAGTATCTCTACCCATGCTCTCTCTCCTCCTCATTTGCATGTATGTTTTTCCATGCTTTCATTGACAGACTCATCTTACATTCGAATTGAGTCTCTGTACATTAGGTTTAATGTACAGCTGAACCCTTCTGACAAATATCCTTGACTTGATATTGGGGAACTTATGGACAGCAGGCAAGATTTCTAGCATTTCTCCTGTCTAAGCCTCATATTTAGGGCAGGGTGAATACAGAAAGATAAAGAGACCCTGGCTTTCTGATTACAGAAAGATAAAGTTGTATAAAGAACTTCTATAAAGCTCTGATGATTTATTGATTCACTGACTGATTGATTTGGAGTATAATCTGTAAGGAAGTTGGCTGGAGTTTTTAGTCAGTCCACAAGTCACTAGTAGGACATCAAAAATAAAACTGACTTATCTGAGAACAGAAGCAGTAAGGCCATGATTTTTCGTTCCTTGTGTGTAGAGGCCCAGAACACATTCCATAATGCATTTGACTATTGTTTCCATGTATGAAATTCAATGCATTCCACATTTTAATAGAATAATTATATTATCCGAAGACCTATATAATATGGGTTGACTTTCTTTAAAGACATGAAGGAAAAAAAAATCATGATTAGTGAGTAATAATCTTTCATTCCAAGTAATACTAAATGTTGTATTCATCCAGAAAATTCACT
The DNA here is from genome assembly GCA_026225945.1 of Cricetomys ansorgei. NCBI lineage: Eukaryota > Metazoa > Chordata > Mammalia > Rodentia > Nesomyidae > Cricetomys > Cricetomys ansorgei. The sequence goes on along the minus strand of JAMJFZ010004091.1, from coordinate 1,598,830 downwards.
TTGTTATGGTGTCTAAAGGGCTTTAAGAGCACAGAAGCTAAAATAGCATACGTATCTGTCTTTTACCTATCTAGTGCAATTATTTTACTTAAGTAGCGACTTACAAACATTTGTCCTTACTCTGGCTTTACAAAGAAAATGTGAACACAAAAAGTCTATTGTAACTGAGTATCCTGAGAGGAGAGTTGATCTTGGTTACGTTTTAAGGCTCTGTGTCATTGGGACATAAAATTAGATCTATTATATTTCCTGGAGGCAAATGAAAAGGTGCAAACTTTCCTACTTTCTAGTTCAGCTTCAAGTATGACACTATGTAGGTAGAATAAAACATCGTCCACAGTCAGTATTACTTTAAGTCTGAGCAATTGATTGTAGGTACTAAGGAAAAAGGACTTATAAGGGGTCTTATAAGAGCATTCAATGCTCTGGGTGATGTAAATCAGAGAATGCCAGTTAATCTAAGGGTTACTCTCATCATTGCATATCAGGCAGTGCATGGACATTGCAATCACATATGTCCCTGTCCCTAGCTATGTAAAGAGAGGTAGTTTAAGCTAATTGCCTCATATTTAATGGGAAGATAATAGGGATACTGTCTCAGAGGATTGTGAATTAGATCAATACACATAAAGTTCTTCATCAAATCCTGGCATTTGACATTCATTCATTAATAGCTAGCTATTTTTTTTTCCTCTTCTGGAAAGTAGGTGAAAATAAATAGTGAATAGATTTGAAATGAAGATTACAAATTATACAGTTTGTACTGAGCATTAACAATGCCTTCTGTACATGTGGTCATAGATTAGAGTCTCTCTGAATAAAATTCTTTGGAATTTTAACCAATGTTACTTGTGCCTCACAAAGTGATCATGGACTTGTTCAACATGGAGACAGCATGCTCCTAATTTTATTTTTCACCCCTCCCTCAGTACTTGAAGCAAGGCAAGCAATGCTAAATGTATAAAGAATACTAGGATTATTATTTAAAGCACCATGTACCAGAAAATTGACACTGTTAAATGAAGACACAAACAACTGGTAAAGAAACTGCCCTAACAGATCTGAAACTTCCAAATGCTATACAGAGTCTCAACATCTAGATGGACAAGACCGCCCAACTGTTTGGACTTAAAGTTACATGAAAACTTATTCAGAGGAGATTTTGAAGGCAAAACTAATTTTATATATATATTTAAAAGTATTCAAAGCTCTACATTTCTAACATTTCAAATTATCACTACTATGTTATTGAAAAGAAAATGGTTTATTACTAGTAATAAGTAGTAAGGGAATCATTCTGTGGATCTTTTTAATACAATGTTGCTATTAAAATATAAATTAAAGTGCAACAAGGCATACCTATTCATTGTGTCTTCTCTTTGCTAATAGTTGTATAAAAACAACTCTTACTGATAAGATAAGGTTACACAACTTGTGGTATAAAATTCCCAAGTAAAATCAACTTTTAGTTCATTTATCTTAAATCAGTACATGTGAAGGAAGAGGCTCTGTACTCATATTCATGATTTGAAACTTTATTTCCTTTATTTCTATGCCTTTGAAATAAGATTATATTAATTTATCATGTAAGAAATACCCCTTCCTCCTGATATTTAATAAAATATCATTAAAGGTAAATGTTACTTTTTCCACTAAAATTAGGGTATAAGATTGAATGGGCATACAGTGGGCACATTTTACATTTGGAAACTCATGCTCAGTATGACGGATTTAATGTGACCAATGTGAGAGAAATGTAGCTCTCATGGCTCATTAAACCTGGCAAGTAGGAAAGTTGAGAATAGCCTTTGCATATGTTTGCAAGTAGCTGAAAGCAGGGGAAAAATCTTTTGTGTAGAAGAAAAAATGAATGCATACTTCTTTACCTAGAATTCCTACATCTAGACAAAAATTACATGATCAGTGAGAAGCTTGACAGCAAGATTCCAGCTGTTGTAAAAGGTAATTTTGTGTATAATTGACAGATATGGTGAACTCTTATTCTTTTTCCTATTTTGTGACTTTAATATTTATTGTTTGTATATAATTTTTGTTTTAGTCTCATACATAATTCTTTAATATCAATTGACCAAAACCTTATTTTATGTGCTTATTGCTCAGATGGAAAATTATTCAGTCTTCAAATTTCATTAATATTTTTTCATATTTTCTTTTAAATTATAAAATATCACTAATGCAACTTTCATTCACTGAGTCATATTTCAATCTATGATATAACTTGCAGATTTTGTTTGATGATTTAGTCTCTGAAATACTGACCTTACTGACTTTTCAGTGACTGAAATATTTATTTGCTTTTACTAAAACTCACTTGTACCAAAGTCTCTTTATCCTCATTTCTGTAACATTTTGTCTCCAAAAGCTCTCTACAATTCTCTTGGTATAGAAACATATTTATTGTATTTATAACTATTACAAGAAAACTTGAGAAAGCAACAATCATTCACTGCTCTGCTAATAATGGAGAAAGAGAAATTCTATCAGAATTTTCATTTTCTAATCAGAGCGTTGTGTTAGTACACACTTTGAGTTACTTTCATAGCAATCACTGTTAGTGTGTCTTCATAAGATATTCAAAGAAAACAGCATTGTTATATTGTTTTAAAATAACACGCAAATTGCAACTTTGTCTTGGACATAGAAGTTTCCATTTTAGATTAAATCCTTAAGAAATTAAAGTCCATGATGATGATTATTTTCAACTGCACTATTTCCCATGAATTTTAGTTGAAAGGAGCATATGGAATATAATGATTGTAGTACCTCAAACGCTTGATTTTTTTCCCATTGACAATTCACTTTGTTCAGTGAAGAATGAGAGTTAAATCGAATAAAGTTTTGTTGTCATACAGCTTCTGAAGGTGACTCTGCATTCAGTAATAAAGCAAGCTAGGCTTCTCAGTGAGTGAGCAGAGTCAAGGATTATGACTCATACATAGTTGGTGGGGCTCTATCTCTTCTTTATAAGTGTGCTTCTTTCCCATCATTGGTAATACTCATCCTCAAAATCTATTCCTAAATCTAATCCTATCACAATTCATTTTGAAAAGGAGATCATTTCAATTCTAGATGATGTGAAGTTATAATACATTATTTTTTTTTTTATCTAGACATTCTTATTCTTTTTTTTTCCTGAGACATAGTTTCTCTGTGTAGCCCTGGTTGTACTAGAACTCACTCTGTAGACTAGGCTTATCTCCAACTCACTCACGTAGATCCGCCTGCTGGGATTAAAAGCAAGTGCCACCATCACCTGCATTGTTTTTATTTTAAGAGTAAAGTTATTTTGTTGTTGTTTTAACTCTTCTCACTTGTTTTTTATTTTTGTTGCATTGCACACAAACTTAAAATTAAACAATGAAGTTAAAGGGAAATTTGTTAGGAGGATCTATGAAGATTCTCTGCCTTGCCCCTTTTGGGGAATGTACTTCATACATGGTCAAAGCACTGTAAGAGGCTTGGAAAAGTATCTAAAAGGCTTCTGCAAGAAAGCAACTTTCCCTCCTCCATTCATTGCAAGTATCTTGTCTATTCTTGTTCAGTAACCACTTTACTTGATTAAAAAAATTAATCTAAGGATTGCTAGGAATCTACCTTGGAGGAGAGAGAGTATTTTCCATATTCTGTTTCAACTTGACTTTCACACAATCCTATAGTACAATCTGTAATTATCTCTCTTTCTTGCCCAAGCAGGAAAAAAGAACAAATTTAAAATATACCCTACAGAAGAACATGGAATAAAAAAGTAGACAACATTATACATACTAATTAAATCCCAGAATGGATTTAATTCCTTCTTAGGATATTTTTTTATTCCTTTCTTTGGGAGGCAGAGACTTCTGTACAGTAATACAAACTCAGGACTGGTGAGATGGCTCAGTGTATAAAGGGCTCATTGCAAAAATGTGGAGATCATGGTTAAAGACTCCAGCACCCACATAAGTAGCAGATGAGTATGACTGCCTGCGCAAATCTCATCACATGGAAGACAGAGCCTGGGGAACTTCAGAGAAAGGTGGTTAGCTAGAGTAGCCAGGTGGGTGAGCTCTGGGTTCAACTGTGAGATCCTGTATCAATAGAAGGAAGAAACCAGTCAACAAATATGCTCAGTGTCAACTATGGTCCCTCACATGCAAAAATCACCTGAACACACATGTGTATTCACATACATGCAAACACACTTGTGTCCCATACTCCATACATGCACGCACACACACACACACACACAACACACACAAACATCAAAGAAATACAGTTCTGTCCTTATAAGAGATCATAAGGCTGATACCATGGTTGAAATATTCTTAAACTATCACAACTTTGGTAAAACAAACAAACAAACAAAAAGCAGCGTTAGGTAAATGAATTTATAAGAGAACTGAAACAAGAATACATCAGGGAGTTACTGTGTGGGATCCCTGAACCTAAGTGAATTTAACTACATGCCAATTGAGAGAGAAGGCATAAAATACGCATCTGTTTTAAGAAGTAGAGACAATGTCACCCTGCATCCCATTCTGTGCAAGGGTCCACTCTACTTTGTAAGAGCACCTTAAGCTGCAAACAAAATTGTCTGGGAACCTTATTGCTGGCATATAACAAGGCAGGGAATAAATGCATACTGGATGTCTTTGACTTTTTCCAGGCCATAAATAAGGCAAGATGTGCTGTTTAATATCCTGAGGAGAGCTAGTAACAGTGGTGTCTGGTATGTTGGCAGGAAGAGACTGAGAGGTGAAAGAAAGAAAAAGAGCAGGGAAAAGAAAGAAAAGAGAGAGAGGCACAGAGGGGGAGGGGAAGGAAAGGGACTGGGAGAAGACTAAGGAGGAGAGCAGGAAAGTGAAGAAAGAAAGAAAGAATTAGGTTAACAGGAAAATGAAGGATTTGTCTGTATGCTAACCACATAGCATTTACTACCTGTATTTTTATGGGTGCATCAAGAATAGCTAGAGCATGCACACTGTCGTCCTTTGGTATGGCTACTAGAACCAAGCCCAAACGAGAGACACAACTTCACTGTGTGAACGGGCTCTTACAATTGTCTGTTCATTTGGTTCTGATTCAATGACACTGCCAAAAAACAGTTAATTTAGATCCAGAGACAAGCAGCTACCAGGTGTCTAAGGTGTGCCCACAGGTTTGTTCATGGGGGGTTGATTGAGCTACAACCTGACCTTGTGTGGCATAGGTGTGGAAATAGCTCATTGAGAAATTTCTCCAGAAATATGTGTAAAAATTATCCGGGTAAATGGGTAAAATAAGAGAGCAAAGAAAAGGTTTTTGATGATGTGCCTGTGTTCTAAAGCATCATGGGGGAAAAATAAAACTACGGAAAGACGGTGCATCCAATATTTAAAATTATGTATGGATTTTTCCTGGATAATACATTTTAGTTTAATTTCAATTATTTACCTCTTTAGCTATTTTCATCTATTTTACATATCCTCGGTATTTATCCTGCTGCCTGGGACTTAGTAGGTGACCAATTAAATGTAATTGAAGAATGACAGAAACAAAACTGATACTCTTCATTAAGCATCTTATTTTAAGCTTAAATGTAGAAAAAAAAAATTCTCGTTATTTTTTCCTGGTTTAACCTAGCACTGATAAGATTGTTTTTTCCAGCACAGTTTGTGTTTTCCCCCTGATGCTTGCAGCACTTTGAACCTAGACCTGGGCTTTGATGATGTATAGAAAGGAAGATTCATCCTTCACTCGTTGCTGTGACTTCCCAAAGTCAGATGTACAACCCCAAGTCAAGTTAATAATGCGGAAACATTTTAGAAAAGAAAGAAACACAAACAACTTAGATTCCAGGATGAGGGTTCAACTGGGATCTCATCGTTGAGGGAAAGAAAATGCATGGAGAAACATCAGCCCAGAAGTGGAGAATGTGAAACTCAAAATTGTCCAAATTAGATTATGCAGGGTTTAGGATCAGAGAAGTCTAAGGCTGCAAGGTGTCAGAAGGGAGAAGAGAGCAGCGGGCACAAACGGTGCTGTCACAATTTGTCTACTCTCACATAGACTCCAGTCATTCCTGAAGATGCTTAGCTTGCCTGACAGTCTAGTTGGACCACAGTTACCAATTGCTTTAGAGACGAGTTTCACAGAAGCTCCCATGTGGCTTCCCTCTTGCCCCACAGTCTTGCTGGCTGCACTCTCCTGCTATACCTTGGTGCTTTTGACTTCTCTTCATTTCAATGACCATTCCTTTAATGTAGGCAATAATCCAATTAGGACAAAAGTCCTAAGCGGGCTTTCCAGAAGCTTTCTATCATGTATTCCTGGCATGTTCCCATCTTCTCAGTTTCACCTGTTATGTACTATGTATGGGTCCTTGGCAGCTAGTTCTGGGAAAGCAGGCTGTCGGAAACATAGAAGCCATCTTTGAAAGGTTGAGTTCTCTGTACTTGTCTGTATATTTGAGCACCAATTAAGCTATGACCTGTGGCCCTTTGGATAGAGTTCACCTTGATTCTTTGAAATACAATGTAGCATTCAGAAAAAAAAAAAAATTTTTTTTCTATTATAGATTCAGAAACTACTTCATAAAAAGCTGCAGCAATTATGGCAATAGCCATTATTCAGAAGCAGATCGACAGCATGAGCCTCAAATATGAAAAATTTGATGAAAAGAATAATCGTTCCCTATTATCAGAGACAATTAAAGGGACAAACCCTTACTTGTAGGAAAATTCACCATTTATCTTTCAAGCTCTCAGAAAACCTCAGAGTTTAATATTTAAATTTTAGCCAATCCCTGGCTAATTTTCTACATTTGTAGAATGTAGTTTTTTAAAACACCAGGTGCACTTAGTGATTTTGTCACCAGCACACTGCGTGCGAAGAGCCCCTTGACTGTGACCTTCGCCCTGCTGAGACAGGGTCATCTTGGGCCTTTAGGGAACAACATTCACTTTCAGCTGCAGGCTACCCTTTTCCACTTCTTTTGATTGCTTTTCTCCTTTTAAAGTAGTCAGTGCCCACCCACTCTATTGTCTGTACTTTGGAGTTTATAATGATTGGTTTCGCCACTGTTATTTTGGACAATTACATTTATCATGAGAAATTAATCCTCAAGGGATCAGTGATGCGTATTTTTCTACAGCCCACAAGAACAAAAGTATTATTCAGTCTCTGCTTGATATAAAGTGACCCCATTTACTTTGTCATTCCCCTGTTGGCAATGGTGGGGAAACTCACAATCAGTTCTCGTCCAGGAGCACAGTCACCACTGAGTCCCAGGGAACCTAGAATCTTTTGCAAGTGCTCTGTGTTCCCAATATAAGTGTAAGCAATAACATAGCTACAGGGACATGCACGACATTCATCACAGTGATGTTGCCCTGTGCAAAAAACTCTGTGGCTTCTGTTTGAGGGACAAATGTAGAATCAGAAGTTAAGATGGTCAAGTGAGATGGCTCAGTGACTAAAATGCTTCCCTAGGAAGCATGAGGTCCTGAGATCAATCCTCGGGACCCACACAAAACAATTGCATGTGATTCTACTCCTAGAACTAGAGAGTTGGTGTTGAGTAGATCCATACCATCCTTTGGCAACCCCATCTAACCTAATTGAGGAGTTTAGCCAATCACAGTGGCTGTCTCAGAAATAAAGAGGATGGTCCCTATGTCACAACACCATAGACCTTCACACACATGCACACATGGATATACACATGCAGACATGGATACACAGGAGCATACACACCCATACACACATGCACACATTGACACACGGAGGAAAACGCTAAGGGGACAGATGTGTATCATCGAAAGCTTTCCGATTTCTCTTTATGGGTGCAATTCTTTTTACACCATCTACCCTGAAAGTGATCTTCAGTCTGGAGCTGCTGATCCCATGTCTCATCCCACTGTGCTATGCTATGGAGCCTGGCCTTCCCTCCTTCCCTTCCCCCCATGACAATGTTGTCATGATGGAATGGCTGACTGATATTTTTTGGTTAGGGGTTGCTCATAACGCTGAGCACAACCAGGGTCCTGAGAACAGAGAAATGCAAGTTACAGACACTGTCTTCCAGGTGCTCAGGGACTATTAGGAAGCTGCATGATCTCAGCATCCGAAAATGAAAAATGAGTCATTCCCCTCGGGAGCTGACGAACTTTGAATTCTGAGCTCACTGTGGTGCCTAGGATTACAATTCCTGAATGTGCTGCTGAATTGGAGTGATTAGTGAGTTATTTGAGGTCCCTCAGAGACTCAGGCAAACAAAAAGAGTTAACCCTCGTTTAGGTCAAGCCTTACCTGGAATTATTTTCTGGATCTGGAAAGGTTATTTACCTGACCGATTTGTAGAGCTCTAAGTACCATTTCTCTCATCATCAGATGTTAAATTATTTATACGGTGCCATTTAGGCATTAATAAAAATTTTATTGTACTCACTCTTGTGAATTTAACACATACAAATCCATCACATCTTTCTTTATATATCCTTCCCAAACAGTAGATGTTTAGTAAATAAAACATCGCTTTTAACAAGCAAATATTGAGTAACTGTGAGCCCACGTGTGGTGGATATTTCCTTTTCTAATGTATCCTCTCTGTATTGCTAACAATCCAGTTGTTGAAAATGTGCTTATCAACCTGACTGAGCTCAAATTTGAATTCACAAACTCACTTATGACTGAGCAGGAGCTACTTAAGATTATGTGGGTTTCAGCTTGTAAAGGTCACCAATTATGTAGTGTGCAGGCAGCTTATTCAGGAAGTGTGAAAGCTAGCCAACAAACAACAGATGTCTAGGAATCACATGCTAATTGCATGGAAGAAAAATTTTTTTTGGTTATTTTTTCAAGACAGGGTTTCTCTGTTGTAACTCTGGCTGTCCTGGAACTGACTCTGTAAACCAGGCTGGCCTCGAACTCACAGAGATTTGCGTACCTCTGCCTCCCAAGTACTGGGATTAAAGTCGTGGAATTTTTCATTGAAGACACCTTAAAAATAATAGAATACCTCACTTTAGACTCCCCCCCCCCCCCAGTTCAAAAGGTGTTGAAGATTTTACATGATGACAGGGATACTCCTAAAATTAAAAGAAGGTAAACATCGAAATTGGGTTCATTAAGACTCTCAGGAGCACATTCTGTGTGTCTCTGAGTGTTGATCAATGTATCTAGGAAGTAACTGGGGCAGGAAAAAGTACTGGAGACCTACCAGAAGGGAGTCCATGAGAAATGCCTTACAAGTTTCTTCAAAATAAGAACTGAAAAAAAAAGTCACAGGATTTAAAAAAAAAAAAAAAAATTAGAGATACTTTATCTAAAATGCATCTATTTCTACATCTTTGTTTAAAAACTGTTTAAATTACCTAGTTACATACTCAATGTTACTTTCCCTTATTCAAAAAGTACTTCTTTTATCCCCAATGGCAGATATCTGCTCTTGCTTAAGGCAAAAAATTTAGCCTGTCTTAGGAAAGCTTTGATAGAGGAAAGAAAAAAGCGCTAAGCGTGTTGTTCATGTAACTTTCTAATTCTCAGGATGTGTCTTTATATTCTGCTTCACATACGTCGGAGTAAATTTTCAACTTCTTTTCTTTGCATCTCCTTTAATAGACCTAAGGTTCTATTTCCTCCTTAGCCTACGTATTTAAGAGAACAAAATGCAGTGTCTTAACCGGTAATGTATTTGACTCAGAGTTCCTGCTAGCACAGTATGTAGGTTCAGCCAGATTCAAAGCAGGATAGGTATAAATAAATAAATAAATAAATAAATAAATAAGGCAAGGGACATCACATCATTGGAAAAATGATTTGCTGTTTAGTATTTAGACCCTTATAAACTGCCTCATGTCAACCTGAGGTATCATTGTGCAATTAAAGCATTGTTCTCTGAGCAGAGCTGTCTTGGCTGCTGACGCCTCATGAACACTCAATAGCCAGACGGAATAGCACTCTAATTGCAAAGAAACAACCCAAAAGCTAGTCTTCGAAGGCAGAAAGCACTGATTTATTCATCTCACTGTCTCAGGAAGGGCAGGGTGATGTTTTATGTTGAGTGCTTTCCTGTTGGGAGATTAGAAAACTCAGGGCATGCACGCCCTGGACAGTGTGATAGCCTCTCACACTGATCACCGGGAGTGGAGGTCGTGGATCTGTGATCTTCTTCCTGACTTATTAAGGTCCCATTTGAAACCCAAATCAGTTTTGGAAACTCTCCATAGCTTCAGTCCACAATTCTGGAATTAAAGTAACTTGTTCTATGCTTCGATTTTGAATACATTCTTTTTAATCAAAAACTAAACTTTAGTGAACATTTGTAAAACAATGAGACTTTATGCAAAGCGTTAGGAAAACAGGAGAATTTTTTTTAAAAAAAATCATCGTCACTTAAGTAAATGAAGTATCCATTTCTGCTGAAGAATAGCCAGCAATTAAGACTTCTTTTTGGTTGTCTTTAAAATGGCTTTGTTTAAATTTAAATTCCCAGATGTCTTCACAGAAGACAGTAAAAGCCTAAAACAAAGGTGGGAGCTGGGCTGTGTGCAACTTTTTTAAAAATAGCAAACCCGGTTCAGCTCATTAGCGGCAGCAATGAGCATATGCCAACAATGAAAATGACTTCCTTTTACTAAGGAAACGATATAGCCTCCTTTTATTGTAAAAGAACTTTAATGCTGAACTTGGCTGTGTGAGAGAAAGTGATTTGTGAGCAAATATTTGTAGAATCACCTGTGACATTGTAGCAGAAATCACAAACGTTCTGCCAAGTATCATATAGAAATATGATAGGCTTGAATAGCCAGTCACGTAATTAAATTCACATGCTTTCTCTGTACTCCATTCTACCATGCTGGTGTGGAAGCAGCCATGGACAACATGCATAATGAAGGGTGTAGACAGTTGTGCTCAAAAAGAAAAGATTTATAGAACCAGGTGTGAGGGCTAAAACTGATTGCCAACTTGACAATTTAGAATCACCTAGAAGAGACCTCTGTGAGGGAGTTCTTAGGTTGGGTTAATGGAGGTGGATAGAGCAACTCATTGTGAGTAGCACTATTCCATGTGCTGTGGTCCAGGACGAAATATAAAAAAAAAAAAACAAATAAAAGGTGAGCTGAACACCAACATTTATTATCTCTGATTCCCAATTGCGGATTCAATGTTACACTGATGTTTATTCCTGTTTGCCGCTTCTTCTCAACTATGAGGGGCCACAGCCTTGATCTGTGAACCACAGCAAACCATTCCTCCCTTAAGTAGCTCCAGCCAAGTATTTTGTCACAACACTGAGGCAAGTAACTAATATACCAGTTGACTGGCTGGTTTTGATCTATCTGCAATAGTTTACAACTGATAAAATACTGCCTTAATAGTTCTTTACGAGCTTAAATAACATTTTTAAAGATACTTCTATTACACTCGAGGACCTTATTAGTTGGTAGAAACCAAATAAGAAACCAAATTATATAGTAGAAACCATATAATTACTTACAGGTGAACCATGGATATGTAGAAAGGCCAATGTTACACGCTGGCTGATATGAGAGCAGCCAAGTGGGATGCTGTGTACAGAAGAGATGGTAATCCTTTAAGGCTAGTGAGATATTGAAGGCCCTGGCATCTCCTGAGCAATATCTGGGTGAATAGACCCATCCCACAGAGAAAACAGCATTCTGGAACACAAGGACAGCCATGATCCACCCAACCTTGCCACAGTCCCTGGTCCCGTCACCCTTTCCTAAACTCAGGGTAAATAGTCATATGCTAGCCTTAAATACTTGGGTACTGGGGTTGGCTATTATAAAATATTGACTCTGATTTTCTTTACAACTCTTCAAACTTCACATAATTGTATGCTGCCAATCACTTGACGTTCATTAAGTTGCATTTTGCATTAATGGAACCGAAACTGAACTCTTTTATTATAGGAAGTAGTATTGCTGACTACAAAAAGGTTGGACCTAAGAACAGGTTTAAAAAATTTAAATTCAAAGACATTTTAATTTTAGAGAGAAATCAGAAGAGTACTGTATTAGTTACTACTATTGTAATAGTGACTTTTCTATTGCCGTGGTAACACGCCATGACCAAGGCAACTTAATAAAGAAAGCATTTAAGAGGCTTTAGAAGCTTAAAGTTCACAATGGTGGTAGGAACAGCTGAGAGCTCACAGCTGGATCCACAGTCACTAGGAAAGGAATGCACCAGGAGTGATGAGAGTCTTCTGAAGCCTCAAGCCCACTCCCAGAGAAGCACTTCCTCCAACAAGGCCAGCCCTCCTAATCCTTTCCCAAATAATTCCAGCAACTGGAGCCAAGTTTTTAAATACAGGAGCTAATAGGGGTCTTTCTCTTTCAAACCACTACAATGATTTATAAAAGGTTTTGATAACAGGGCAGGGAAGCTAACTCAGTGGGTGAAGTACCTGTCATTCATGTGAGTTTGGATCCCCAGAACCTATATGAAGTTGGGTGCTGTAGCACATGGCTTTAATCCCAGCACAGGATAGAAGTCAGAAACAGCTGGATTCCCAGGAAAGCTCATGAGGCCAGAGAGGCTACAAGCAGTCATGAATACACTCTGTTCTGGCTGTAGAGAAACACCACATGATGCTTGAATACATTTTGTTCAGATGGAAGGTAATTAAGAAACAATTATAAAAAGCATGCTAACAGGTACCTGGTATTGCAAAGGACCAATACTTTGGAGTACAAATGCAGTGCCATGCATGTGAATATACCTTTTGTGAGGGTCTTAGAAACTTATCTGCATGAACAGCCTTCAGCCTTCCAAGCATCTCCATCAAAACATCGTCAAATTTCTTCAGAAGTAATCCCGCAAATCAGTCCTGCTTCTTGTGCACCACATGGAATGGTACAGGAGAATTAAGTGCATAGGAAGAAATAAAAGATGAGACATTAGAAGACCTCAAATAGCTAGCATAGGCTTTGTTTAATTCCAGAAAAGCATGTCCCTATGTCTGTCTATGTCATGATCAGGACACAGGACACAGTTACTCAATGATCAGAGTTCAAGAGAATGCAGATAACATGCTTCAGGCTGAGGATTTTGTAGCTAAAGCTAGGGAAGGGGGAGGAAGGGCTTGTTAGGGGCAGGCTGGGGAAGTTAGCTGTTCTGCATAGATAAGCAGTTCTTCAGGGACTACAAGACCTCTTGTACCTGTTTGTAACAATTGGGTCACAGGATTAGGAAACTGAGAACTGGTTTCTGGGAACTTTGACTTCAGTTTCAGGCCTTGGCTTTGTTCAGTGGAGGAATCTTTACCCACATGGTACATTTTAAAATCTTCTCTAGAGGTTGGGAAAAAAAAAAAAAACCCACAGAATTTAACTGAGAAATATTTTACATTTAACCTTGGATTCATTTAAATCTATGTTGAGACGATATCTCTAAGCTGAAAGTTTCTTCTAGCTATGGATATATATATATACTGTGACTACATGTAATGAGATAAAGGGGTGTATTTTAGATAGATTTTGAGGAAGAAATGACAGGATGTGTTACAGTGTCATGTTTCAAACTACTTTTTAAACAAGTGTTTATACTCTCAGACCCATGACACTGTCAACCTTGGTCATTGAGGCTTCTTTTTGTAATGCACAGGAATTGATGCTGAAATGAAGAAACTGGTCAAAGTACTGAGAATAGGAAGCTGAGTATTCAGCCCTGAATTGGACATCTTCCTCAATACCCCATATCCCCAAGGTTGCTTGAGCCAGAAATACTGAAGGGGAGCCAGAAATACTGAAAGATACAGAATATGGGGTGAAATGCTGCAAAATGCAAACCTCTGGGCTTGATATGGCTATTGTGTGCATGAAATCAAGCCAGCTGTAGTTATCTGAACAAGACCTATCCAGCCAAAATTCTCACATAGATGGGAGAGGTCTCTCTAAAACCCATCTGTTAATGAAGAGTTATTAGCCAGTTGATATTTTCTGGGACAGGGAAAAGACCTTTGTTTTGCCTGGTTTCTTAGTTTATGGCCACAGGACCAATATACGCATACACACATGATTCAATTTAAAAGCATTAATTGGACTTAAAAGGCTATCTAAAAAAAATTAAAAAGATGTTAGGGAGAATTTGGGGGAGAAAAATGGGGGATGGTTATGATCCTGCTTCGTTGTATATATGTACAGAATTCTTAAGGCAAATATATTTATATATATATATATATATATATACACACACACACACACACATATATATATGTATGTATATATATATACACACACATACATACATACATATATATAATATAATGTCTTAATATATATAAGACGGCTTATATATATACATATCTTATATATATGTATCTATCTTATATGTATATATAATATATATAAGATGTCTTATACATGTACATATAATGTCTTATATATTATATATGTATATATAGAGAGAGAGTCAGAGACAGATTCTCCCTCCCCCAGCATCATCCATCAAGTACCAACAATTCCTCAACTTCAAGCCAAAGTTCTAAAGTACACTTTGTTTCATCTTATTTCCTCCATCTCCCACTAACCATGTATTACTTTTGTGGCTGGATTCCATAATTTCTGTTCCCTAGAAAGCCTCTATGAAGTGCTACCTTGAGCCACTTGTGTTATAACACTGATGGAGACATCTGGCACTTTGCTAATGATGGAGGCATTGGGCACTTGAGAATCTTCGCTAGCTCTGAAAATAATATCTACTTAAGTCCAAATAGGAGCAATCCCAATTGTCCTAGTCTTAGCGTGGCCTGTACAGATAGAACAAGAAGAGGTATTGTGATGACATGATAGATAAAGTATTATAGTTTTTTGGAGCACAAGCTATCTCTATCCAGAACTGCTTGGAATGAACCTCATTAGTAGAGTAGTTGAATTACTTGTGTGTGACCCCAAGTGCAATTTCTAGCTCTGAAAATAAAATGTATCCCCTCAAGGGTTGCAAATCTTACCTGGATGGCTTTTTGCTCATGCAACTACTCTTGTAGATTTCTGAGGAGACTCTGCCCTGCCCAGCTGGTCAGAGTGTTCTAGAACCCTGTAGAAATATATTCAAATATTCTCCCAACATATTCAAATGATAATATGTATTAAATATCTGTAGTGTGCTCACCATTGGAAAGGCTTCCCTGTGAGGAGGAATGAAAAGGCATGCTCAATCTTAGAATTATGTAAGTATGGGTGATAGATATATCTTAGAAAAACTTGAGGTCAGTATGCAAACATTTCCTAGTTCATCTGGACTACTAAAACAGGATGCCCTAGGAAGGTAGTGCTAAAAGAAAAAATGTATTTCTTGAGGTTCTGGAGGCTGGGAAGTCCAAAACATGGTGACAGTATGACTTTAAGTGGAGACTCTTTTCTGGTGAGGAAACTGCTGTAGAGGAACCTACTGTTTTGCCTTCACAGAGTAGATAAACCAAAAGTCTCAACAGCCAGCCTTTTAAAGGCATTCATCTCAATCTTGAGGGTCTTTGTAAATTCCAAATTTGATTGAGAATAAAACCACCACAATTGAGCCAACTTTGAAGTAAGCAAGCTTTAATTAAATTAATCAAATACTGTCCAGGAGAACTCTGACCAGGTCCATTCTGAGGAGTGAACCTGCCACATCCAGAGCTCCCACAGAATGGCACAGGTGCTTAAAAAGGCAGAATCCATAAATCTACATACTTCCCACCAGGTCCAATCAGTGGCAAGCATTTATCCTGATGTACCTCCCTTGTGGGTTATCTCCTGCCTACAAGTGACCAAGCACATCTGGGGCATTTGGAGCACATCCAGTGCAGTAGAGTCAACTAAATGGGATCTAGACTCTCCTTATCCAACATGGACAAGGAAGATTCAGGACTATCTCATCTGAACTACCCCACCTAGCACTCCAGGAAGTTATGTCCTTGTTTCATAGATTTCTTAGACAGAGTAATTGAAATTTAAAACATAACTTTTGCTCTCACATCTGTCCTTGTGACTTACTTGTTTTTCAAAGCCTGCATTGTCAACATAATTGCTTTGGGGCCAGAAAGTCACTGTATGAATTGAGGGGGTAGGAAGGACTCAGACCACATGTCGAGGGTTATATAAGATAGCCTATGGAATTCTATACATTAGCACCAAAAGATTAATTTATCTGCCTACTTTAATGTTGTAACTAGAATTAGATATTTTAATTTCCATGTCTTTCCCAATATATACTATTTTATGTCTTGGCTTGAATTTTCTCAGTGTATAGATTTGGCATCCAGTTTTTGAGAGGGTTAGCAATCTAATACTAATAATATTTGAAAGGAAAATTATTATCCCCAATAAATTAACAGGTAGCATATTTGAAGCCACATATCAGGTTAAGAAATATGGCCTTATTCACTCTATAATAATCCAAATTGCTTTTTTTGTGTACATTTTAGTAGTAATAGTATATGCCATCCATATGCCATCCATATATCTATTTCATTCTAAATAGAATTATATCTGGAATTAAAATCAATATGTAAATGTTCATCTACTTAAAATATTATTGTAGCAAGAGAACAAAATGTAAATACAAATTTTCCATTTGTCTTACATTTTAATTACCATTAATGTCTCTCATATATTTCACTATATTTATAAACTGTAAGACATAAGGCAAGATAATATCTCACCTGTATAGCAACCATGCCAGTGTTTATGATCATGTAAAGCATGTAATATGAGCTATTGATCTGCAGAAATACAATTGTGACCTTGTTATGACATGTGAAGTTAGTGTAGATTCAGACTCTGAGAAGCTAATCTCAGAGATCCTCTTTCAAGTTTTCAACAATGTTGAGTCATACACCTTAGTCATGGGTGGTCTATCAAGTATACTTGTGGTGTTTTAAAAGGCTTCTTTGAGGGCCAGGTATGATAGAATACACACCTTTAGTCCCAGAAAGGCAGCTACCTGTATGAGGCCAGCCTGGTCTACATAGTGAGTTCTAGGCCAGCCAGGGCTACATAGTGATATCCTTTCTCAAACAACAACAACAAATCAAAAGTACAAACATACAAAAAAGAAATAAAGAAAGGAAGGACAAATTTTCAACAAATTTTAGACAGTTTCTTAAAACATCCTTAATGTTTGGAAGCCTTACATTAATAAACTTGAAAATGATCACAGTAGATCAAGCTATGAGATGTTAGGGCAAGCCGGGCGGGTTTCTAAGGAACCACGAGACACGGACCGCTGTAACATACATGAGGCATTTATTGATTACCGGCGGCGCGTCCGGGTCCCGCCTATCCCACGCAGGAGATGAGCATGGCGGGCCCCGATCCCTTCCCCGCCAGCCCTTTTATCGGGTTAGGGCAAAGGGGTCTGGGGATGGGGGCTCGTGCAGCTGATTGGCTCCGAGTTCTCTATGTTAGACTAATTGGTCGGGAGTTTCGCGCGCTGGGATCCAGGGGGGGCGTGGTCAACCTGTGCCCTTGGACTAGCCCCTTGGGACATTCCCCAGCTCCTGCTGATAAGCTTAATGGTCATTTCCCTGTGGGTGGGGAGGAGACTGAAGAGTACTGTTAATGGCCGTACTTGGGAAGGCATTTCCCCCTATATGTGATTGCATTTCTATGTTTCATATTTCTTAAACCCTTTCAGAGAGAAAAATCTAACTGGCATCACTTTCCTGCTTCATCTGTGCTGTAGTCGCTGTAAGTCACACGTGTCATCCAGATAGAGAAATGGATTAAATATATGTTGCTCACTGCTGCACTGTCTGGCCTGCTAGCATGCAATCACGTGTTGTTATTTAAATTTAAATTGAAAAATAAGATAAAATTAAGATTGTAACTTCCCAGTCATATGGAACATAACTCAAGTGCTCAGTGCCCTCTGTGGTTGGTGACAACACATGGACAGGGCAGATGTGCAGGGTAGACTTCTTCCATCACTGAAGGTCCTGGGCCTGAACTGATATAAGATGTAAGGTGCATTCTCTCTTGTATTTTTACTTAGTAAAAAGATAGGAAGTGCAGTGTAACACCATTATAGAAACATTTATTTTAAATTTATTAAAACACCAAGATAGAAAAATCTATTTTAAGATTGGAAAACAGGAAATGTTTGATCAATACCATCATGGGAAGTATTACAAAAACCGCTATGTGAGACTTCATGGAAACTCTGATTTTGTTTAAAAGCCATAGCAATCAGGTACACTGATATGGCCCTGTATTCTCAGGTACTTGGAAAGCTGATGCAAGAGGATTGTTTATACTCAGCAGTTTGCAACCAGCCTTGGTCACATTGTAGAAAAATATTGTATGGTATGTGATTATCCATAGCTTACTTCAACTTACCCTCAATATTTAGGGCAATCTGTAGTGACAGACTTGGTGAGTTAATTTCCTGTAACCTTCTCATCTTCTCTTCAGTGGCTTCATTTGTGTCATTTTAAGGTGATTAACTTCATCTGCATCTCCAAGGAGAGCTTCCCTTCTTGGAAACCTTGCCCATAAGCCCAGCTTCCTTGCTACTAGGAGGGCTTCATGAAAAAGCATTTAACTTAGATGGGGGGGGGGGGTCTAACTCTGAGTCATTTCCTTGCCTACTTGCTGGGTGATTCACAATTTGGCTCTGGCCTAATTAGACTTAGACAAAAGGAAGTTCAGCATTGTTTTATGATCATGAAAAATCACTTCTTAATATTCTCTGGACGGTTGGATGTGTGGATTGAGGCTCGAAACCAAAATGGTCATTTTGCTATCCTGGAAAATGTTGACTTGAGGATGGAGACATTGGAGCTGTACAGGAGAAAAGCAGAGTCTTACGAAAATTGAATTAGACCCCAAGAAATCCACATACAAAATATGCACCAGCACTGAGCCCTTTGGGAATTATTCATCAAGCTTTGTAGTTAAATTTTGAGTTAGAATTTTTATAATGTGATGATGAAGTTACTCTGATACTTTTTACTATTTGTAGGCTTACAAATCATCACTATACAGATAAGTACCAAATGACATCTAAATGTGTGGCAAAGGTATTACCCTAGCTCCCTTTCTATTGTGGTAAACATGATCAAAAGCAGCCTCAGGAGGAAAGGACTTATTGGGGACCAATTCTGAATCACAATCCATCATGAAAGGAAGTCAAGAACTCAAGGTAGGAACTCAGAAGCAGAAATGGAAGCAGAGACATGGAGAAACTGTGTTTACCTGTTTGTTCCCCATGGCTTACTCAGCTACCTTCCTTGACATGAACCCATGGCCACCTGCCCAGGGATGTGACGACCCAAGATGGACTGGGGTCTCCCACTTCAATCTTCAATCAATAAACTGTCCGACAGTCTTGCCTACAGGCCAAACTGATGGAGGCATTTACTCAGCTGTGGTTCCCTCTTCCTGAATGACCCTAGTTTTGTCAAGTTGACAAAAAACTAACCATCACAACATGCACGCATGCATGCATAGCATAACTGATTAGACTTGGTGAGTTATTGTTTTAAAAGAAGGACATGAAATTGAGAGAGAAGTGTTAGTAAGCCAGGGGATTTCAGAGTTCACATTAGTATAAACTGAAGATCGTGCTGTGCTCTAAGAGGGCAGCTTCTAGTTGAATGTGAACTTGTATTTGGAATTAAGGTATTTATTTATGTTAAAAAGTATCCAATCATAATTACTGCATTTATATTTGCATATTCAGTAGTATTCACATCTTATTATAATGTTAATCATTCAATCATGTCATTGGGTATCATTATGTTCCCTAAGGTCTTTCTATGCATGTCTGTGCTATCCTTCCTATTCCCCTAACACAGTCACCCTTCTTTGCCTTCTTTCATTCACTCTTCCTCTGGGCCCTGCTTCTGTAGTCAGTTTTCACACCTTCTATTATTATATTGACCTTTATGGTAAATTTTAGTTTTTAGTTGTGAGCAATCAGTACAGGCACTGATACTTATCTATGTTTCAGTCTGGCAAATTTAAATACAGCATGCTAAGTTGAATTGCTTTAGTGTTACATGTGTGTATTTGTTTTTTATAGCTGACCACTGGGTATAATAGATAAACAATTAGAGGATTCATCCCTTAGGAAGAATAATTCTCCCTTATGAACAGGTATGCATTATTTGTAGCTCTTCATTTAGTGATTGTGCTCTACCCATGTTGGCATGCCACCTGGTAGTGTCATTCAGGTCTTGTTTAGGCAGCCATATTGTTGAGATTTCATGGGTGTAACTTAACTGTCAAAACATTAAGACAGTCTCACAGCAGACTTTCTTAGACTCGCCCTGCTCTCTTTCCTGTGGGGTCCCTAAACTATAGGTTTAGCCGTTGTGTTGTAGAGTCACCAGTTGCTGTTGGAGACCTCACAGTACCTTGCTTCTGCATTTTGACCTGTTGTGGCTTTCTGTAATGGTCCCTGAGAAAGGAAGCTCCTTCACTGTGTGTGGGTTTTTGCTGTTTTGTTTGTTTGTTTTTAATAATATTCATTCTTTCTGGGGTGAGATAGAAGCTCAAGTAGTTTGTTCTGTTTGCTTTTTGTTTGTGTGCATTGTTTACTCATGCGCAGAGATAGATGTAGGTACGTTTTAAAGTTCAGAGCCTGCTCATTTGGAGGCCAAAAGTCAGCATTAATTTCTCTATATATTGCCTACCTATTTCTCAAAACAAGGTCTCTTATTGAACCTGGAACTCAATAATTCAACTATTTTGGCTGGCCAATGAGTTCCAGGGATCATTCTGTTCCTGCTTTTCCTACCCCTCAGGGATGGACTTTTATGTGGTGTAGGGGATCTGGACTCAGGTTTTCATATTTGAACAAATTTAATGGTTAGTTCTGATACAATTTGATGAGCTCTAAAGCCATTTAGGATACATTTCTCTGGGAAAGCTTGTAAGGAAATACATGGATTAGGTTAAGTGAGGTAAGAAAATCTGCCCACTGTGGACAGCACATTTCTATGGGTTGAATAAAAAGGAGAAAGGAAGTTGTTCATTCATTGATCTCTGTCTCCTGATTGTTCATACTACAGGACCACCAGTTGTGATACCCATTGCCTCCTGCTACTCCTAACATGACCCAAGTCATGATATCTGCAAGTTGTGGCCTAAATAAACCTTCAGTCTTTAACTAGCTTTTGTCAGGTAATTTCATATCAATGAGACAAGTGACTTATTCACAGCAAGCATTTTAGAACTGATCCATCTCTCTGCCCCCCTCAGAGTAGATTTGATTCACAATTTCATGAGGGCTAAAGATGGTGAGCATATCTTTCCATGTTTGTATTCCTTTTTTTTAGTACAGTCCGCTCAGGAAATCAATGTCTTTTGAGGATCATAGTGGAGCAATAGCTGAGAGTGTTTGTTCTTTCAGCAGGCACCCAGCAAGGAACAGAGGCAACAAATCTCCAGATGAAACTGGAGATTATCCTCATTTTCTAGCTAATATCAGAACTCTTTCTTTATTAAGGCACCAGAGCACACATTAGGATTCCTAAGCCATTGTAGGGACACAGTTTATGTTCCCTTTAAAAGACACATGTGCATAGAAATAGAAGCTCGAAAATACTATTTGAAGGTGTGTGGTAACATGCAACAGAGAAAATACATTTTTTTATCAGTAAGACTCAGTGAAAAAAGAGGAATGTGGAAGGGATAACAGTGTAGGTGAGGAAATTGCTAACCTTTCATGACACAGAGCCCACCGCTACAGGTCTAATGGCATGGGTTAAAAAGTTTGTACATAATACTAACAGGACACAGCATTATTGACACAAATAGCCAGAATCTGAAAACAGGAGTTCCTAAAATATTGTTTAAGATATGGAAATGAGTTAGTTCAAGTGGTAAACACAAATGAAAAGCCACAAAGGACAGAAAGGAGGGAACAATCGTTTAGGACTTAACGGAACTTTTTCATGGAGAAATGAGTAAAGAATGCTTCTTTAGGTATACAGCTTTGTTGGCATCCACATGCTTACTCGTACATACATATACATACAAATGCATATATGCACATGCACATATATAAACACACATTCAAATGGACACATATATATGTATACACACATATATGCATACACATTCAAGCACATACACCTATAGACATGCATACATACACAGCAGGAAGGAAAGAAACAAAGAGCTGATAGGTTCATGAGTGAATGGCACTTCAGAATGAGTAGGAAACTGGAGGAACACAAACATAAGAGAATACTAACAGTTAAGAATCCCGGAGGGAAAAAGGATATCACTATATAAGGGATCATACATCTGTCATGGGTAAGGAGGACTCAGGCATGGTTCTCTGTCTTTAGAGACGTATTAATCTTTCAGTCACAGATGAACACTGGATGAAAAGATGATGGTGGACAAAGTACTGAGAACACAGCCCAGAGTGTTGCGCATACGGACATGGTTTCCCCGTAGTGGATTTGGAAACAAACTCTTAGGTGCCATGCATTACACAGGTAGTGCTTTTGTTTTTGTTTGTTTGCTTTTGTTTATTGAGACAGGATTTCTCTATTGTAACTCTAGTTGTCCTGTAACTCACTCTGTACACCCGGCTGGCCTTGAACTCACAAAGATCCTCCTGCCTCTACCTCCCGAGTGCTGGGCATGTACCACCACCACCTGGCTCAGGTAGTGCATTTTACATGTTTGATTTTTAAATGTACCCATGTGCTTACTCTATGGGGTTAGGGTAATCTGCAATTGTCAGTCATTCCAGGGACTTTTCTTCTCTCCCTTCAGCATTTCTGGGCTTCAGAATTTCACATTGCTGCTGTCGGACTGTAGGTAGATATGGAAGAGAGATGAGTAATGTAACTCCAGTATAAGGATTTCTGTGAGGCCACATGCACTGGGCATTGTTTTACAAAAATGACTGGGCAGTGTGCAAAGAAACTGCAGATTATTTTTTGCTGCCCGATAAGATAGGCATAAGTATAGAAAAATGCTTAAGGAGATAAAGCACAAAGACCAATTCCTTGCCTGTTTCCTATTGAAGAGTAATATCTCAGAGCAGGGTGTTGGCTAAGCACATGGGCCCGTGTATACCTCACCAAACTGTTAATCTGTATTTTACTTCTTTCTGCTCAGTAGCTCAGAATCTTCTTGGAAATCTAGGCTACTTAAAAATTTCAGCTATCTTTGCATAATCAGAGCAGACTTGCTGCATGGTAGGACTGCCAGTTCAGCTGTCTACCTACACTGACATCCAGGAAAGGTCCTTCCCAGAAGACCACCTACAGCCCAGCATGACCCAGATTGCACACCAAGGGCTCAGGCTGACAGTCATCAGCCTCAGACCTCTTTCTATTGCACCAGGAGAGACAGTCATTTTACGAATTCTGATGGATCACCTAGAAGTGATAAGTCTCACACAAATTAGGGAAATTCAAAGTGTTTTTTTTTTTTTTCCTTCTGATGTAACCACATAAACTCTATGACAGAACATAAATAAAGCTGACAAATTAGTTCAGTGGATAAAAGCACTTGCCATGCAAGCATGAGAACCTGACTTCAACCCCCAGAATACGCATAAAAAGCTGAATATTGTAGTGACAAGAATTGGTAATCCCAGCACTGTTACAGTAAGATGAGAGGTAGAGATAGGAGCACCATCACCCTGATGCTCCAGGGGCAGCTAGCAAGGAGATGCAGCATAGCAGAAACAAGAGGAATATTAACTCAACAAGGTGGAAGCAGAGAACCAACTCCACACAAGCGGTCCTCTGACCTCCACTTGGTTGCCATGGCATATACAGTAACACACACACACGCACACACACACACACACACACACACCACATGCTCAAATGTATGCACACATGTACACATAGCTCTTGGCTATGGTGTCTATGGCTGTGCTATGAAAAGTACAGACTTCCTGCATGGGTGGATCTTCCTTTCTTACTTCCAACAGCACACCCTTTTATAGGTCTCTTCTTCTCAGGATAATGTCTGCAGTGACTGCATAAAGTACACATTCACACTGTGTAAAAATTAGCCCTTACAAACTAGTGAGATTTGTGCAAATGGCTGTGTCATTAGAATAGTATCTTCCTCCTCTGTATTGTTTCTACAAATTTTAGTCTAGAAAGCAGATATCACTTTCCTTGCCAGATAAATGTTTGCTATGGCTCAGCATACTCTACAACAAAAACTATTACTTTAGCAAAGATTGCAATAAAGAAAGAGCCAGGGAAGAGGCACACATGCACACATGATTGAGAATCAACATGGACAGGGCTGGCAAAATGCTTTAGCTGGCAAAGGTGCTTACCAGGAGCCTAAACACTTTTTTGATCCTAAAGATAGTCTAGATAACCCACTCCCATATTTGGTCTTCTTGTATGGGACCTGGATTGAGTTTTGAACACTACATGGCATCTCATGTCTGTAACTCCAGTTCTGGGGCATGGTGTGGAGTGGCATTGGGGTAGAGAGGATGGTGCCTATTTTTGGTCTCTATAGGCACTGCATGTGCAGAGTGTGCATAATACATGCAGGCAAATAACACATACACACATATGTATACATACATATATGTATAAATATATGTATATACATATATACACATTTATATGTATATATGTTTATATATACACATATATGTGTGTACCTATATATACATATATATAATAAATTTTAATATTCCCAATTTAAAAAAAATGAAAATAAAATAGTCTATTTAAAAACCAATGAGACTGATTGCCTCTCCCAATCGATATTTTTATTTGTTTTTTAGCGATGGTTATTAGAGCTTATTTTATTTTTTAATCATTCCTGTGACATAAAGCATTTGGAAAGAAAGTATGACCTATCGCTAAATTGCACACACTCAATTAAGATTCGAGTTAATAAAAATATGTTTTGAAAAACATTTAGAGAAAAATTGCACATGTTCATTTAGCATAGGAATTAATAAAGTACATTTCTGAAGTACATTGAATAAAGGTGGCATTCTGGCCTATGTAATATTTTTCATATAACCATAGATACTCGGATTTTTGTGTATGCAAGTTTTCTTCCATTATTTATTCTAATGAAACTTCAGGAAATGATCCCAGGTCAGCTCCAAAGTAGAGACATGTTCAGATCTACTATTATAAAGGATTCTTGGAGACCTCAAAGATCAGTCAGGCAATGGCCAGCCACCAAATGGAAAGGCCATTTCTTCATGTGTGCATGTGGCTGAGACTGTGGGATGATGCTGTGTGTCAGACCTCTCCATGTTCTTTTAGATGCCACTAGCTCAATCTCTGCAGGCAATGGACCATAAGATACTTATGTTTCTTCTGCTTGGCTTCATGCTTGATGCTTCTGATCAGACACCACGTTTCGTTTCCAATATCACAGATGACAGAGTAAAATGTGGAATGTGTCGCTGCAAATGTCAAAAGGTTCAGAGAAGAAAAGACAGCTCTACCTCTGTGGCTAGATTACAATTTGAAAATAAATGTGCATTTCCAACTCTTTGTCCTTGTTTAAGTCCTGTCTCTCTGATATCTGTCTGTCACCACCTGTACTTGTCTGGGGGTCATTTGCATAGAATGCTAAAAGGAAAAATAATAAGGAGAGGAGAGCCTGGCAGTGTTTCAATCACCTATATCATTATTCTATGGTATTCAAAGTTCACTGCTAACATAATATACACTAGTAGTTGCATTTGGTTATTACCCTCTTGAAAGAATACATGGATTAAATTGTCATGCTAGAAGGAAAACTTCCAACTCCTACATCAGGCAGCTTATCCACAATTAGTAATGAATCACTTAGGGGAAAATATTCCTGCAAATGTCTCATAAGTGTATACTTTCTTTTGAATGCTCAGACTAACTGTTGTCAAACTCTGATATATAGAAAATAATACACTTCTAGATAACTCTAATAATACAGACGCTTTCTGTATCTGACTAGGTGTAATGTTTGAGTGACACTGACCATAGAGTCTGAATTTAATTTCCCCAGTCATTCCCATTCAGGCAACCTGCTATGTCCTGCTATTTATATATATGAAAATGAGAGAAAATTAGAAACCAGGTACTGGAGAGCTGGCACAGTGGTTGAGAACAGAGAACCCAAGTGTGGTACTCAGCACTCACACTCCTCTAAGTCCCATTCCAGGGCATCTGGCATCTTCTTTTGGATGTCACTAGCAAGTGACACTGCACTCACAAGTACACATACCCACTCCTAGCATTACGCATACACACAGCACTTTGACAATTAAGAAGAAATCTTAGGAAATCACATACCAAATGAATGAATAAAACATTTAAAATAAAAGCAAAATAAGATACGTTTATAGACATGAAGGAAAAATTATCTCTGTCTTGTTGGCTTGCCTCTAATGCTTTCCCTTACTATCTCTGTGCACACTTGACTTCTCAAATACATGCACCCTCTGTATCACACCTGGGTTTTCCATCTTCAGGATAAGGCAGAGTCTGGACAGGTATGTCCATAATGAGCATAGTGGCTTCAGCAGGTGTCCCCTTTGGCACACTGACAAGTTAAAAAATATGACACGTTTGAATTTGCTCCAAGAAATTATCTCTCTAGTAGGTCAGAGCTGGGAAGGGAATTTGTTTCCATTCCATAACATAGAGTGAAGGGGCTGATTAACAACTTAGAAGAAGTGACAAGAACAGATATTTGACCTCAAATATTACGAATGGTGAACCTGGGAGTTGTTTCCTTTGGTAATCACTGTCTCTTACAAATAAAAGGAAGAATTACAAACAATTAGCAAGTGGCACATAAAATAAACTGCTTTATTCTTTTGTTTCTTTTTTTAGTCAGATTCTTTCTTGTTTTGCTCTCTCTGATTATATTTTTAAAATTTTAACTTGCTTTTCACTATTTATTTTACCTTTTTCCTCTTTTGAGTATATTTTCTATTTTATCTCTTTAAAATTTTTCCATTTATTTGTATTTTTTTTTGTTGTTGTTGTTGTTTCTTTCTGTCTTTTGAGCATCCTCGGCTGGTCTGGAATCTTACTATTCTGTGGTTTCTCTTCTTGTAGCTTCTTGTTGTGTGTCATCGAAATGAAAACTGGCTTCTAACTTAGGCATGGCACATGGAGATGCCGTCTCAGAGACTTTGACGGTCTACAGTTGTTGTTAACAGGATGAGATCCAGACTCTTGCCTCTGAGCATGTTGGTGGGAGGTGATCTTGAAAGGCTAATTGAGGTAGGAAGACCCACCTACGGTGAATGACTCTGTTCACTGGGTAAGAATTCTGGACTGTGTGAAAAAGAGAAAGCAAGCTGAACATAAGCATTCATCATTCACCACTGTCTGCTTCTGGTGGTAGATGCAATGTGTCCAGCTGCCTCTGGTTCCTGCTTCTGTGGCTTCTCTACCCTGATGGGCTATTCCCTGTGAGTCAAAATAAGCCGTTTCTCCCTTACATTGCTTTTTTCAGAGTATTTTGTCACAGCAAAGAAAAACCAAGTGATAAAGATAGAGACAACGGTACAGTCTGACAAGAAAGAGACAATAATAGTATTGGGTAAACAAGTGCCCTGTGATTGTGTGACTGGAATTCCCCCTTTCTCCCAGTGGTGTGATTTGAATAGCTCCATGATCTCATTAAGTTCATTTCTTTGTGTATTTACATCACTTACATTGTATTTTGTCTTCATGAAAAGACCCAGCATCCTTTGAGTCCCTCCGGCTCTCCCATTATCCCCCAACTTTGGCTGGCTGTGCAAGTCCTATAAATCAGTATTACTTTCTGACAATTGTGCATGCCATCAGCTAAATGTAATGCTTTAGAAATACAAGCACAATCCATTTTAAGTAGGCATTTAATTTGAGTGGAATTTGCATTTGACAGTCCCAATTCATGTGTTCCAACATCTGAGTGAAACTGCCCTCTTTGAGCTCTAATGAAATGAATATAACGAAATTAACCTTTTGCCACAAAAACACACTATTGGAGACGAAAGCTTTCACACTGTTTTCAACCAGCTCTGTGTAGTTATAATAGACTTAGTACTCCCACATTAATTCACGGAGTGATGAAAGTGCTTATGAAAAGGAGAATGTAAACACCAGGCTTCCTTAATTATCCTGTGAAGTGCCTTCAGTAAGTGTGACAGGGACCTGGACCTCCAGCGCGTTACTGCATTTAAAAGTATATACTAAGTAGTGATATATCAGAAATTCACAAAGCACCTGACTAGAAAGGAGCTTGTGTGTGGGGGTGGGGGATTCATAAAATTTACCATCTTAATTATTCTTCACTTGAATTTTTCAGCCAATTAGTTACTATATTTTTTAAAAAATGTATCTAGTGAAGTTAACCACAAGCAGAGCCAACATGCTATTCATAAATTGATTCTTCTTTGAAATTAGTAGAAATAATTAATATATAGGATTAAGATATTTAAGTTCTAAGTATTTTAACAGTTTGGACAGTATGAAAGGTATCAAGCAATGTGATTCACCAAACATCAACTGCTAAAACAACAGTATACAAAACCTGATTAAAAATCTTGAGTCGTTCTTTTAAGAAGAAAAAAAGAATGTTTTGAGTAGATACTTTTCTGAATCATGTTCTTTTCTTCACCCACTCAGGGAACAGGGCCTATTGTAGTCTAACGTCTATGATTTGCTACACAGCTGAGCTGAGGTGACCTTGAACATCTGATCTTTTTATTTCAACATCCCAGTGCTGGAGCAAGTACCGTTATGCTTGGATTCAAATAACACCAGAGATGAACTCAGGGCCTCATTCAAGTGAGGAAAATAATCTAGCAGTCAATCTGCATCCCTACCCCTGCACAATTTTACTAACATAATTTTTAAAGCTACTTTTACTCTTCCTTTGTCTGACCAGCTCTCATCACTAACTGACAGCAATTTTGTAAATGAAGTTTTTTTTTCATTGCAGAAAGAGCTTCAGAGACCTCTTCTATTTGAAGAAATCTTACTCCACCGTGGAAGAAAACAGTGCTTACATTGTAGTGCAGCATTTTGTTGCTACAAAGCTCAGCATTTAGAAGTGTCAGTCACCTGGGTAGAGATTCCTGACCCTTGGTACCACCCCTCAGAGGAACTGATTGATTAGGTTCAGGAGGCCGTGTAGTTTACGCAGTTTTTGTTTCTAATGATATTGAAGGTGCTGGGCTTCTGGGAACCATGACACCCAAGTGGCTTTAAGGATGCTTGCTGATCATGCTGACACACAGACAGAATCCTAGGTCAGTTTGTGGAGAGGAAGTTCATTGATGTCAAATGTCCCTGGGGCTGAGCATTTTCATTCACTGGCTCTGGAGTATGCTATACTGCTTTCTATTTCAGCAATTATAAGAGATATAATTCATCACATATCAGGGAAATATTTTAGGTAGTATTTAGTAAGTTCTTAACAAGGATCCTGGAGATTAAGTCAATTAAGGTGGCAGTTTTGTTTCTGTGTAGAACAGTTGAATGAAAAGTTAAAATACCAGGGAGTTCTTTTATTATTACCATTTGTATGCTATGATCTAATAACCATCAAATATTTCATTCTGTGAGTATTGTTCCAAATTGTACTTTTTGCATTGCACTAATGCTTTTATTTAGAATTTGTTGTAGGTGATTTATTTTTTATTTTTTATTTTATCACTATGTATTATTATTAGAAAATGCACGAATCAATACTTATTGCACCTACTTTTATTCTGTCTGGGGGAATAAAGGTTACCATATTTTATATTAAAAGTTAAGTAGAAGCAAGTGAAAATAACAATACTTATCTCTAACTATGTCAAATTCCTGATTGACAATTTGTATAGTGTTTTAAGTCAATAGTGTTACAGTGGTAAAGTTGGACTAATTGAAATTATGACTTGGACTCGATTAATTTCCTGCCTCATCCTGTCTTCCCCACAGAATTTTGAGGATAGTTGTGTCACTAAGATATTATGATGGTATTTTTATGAAAATACAATGAAGGATTTTGTGTATTTCTTGAAAATAAATTACTGGAATTATTCTAATAATTCAGAGGAAGCCATCAAGGGAAACTGGAAAGTTATTTCTAGTGAGTTGACCTTTTATTTTTAGATACTTAAGTTCTTTTGGTCTCAGTTCAATAATACAGCCCCACAGATAAGCATCATCTTCTAAGAGTGGAATGATCACAGTGATTTATGTTAAAAAATCTCTTGTTGAAGAACATCCCCTATCACAGTGACACATATAGAGAAACAGTTAGGTTCTAGTTCTTGGCCAAATGCTCCATTAAATACTCGTCTCAAGGTCTCCATGCCCTTCCTCGCCAAAGACCTCTCATTTTCTGAAATGTGTTATAATTTTATTTTTATCACTGCATGCAGATGTGGTAGGGGTGCTGCTTGCCACAGCAACATGCTTGTGGAGGTCAGAGGACAACTGTGTGACTGACGGGAAGGTAGTGAATACCACAGCAGTGAGCTGGAAGAGCTGAGAGGTCAGCTTTTAGGAGTTGGTTCTGTCCTTCTACCTCTATGTGGGACTCAGAGATTGAACTCTGATCTCCAGGTTTGGAGGACTAGTGCCTATCCATGAAGCAGGACACAGATTTAGCACTTCCTTTTGTATGGGAGGGGGCAGTAGTGGCTGGTGATTGAACCTTAGGGCCCCATCCACAAAACTACAGCTCCAGGCCTCTGAAATCCTATAATTCAGCATTGATTTCTATTAATGTTTTAGCTAATGTATCAATTAACAAATTTAACACGTCTGCTCTATAGTTCACTCTCTAAATGCATAAGATGGTTTAGAATCTGTGTGATAACACATCCTTGAATGTACGAAAATAAAATCCGTAGTTACTCTCAGTGAATAATGTTTTTGTGGACTTTTATACTTTTGAGTTCTGGAATTCAAGTTATGATGAGGAACATTTGAAAAAGCTGGTTGAAATGGCTTTTGATTAGTGCTCAGAATAGGAAAATCGGTGTGATATTTACATATAGATTAGGATAAGCTTTCCATCTTATTATGAGATCATAGTTAGCTACCATTTAGGTTCCATTTTCAACATATTTGAGGAAACAAAGCAAAAAATATATGAAATCATTTTCAAAGTATGTGCGAGTCCAGATAGCCTGGTAGATTTAGAAAGGCATGAACTCATTGTTTGTTAGAATTCAAGAACTTGCTTCTAAGTTCTGTGATGTTCCTGATAAAAACTTCTTTGAGCAGGAGTATTTCTTATCCTGTTGGGTAGTTTCAGAGGGAGCAGTTATTTTTATCATTGAGCTGATGAAAGGGTTCACCATTGTTCAAAACCTACTGAAGATAGAGATCTAAATCCTGAGCCAGTCCATTTAAACACACAACTAATACACAGACCAAAGAGAATTTAGTCAGAAAGAAATCTTATCATGAATCACATAATGGATCTTAGACCATTTGGATTTCCTAACAGAATAATAAAAGCAATGGTGGTACCCATGCAGCTCAAAGAAGGAGTTGGACTATCTTCGCTGGGTAGATAATGCAGCACCTGCGTCCACTGTTGTGAACTCACGTCCACCTATGAGCCCTGAGTTTCTCTGAAGCCAGCTGGGCATTTTATAAATAATTTTTTATGTATTTTTTGATAATGTTATTCATGAATATACAGTTTTATATTGTTTGGAACGTTTCCCTCTCCCTACTTCAACTTCTCTTTCCCTGTTATTCACTCTGGGATTCATTACCTCTTTTACCATAATTAATATTGTACCTCTACACACACAAATGTGCACACACACACACACACACACACACACACACACACATACACACACCTGACTCCACTTAATGTTGCTTATACATATATGTGTTTAGGGCTGACTGGAATTGAATAACAGGGTACTTATCCCTGGAGAAAACTGATTCTCCCTTCCTTCAGAATCCATTAATTCCCTATAGTTTTCAACTAGGGAAAAGGACGTGTGGAATTCCCTCCATCAAGACTGGCAGATCAAGAGGTGTTGTCATGCAGGCATTGTTCAGACAGCCATGTGGTCGAGATGTCAAGGGTGCTGCATCCCTGTTCTTTCCTGGAGACACTAACTAGCTGAAGGCTTCCTTGTCTTCTGCTCTTACAGTCTTTCTGGCCTCACTTCCATGATGTTCCTTGAACATTAAGTGCAGGGGCTGTGTTGTAGATACACTAACTGGGGATGGAAACCCCTTAGTCACTTATTATCTGCATTCTGACCACTAGTAGCTCTCTGTAGCAGCTTTTGTCCACTATAAAAAGAAGTTTCTTTGAATGAGGGGTGAGAGCTACACTTATCTCTGTGGTTTTAAGGGTGTTAAGAATAGATTTGGAAGCCATATTGATTTATGAAAATGACATTAGTACTTTCTTCTGTAGGGTCTATGACGTCTGCAGAAATTGTCATTGGCTAAATCAAAAGTACCAGGCATCAGTTCTTTTCTACTGACGAAGCCTTACGTATAATTAGATAGCTGTTGGTTACCCCAGGATATAAGCGGCACTACTGCACTTTTGGAAATACTTTGCTGGCCCAGTCATTAGTGTGGTCTGCAGGTATAACAGCTAGGTAGCTGTGTTGTTCCCTTGGTAACATTGATAGCACTTTAGTATTATGAGAGCTAGTCCTCAGGGAGGAAGCTTTCAGGTGAGAGTACCAGTAAAGTTCCTCCAAATCCTGTGCTGCTGGCCATTTCTACTATGTACCAAAACTTGTCTCTATTCTGACTTCTCAGATCCACGCTTCTTCCATTCTTCTGTGCATTTCTGGCCCTCTTTTTCCTGCTCTGTCAGATATTGTGTTGACTCATCTTGTCACAAGTGTGTTTTCATCAAAATGACAGCTGAGCATCATTTTTGATTCTGTAACTGACTGGATTTGACTTTGGGTTGGAGGTCAGCTTATGATCGATCTCTCTCTCTCTCTCTCTCTCTCTCAATGAAATGAAGGTAAAGAGGGAGAAATGGGACTAGAGAGAAGTGGGACCCAATACATTCTTACCACAAGCTCTTCGATGGCCTGTTGAGGAGCTTTCTATCTTGGATGTACATCATCCTTTACCTGACCTGTAGAGATAGACCTTGCATTTAAAAAGATGTATTACATTTTTATCGTTCACTTCATGTGCCCGTGTGTTGGTGGATAGTGTAGTGGATTCCCACAGCATATGTGGGAATTAGAAGAATGCTTGCATTCCTACTATGATGGTCTTCCCCCAGTATGTGTGTCATAGGGGGGTAGACGGTGTTTTAGACCCATTGAGCCACGTTGCTGGTCTGAACCTGCAATTTTGAGTCTACTTTAATCATTGGTGAATACAGACTGTTTGGGAAATTTCTTGATGAAATTGATACCCTTTAGCTGAGAAAATTTCAAAAAAGAATCTGCCCCTGAGTGATGAATAGCTGTTTAGAAATGCATAACAATAACTAAATTGCAGACTCAAAAAATTCTGGAAGAAATTCTCACCCCCAACATTTCCTGCATGTTTGACATTCGGTGCCCTGGTTCCTTCATTTTTGCACTTTATAAGTAAGTTTCTAGTGTTCCACAGAAAAGAGTGATTATGTTTATATTTCCCAGACATTTTAGTCTAGTCAGAGACAAAGCATAATGCACATAAAGGAGGTTATTATTATTAATAAAAGTAGGCCCAAAAAAGAACTAAGTGAATTCAGGAAAATAAAACATTGGAGCTAATCAAATTTGAATTGAACAATAATTGTAATTGAAATAGAGATCTGATCAGGAGAGTTGTGATAGTAGTATATGTGCATCAGTCTTTAAATTTAGAATAACATTAGTTTAAAGAGTTGGTATTGAAAACTGGCTCATAATATATAACCAGATCATTTAATTTAAATGTAAAATGAAGGTCATCTATTATACAGTTGGCATTTTAACGTCATTAAATATAGAGGTCAAAATAAAGACACACAGAGATAGATGACTTCATAAGACCCACTGAAGTGGTAATGTACTTAAGCAGGGCCCCCCTCAACGTGAGCAAAATATCACCATACGGGAAAGAACATCCTAAAATCCGAAAACACTTTTCAAGGTTGTTAGAGAAGAGAGAAGGTCTGAGCAGAAGAGAGTTCATCAAATTCAGGTTTCGTAATAAGTTTTAAAACCAATAAGGGAGTAGCTTCAGATATTTGGGGGATACATCAGCCCCTCTAGAGACTTAGTGAGGCTCTTTTTTTGTTTAAGAAGAAAGTGCGAGATAATGGTAAAAATTATTCAGTTTTGTTCACAGGAACAATGGGGCCCATATTGAATCAGGGAAAAATGCTGAGATGGTTGAACAGGCAAACTCAGAACGATCATATTTCTTCATTTCCATGTTGTTATGGTGATTTGTGCATTCAGAGCCTAACAATGTGGATGACATGAAGGATAAGTGAGCACGCGTTACTGAGTGCCTGTATGAGAGAGTTCACGAGGAAGAAATTACCGCCTCAGAATAA
Source organism: Cricetomys ansorgei (assembly GCA_026225945.1). Lineage (NCBI taxonomy): Eukaryota > Metazoa > Chordata > Mammalia > Rodentia > Nesomyidae > Cricetomys > Cricetomys ansorgei. The sequence goes on along the minus strand of JAMJFZ010004091.1, from coordinate 1,564,418 downwards.
ACGCATTGTTACTGCTTGAAGGATGATCGCTGTGCATTTGTCTCTTTTTTCTACTTGGCAAACATTATATGTTTCAAGGTTTCAGTGTTAGATCACGCAAAAGACTCCAGCTGAGACATGGTACTGTTGTATACACACACAACTCTGTTGGAGGTATTTCTGCAATGAATTGATATTATGGAAGGGCTATGCAGCGCAAACAGTTGAGGGTGTTTCATAAAAGCATATTTAGTAACAGAAATGGTTTTACGTCTGTATTGTTATGTAGTCTTATTGAAACATGAGAAAAAACTAAGAGACTGTATTTTAAATCCTAGGGTGACGAGTCTTTCCCACAAGCATTTGTAAAGACAACAAAGAGTAATTTTACATTCTGGTTGTCTCTGTTCCCTGGGCAAATACCTTAAAACGTCATACATGTTAAAAAAAAAAAAAAAAAGTGTGGTCATGCTAGGAACTTTTGTTAGAATGCAAATGATTTGATAAAAAATGGTCCAAGCACATGGATGGTGTGGATCTTTTAATAAATAAATCCTTGCCAGACTTTTGCTGTTTGAAATTTTCAATATATTTAAAATCAACTAATATTTTATTTCCTTTTTTGAGATATATTACTCATGTTGTTGAACGTCATTAATTGAGTTATAAATAACGATTGAATTTCCATGTTATATTTGCTGCCAACATATTTTTTAAAGATTTATTTATTTTTATTTTATGTACATGAGTGTTTTGCTGCATGTCTGTGCCAGAAGCCAGAAAAGAGCATCAAATCCCCTGGACTTACAGACAGTTGTGAGCCGCCATGTGGGCGTTTGGAATGGAACCTAGATTCTCTGGAAGATAAGGAAATGCCCCTGACTGCTGTGCCGTCTTTCCAGCCCACAGCCTATATATTTTATAGTATGCCACAGCACTCACATTTACACAGCTATGGTGAGGGTTTGATAGCTACTCTTCTGTCTCCAAATATCCCTTAGTATGTCTGTCATATCTCAGTGTGCTGTGAAAAGATATTTTGTCTGATTTCCTACTAAAATCTAAAAATGTTATTAAAATTTCTCAAAATGTCTAATAATTTCCAAACCCAACTAGTTGTATTAGTACTATTTGGACATACCACAAACCCTGAATTTAATATGAATTTCTGATGCAACTGATCTACTCTGTACTCTCTTTATTACCTCTAATATATACTGTAATCATAATTAATGTTAAGCAGGCAATGCATGTTAGACATATTTATGGACATATTCATTTTCTGCAGAAAACTAAAATGATGAAAATAGACTGAAAATCTTAGTTTGTGTTCGGCCATTTCCAGTTGCAATTACAAAATACTGGAGGTTAGATGATTTAAGGGTGGTTCCATGAATTCAGTGTCAGATGAAAGCCTAATGGTACATGCCCCATCACTGAGCAGATGCATACAACATGATCACAAACAACAATGGAAGCCAGAGAGCCCAAGGTGGGGTCAGGCTTGCTCTGTCATAACAACTATAAGAGGACTAATGAGGGCCTGAAAATAACAACCTTGGTTCCTTCCCTGTATGATTCCTCCAGTAATCCAGCTCAACCCAGATCCACCCTTAAAGGTCCTACCCCTTCTCATTTTGCTACAATGAGGACCAAGCTACCAATCCATCGACCCTTGCAGCTACACACAAACCACAGGAAGTAAGGAATCCAGTGAGGATCAAGCTGCCAATCCATCAGCCCTCACTGGGCTGTAAACTACATATACACCACAGGAAGTAAGGGATCACACTGTGGGCTACAGACAATTGTTATATCATGATCTTGATTTTTTTTTTATAAGAAAGATTTTCTAAACCTTTCACCATTTTCGTTAGGCATAACGCCAGTGGCCTTACTACTGTAGCTTCTACTACTGTGCTCTACATCCCCTTCAAGAAAGCAGCTGCAAGTCACTTAAGCAGAACAGAGTCGTCACTCCAAGTTGGATTGCTGCTGCTCAAGCTCTGTTAGAAAGCTCCTGTATCCCTTTCAAATTTTAAGGATTTGATGAATTCTTGAATATAATTTTGAGATAATTAGGGAAACTTTTTTTTTTCTAGCTGAGTAGAATTTCAATTTTATACTGACAGTTACATGAAACATGGAAATGCACTTTGCAGCAAATTTTGGGAAATTTTCCTGTCAAATGAGTTACTGGTTCAACACCATTTTGATTTATTTTATTTCACTTTTATCTGTTGTTATTCCATGTAACTGTGTTTTTCCATACCAAGAACACAATTAATGATTATTTAGCTTCCTTGTCTTTAGGCACTAAGTCGTAAAACATAAATTTTACATGTATGATATTATGTGAAATCTTCACATCTATGAATGTTAATGGATCAGTGTATATCTTGTGAGTGACATATTATGGTTTTGGTTTTTTTTTTTTTTCCAAAACAGGTTGTAACTCTAGCTGTCTTGGAACTCACTCTGTAGACCAGGCTGGCCTCTAACTCACAGAGATTCGCCTGCCTCTACCTCCAGAGTGCTGAGATTAAAGGTGTGCACTGCCACCACCACCTGGCCGTATCATGTATTTTTATAGATAACTTTTACTGATTTTTGACTACTTCTAATATCTTTTGGATATATCATCAAATGGATCACTTAGAACATATATAACCTCTGATTTTAATAGAATACTTAAATTTGAATTTGATAAGTGTGAAACTTAGTGTAAAATAATCGCCATAGAATGTAATGCACAGAAAACTCTTATTTGTGGCTTATGCAAAAATAAAGGTTAAGGCTGGAGAGAAGACTCAGCAGTTGCTTTTGCAGAAAACCTGAGTTCAATTCCCAGAACCCACAACAATCTGTAACTCCAGTTCCAGGAGATCCAAAAACTCACACTGACCTCTCCTGGCCTCCACAAGCACCATCCATGCACATGGTACATAGACAAACATGAAAGCAAAACACCATACACATTAAATAATTAACATTAATAATGATGACAAAGATAATGTTTTAAAGGGCTAGGTTGGTGTTAAGTAAGTCAATCTCTCTTCTCTCTTTTAGAAAAATTATTTCACTCATATTATTATATATGTCTTTTGAACACAAATGCTACTCTAATTTTTATCATTAGTCATGGCTTCTTCATTGACTCTTAAGACACATGTTTAAAACTATAGCAGACAGAGAACTCTCCAGTCCTCACTTTCCCATGAGGAGAGTTGTAACAAGTGTGAATTTCAGGTTCCTCCTCAAAGAAGCTGAACAGAAACTTAGGGAAAACTTGTAGCATCAATAAAGAAGCTTCAGCAAACTAATACAAGAGGAGAAAAAAACCTAAGAAATGAGCTTAGAAGAACTGGCAGAATTATAAATATATTTAATATTCTCACAAATGGTAAATATTTCATAATTTCTTACATATATATTTTAACTTTAGGGTCATTTTTTAAAAGATTTTTTTTATTATTATTTTTTGCCTGTTTGTATGTGTATGTAGGTGCCCATAGAGGCCAGAAGAAAATGTTAGATCCCCTAACGCTGGAGTTATAGGTGGTTATGAACGGCCTGGTGTGGTTGCTGGGAACTGAAATCCTGTGATCTGGAAGAGCAAATGTCCCTAGCTGCTAAGCCATTTTCCCAGCCCCAGAATCAATTTTTTTTTTAAATCTCAGATTTCATAGGTCTCTGCTTGTTCCCAGTGGCCTTCAGCCAAAAGCAATCTATGTGACATAGAAGTATAATTCAGGTTAGCATATTTTGAGATTATTCAATAGAAATATAGAAACTAAATAACTGACACTACAGTTGTGTTCTGAACATATTCATCTTCTTTCATGTCTAATGATTAGTTCACCTAAACTAATCTTCAGAGTTGGTGGACAAAATGCAGTTTTCACCTCAAATGGAATGAGAGGTAGTTATTTTCAGGAGCGAGTCTGAGTGATCATGGACTAGGAACACTGATTCTGTACACTCCAAATGCGATGTTCCAATATGACAACAATTTCATGATTGTATCAGAGAATAGAGACTCATAAACCAAGAAACTTTAAAGACAGATTGTTGGAAACATCAGATAAGTGCTTCATATCAAAACAGGGGGACTCTACCACAAGTATCTGTTGTTGTTAGGTTGCTGTGTGAGCTCACCAAAGATGACATGGAGGCATGTTCATGGTTGCAAGCCCTGCCAGACCTCAGCAGAGGCAACCACAGTCATGGCCAGTGCCATTCTTGACAGTGGAACCCCAATACTTCTGAGTTCAGAACTCCTCAGGTGTTCTACTGATAGCATGTGCAGATCATGACCAACCAAACATCCCTCACACTAATCCAACACTTGCAGATAATGCAAAACTCAAAGACCTAGGCAGCCCCTCACCCAAAAGTGAACAAAACAATTATTTTATACATAACTAAAAAATAACACACTTCCACAACAAGTGTCAGGTGTTAGCTGATGAGATTCTCAACCTTTTGGTTAGACTTCGAACCTTCCAGTGCTCCACAATTTCTGAAGATTTATTCAATCATTCAGTCTTGTCAAAAGTATCATAGGGGTAACCTTCTTTTTTCACTCTAGAAGCCTCAGTTCACAGCTCTATTTTGACTTTTTCAAAATTTATCACAATTTGGAAAATATCAGAGTATAAATCTTCAAACCACAATCCTTATAATGGAACTTTAAAATATTGTGACTTTCTCGATAACCTTTTAGTTGGAGAAAGTCAGAAAGCATCTGAGTTAATAAATAATAGCCAATAAGTATGTGTTAGACCAGCATATGATGCCACCTTATCAAGTTATTCATACAAATACATTTAATAATATTTAATAATCATGCAATATAAAGATCATATAAGAAAGCCACCTTTTATTATATTTACTTTATTTTATTTGCATTTAATTTTATGTGGCCTTGTTGACTAGAAGAAGGTATTGAAGGCCCTTGAGCTGTAGTTCCAGGCAGTTGTGAGCACCTAATGTGGGTTCGAGGGCTAGAACTCAGCTCATCTGCAAGAGCAGCGTGCTCTCTTCACTACTCTGCCATCTCCTCCTTTTCTTCAAAATCATCTTTTATTTTAAGCTTCTCCCACAAATTAAATAGAAACGACTAAGTTATATGTAATTAATCTGATGAAGTTAATGAAATTCAATAATTTGAGTGATAATGTAAATTTAACTCTCATAAATATTAGATGTCTTAAAATATTTGACGACATTTAGTTTCTACGTTATAATTTAAGCACCTCAGGAACTATCTTCGTCATACTAACAATGGAAAGAACTCAGCTCATTCTCACTGAATACATTTCAGAAAATAGTTATTATCTTCAGAGGCTTTAGAGAAAATAGGGAATATTCTAATAAAATAAATATACTTCTCTCCACATCATATACTGAAAGAAAATAATTGCACATTCCCTTTCTTACTTCTTATTAAAACTAATTAACCTGAAAGATGTCTATTAAACTCTTTTAATGGATAGCATGGTCAACCCAGTATTAATTACTAAATATAACACTTAATTTTAAGGTAGCTTCTCATTTAAATAAGCCTGATTATGGCCCATTGCCTTTCTATTTTCCATTCTTACTTTGTGTCCATCAGAAAAGAATTATAAACATTCATTTCTGTTAATCATCAGGAAGGAATGCAACTTACTAATCCTGGGTATAAGCTTCAAATGCACTGAAATAAGTGATAGAAAATGATGAGAACTAGCTGATTTTAAATCTTCAATTATTTGGGGGACTGGAGAGATATCTCAGTGGTTAAGAGCAGTTGCTGCTCTTGCAGATGATCTGGGATGGTTCACAGCTCCTGGATGATGGCTCAAAGCCATCTGCAGCCCCAGTCACAGATGATCATCTGGTTTCTGAGATCCCTTCCATGCATATGGTACATGTAAACTCAGTTACGGAAGCACACACAATAAATAAATGAATTTTCAGTTGTTTGTAGAACACAGTGTAGAGTACACTAGAGTTTTAATACTTTTATTTGAGAAGTATGAACAAAAATAAACTGGCATAGTAAATACATTTTAATGTTTACTTGGGTGTGCATTGGTGTATATTTATTGTACAAAGTGTTGGCTTTCATGAAGACAAGTTCTTTTAAGTACATCACCTGATTTGACAATACCTATTCACTCTTGTTGTCTCCCCTTCATCCTACCCACCTCTCTCCCATATTATTAGTTTTCTGCCTTCTCTAAATCTCCCACTAGACATGGTATTGGAATCTGTGGTGGCATCAGAGTCTCAAGTGATTAAAACAGTAGGAGAAATAAAATATTAATTTATTCATTGTAGGCTCATTGCTTGGGCATGTGGTAATTAGACTGATAATATATAAATTAGAGAAAGCAAGCATAAATATACTAATTCCTATATCTGTATGTGTATGCATCGTACATATTGTATTTTTTTGTTCTGTGTAAGTTCAGAGGAGTGGTTATTGTTAGTTAAAGCTACACTACTTGATGAAGTGCCTCCATTTTTTGTTAAACAATGACAATTCCCAAAAATAAAGGAATTTTGGACTCCTAAATTAAAATAACTCAATTCTCCAGATTCTTACCCTCCTGCCCTGTTTTTTATCTGCAACTTATTGGCCAGAAAGATGTCTAATGATCACTCACCTTTCACCCTATTTCAGCTACCCTTAACAATGGCAACTCAGCCCAAAATAAAATAAAAACGTTTGTGGTTACCGTCCCACTCTCCCTTCTCTGTCCTATAACAACCACCCCTCACCACCATCCCCCGTCCTGCCCCTGCCAAGCCTGTGGACCTTCGGCTCTCTTCAGGCTTCTTCCCAAATACAACCTGTGTTCTCATAGAGCCACCCCTTCCCTCTCAGCTCTTTCTTCTTGTCTACCGCACAGCCAGAACTGAGGTTTGTGTACCGTCTTAATAAAGAAAATAATTCTGTAAGTAATTGACAAGACCAAGGGAAATAACTACATCCGAGGGCAGCAAATAGGGAAAAGGCAAATGTGCAGGGAAATTAAGAACAGAGAAGGACCGGCTACAAGGTTTGGTTACAGTGACTCATTCTCAGTGCCCTCCTGTGTCTAGCAATAAAGTTAATGTCTTCCTGGCACATGAATCAGAAGAATGGTGGATAGAAAGGAACATATCTTCATAAGGAGGAATTATTATCTGTTTACAGACTACATAGGAGGAGACCTTTCTTTCATTAGTCTTCGGCTCCAAATAATTTTTAAGTTTGAGTAAACTATTTGAGGGAAGACATTATTCTGGACTTCTTCATATTAACTGACAAAATTATTCAAGTGAATTGTAAAAATATAGATTATAAATATAGAGAGACTATATTTATTGATTATACATATCATGTATTATGTATAATTATGTATATATATTTATATATATTTACATGTAACAGTAGTAGATTACCAGACCAAAGTCTGTCTTCTCACTACTGAGTAGGCAGGGATTGAAGGTATGGGAATGAGCCTATGTAAGGCTCACACCCCAAGATCAGGGAAGTTACCATTTCAAAAGCCCATCTGTGATGGTTAGTGTAAGTTGGCAACTTGACAGGATGTGAAATAAACTAGAAGACAGGCCCCTAGGCGTACATGTGAGGGTTTATTTAGTCTCTGAACATGTCTGTGACAGATCATATTGATTATGTAGGTTACCCTGGGCTTGAGTTCTACATCATGTAAAAAGGAGAGAGCTAGCGGAGGACAGGTATTCATCTCTCTCTCCTGCCAGGTTGTGGATACAATATGACTTGACTTCCCTGCCAGGATTACACCCTTAAACTGTAAACTACACCCTTGAGTTGCTTCTGTCTGATTATTTTATCACAGGAACAGGGAAAGAGACTAAGATACCACTTAGGGGATACTGGCACAACAAAGGGCATTTAACAATATTTTTCATAGTTTTTTGTTCATTTTGAATGTTTGAGGAGCAGATCATGTTATGTATGTATGTATGTATGGAGGTCAGAAGACAGCTTTCAGGAGTTGGTTCTCTCCTTCTACCATGTGGGTCCTGGGGAATGAACTCAGGTCAGGAGGCTTGGCAGCACGTGCCTTTACCCGCTGAGCTATCACGGCAGACACCAAAAGGGCTTTGATTGGCATTAAAAGTGAGTGTTGGAGTAATAGATAGTAATAGATAGGCTGCAAGCTGGGTCACACAGCTAAACCTGGTAACCTCCACCATTAGTGATATTTTCTTTTTCCTTTTTGATTATTTTTTCTGTTGGAATAAATTTGTGTTAACAACTCATCTTTCTGTCTTAGCCCATCTCTGTAATCATTATTCCTCCTTCAACTCTTTCAAGTGAAATGGCAAGCCACTATGAATTTAAAAATGGATTGGTAAGTGCTTGACCCACAGTTTGATGCTAACAAACAGCATACATTTTAGGTTCTGAAACTCTAAAAGGAAGATCACTGATTAGGAGGTCTTGGGACAAGTGCCTTCTAGTTGCTCCTCTGGTATGTTCCTCATACAGCTAGTGTCCTACTCATGTAAAGGTGGCTTCTTTAGAGCTTACGGTACTGTTTGGAGGAAGAAATAAATAATAATTAATCCAGACGGTAGAACTGATATAGAATAGGATGGCAGAAGGCAGGATGGCATAGCCGCTGTGAATACTGTAAGCCTTTGAAGCTCCTCCAGCTCATGAAATGTGATTTATCATAGAGTAATGGGAGTATATTCTAGAGTTAACTGTGTGTTAATGATCATCAGTGCCTTTTTGATTATGCTTATAAACTGGCAGATTTTGCAAAAGCACAATATCTGACTGAGAACAACTCTGAGTCAAAAAAGAATCAAACCATGTAATTATTGCCAAAATTGGCACCTATCTGGTGGCAAACTTTGGAAAGAGGACAAATTTTCACTGAAACTTAGGGCAACATGCACTTACCTTGGCTGCAGAAGTGAGTATTTATTTCTCTCAGAGTTCTGCTGAATTAATGACTCCCCTTTGAAAGGATGTCATTTGTAGCCAGTGCACTTTTCAAGCTGTGATTTTCTTGAATTTGCAATTCAATTGCATGGAAGAAAATATATTTGGATGTGGATTGCTTCAGTTAAAACACAGGCTTTTGTTTTAGTGGGAGGAAATAGACTATAGAACAAGTTAGCTCAACATCTAGTAGAATATTTATCAATCTATTTCCGAGCACTAATGAGAGACTTAAATAAAAGCAACACCTTTAGTCTTCTTGTAAGTAATACTATGATATGAAATAAAGAACCCTTCAACTTGAAAGTGAGGATGCAACTTTTAAGTCAGGGCTCATAATCAACTTGCATTTCTCTTGAGACGATGACTGCTTTTCAGTTTGCAGTATATACAGATGAATGTTGAATATGCCAATGCAAATGTCCATGTAGCTCCATCCAAGGCAAAGGACCATGGACAATAGACACTAATAGCACTGGGCACAATGGCATCCAGATATTGATTTGTAATACTATCCTGTACTAAAATATAATGGCACCTCAAAACAATGCATTTTAGGGCTGATGTAGTAAAAATATGTCATGAATTGTTTACATCAGAAAGTAAACAAGGCTGAGAATGATGCTTACAGGTCCAAAAGATATAGAAACTAATGTGTAAGACTCCCATTGTTTGTTTTCTTCTTGGCTTTCTTTCAGGGATTTATTCATTTCTTCTAATTGTATTTCCCTGTGTTTCTTTTATGAGTTTGCTCATTTCCTCCAATTATTTGCTTGTCTTTTCATGGATTACTTTGGGGGATTTATTCATTCCCTCTTTAAGGACCTCTATTATCTTCACAAAGTTGGTTGAAAGGTCTTTTTCTTGTGCTTTGGCTGTGTCAGGGTGATCAGAACTTGTTATAGTAGGATAGTTGGGCTTTGATGGTGCCGTGTTGCCCTGGTTGTTGTTGATTGTATTCTTATGCTGGAGTTTTGGCATTTGGACACTGGGTGAATCTAGGTTTAGGTGCTAAAGTCCTGAGTTTTTCTTTTATTGGATGAATATCTTGTTCCTTAGTCTTGTTTTGTTTTTTTGTTTGTTTGTTTGTTTGTTTTGTTTTGTTTTTTCTCCCTTATCGTCTGTTCTTTGTGGCTCTCTGTCAAGCAGGGAGTCTCTGCCCAGTCTGGAGCCTGAGGTACAGAGCTTGCAGTCTTCCTACCTGTTTTTCTGGCTGTCTACCTTGTCTCCTTTTGGTGTGTAGGATGTCTGGCCTAGTTTGTATCTGGGACTCAGATGGGTGTCAGCAGTGGATACGGTTGATACTGCTTTTGAGAAGATGTCTGTGGATTGAGTTTTGGGGAACACAGGCTGTTCTAGTGGGAAGGTTGAGTGAGCAGATTTCATCCTCTTCTGCTGGCTACCTTGTTACACTCTGGTGTGGGAGATGTCTGCCCAAGTTACTATGTGACTCCTGTGAGTGGAACTGAGAAGGGTTTAGAGGGAGCAGATGTGTTCAGACGGCAATGGTTTGGGGGTTGGGAGGAATGGTGGGGGGAAGGGTTAACTGAGGAGTCTGCCTACCTTTCCTTCTGGTAGCTGGCTAGTTGTGATCTCCCCTCAAAATATTCTTAATTGCACCAGAAAGAACTAGTGAGTTTGCAACAGCAAAGCAGATAAGTGCTCAGTTAGCAACAGGAGGAATGTGGCCACGTGGCCTCGGATGGGTGGGTCATCTCTATGTGATATACCTAAACAAGGTACTTGAATGAAATTTGATCCTGAGGACTCATAAACAAACTTACATTGATCGAGATGTGAGGGTCAGAAGGTGACAGTGGTGTCAAGTTCATAGTAGAGAAGGAATGAATGATGCCTGTCCTAGGCCAAAGAGTTATAAAAACTTGATGTAGAATGCTTCTGAAATAGACATTTTTACTGTGAAGAATGTAGTTGCATATTATGTAAAATCTCAATCTGACATCTATGCAGTCGATGTGAGAAATTAACACAACTGTCACGGTTCTTTAGGTTTCCTGGTTGTTATGACAATGCACTTGCTTGTGGAGATTGCACAATAAAATAAAGGGGTCATGGAATCTGACAGCAGCTATACTTTCAAGTAATTCAGGGCCAAATAAGAGTTCCTTAGGTTACACTGAAAAGTTTTCTGTAAGTTTAAAATTATCTTGAAATATAAAAATAAACAGAAAGAGGAAGAAGACATGTTTTTGAACACAAACTCTTTAATCTTACTCAAAGCGATGTAGCTTTAACTACTATAGACTTGATTTTTTTTTTTTAACTCTATAAGACTAGTGCAAAGAAGTTTTATAGTGATCTGGAAATGCACAGTTAAAATGCAGGTTTCAACAAGCTCACAGATGTTGGAGAACTCTTAATAGATTGTGAAAATAAATTAATGGATTAGTTAAAAATAATTCAAAAGACAACTAAAAGTTGCAGAGCTACCTTAGCAGTTAAGAGTACTGGCTTAAGTTTCAGAGGCTCTGTGTTGGTTCCCAGCACCCACATAGCAGCTAACTCCTGCCTGGCATTCCAGTCCCATAAGCTCTTCTGCCCTCTTCTGATCGCTTCTGGAACTGAATGCATATGGTGTATAGGTAAAACATCCATATACATAAAGAATAAAAATAATAATAATAATAATAATCTCACATAATATTTTGGCAAAACAACAACAACCAAGCATAGTGGAGAGTATGTAGAATAGGTATAAAATGATTGTATACGTTTTCTATATAGTACTCTTAGTTCTAATTATATGACATTTAGTGGTCATGGAGTAGAGTTGATTTTCTGAAATCATTGGGTTTTTTTTTTTTTTTCCCATTTTGTTTCCTTAAGTTTCATTTGATTTTGGTATTTTGGTGTGGTTTGGTTTGGTTTTGTTTTTGAGACAGTAACTCAAGTATTCCAAAGCTGGTTTCATACTGTTAATGTAGTTGAGCATGCCCTTGAATTCCTTATCCTGATCCTCTTGCTTTCCCTCCCTGTCTTAGTGCTTGGATCACAGCTATGCATTACGATGGCCAGCTTCACTGGCTGTATTTATTGATGGATACAAAAGTTCCAGATGATTTGTGCAAAGTGAGCCAGTCTTTTTGAGTCACTGAGAGATGTCCCTAGAATATTCTTGGCTTTCAAGAGAAATAATCTCAACCTAGAGGAAAGTGAAAAATACTAAAACAAATGGAAACAAATTCATTTGTCTTCAGCGTAAGGTTGCAACTTGTACCCCTATCTCAGAGTAATTAGTTATAATTACTTATCAAGCATCCTTTTTACCCAAATTCTAGCTGAATATATTGTCTCATTGGTATGTTCTTCACAGGAACACATTGACGGTCTGGGTCTTCAATCTGCAGTTTTGTTCAGTCTCTCACTCCATATTTTTTTTTCATGATTTAATTATACATCGTGCTTCATTGTAAAGACAGTGTGGAATGTCCACTCATGTCCTTCTACCTCCTCCAAACACGTACAGCATATGTGATTGGCATTGTTGATATTGCTGATAATACTTGTTGTTGATCTTAATATTCAGCTACACACATGTTAACGCAGCATCCTACCTTGACACAATCAAACACCATTTTCTTTAATTACTCAGTGTGTCTTGTATTTAAGTGACATTTTAAACAAGAGAGATACAAGTTAAAACCATGAATGCATAGGGGTTTGTTTGGTTTTAGAAGCAATATTTTACGAACGGAAGGAAAGTGTTGGTGACAAGAACTCAGAAGAGTGATTATGTCTTTAAACAAGAAAATTTGGTCTGTAATCTCATTCTAACTTTTTAGATATTAATTCTATCTTTTAGATACTAAAATACTAAGAGACTTTAGATACTAAATTCTAACTTTTAGATTCACTAAATGAATCAATATGTGCACCCTTTGCCCATTTAATTTTTAATTATTCTATATTTTTAAAATAAAGACATTTTCTCCAAAAGAATACATATCAGTATACCACACCATAATCTATACCATCCTGATTCTAAACTGCTAATATTTACATATAATTGATTATGTTACATGTCCTCATTTTTGAAAGCAGTACTCAGTAGTTTTGTTTTAAATTTTTTGAGTCTATTTTTTTGACAATTTTATGAATTAGAAAATACACTCTGTTTATTATAATCCCTCTCTCTAATTTCCTCCATACATCTGCTATATGCCTGTTTTCTCCTTACAAGCCCCTTTCCCACATTCATAACTTTTTGTTGCTATTTTCAGACCAACTGAGTTTAGTCAGGCTTACATTTGTGACAGTGGGTTTTGAAGCATCTATTGTATGAGCAATGCCTTACCATACTCTGTTCTGCATTCATTGGTATAAAATATCAGTAACCATAGATATTATTACTAGACTGTTGAAGAATAAATGCATAGGTCATATTTAACCAAATTAAAAAAAAGATAGCTTTATTTATTTAGCTCGGCATATAAGGGATAACATGGATAAAATAATTCTATTATAATCTAATAACCTACATATTCAATATTTCATTTTCAGTCAAACTTGTGTTTAGTTCTTAAAGCCCAGTTCTCCTACTGTCATCTCTGATTCCACTGTAGCTGCCAACTGGGTGCGCTGACCAGCTTTGCTTAGTACTCACAGCATTCAGCACCACTGCCAATCTTGGGAGAAAGTGAGGTTAATCAGCAGTGGAAGATCTCAAGGAAGCAGAAAAGAAAAAGCCCTAAATGTATGTTTTCCCATGCCAGGTCCCTACAGTTTCTACATCTCCTTGTTTCATGTGTGTAGTAATATGCAGACTCACACGTTATTTCATATTGACTTCTCTAATTAAGACGGCTGATGAATTAATACACAATTTTACATTATCAATGCCAAATGTACTTCTCCAAATCATTACTCTAAGATGACATATAAAAGTGTTCAGTAGCAGCCAGAGAGATGGCATCACGGGTTGCTCTTTTAGAGGACCCCAACTGAGTTTTTAGCACCCACATGGCAGATCACAACCTCCTATAACTCTAGTTCCAGGAGATTAGACACCTCCTGGCCTCTGCTGGCACTGTATATGCACGTCCACAGACATGCATGCCAACAAAACACCCTTACACATAAGATAAAATACTTTTAAAGTTTTTTTGTTAACATTAGATAATTAATTTCTTAAAACATTTCAGTATGTCTGTTAACTTTCATCAGATCCTCCCAGTCAGTAGGTTTTTTTCTTTTCTGTATATATCCACACTCTAGAAAATTTAGAAATCACGATCAAAGCAATAGTTAATGTTGTTCAATTAGCTTTATTTGAAGTGTAAAGGAAGCTGGGAATGCTTGTCTTTGGACACACTGTCAGGACACTCTGGCCTACCTTGGTTAACTGGTTCTAAAAGGGTTGTTGGAAGAAATGAGGAAACATGAGATTCTCGGGTCATTTCACACAATCTTAGTTTGAATAATATTTTGTTCTTTGCCTTCTGATCCAACAGATAATGATTTCTTTAGTCTGGAGTGCAAATGTTGATATCTGCCAAAAGACTGAAACTTTCTTCTGAAAATGATCAACTTGAAAACACCAGGCCTTCTAACATCAAAACTTCATTTTCTTTAGCAAGAAGTACCAGGGAAAATATAATATCTCTAGCTGTGATGGGTTGAAGAGAACCTCAGTTATCTCCTTCGAGTGAACAGGTTGGGATAATTCTTGAGTCCCTAATTGCATATTTTTATCACAAAATGGGCTTAGGTTATTGAACCAACCTTCATATCAGCATTTTCACCTCCTGAGACCCTCTGGTTTTGAATGCTGCATTCTTTGAAGTTTAAGAAAAGTGAAATAACGAGCAGCACTGTAGAACGGAAGTCTTGGAAGCCTCATACGTCATCCTATTTCCACTTCTACCATTCTCAAACTTCTAACCCAAACACAACACACTCCTTCATGTATGGTTCCATAGTAAGACTGGATCGTGACTACTTCTTCCAAGGGTAAATCACCAGTCACTTCTCCAAAACAGCAATGGGAGTGATAAAGAAGTGTCTGCTTAACTTGGGCAAGTTGGAGTACTTAACCTTATTTGTGTTGCACCGTGCTCATCTCCTCTGAACACTGATAAGTCATAACTTGCTATCTGGGTTCTAGGAGCTTGATAGCTATAACATTTCAGGCCTTCTTCTTCACTGCTAACTTTAGTAAAAATGACGATTCTCATGCTGGAGACAGGAAAACCAGAGAGCAATGAAGTTTTAAATCAATAAGTCTAGTGTTTGTCCAGTTGTTGTTGAAGGTCAAACACCTTTGTTCTGAGTTTAACCCCCATGTGCTTATGAACTTAACAGGTTGAGAAATCTCTGTAGTGGAGAGGTCCAGTCTAAAAGGCTGCTCTTTTGGGATTGAAATTCTTCAACCCCTTTTGATTACTAAGTAGTCTAAGGACTATAGATGAAATAGTCCATAGACCATAAAACCACACAATAAAATCCATGGTTTGAATGATCACAAAATCCACTATCCACTATCCACACTATCCACTTTTTCCTAGGGGATTTTCAATAATAATTGTTTACATATAAATGACCCCTGAAATTGATAGATAATGCCATCTTAACAAAATATTTTCTCCTGGATTTGCCAGTGTGTCTAAAATTCAGTTTTCAAGTTTGGGGTTGTAAAACATGTCCTATCTGGGAGAGTCTTTGATAGGTCAGTAATTACTATGAAAAGAAAGCTAGATGAATAAGATAAATAGTAGAATACAATAGTTCTGGTTATCTCACCACAGAGAGCATGATTTAAGTGACAACACCACAGACAAGTTATAGTGAGTCCTCTAGAGGTAATTGGGAAAGTTAGTTACCAAGAACACTGCACATCAGGGTTAGCTGATGTTATGATACATGAAAGTCACATGTCCTGCCAAGGGTCAAGCTGGTATTGAGATGCTGAAGCAAGGGCAGGAAAAGTCTCAGTCAGGATTCAGACGAGATGCTGAGAAAGATTGTCTGCATGAGCAAGGAGTTGATTTAAAGGATTAACAGTGCCATAGACACATCCACAGCAGCATGGTGGGGACTCTGAGGAGGGTTCAGGCCCCATTGCAAATAGATAGACAGTGTGGCTGGAGTTATGATGAGAATTCAGGTTCATTCAGCAGAGTGGGAAATCCCTTCTTACAGATCTGAGGATGGTGAAGGTTACATCAAGAGGTTGAAGCAAGGCTATATTTGATTCCTGGGAGGCAAGGGGAGGGGAGGGAAACCAGTGGAGAGAAAATGTGCAATCTGAAGGAAAGGAGGAGGACACACCTAGTTTCAGTGTATCTATAAAATAGGCTGGGAGATGTATGGCTACCCTGATGTTCCAGGCAACTGGCAACCTGAGATCTATGAACTTTCCCTGGGAAGTGAAATGGAACCTGCCATTTTCCTGGAACCCAGGCTCTTGCAGGTAACTTGCCAGAACAAAGCAGCTACTCAGGAAGAGTGACCTGAGCAGAAGTCTGGACTGGATTCAAACAGGAACATTAGTCCTCAAGCTTCTCAAGAAAACTCAGCCAGATTATACTCAATACTATTTCGGTAATATAACCTAGAGCACATGCTAAAAACACAACTCAAGGATTTGATGCCATCATTTCCAGCAGTACAATTAAATTTAAAGCTGCTCTCCTTCCTCTCTCCTCTATTTCCACTTCTTACCACATTCCTTTCTTTTCTCTCACCTACATCCATCCCTCTTCTCTTCTGCCTTCTCTTCATCCTTGTTTATTTCATGTTCTATTCTTCCATATGCCAGTGGACTGGAAAGTCTAAACAACCGTAGCCATTTTTTTTTTTTTTTTGAGATGTAATGTTAAAGGATGTACTTCGGTGTAAAACTCCATTTTCAAGTACATTCTGTGCTGAAATGTTTTGGCCTAGATATTGTAATTTTATTATGATACCTTTTTCTGGTTATGCTATAACTACCTACTTTGTATGCAAAGTACTGAAATACTTATATACTTTATATGTTAAGTATTAAAATTACTTCAAGTAAAATTTAGTTTTGAAACAAATCAAACATTTTTGATTATGAAATTTTTGTTTAAGAAATTAAACATTCATAATTCAATTTTATTTTTAAATATGATTTAATCTCTTTGCTGTATGTTGTATATGTATCCCACAGTTAATTATACTGTGTTATATGAGAACATTTTCATGCAAACATATATGTCTACATAGCACTTTCTGTGCAAAATCCCCCTAGATAAGAATTTGATAATATTAAGGATTTAACAAACTCTTAAGTACAGACTATTGGTTTTTTTGAAAATTCTTTTTATCTTGTATTTTCAGGAATAAGTTCCAACATGTTTTTAAAAAACACGATTACTTTATAAGTAAGTAATAAACATATACTAATTATCTATTTAATCATTAGTATGGAAATCAGCAGAAAGCTAGAGCTGACTTAAAAAAACTGATCATACAGAGCTGAAGTGATGGCTCAGTGGGTATGAGCACACTGGATGCTCTTCAGGAGGGCCCAGGTTCAAATGCCAGATCCCTCATGGCAGTCCAGCTGCCTGTAACTCCAGTTCCAGGAGATCTGACACCCTTTTCTGGCCTCTGGACAGTGTATGTACATAGTACACAGTCATACATGCAGACAAAACAGCCATACACATAAAATAAAAGCAAATCAACATTTTAAAAAATCATCAAGTAAAGATATGAGTGAATAACATATATGGTTAGTGAAATAAGAAAGTTGGCATAGGTTTGCTAAGTTAATTGCAAAACTGGCCAATGATCTGCAAGGCAATACGTTTCTAACTAGAAGAGACTATTATCCAACTCTTCTCCTGTATTAGGCCCTCCCTGGCTCTCTCATTCCATGTTACCCCTGGATGCACAATTCATGATTGTTAACTTGCTTGAAGTCAATGTTGATTTTCAATATGTCTTACCCAGTTCACTAGAGCCTTGGAGGAGAGTTTTTAAGATTCCTTTGTTCTGTTTAATATGTATGAGTGCTTGCTTGTATGTATGTGTGTATACTGTCACATATGTGCCTGATGCCCATAGAGGCAAGAAGAAGGTGTAGGGTCCCCTGAAATTGGAGTTACATACAGTTGTGAGCCACCACATAGGTGTTAGGAACAGAAACTGGGTCCTCTGCCAGAACAGCAAGTGATCTTAGACACTGAGCCATCCCCCACCCTGGAGGGAATAGCTTTGAAACAGAGGGGCTCAAAGAAAAGTAAAAACAAACAAATGTTTTTGTTACCCATGCTTTGCTTAAGATATTTATGATTAGAAAACTCAGTGGAAATATACTCACACTTACGCTTGAGAGAAAATAAAAATTAAAAAGCATTCATTACTTCAAACAATGGCTATACAAACCCCTGGAATTATAAATTCAAGGGCACAAGCGATTTCAAAGATTCCTTCTTAAAAATGAACTATTGAGCCAAGTAAACTAATTGTCATCTACGTGGATAACAAGGAACTAAGGCAATGAAATGAAAGTCAGGTGCTTTCAACTGTGGTACACCTAAGACTGGGTGGCAAGAAAGAATTGTTTGATGTGCAGAACCACAGTTATCCCCTTCTAAAGATGAACTGACTTGGGTTTTGAGAGTCATGGTAAAGAGTGGGATGGTTATGATCGTTATTATTTCATTGACATAAATACCTGTTGAGAACAAGCTATCTTTTTGGGGTTTTGTCATTTGAGTAATGCAATACTTTTTCTATCGCCTTACTAATATTTTACTTTCAGTGAATATAAGCAAAGTTATATATGAATAAAAAATGAATGATAAAAAGGGCACTTGGCTGGATGTAATCATTCTTGCCTTTAATCACAGTTCTCAAGAGGCAGAGGCAGGCAGATCTTTGCGAGTTCAAAGCCAGCCCAGTCCATACAGTATGTTCTAGGACAACAAGGGCTACACAGTGAGACTCTGTCATTAGGTAAATAAATAAATAAGTAAATAAATACAAAACACTTTAACCTAGAGGTAAAAAGAGCTGAATGCAAATCTTTATCAAGTTATTGTAAATAACCCGTTTTGTAAGAAGTATTAAGCATTCACTCACCATTTAAAATTTTTCATGATACTTAAAAATGTGCCACTAAGTTTTCATTCAAGCTAGCTACTTTATTTATTTATTTTTTTGAGACAGGGTTTCTCTGTCGCAACTCTGGCTGTCCTGGAATTCACTCTGTAGACCAGGCTGGCCTTGAAGTCACAGAGATCCCCCTGCCTTTGCCTCCCGAGTGCTGGGAGTAAAGGTGTGCACCACCACCACCCAGCTCCAGGGTAGCTACTTTAACTGAGTGCCCAAACCCACTTCTAAATGTACCTGTTCTCTGGTAGCATGTTTTCTTTCTGGGATCATATTCTATGATATGATCCTTCCAACACTTGACAAAGCAGTTGAGTGGATGAACCGTGAAGCCTCTGGAAGCTGCCCTCTAGATGTCTCACAAATTGGATGTAAAATGCAATAGGACAATGACATCCCTTGACATCAATGTTTTCTGCAGTCACTGCTGCTATGTCAAGAGACTGGCTTTACACATACGAGCATGTTACACAGCTCACACTGAAGTGAGGTCCAGAAAGGTGTATTCATGGGGCTCTTTAACTCATGATACCCTGCAACATAAGAACACATTAATATTTCCTTCTACCCATTAGTATAATTTATTTTGTAATTGTATAATATATATAACATAATATATAATAGTGTGTGCATTTGCATATATGTTCATTTTGTTCATATATATGTTTGTTCATGTATATGTTCATATGAACATATATGTTCATTCAATCCAAAGTCCACATTCTATATATATATACTTACACACAGGTATACATACATCCTTATTTATTTGCCAAGTGGACCTTACTGGATTTTATCTCTGCTTACCTTTTATCACCCTCAATATTGCTCTAGCACATGAAATTGTGTTACTTTTCCGAACTAAATGTACTCTGAAATTCTGATAACAATTTGCTTTCATCAAACATATATGGGTTTCAACCTCTACTGGAGAGTATACTGTAGAGGGCACTTCATATTGATTTATAAATGAATATATGTGGTTATGTACCTGTGTTTTATTCATTTTTAATTGAAATTCATGTTATTCAAACTACTCTTTATAGGAAAATCCTACAGTCTTCTAACCTTTAGGGCTCCTCCGGAGATCCTATCTAGACTGGGCCATACTCTTTCTTTGTTGCAGTTTGCTGAGTAGAACTTTAGCTCAGACAGCACATTTTACTACAGAGAGACAAAGCCTCAAATCCCATTTTTTTTTCTGCCTTCCCTATGAGGGCTCAGTGAGCCATTGCCTGCCAGGCATAATCTACAATGACCTCTGGATCTGTCCTCAGCAGTGGCAAGGCTACTACTCCAGAAATCCCGTTTAGACAGCTGCCTCACCAACCTTCACAGGAAATTACTTTGACTCGATCACATGAAGCATATTCACATTTATGGAGTGGGGGCAAAAGTTTCCAATTACCTGAATTTTTGAGACACATAAATGTTTAGGTCTGTAATTCATGTATATACATAATTAATATTTTTCATTATTCTATAGGTCAAAAAAGATATCTCAGGGTTGTTTGTCAATCCATTTCTTTCTGTGTTATCTATTTATACAGGAAGAATTTTAAGAACACAAAATAGTTGTTGTCTTGTCAATCATAATTCTCACCCTCCAACTCCTCTCCGGTCCTCTTCATGTCCTCTCCCTCCTTTATTTTTCTATTTAAAAAATATAACTCAGTGAGTCTGATTAGTAATGTCCATAAGTGCATGGGTATAAGAGTTTTTAATCAAGAAAAGACATGATAGGGCTGGAGCTGAGTCTGTGGCAGAGCGTAGCCATAGCTTGTTTAACGCCCTTGTTTAGATTTCCATACTGGGAAGAAAAATATAATCGTTCAGTAAACTTAACTTATTTTACACAGAACAAAGTGTTTGCACAGATTGTATCATTACTCAATCATTTTTGTGTAGCTTTTCTATTTCCTCTTTACATTGAAACTCTTCATGGACTGCACTGAACATTCATTTGTCGTGGAAGTCCAATGCTACTTCGTATTCAATAGATATCACAGTGATGGCCGCTTTGCATGTCAGTACTCTATGCCTTTATTCTCACTAATAGAGTGTAAGATGTGCTAATCTTTGAAATGTAATTGCAACGATAGTTTAAATAAATCTGTCGTATGCCCGGGTGCTGTGGTGCAAAATACTACTTTTTTCGTCCCTTGATTGATACTGGCTTTCAGGTTCTTAGCATGGCATTCAGCTTTAGGACACCATCACCCGATGCAGGGGGAGTGTTAGAATATTTTATGTTTCACCCCACTACTTGTGCCAACTTTGATTAGAAATTTTACTTCACTGGATAGCAGATTTCAGTGTTTCAAGAAGCCATCTATGATACTCAGCACTTCATATTTTCCATTAATTTTTTTAGTTTTAATTAATTGAAGATTGGCCTGAAATTCCAAGAAATACTACTCAGGGCTTCCATGCATCCTTAGGTCTAGCCACTCCATTGGCATCTTCTAAACTGAAATGCCTAATCACATCCAGGATGTGCACACTGATTGGTAAGGGTACACAGTATGCCCACATCAGAAGGATCCTGCATGTTGTTGCACAGCTATGTATGCTTCCCTTTCATCCCTTCTCTTCCTGAACCCCTAGTAACCAGATGTAGTCATGACGCTGAGCATATATTCCTTCCCAAGTCTGCATAGTTAAGGGCTGTTACTCTCCTACTTAGAAACTCACTCATTTATTGCGACTTCTAAAATTCTATACTCCATAAGCACCACTGTCTTACCAGCTGCCTTCTCAGAAACTTGCAGTCTTCAGTAGATACAGAAATGAGTCCTCATGGTGCCAAGCTCATTGGTTCTCACACTGAAGTGATTTTTAGAAAATGCTTACTCTCACAGATTTCTTTGCCTCCATTACATACAATGCTTGGTTTCATAGTGTGAATACAGCATCAATAGGATTTAGCTGGAGGTACGCTACTACCTTACTCCCCTCTTTACTTTTCCAAATATTGTATTATATCCTGCCCCCCATTTAGCTGGGGACAACATGTCTTATTTATAACAGCCATAGTCTTTAGACATAGTTTCTTTTACCTTCTTTTTGTGCCTAATAAAACACTTAAAGTTTCCAATATCTAAACCAGTGAAAGCCACAAATTATATGTACTAGCTAGGTTTTTTTTTTTTTTTTTAACTTAACACAAACAAGAGTCGTATGAAAAGAGAGAAATTCATCTGAGAAATTGCCTCCATAATATTTGGCTGTGGGTAAGCCTGTGGGGCATATCCTGCATTAATCACTGATATGGGAGGGCTCATCCCACTGTTGGTGGTACTACCCCATGCAGATTGTTCTGGGTGACATAAAAAGTCAGGTTGAGCAAGCCACGAGGAGGAGGGCAGTGAAAAGTGTTCCTTTATGGCCTCTGCTTCAGTTCCTGCCTCTGGCTCCTGACTTCAGGTGCTTGACTTAAGTTCTTATCCTGCTTTCCCTGGATGGTGGACTACAAAGTACAATTTGAAATAAACCCCCTTTCCCTCAAAGTTATTTCTGGTCATGTTATTTTATCACAGCAATCAAAACACTAACTAAGACATTAAATCATGAGGTGAGAAAGAAAATAATGCATGCAGTACTAGGAATAAAATTCTTAAGTAAAAGCAAAACTTGATTGCTTTGATCAATTTGTAATGCTAAGTTTAATATTGAAAGAAAATGGTTTTGGACTAAGATAACTTCCATACCACAATTATAGTACTGATAATAGTTATGATAAGCAGTCAACCAACCAAACAAAATGAGTTTCACATAACAACTAGATAAATTGAGTTGGAAGTAATGATGCACATTTGTTAACTCTGAGACTGTGGGGAAAAGATCAAGACTTCCAGGCCAGCTTGTCCTACAAAACAACACATTGTTTAATAATGATAATGATAATAATAGTAGTAGTAGTAGTAACAGCAGCAGCACAGTTTTAAATTGACTTTAACTATTTAGTTCAGTTAACAATACTGTACCAGTGTTGGTTTTCTGGCTTTGATAATTGCACAGTAATCAATTAGCATTAGAAATTCCAAAGAAAGAGTCACATGGGACATTTCTATATTATTATTTGTGTAACTGCTTTGTGACTAAAAGCATTTCAACATACAAAGGTAAAAGATCAAACATACAGATTTCCATTTGACTTAAATCTCCATTCCTCCAATGTACATGTGTGTGTACACATGGCATATAAATAGCTAAGATAACTCAATATCAATGTTCATATGATAAGTGTTCAAGGCTGGAAAGTGTTACTTATTTACGCTGCTTGAAAAATCTTGATGATTGAAAAATTCAAGATAGAAACTTGAGCTTTACATGAAAGCATTGTGGTATAAACGTTTCTTTGTAAAACAGGTAAATATATACTTTCTGAGCAGAAAAAAATGGTTTAAGAATACTAATATCAAAACTTTATAATGAAAACAGCCTAAAGTACAGCTTCATGTTTGCATATTAATAACATATTACCAAATTTAAACCAATCTAAAACAAGTAGACTAGGAATGGTACATGCTCATTCATTGAGGAAGTAAATTTTAAAAGATTTAGAAAAGACTTATAGTTACATTTTTATAATACATGGAATATTTTCTTTATATTTCCAGTGACATTTAAATATGGAGATCAATACATAATCCTAGATAATATTTGCTTTATGATTGTGCTCTCTTTTTTCTATTAGAGATTTTATTTGGTTTTCTCTTTATCTCCTCCCTGGATGATGCCAGGGTGGCTACTTTCCCTTAAGTGCTTCCATAGGATACTTTCCAAATTCAAGTTGTATAAAATAGAACTGAATAGCATCATTTTATTCTTAAAGTGCTTCAATATATATTAGCATGTGTTTGTTTTCATTGTCAGTTATTCAAAAGTTCTTGTTCCAAACGACTCTCTGATTTCGTTTTTCCTTGCAAAGTTTTTCTGTGTGCTTGGCTAACAAAATCCATTGCTTGTTAGCTTTATCTCGGTGCTAAAAATCCACACTATTATTACAAACCTGCATCATCTATCACATTTACTTGTTCCCAGAACTTGACACAAAAGTAACACAGGATTATGGTGAACAGCATTTTACCCCATCTTTAAATCAGAGGACGGACTTATCTGCAACTCGCAGCATTGCCTTTGTTGCCTTTCTGGTTCCCTGATTAGATGAGAAAATTGTGCTTCAAAGTTAAAGTAATGGTCATCTACTCATAGTTCTAAAGTATTCGATTCTGAAAGAAAATAAAAATTTCATACTTAGAGGAGAACATGAGCATAGGTGTACAAATAACAAGCACGTTGCTGTTGCTGACAGATGCCTATATTAAAAAAAGAAAGTGTTAAAGGTGTGAATAAAGTGCAGAACTTCTGTCAATTAGGAGCTGCAATTGTCTACTTATTTCAGGTCTGATGCAAGCTAACTTATGGGCGTTTCTGTCAAACAACCATAGAACAAATATATTTGTTTAGCTAATTTTGCTAATTTGTTAAGAAGAATCTGTTAAGTGAATCATTTAGCATCCTATAAACAAAACAAAGGGTGATAATTGTGCAAATTATTCTTTCTAACTTATTGAGTTGGCAACATGTAAACAAAGGTAAGTATCTATACTTTGGGTGAAGTAATTACGTTCATGCATATTGAGACTCTAATTTAGAAAGATTTCTCTTGTGGTATGTACACTGGCTTGAAGAAGAAAGAAACCAGATGGAGGGAGAAAACCGCAGAGCTTTAAAAGGAGAAAGAGGTTTTAGCAAAATGCCGTGGCTTCTGAATTAGAAATTGGAGGTGATTATTGGCTGTTACTGAAGAGTGAGGGAACCCATCAGTGTGAAGTGACAGAGGCAGAGGAGGGGCCTGATGTGACAGAAGATTCCAGCAGAGGAGGTTAGGAGGAGCAAACATGGAACAGGAAAACGAGCAAGCTTTGAAGATCTTCAGACAGAAGTTCTTCTTGCTTATCCTTTTGTCTGTCAGTCTGAAACACCTCCTGCCTCTTCAAATAAAGACATCTGGTAGAAAGTTGAAAATGCTGGCCCACATTGCAAAGGCCAACTAAGGCCTGAAGACAGGTTATGGAAATTGATCTCCAATATTTGTTTTAAATTGAAGAATCCTTGACAGAGATTGAGATGACCAGAAAAAACAGGGAAGCAGGTGCCACACCATCCTTGTCCTGGAATCTAAACGAGATCACAACCCCAAGGATAAAGAATATCAAGTTTTCCAAAGAGTCACATGCTCTTAGAATTTAAAAAGGAGGCTTGAGTCCCAGTTCTTAGTGCTGGATATTAATGGTAGGAGAAAAAGACGAGTTGTCAGACATACAGTCTTAGAGATTTTCATAGAAAGTTGTTTGGGAGATTAAAATAAAGTATGTATTACAGTTCAATACATCAAAAAAGTTAAAAAAAATACTAATAAAAAAAAAAAAAAACATAGTGGGGTTCTCTAGATTTATTTTTAACTGAATAATACTTGAGTTTTCTTTCACTAAAAGTTTTGAGATAAATGGATTTTTTATTGGTAGTTTTTTTAGTTTTTTGAGATAGAGTTTCTCTGTTGTAACTCTGAATGTCCTGGAACTCATTCTGTAGACCAAGCTGACCTCAAACTCACAGAGATCTGCCTGTGTTCCAAGTGCTAGGATTAAAGGCGAGCACCACCATTTCCCTACAAGCAAATGGAATTTTTAAATAAAGAAAATACATGCAAATGGGACAATTGGAAGCTCAGAGGACAGAGGGTGTGGGCAAATGGAAGGCAGTTCACATAGGAAACACTCCTGTATGGAATGAGGAAGGAGTACAGGTAGGAGCAAACTGTAGTTGTCTCACTTTGTTCATCCCCTTGTCAATTAACACACACTTGGGTTGCTTGCAGAGTAATAAACACTAAAGCTAATAACAAAGCCCATATATACACTTTTATGTATTCACAGTTGGATATAACTTTTAACATTTCAAATATCAATGCACAAGGAGTCCACTGAAAATTATTTTCATAGTCCTTGACGTTTTCAACAGTGGGTTTTATACACTTGATTTGCTATTTTAGTAACCCTGATGCCAGTGGTACTTTTATTTTAATTAGTATTTGCCTAATGGCTAATGATGCTTAAAACACTAACCAGATTTCATGTTATTAAACTCAGAAAAGTAAACCATGATGAAAACTTTAGAGAAGCTGAGCTATTAGGAAATTAAGAAAATTTTAAATAATTTCAAAATGAATACATTATGAGAACTTCAGGGAGTAAAATTGAAATAGAGTTATTAAAATGATCTCAAATTTGAAACAGGACAAAGAATAGTGTGATCATTGGTAACCCACATACATATATAAGCTGTTGAATGATGGATAATGGCAATGTAATCAGGGATCAAATAGGGAGGTGATGGGAGGTGATTAACTATAGGAGACCCCCAATAGAACATAAAAAAGTGACTGTATTCTGTTCATTAATTTATTTTCTCTGTTAAAAGAAAGGATGAGAAGCTGGGGAGGGTACTCAAAATTTAAGAGCATGGACTGATCTTATAGAGGATCCAGGTTCAGTTCCCAGTACTTACTTGGTGGGTAAGTCCCAAGAGATTCTCCATGGGCCCAGCACACAAGTGGTGTATAGACACATACATGCAGGCAAAACACTCATGCATACAAAACAAATATTTTTTTTAATGAAATGTAAGCCATAAAGGTAAGTCTCATGCTGAAGGAGAAAGAAGAGAAGCCTAAGCCATTTATACAAAGATATTTTCAGCAGAAGGCAGCAGAGAATTAACAGTAGTAAAACTGGAAGAAGAAAACTTAAAAGTCTCGTTAAGGGGATTTCCTCCATCACCCCATGAAAAATGATACTCAAATATATGGTGAAGGATCAGTTTTTACAGACACAAGAAATATTATATTTTGCTTTATTGGGTATCTCTAAAATATTATTGGATATTAATCATGTAATAGAATGTAAAAATGGTAAATTATATGTTAATAATAAGTCGAGTGTATTAATTGAGAAAGAGTTAAGCCATTACAAATGTTAAAGTCTGTCAATACATTTAACATTAGAAGTCTTTACATTTCATGGCCTAAAGCTATCATGTTTTGATAATACAAAATTAAAAATAGTAATTTACTTAGTTATTATGAATCTCACCCTTAACAGCGCTTGACCCTCTTCCTGTTTGCATGCTCATGAGTGTGTTCAAGGCATTAACACTTATTATAAACTCAAGAAAAACTGTGTTTACAAAGGATACCATGAAGACACGCTCCTTCCCTTCCTGAGATGCTCAAGACGTG
Source organism: Cricetomys ansorgei (assembly GCA_026225945.1). Taxonomy (NCBI): domain Eukaryota; kingdom Metazoa; phylum Chordata; class Mammalia; order Rodentia; family Nesomyidae; genus Cricetomys; species Cricetomys ansorgei. The sequence goes on along the minus strand of JAMJFZ010004091.1, from coordinate 1,537,053 downwards.
TTTCAGTTGAGAAGTGAGCAAACTGCCTTGTAAATACATATGAGAGTCAGAAGGGAGCTCAATTCTGGAATTGAACACATTGGCTAAACTGTAAATCTGTGTTTACTGAGTTAAGTCCTGGCCTTTTCCATGGGGCTTCAAGGAAACTCCCTATGCAATTGTTTTCTGTCTTTTTATACCAGTGTTCTTGAACACTCTGTTCCTGGTGCAGAATCATTTCTTTTGCATGAGGATTTGAGAAATTTTGTCTTGGGCTTATTATAAGGGGATTTAGCCTTTAAGAAACCTGTTGGATTTTATGTTAAAAGATAAGCTGAATCCTTCAACTGACTCTGTGTGTTTACTATAGCAAGAATCTTATTTTACACTTGATTTCAGCCAGAGAGCTGAGAAGGGATATTAAAGCTATTCATACACACACACACACACACACACACACACACACACATACATATACACACACATATGCACACTTAGTTGTTTGCTTTTAATATATTTTTTGGCACAGTATATAGGTGTTTTAACCAAGCATAATATTAATCATTTCATTAAAAACCCTAAAGCTCTTTTTTTTTGTTTTTATTAAAAATGGATTCTTCTCTCATACAATATATCCAGACCACAGTTTCCCCTCCTTCCACTCCTCCAAGCTCCTGTACACCTTCCCTCTCTCCCAAATCCACTCCCCCTCCATTTCCCTTCAGAAAAGAGCTGGCCTCCAAGAGACAACACCAAAACAGGACGAAACACGATACAGTAAGACGAGGCAAAAGCCCCCATACAGAGACCCCGGTGATACAACCCAAAAGGAGAAAAGAGTCCCAAGAGCAAGAAAGAGTCAGAGACACTTCCACTGTTAGGAGTCCTTGATTAGGTCCCATTCTTCCTATATACTTGTGTGGTATTTTATTATCTTTCAACTCAAAGATTATTTATTGGTTCCTGACTTCCTGGTTCATTAATTAGCAGTTTTTCCCCCTCACTTTTGTTAAACCTAACACAGCTTTATAGACTACATACAATATTTAAAATTTCTATTAGTTACACAATAAAATACTACTTAGCAGAATAATTGAAGTATCAATACATAAATTGTATAGGGAAATAATACTCAAATCACCCTGGATGTAAGAAACCAGGGATAATTCATTGGTCTTAGATTGAAGGAAAGGCAAAGTTAATCATCTGATAAAATAATTTTAAGATATTTGCATAATGCTAAGAAAATTAAAAGGAAGAGGCATATTCAACCAAGTCAAGAATCATAGTTCCCAAAGGCCATCTCTCACAAGCACACAGAACTCTGTGACCTTTGTCTCACATTTGCATTAGTTCATGAACCAAATGTGTGTTTTCAGCAAACTTCAAATGACTCACCGAGGTGAACTTGCTAGATTTGATGGATGGGACAGTTAACTTTTGTTTTACTGCTAGTGTGTTTCCTTTGAATTTTGCATGATCATTTTCGTTTCCCCCACAATCCTGTGATTTCTGTCTACTTTGCATAATTATAATGACAACCTCATAACTCTGGGAAATTTTTATTCATTACCCTAGTGTCATCTTGAATCAGACTAGCATGATCTATTTTTTTCTTGTAGGATATTATCAAGCATATGGCTTATTAACTATAAATAGAGAGTAGAAATAACAAGAACGTGTATGTAAATGCCTAGGAATTGGGGCATGCAGGTTTTTATTCATTCACTCTGTGCAGAAGTAAATAGGTAGCTATTGACTGCTGACTCCTGTTATTGAGGGACCCAATGCAGAGGGACCAAAGAGGGAGTCTAGCATTCTGTGAGGTGCCCATAGTATATAGCTGAGATTTGAGAAGTGGTGTCAGGGACTATATCTTTAGTCAGAAAGTACTATCAGGATGTGTATGACTAGCTGGATAAAAACAATACAGATTCCAGAGTAAGAGGCCCGAAGGAGTGGGCAAGAGTACAACACACAAGGAATGACATTCTGTATACTTGCCTCAGCAAGGAACAACTTGGGAAATCACAGCGATGAAACAAAATGGCAAATCCATTTTTTCAACTTTGCTATTGTTGTTAGACTAGAGAAATACAAATAAAAACACAAATCAAATTATAGTCAAAATGATTATAGTGATCATGATTTATAACCTCAACGTAAAGAATACACACTGTTTCTTCTGAAGTGGAGTTGTTTTCCCACTGGCATACTATAGCTCATAGAAAGAAACACACATGTTTGATGTTATTGCTTTCCTCCTGTAATTTCCTAAGTTAACTGATGTCAATAACAGGGGTCTATCTATGTTGATTTACAGAAAGGCTAAAGGCTTTAGGCTCAATTTTAATTAAGCAAAATCTTTATGACATAACATCTCATTAGTTTGCTGGATTTGTTATGGTGTTTTATGTAAAGTCACGAAAAAAATTGAAACTTTTAATGAGGACTAAGTATACTTACTCTATTTATAAAATGTGTTTATAAGTCACACTCCAGACCCTGTTGTAGTGTATCTGAAGGGAAACATTAGTTCAGAAATCCCACACCAAGCAGCATGCTTCTAAATCTGCAGTCTGATAAATTACATGCTTCAATGGTTTAAAAATGCCAAGAAGATACAAAGTGTTCTGATGAGGATTGACTTCTGGATCATGTCTGAGTACAGCTCGGGCTTTACTGATTTCAGATGGTCTCTTAGAGGGCAATGGCATACCTCATTGCTATAGCACCTGCCAAGCATGCACCTAGCCCTGGTTTGTTTTTAACACCAACCCACAAAAGGAAAATAGAATCCTCCAAGGCTAGAAGGTGATAAATTGTAGCCACCACATTGGTCAACCGTGGTCTACTCCTAATTTTTACTGTTTGCAAGACAAGAAAGAACAAATTTTGCACTTTATATGTGCTGTTAAAGCAAGAAGAACATGGAAAAGAGAATTGTATAGTGCATTAAACCTAGAACACATTATCTAGTACTGTTTAGAGATGTTTGCTTCCCATCTTGGAATATCTGAATTACTGCTTGAACCATAGAAATAATTAGTACACATGATTTTTTTAATCAAACAATTTCAATGCTGTTGATTATTTTAAAGCTAATCTTTGTAAGGGACTTACATTGTATCAGAAAAATTATCTTTTCTCTATGTTTGTGTAATTTATAGGGTTGTCAGTCTAAGAGTAATAGCAAAATTAAGCATTGCATTATATTGCTACTCACTGATTATAAAGCATCATGAGTTACATGACTGCTTTCTTACCCAAAATAATAATAGCAAAAACATCTACCCTGGGCAAACATACAAATCACAGCCAACAGAAGATTAGCAGTAGCAGCAACATACAACCAACAGGTTGATGTAAATTGATTTTTTGTATTAGTCTTTCAGTGATAAATTTGCCTGATGTTTTCAAGCCTCTAGAGAGCTCTTATTGATCTATAGTATCTGTTCAGATGAAGGTTGGATTTCGGGTGGCATTATTTTATAGTAGGAAGCTTCAGATTCCATTTCAATTTTTAATTTTTGAAGCAGATTTCCAAATCTTAATTTTTTTTTGTAAAAATTAACTGTCTCTTCTTTTTACATACTTCTGTGAAAAATCAAAATCATCAGAGAAAGAGTGAAATTATGTGACAGAGATATATTTCAAGGCTGACGGCAGTTTAATCACAAAGCGATACAAGCTCTGACGGGCAGTTTTCATTTTTAGTCAACACTGTCATTCAGAATTAAATTGCTTATATCAAAACCATATAGGAGATATTGGTGATAATGATATCAATAGAAGCATGTTTAGTAAAAGTGGGTCAATAAAAAAATATTGATTGTGTCAAAATTTGTGGAAATAATAATGAAAAGCAAAACTCAATCAAAATGGATCATCTGGCAGATAGGACAGACATCAACATTGTCACGAAAAGTGTAGATGAGAGTAAGTATCAATCAGACTTCCAAGTTTGCATTTATGTAGGTAATATCAAAATAAAAATGTGTTGTGCCTAAGTGGAAAAATGCATTTATTTCTATCTGAAAATGTATTTTTTAAATAAATCAAGTAGACAGATGAGCAGGTGACTTGGCCCTGATTTCCCTTGTCCAGGCGTTATACATCCAGTTGTCACACTTCCTCTCTGGGAGTCCAAATGTTGACTGGAAAAAAATAAGCATACTTAGAAAAAGTAGTGTTCTGTAGGATGCAAACATTGAAGAACATACAAAATCTTTAAAAGATAACATTATATAAATACTGGATTATTTTGTTAATAAAGAGGCTGTACCTCTCTCTGTTTCATTATATGTTTGAAATATTCCTATAGCAAGCCATATTTACCACTTTTTGTGATTTACAAAAAGATACCTGTTGTGAAAATGTGTGTATCTCTGTGTCTACATATGTGCTGGTGTTTTTACTTTTACTCTTTTTTTTCTGTTTGCTTTGATCTATTCTGATTTGTTTTTATCTTATAAATTTTTTATATGCCTGTTTGTTTTTTTCATGAAAGAAAGAAAGAAAGGCTACGGATTGTAGTGGGTGAGGAGGTAGAGAGGATCTGAAAGAGCTTGAGGGAGGGGAAACCATAATCAGAATGTAGTGTATGGAAAAACAGTCTCTTCAATCAATAGAAGAAAGAACAAACAAAGCTTCAGTTAGGATAATGTCTTAAATCTCAAAGCATGCCTGCATTGGAAAAGCAGTGCAGACTGCCAAACTATAGCAAATCCTGAAGAAAACATAAAGTTGATTAACATTTCTTCATAATTAATGAATACACCTTTAGGAAATGCTACACAACACTTCGGTGAGCTGGTCACCCCAACTTCACACATTTTCCAGTAGCTTTTGCTTGATAGTTAACTCTCAATATGCAATAATTCTCCATACTTTCAGATCTCTCCGTGTTAGTCAGTACTCTTCCAGTTGCTTGAAAAAGAAACTAAAGGACAGGTCAAGTAACCAAACCACCAAGGGTTACTTCCAGGCATTTCTGGGTTTCCCAGGGGACAGGCTGTCATCAATGATGCCTGTTTCACCTGTCCCTGACAGTGGAGCCTATGGCATCTCTTTGGGAAATATTTATGTGCATAAAAGGATCTATGGTTATGTTAGTTCATTTTGCACTTAAAATAATATTCTTCTTTTTACCTCCACAAACGTACATGTTGCATGTGTGTGTCTGCACATGGGGTGTTCCATGAGTGAGGAACCCCAAAATTGATTCCTTGTCTCTTTCTCCATCACTCTCCACTTTATTTCTTGAGGGAACTTTTCATGAGACCAGGAGCCCACATCTTCTGCTAGTCTAGCTAGCTAGCTTGCTTTGAGGATCCCATCTCTGCCTCTGAAGTGCTGGGATGCCTGGAAGCACATCCCAGATCTGCTAACTTCTGTATGAGTTTTGGGGATCCAATCTTCTGTCCTCAGCTTCCAAGGCAAATGTTTTACCTAATTACTTGTCTCCCCATGGCACCCAAACAACAAATTTTTACATAAAAAAAACGAAAAAAAGTCTTATTTCACGTTGTTTCTGATGTGAGAAGATAAAACTTCATCACAGGAGAAAAAAATTACGGGTTTTATTTACTGCATAAAAATAGATATTTTTCACTGTAGTGTTATTCACTGGTTTTTAAATGCGTTTTTCTTTGCAGGCTTTTCCTGGAAACATCAATTCTGACAGCGTGGTCCGGCATGACCTGCAGCATGCAGTCGTTGCCCGTTATGTCCGCATCGTGCCCCTGGACTGGAATGGAGAAGGCCACATAGGGCTGCGTGCGGAAGTCTACGGCTGCTCGTACTGTGAGTGTGAAGTATCAAGTTCACATCTGCGTCACGGGTCGTCTACTCTAAAAATGAGTTGAGATACACAGCACACTGGGATGTTTTCCCTATTTTTATGACATAAGTATATGGCATGTCTATCTAAACCGATACCTATTCATCTATGATCTGTATTAAGTGAGGGCTGAGGAGATGAGATGACTACAGTAAGTGCCGAGTTCTAGTCTCAGCACCACATAGCTACGCGTGGCGCTCAGTGCCTGTCATTCCCGCATGAGGCATGTAGAGGCAGAGAAATCAGATGTTCAAAGTCATTCTCAGTTACATAATGAGTTTGTGATATGCCTGGGTTGAGATGGATGAGACCTTGTGTCCAAAAAGTTATTTAAAAAAGAATGTATTAAGTGAACGAGTCAGGAGGTGATATTGCTCAGTACACTGAAACAATGAAGCTTATTAATTAAACTGCCTAAAGTCTTCTGAATTATCTAAAATCAGGCGATTTACCTGCTATCTGCCTTTCTGGCTTGTGGTGAAAAGGGAAGATCTATTGTGAAAGCTTCCATGGCTCCCAGGACTCATCATTCTTCTTATTTTAGAAGTCAATAATTAGGGTTTTGTTGTTGTTGTTGCTGTTGTTTTGAGACGGGGTTTCTCTGTTGTAACTCTGGCTGTCCTGGAACTCACTCTGTAGACCAGGCTAGCCTTGAACTCACAGTGATCCACTTGCCTCTGCCTCCTGAGTGCTGGTATTAAAAGCAAGCGCCACCACCACCACCCAGCAACGATTGGAGTTTTTAAGATTAAAAAGTATATATATTTCTTTGTGTGTGTGAAAGCATGTGTGTGTCCGGGGTATGTGCATGGCCAAAGGACAACTACTGGGAATGAATCTCTCCTTCCACTCTATGGTAATGAAGACCTTAGGTTGTCAGGCTTAATGCCACATGCCTTTCCTTGCTAAGCCAGCTTGCTGTCCTCCATCACTGGATTTTGATATCAGTTATATTTTAATTTTACTTAAAGGGTTTCTTTTTATTTAATTGTGTTTTAAGCTCCACCTTTAAAAAGTTCTAAACTATGTCACACCTAAATCTAATGACTTCACTATGTAGGTTTGGGGGAGTGGAAGGCTGCTATCTGTTTTTTTTCTGCTTGCAATACCCCTTGTCCATGGGAGATTTCAACAGGAGCATCAGTAGGTGCCCAAACATGCAGCAGTGCGAAACCCTAAATATACTGGGTTTTTTTTTTTTTTTCGTTTTTTGGTTTTTGTTTTACTATGCACACATATCTTTGGTAAAGTTTAATTTATAAATTAGACATGGTAGTAGATTTGCCATAATAATGAAATAGAATAATTAAACAATGTGCTGTAATTAAATATGTCTAAACCTCAGAAGTTCTTTTTGATTCTGGAATTTAATATTGAGTGTTTTTGGAACACAGTTGAATGTGGGGCACTGAAACTATAGAAATCCAAACAGTAGACAAAGGATAGGAGACTAACATATTTTTCTTTCTCTTCTGACTCTTCTCTTCCTTCCCATTCTTTCTCCCATACTTTTTCTTTACCACTCTCCTGCGCCTCCTTATCTACCTATCTTTCTATTTATATCTTATGTATATGTCGGACCTCAACCACATCAAAACTTTATCTGTAGAAGTTCCTTCAGGACAAACTCGATGATATATTCTATGAAAGAAGATATGTCTTCGTTTATTGTCTTTGCGAAGTCTTGCTAACACAAAGTCCCATTAAATATTGCTACATTTTCAAAGCTGCTGGATAATACAAATTCTGTCTGCAAACACTGGCCTCATAACAGTAAATCTCCAATATAATATTTTCCTGTCCTCCCAGGACATGTTTCTTCTATTCTGCCAATTGCACAGAGGAGGGAAAATATTGAAAATGGACAGGGAGGAGAATTGGTGTATCAGCTTTCTGCAAGAACTCTTCCATTAGACTTTTCCCTATCATGTCTTATAGACCCATAAACATAAATAGTCACTTTAGCCATAAAGTGCAAAATTCCTTTTTTGAGCAAGCTTCTTAAAATTAATGGAACACTTAATATTTCATAGTAAAGAATATGTAAAGCTTTCAAGTCTGTGAGGATTTAGTTGCAAAGACTCTTGCAAGCAGCAGCTGCAAAGATAACAAAATAATATTGTCTTAGTTCACAGGTATACTCTTAAGGCTGCAGTAAAGTGGCCATGGGGATTATATAAAAAATTGTACATGTTAATTTTATTTGATCATTATAATATATATAATACAGGATTAGATTTTGAGTTAAATCTTTGGGAGAAGCCAACAGAGAACCCCAACATGAATTAAGGTCCTTGCTACTGTGTGTTATGGTCCTCATGGACCCAGGAGACAGAGCATCATCTGACTGGCTTATTTTATTAAAATATTTGTTAGAAACATTCATATTTTTGAGATATTAATTTTTAACTTTTATTCTATTGCATAAATGAATATTCAAGTTGATAAACCTTGAGTTGTTCTTAGGGATTTTTTAAAAATTATTGTTGTAGAGTTGTTGCTAATGTTTCTGGTGGTATAGATGTAGAAAGTTGTACAACTCTGGTCCCCAGGTGTGACTCAGTTGTTACTATCTTGAAACCAAAGCAGATATGATTTCCTATATGAGATCCTCAAAAGATTTGGTCCACTCATCCTCCTGTGGAAAGTGGGAGATTAAACAGGCAGTGCATATGTGTGTTGGGTCCTCTACTCTAGAGTATATGCAGCTATTAGCATTGGCTATAGTAGAGACAGACTCTTCTTCCATGCTGTTGGGGCTCGTAAGTTGATTATATCATATTCTGTTAAATTCATAAGTTCCCCAAAATTAGCCTTAGGTAGAATTATCATTTTAGTGTATCTTTAATTTCTTATATGCAGTGAAGAGATGTCTGCTCATGCCTCCCTAGTAAATAACATACAAGAGAAGTGTATTAATGTAATATTAGTGTAACATATGTGTGTAAGTGTGTGTGCTCAATTTTTGCCAACAAGGAGTAAAGTTTTATAAAGTCGTTGTGTCAATTTATATCCTCACAAGCTGTGAAAGAATTCCTGTTTCTCCACAAATCAAGACAATTTTTGTATTAATTTTCAAGTTTTAGTACATGCTAATTATACCTAGTTTTGTTTTAATGATAATTTTCCTGACATTTTGCAGAGGTTATGATTGTGGATCACTAGTGTGGCCTTTTTAAAAAAGTATTTATTCAAAGCATCTTCCTCATATTTCTGGGAGCTGTATTTTATTCACTTATTTATTTAAAGTGAGTTTAAATGGTTTAAAACATTTTTTTCTCTCTTATTTGCTCTTTCTCTCCTACACAGCCCTCATTATGATCTCTAGACACATCTCATTTTTAATATATTTTTCTTTAAAAGAAATCATTTAAAAATGTTTGCTATCAATGATGTCATTCAGGAATCTACAGCAAAAGAAAGTGTTCTCAGGCATAGCTTAAATATGACAACATGTTCTATAGTTATAGCAAGTCCATTCATAATATGTAAAGTCATTTTCCTTGGAGGATTTCCCATCATAACTGGACTTTGAAAACCACAAGATGGGAAGGAGAAATAGCTGAAGCAAACAGGAAGCCAGACTTTCCTAGGAGAAGCCTTTCATGGAGCAAAAATCACAAATGTTAACCTATATACCAATTGATGTCAGTGCAGTAGATGATAGGTGGAAACATAAAATTTAAAAGAAAAAACAAGATAGAAATGGAAAAATTGCTTTATAATGGTTTGGGCAGTAGCCCCCAAGGAATCAGAGCCTGATTCTTTCTTTCTAAATCCTTTCTAATTCCTTTCTAAAGCTAAGTTTGCAAATGTGATGAAGTCTTGCCACAAGGAGTCAGCATGCATTGCCCATGTGAGCACTGCCTTCTCTCAGGTTACTCACATCACCTTTAAGAGAGCTGAGGGGAGAGAGATTACACAGGCAAAGGAAGAGGAGGCACTGAGGCCCCTGAGGCCAGGAATAGAGGGAAGGGAATGTCTGCCAAGGAATACTACAGCAATATTTCATGCTGGTTTGTGATCCAAACAACTTGTAATGGCTATTTATTTTTTAAATGGTACCCTCTGAGAGTTTATCCTTTGTTTAGAAAACAACTTAATAACCCTAGGAACTCTTCCCTGTCTAACAGGTAATGGCCACTCAGTCCTCTGGACACACCAAATGTACAGATCACATTCTTCGTTAAATGTTTTTGAAAAACGCAAATTACATTCATTTCTTTTCCAAGAACAAAATTTGTTCTTACAGTAAGAAAATATGTGACACATTTATGATTAACTTTCCAGAAGGTACTTTCGTGTGAATGTATACTGACAATCTGAACCAGAATGGACCAGTAGAAGTAGAAGATGACTTCTACTGTACCTTAAATTTCTGTACTCTCAAGGATCCCCTTGGACTTCCAGTGAGAAAGGCAGTTTAGGGCAGGAAGTATGGGTAAGACCTACCTTCCCACTCAGCTCTATTAGAAGGTAGAAATTCTGGGTGTTCCCAGGTCTCAGCTAGAATGACTGCAGCCTTGAGTACTCCTGTGGAAGATAGAAATGTATTCTTTCATCCTTTGAAAAATGCCTTGAAGGCTTTTCTGGGAGCCTTATTAACTGGAAGCTAAGGGGAGAAAGCCAAGGGTGAGAACTCAGCTGAGTGAGCATGTTTGTAGCCCATGTTCCCTGGTGTGTGTCCATCATGCTTTCTGCAGTTCTTCCATGATAATTTGTCATCTGGGAAATTGCAGTTTTGTTTTGTTTTTTCAAGATTGAAAACAAAAGTTGCCTCTAGGAACTCCAGATGGAAAAGTTTGGTTCCAGTCTATTGCTCTGCAAGCTTCATGCCATGTACCGCTCTTGCTTCCTGACTTCTTTCTAATATAATATGAGTTCTGATTCAAAGCCTCTAAACTCACTTGCTCTGTTCCCTCGGCACTGAGGTCCCTCAAGTTAACTGAATCAAACTCATGCTGTAGTTTTAAAAACTTACTGACATAGAGCACATATTTTATCCTTCTTGGCATTAACCCTGCACCGACACTGGCCATTTTACTCCACATTGGAATGATTTCATGAAGTAAAAAGGAGAATCTTCCATTTAAACATTTTAAAATAGCCGTATATGGCTGCATTACAAAAGTACTCCATTTACAGAGGATAAATGCAGTGTAATGGTATCTTCTTATGGCAAATTCTTAATTGGTTTTTAACCAGAACTTCACAGCTGATAGCTTAGCTGTTAGATTGAAAGCCCAGAGTACAAACTATTGTAGTATGATAACTTTTATATGCGAGCCAAAGTAGATGAGTAATTACTAAGGTCTAGACAATTTATCCTATGAAAATTATGATAGAAAATTGACACAGGTTTACATATAAAGGGGCTGAATATAAATGTTACACTGATAGTGTTCATCCTTTCATGGTAGGCTAGTGCTACATCTGCTTCTCCAGTAACTACATCCTCTTCTAGGGACCACAGCTAACTGATATAGACACATTGGCCAAGACAGGAAGTACTACCATGTACTTATTAGTTCACTTACAAAGGCTTTCATAAGATATGGGTTTAGTTATTCGAGATTCCACAAAACAAAAATTTTGAAAAAAGATGATAGCAGAACTGATTTTATTTGGAAGCTTAGAGAGATACACACTGTCCCAGGAATCCACCTAATCTTGGGTGGGTGACCATCCACTCTCAACATTCCTTGACTCAGAGTTTCATGTTCCCAAACTGTGTGTCTAGATTTACAAGGCTTCTTTCTATTGTATGTGTCTGTCCTTCAGTAGATTCACATGGCCCTAAGTGACACCAGCCATTGGATTTAGGATGCAGGATGTACCCTAATCCATGAAGAATCCCAGTTCATGAATGATATCTGGAAAGACTTGGTTATCAAATCAGTCAATATTCTATGATTCTCACTATATATAAATTTTGGAAAACACTTCAATATAGAGATATATTTTTATTATTAATATCCATATGAAAGGGTTTAAGAAATATGAAACAGAAATGCAATCACATATAGGGGGAAATGCCTTCCCAAGTACGGCCATTAACAGTACTCTTCAGTCTCCTCCCCACCCACAGGGAAATGACCATTAAGCTTATCAGCAGGATTCTTCCTTCCCCAGCATACCAGGAGCCACCCTGTCCCAAGGGGCTAGTCCAAGGGCACAGGTTGACCACGCCCCCCCTGGATCCCGCGCGAAACTCCCGACCAATTAGTCTAACATAGAGAGCTCGAAGCCAATCAGCTGCACGAGAGCCCCCATCCCCAGACCCCTTTGCCCTAACCCGATAAAAGGGCTGGGAGAGAAGGGATCAGGGCCCGCCATGCTCATCTCCTGCGTGGGATAGGCGGGACCCGGACGCGCGCAGGTAATGCCTCATAAAGCTTCACCATTTGCTCCTTGGGGCCAATTCTATCCTGCGTGTTAGAACAGTCCCAGTGCACTGGAATAAATCCTCTTGCTATTTGCATCGATATCCCGTCTGTGAGTCTCTGTGGGGATGTGGCGTTCCGGTTTGGACCCTGGGGGTCCCAGTTTGGATCCCTGAAGTCCAACACATAACACTGGACATTAGTTTTGGTGGGTATAGAAATGAACAGCTCTGGAAGATATACTGTGTTGTCTTGTTTAGATTGCATGTTCAGTCTTGTATGGGGCACAGGGAACCCTGCCACTTGTGTGCTGTGTTCTCTACTTTGCTGGATTCATCACAGAATGTTGCTTAATAGTTGTATCTATTTGGGCATTTGGAAAGAACTAAATCACAATCCCTGCCCCTTGGGAAATTATGTAGTAGAAGAAAATGAGAAATATTTGGTAATAGAAGCACAGAGAAGACAAATTCATCAGTATGGATAATGAGATTAATCATAAGCCATCTTTCAAAGAATATCAACATGAGATAAGGGAGTATTTCAGATAAGAAATTTATATTGTTTTTAAAACAAGCTTTTTCCATCTCTGTGTATTGTTAAAATGAAAGCATATAGTTAAAACTATTTTAATATTGCCTGGACTATTCATATGTTTTTATAAAGATTAATCATCTTGATGAACAAATTAGATTACACTGTGGCAGGAACAATGCCTGCTGCTAAACAGTGTGTATGCGCGCTTGTCAGCTTGTCAAACCACAGGCATATACGGTTTGCCAGACAGCTTGCGCACATACAGCCGCATGCACGGCTGCCCCCCCTTCCCCCCCCAGTTAGGGTCGGCCCTGACACGCCTGGGCATGCCCAGGGATAAGCCCACCTTTGACACATGCGTAGTTGAGCCTCCCTGTTCGAGCCGACCTGAAAACCTGCCAAGAGGCCCAGAGACAGATGACGTGGCAAAATGCAAGCCAATGTGAAAGAGCCACAACAGCAGCCGGCAATCCAGGAGCCAATGGGACGCTGGGTGATGGTTTAAAAGGGGTCCCTCTTCCTGGAATAAACTGAGTCTGCTTCTGCCACTTACCTGACTTCCAGAGTCTGTGTTCTTGACTCTGAGCCAGCTCACCCCCACTCCCAAGGGTCCCAGGACTGAGTTCAGCAACAGGTACAAAATCTTAAGGAACAATTAGACTATTTATAAAGTGTTTTTCTAACTTACCTCAGAATGCAAATCTGATCATACCATGTCTGTGCTTAAGGAAAGTTGATAAAGTTACATTTACTAGGAAGTCCATGATTAATTTGAAATATACTTTTTCTGTGTCTGCATGGTGTCCCACACCTAGCTGATGAGCTATTGGCAATTGACGTCTGCTGGTGTCAGGGAGAGTCAGTTTTTCTCAGGGATGTGGCCTCTGAGAGGCTAACCATACTCCAAAGAATGGTCACATGCCTATAACATGCAGGTAGCACTGAGTAAACTCAGTCAGCTTGTTAGGGCTAGCCGGGGGACTTTTAAGGAACCACGAGACATTCCAAACCGCTGCAAAATGCACGAAGCTTTATTTTTATCTGGCGCAGTGGTCCCGCCTATTCCCACGCAGGAGATAAGCATGGTGGGCCCCGATTCCTTCCCCCCAAAGCACTTTTATGGGGTTCAGGGGAAAGGGGTCTGGGGATGGGGGCTTGTGCAGCTCTGATTTGGCTCAGAGCTCTCTATGTTAGACTAATTGGTTGGGAGTTTGCTCGCGTGTGGGATCCAGGGGGGATGGTCAATCCGTGCCCTTGCACTAGCCGTCCTTGAGACATGGTGGTGCCTGGTATGCCAGGAAAGGAAGAATCCTGCTGATAGGTGTTAAGCTTAATGGTCATTTCCCTGTGGGTGGGGAGGGGACTGAAGAGTACTGTTAATGGCTGTACTTGGGAAGGCATCTCTCAATAGGAGGCATCTTCCCCTGCACGTGACTGCTAGCACTCAGGTGCATCTCCCCTGCACATGACTGCTAGCACTCAGGTGAATTCCTAGGTTTTATATTTCTTAAATCCTTTCAAGCTTAAAAAGGAGAACACATGAAGTAGGGAAGGAAAACTAGTGAGGTGATGAAAGACATTGGAGGGGGAGGAATCTGAGTAGATTTGATCAAAGAATTTTATATGTATATATGAAATTTTCAAACAATAAAAATATAATAAAGCCCACTTGTATATTGGCTGAGTACAGGATGTAGACAAAATCCAGCCCAGAGCTTGCTTTTGTTGATAAAATTTAATTGGAACACAGAATAATTTATAAATAAGTTAATTTTTAAAGGAAAGAAAAAGAAATGTAATTTCTGCCCACCAATAGGCACCTCTGTTAGTGTTTCAGTCAGCCACATCCATGTTGCAATTTATGCTCCACTAATTAAAATTATTTGTGTTTCCAACACATAGATGACATGCTTCTTTCCCATGTGTTCATGCTGACTGTTCTACTTGCCTGGAAATCATCCTTGTTTCCATACACCTGGCCAACTTTTCTTATCTTGCAACATAGTGATCAGATATAATTTTCACTAAGAATTCTTTTTGGTTCTGAAATACTCTAGGTCTTTCTTCTTTCTACTCTCTTCATGTATGGGAATTATTTACCAAAATATTGCCAAGCAGATTGTAAGGCAGTGGGCAGACAGGGAGGCCTTGGCCAGTACTTATCATTTGTAGCTCATTAATTTGTATGTATGGAAGGATAAATATGAAAGGAATATTTGCTGAAGTGAATACCAGGTATATATGATGTCAATGTAATTTATATTCTTAACAAATCACAGTTATTTGAGCATGCAAAATTACCTTATTGGTTAAGAATGACATCATTATATTGTATTATAATACATTAATGTATATGGTAATATACATTCATGGTGCTAGCGATTGTACCTAGGATCTTGTATAAGCTCAGCAATCGCTGTACTTCTGAGCTACACCCAAGCCACTGTTACACTATGTTGAATGATGATGCTCTGCTGACCTGTAAAATGTTTAAGCAACTAGCAAATTGAATGTGTTAATAGAGTCTTTCACAGAGCCATATGAAGCAATTAAATCAGCGTTCCTTTTATTCACTTATATGTTTTAAGTCAAGCATTATTTGTGGTTAATGATAAATCAAATTACAGTTTCATGAGGCTTAACAGGATTACTTGTGTATGTAAAATCATATATATGTTATTTTTAAGGAGAAATTATGCTACGTATTTATTTGGGCTTGAATCTTAGATGAATTTAAAAATAAATGCAAATCAAATAAAAATAGAAAATAGCTTCCAATGTTAGTTCCCAGAAAATCAGATACTTAGCATGACCAGGCTAGTCCATTAGCTATGCAAGACAAGGAGGGATGCCACATTTTCGTGCAGTTAGATTAAGAGAACAACAAATATAAGTGAACTTGCTGCTTAATGGCAATTACTTCCAAGATGATCTGTTTTTCTTCAGCCATTTAAAAAGCATTTTGTATTTCAAACTGTAATTTGAATATCTTTTAAGAGTATATATACATTGAATATGTGTAAACATAGGGAGGCACCCTCATAGCTGCCTTTGGCAATGATAACAAGCAAGGAAAGTAACTCTGATAGCATTCTAATAGTCCTGAGAAACACATATCTGGATTATTATTCATGCCATGGTTTTTCCTTAACTTCAGCAATGCCAAATTCAAGATAAAGATATTAAAAGATGGTAGCATTATCGTGCATTATGTAACTTCACAAATCAATACACCACAGTCAGTGTCGTTCTTGGATCAACATTTGAAAGCAATGTTTAAAGTGGGAAAAAGGTCAATCAGGTAAAACATATGTATCCTGACTTTTCATGTCAGTGAGGAGATAGACTGTCAGTATTTAATTATTTCTATGTGAATTTGTGTACTGGGAAAATAGCTACTATCAAGTCGGCTTGATGAGAAAGTGAATGTAACCTTCTCCTTGGGTACAAGTTCGCATTTTGAAGACCTGCTTAGCACAACACTGATTTAGACGTGAAAATTGCATTGCTTACTAAGAAGTCTAAGTTTAAATTTACTCTCAAGAACTTTAAAAAGTTAAGTTGACATAAAATCAACAGAATTAAAATAGCTAGTAGAGAACAGGGAGCAGACATGCAATTAAGCTCCTCTGTGCTTCTAAATTATGAATAATCGCTTCTTCCCCTCGTGGAGACTCAATGATGTGATTTTTACTGTCCACAGTTGTCCAAAATTTTTTCATTAAAATAATTTTCCAAGAAAAGTAAACAAAAACAGAAGTTTACACATATTATGGCAGCTATTTAATACAGTTTTGAAAGAGAACTATGCTCGGGTGTGCTTTATAAGTAAGCATTTTGATTAAAGAAGAAAGATCCGTATGTGCATTCCACCAGAATGTTAAGACTGAGAAATTCCCTAAAGATCTTTCTTTTTCTAATGAGACCCAAATCCACAGGGTTGTGTGACTTGCATAAAAGAGTCAATTACAGCCCTAGAAGCCTTGTCTAACAGTCCCCATGCCAAAGCCATCTCTGACATTTGATAACTTTTTTCCTGCTAGTGACTCCCCTAATTTTTCTTCTCTTCCCACCATGGTTTTCTAAGCAATGACCCACAAGAGATATTATTTTTGATCTTCTAATGAACCTCAGCATTGTCTGGCTCATCAACTATTACTATGAGAACATTCAGAAGGAGGTGTTCAGTAAGGAAAATATCTCAGTAGCATTCCACCTTCCAGATGTCAGAAAGAATGCTTTAGAATGATAAGATGACTGATTATTATTATTATTATTATTATTATTATGATGATGATGATGATGATGATGCTTGAAACATTGAAGAACAACTCACAAATAAACACAGCTCAAGCTTTCCATGCATTTGGAAACAGGTTGATTAAGCCCAGCCAATACTTTTCTCAGGCAATCCTAGTCCTGAGAGACTTTACCTTTTATACAAAGGACAACCCTTGCTCGTTAAGGTAGTTAAAGGCAGTGAAGGTCAAAGTCATAGAGGTGTGCTTTGCCTGCATTTAAACATTAAGCATCCCGGTTTAATGTGAGAAAATGAAGTAAAAGCTAAAATACCACAAATATGTATGAAATTTTTTATTAGCTGTTACTCTTGAGCAGTTTGTTAGTCTTATTTTTTTTTTTACTTGTTTAAATTAGCTGAGTTATCCAGACAGAAGTAAATATTTAAGAAAGCAGTTATCATCATCATGAATTAAAAGTGACAGTTTAATAAAATAAGCACTAGTATCTTTGCTTTTCAAATGTCGAACAATCTAAATTATTTGAATTAGCACTTATTTTTTAAAATGTTTCTTATAGAAGAGTATCAGATATCTTTTATTAAGGGTTAAAGATAATTATCATTTTTAAATTATTATTCTTTTATTTAATATTTTATGTTGAAAATATCACTATGCAGTCTTTCCTTTATAAAATCACATCCTTGTTTAATATTGCTTTGAACTTATGATATTAAGTCTATTTGTAGTTTATATACAAAGTATAACATATTAGCCTACAGAGCTGAGACTACAAGTAGGGATTTTGCTTTGTTTGGTTTTGATTTGAGTACTATTGAGAATTGAATCTAGAGCCCCACACAAACTAGAAAACAACTCTACCACTCTCTGGCCTCTGGTGTCTGTTTCATTTCAAGGCAGAATCTCTGCCTTGAAAGAGACTGGATTCAAAGACTGGATTCAACTTGATATGCCCCTGCCCCAGCCTGTCATAGTTTCTTAAACATACATTGAAATATAAATATTTTTGTATCATGGAATAAGCCTATTTTCATTCATCATCATTTTGGGAAACTGTGATATAAAGTCATTTCAGATTTTTCTGTAAACAAAGTCCTCTGCATCTAAATTTGTGAGAGTAGTCAAGAATTTAAGCTATTTCCTCATTTGTCATCCAACAATATGAGTCTTACCTGTATTACTTAGCCTGAGAATAGAACTTGTTTTTTTTTTTAATCTATGGATGACCCAATTACCATTTGTTTTATAAAAATATATATATATATTTTTTTTTACATAGGCTGGAAAGAAGGCTCAGAAGGTAAAGCACGAGATGTACAAGTATGATGACCTGAATAAAGACTATGAAACTATGCAAGATTGGTTAAGGTAGTTCAAGTGTGTAGTCCCATCATTCCTATAGTGTAGTAGGAGGTAGACACAGGAAAATCCATGGATGCTCACAGGCCCAGAATAACAGCAATGAGCACTAAAACACTCTGTCTATAACAAGGTAGAAAGTAATAACTGGCATCAAAGGAGTGCTGACCTCTATACAATGGTAAGCATGCATATACAATGACACAGGGAAACCACACAAATACCCAACATGCATGCACACATTGTTTAAAATCCTGCTAGGTAGCTCCAGCCCATCAGTGGCAGGCTCCAGTGGGCTTCCTGGTGGAAAGCCACAAAGCAGGAACTTGGGTCTACAGCTGACCTATCCTGTCTTAGATTAGAGATCTGTGAGCCAACAAAAATGTAGAGGATGTACAGGATTCTTGGGAGAGTGTTGTCAGTGGAACGTCTCAGTTTATTGAAGCAAGGGTAGCTACATTTACAGGAAAAAGGAAGGGGAGGGTCCTTGATACCCAGGGATGATGGATATTGGTTAAGACAGGGATACTGGAGTAGCCCCATTTGCCTGTAGAGCTTATTGCCTAAAGGTCAAAGTACTGCAAAAGCACCTTCTGCATAAGGTGTGGTCCCACAGGGAAAAGAGGAAGACATCTTATTAGAAAATGAGCTCAGCCCTAGGCTTCCAGCTATCATGTTCAGATAAGTAAAAACCAAGCCACATTCCTTTAGAAATGACCTTATGTGAAGCAGGTAGTGTTTAATATTTAGCTGGGTTTTGCCAGGGATTAGAAAGTGAGGAGCAACTGAACTCCTGCCTATCTCAGGGTGAGAATTCCAGGATTCAAAGCACACTTCAACCCACTCTTAGCTCTAGGATAGCTCCACATACACACAAAGAAATTAAAAAATAATGTTCGCCACTCATTCAATTTTATTCATTTTTAAATTCTTATATATTCTTCATATAATAAATAAGTTTTTATAAAAAGTTATGTTATCTTTTAACCAACAGTCAGTACAGATCAAAGATGTTCACCTTTGGGATTGTTGCTACTTTTGATAGATAATTTCCTTATTTGAAGAGAGGAAGGAGTATCATGCACATTGTAGAATTTTCTACAGAATCCCTGGCTTGCCCTCTACAAACAAAACTGGTAAGAATGGCACATCCCCAGCTGCACACAAAGCTCAGCTCCAGATGTCGCCAAGTATATCCAGCAGGACAAATCTATAAAATGCTGAATTAGAGGATGCTTAAGTGACTTTTGGTAACTGATTCACTACATTGCGAGACAGTATGAAAGAACATGAAAATGTATGCAAGAAGTGACTCAGTATTTAATGTGTAGGAGGAATAACCCACATGCCGAGATTCCTCAGACTTATTATTGACAGGAATAGTCATGGTATTAAGAGTGACTGCCAGTGTTCATCACCTGTGCATGTTGCATAGCTGTAGGTACCCTATGACTGTTTCTGTGGGTATTAGCAAGAAAGATAAACTCCTGAATTCTCATTTTGATTATGTTATTTATAGGGAACCATTATTTTTATGTATTAACATTAGTAGCTTTATTTTTATTAATGACTAAAATCTTCCTTTTGGTTGTTAGTTTTCTCTCCAAGCAGGATCAATTTGACAACATACTTTGGCTGATTTCACATTTTCCTTATTGTAGATATAACTTGAGGTTAGGACAAGATCAATGGCATCCTTCACATAACTTAGAGTAAGGGATGTTTACATGGCTATTTCTTTGATATTGACCTTTGTCAATAAACAAGAAATATTATAGGTTGTTTTACTAATAGACTTTACTAATAGACTTCACTAATAACTAAAATTTAATGTTCTTTTCATACATTCCATTCATATTTATGAAACATTCACCTTCACATACAACACTAAGACTTTTTTTTTATCCTTTAAAACAGAATAAATAAACATTTCCCTGAAATAACTTCATCCTACTACCTTGCTTCCACTCAAAAGCTATTTATGTTTCAACAAAGGAAGGAAAGAGAGTGTGAGGTATATATTTTTTCTACTGGTCACTAGCTCTCCAGCGTAGATCTCCATGGTCATGAAAAAGGTGGTTGGCAAATTCAGGCAAATCTTTCCAGTCGAGACCAAATATTTTATCCTTTTATTCTTCCTTACCACAAAGAGTTGTGGTAACTGTGGAGTGATTAAAAACATTGCTTCAAAAATTTGAAGGCTAAAGCCATTGCATGTTCACAATCACGCTAATTCAGAGATAAGCATAGTGCAGTATACTACATGAAAGCTGAAAACTATATTGTATGTAGTTTTTAAGCTCTTGCTTTGGTGGTAAGTGTCTTTAAATTTGCTTAACTGGTAGATTTATTGATTTTTAATTGACATAATCAAATAAAAGAGCTGCATGGATAAACAGCAGTCTCCAGCAGCTTCTGATCATCAAGTTACTGAATGAAAGTCTGGGTCACAAATTTAGAAGTGACATTTGTGTGACTGGAGGACATTTTTTGCATTTGTGTTTGATGCAATTGAGGGAAGTAAATATTATCAGTATGCTTTTACATCCAGTTATATAGTGGGTTCATAATTCAAAAGTAAGTGTACCTCTAGTTCTCTACTTGCTTATAAGAAAATAGAAGCTGACTTGGTTAACTATGCCACTATATGTAAGTTTAATTTTCACTAGCTAAATTTAATTGTGTTCACTAACAAATATTGGGGAGCTAGTCTGGTAGTTAAGAGAATAGATTACTCTTTCAGGGAACCAGAGTTCAATTCTCAACACCCCTCCAGAAATATCCAAATACACGTGTCATACACTCACACAGACACACCTAAACACAAGATTTAAAATAAAATGAATCTTTAGAAAAAAGAAACATTGGGGCTAGAGACTGAGTAACAACAAATGTTTACTACTGAGTGTATGACTGGCCCTTATGTGTGACGTCCTCACAAAACAAAAATTGATTGTTGTTTGTATTTCCATTTTGCAAATCAGATCTTTGGAGATCACGAAGTTAGTAATATCTATTATTAAGTAATACCTTTAGCTTTTACAGATTTACCAAATCATTTTGCCTGTTTGAGACCAATTCAAATCAGAGGAGAGAAGACAGAAATTAATTAATTTAAAATTTAAGAAAAATTAATTAATAATAAATTAATTATGATTATTATAATCACGGTGTCCAACAGGTTTTGATCACTAACGGAGCACTGCTAATGTGTCAGATGTTGAGTGAGTGCCTCATTTATAGCTCCATTGCTGCTGTTGTGTGGGAATGGTCCCTGACACTTACCAATGAGAAAGTAAACAATAATGGTTTTGTTTACTGGATCAACTGGTGAGTATAAAAGTTAGTACAGTAACACACATGTCTGTATATTGGTTTCTTATTTTCAAGTGTTTTTTTTAAAAAAACAATTGAAAAGAAACAACAGAAAAACTATGTCTGATTAGAGAGTCCAATATATTTCAATTAGGATTTCTGCCCCTAAAAGAAGCTATTTGACACATGCGCCAAAATGAGAGTAGTTGAATAATGTACATTGAACGGCCATTATAAATTATTTGAAGAATTTTCACTGACAACTAAAAATGACTGCTGTGACTTGCACAACCTAAAGACTGCCTTGATTGGGTTGACGGGAAATGACGGGACAGACAGAAAAAGAAAAGCTGGGATTGTGTGGCTTTTGTATTAGGTAGAGGTATAGCAGTCCAGAAACTCAGCACTTTTGTTATGTACAATTGAGCAAGGAAGGTATTAGCTATTCTTGGTAGGGAGTCTCTGTAAGGGACTCTGTAAGCACTCTCAGGCTACAATCATCAGGAGGGGGTTATTGTGATTCATATTTTCTGCACACTGTTTACATCCATACTCAGACAGGGGAAGGTCTTGACATTCTCTGTGTACCTGTACAATCATAACATACACACATATAAACACAGAGTGCAGTTTTCAAATATATACTATATTTGAATCTTGGTTTACCCATTCAGATGTGTATTTTTATGTATGTATGTATGTGTGTATGTATGTATTTATATAAGTTTTAATTCTACATTCCCATTATTCTGTGCTTTGGGAAACATTAAGTCAAACTCAGCATCACTTCAGTTTAGCCCTATGTGGAATTGTATATATAAAACTTTCTGTCCACAAAGTATGGATCTACCCTTGCAACATATTTGTCACTACCCATCTTGCACAAGAACTGTGTTGATTCTTTGGAAGAATTGGGGACATGGACCAGCTGAGAACCTATGGAAGGTCCAGCTATAAATAATTATTTCCCAAGTATTACCCTATTAATTTTATCTTAAAAAGAAATGATATTGGTATTCATACATCAAAGCATATCTGAATGCTACGTGAAGTGCTGATAACAGTAACAATTTTAAAAACATAGTGTTCAGAATGAGAAGACTATATGAAACCATATTCTTTATACTGAAAGAGAATGTGTCCTAAGCAAAATGATGCTTTCTCCTCCAGCATTATTAATTTTCAAAATAAGTAATTTGTGCTTTCACCCATCTCTAATACAGTCCTGTGCAGTGTCCTGTGTCATAGCCATACACGTAATCCATTCACAGACATGTGCTTGCCTATGTAACGTTCCAGGTTTGAATGGAATGCGTGGGGATTACTCGTGTTAAATGTACTCTGAAGTGTAACATCATCCCTTCTGATAAGTGATCGGATGTAAGGGAAGGCGAAGGTTCCTTGGGTTTAGATCCAAAGCAAATTCCATGTTTATTTAATGAGTGATTTGAGATGGTTGCTTAAGCTTTCCAAATCTCCTTTCTGCCACCTCACAATGGGTGCTATTGTGCACACCCCACAGGTTTGTCATGGGGATTAAACAAAATGTTAATAGCAGGATGCTCAGCACTGTGGCTGGCTCCAGGCAAATACAGATATTAGCCATTATTATTACTCCCGTTGTTCAGATTTCCTCATTCTTCACTATAGCACATACCACTACTGCACAGCTGTTTTCTACAGTTTCATCTCTAAGATAGATTTTATTATCTGATATTCATCCTTAACTTTAACAACAACTCCAACAACAAAACCCCACACATTTTTAATACATATTAAGCTTCAAGCATGGGTTTGATGCTCACAAAGAATAATCATGGTGCTTAAAAGAAGTTGCCTTCAGATCAAGATATCACTGCCCACAATGATAGAAAAGATCCTTTACTATGGCCTCCTTCAAAAAAAAAGGCAAGAGAAAGGGCCGGCCTTGGAGCTTGAAATAGCTGGGTGCAAGCAGATCCAGCACTTAAGTTTGCAGATAAAGGTATGGAAACTCCATGAAAGAAGTAAAGTAGTTCCCTCTTACCACTCATAAGGAATGGGTAGCTGATCCATGCCTGATTGGGACTGAATATTTATTATAGTCCCTTCTATTGGGTTATAGAGAGAGTGGGGCATATGTTCATTTCCTCACTCAAACTTCTATTGGTCCATTTACTTCTTTAAATTGATAAATAAAATTATTATATATATCCACTCCCACATATAAGTAACAGATAAATTTAATAAAAATGCCAAAATTAACAGGACAAAAGTATTAATGATTATCACGCCATTGAGTATAAGCAGTTGAAACAGTTATTTTTGGAAAGGATGTCTAAGTAGCATCCTCTCTGGGGCAACAGGATCATTATAATATTCCTTCTGTCACATTAGTTTTACTTTCCCTGAATTGTATCTTCATATTGGCCTGCAAGTGTAGGTAGGGTGGCAAAGAATTACAGCAACTTTGAGAAAGAGAAGAAGAAACATAGAATTGATAAGAAATACAGGGGAACTTAGTTAAATTAATATAAAATCAAATTAGGAGTAAAACTAATTTTTAGTCCTTTGCAAATGTCCTTCAACGCTATCTGTCACTCGAGCCTTTTGACGTGACGTAACCGGGTGACAGTAAATGCCATAAAATTTATGAGAAATGTTGACGTCATCAAAAAGGCAATTTAGTCTCTGGTTTTAATTTTAATATTGGAATGACAGTTTGAGTTTCCATTGACAAAAGGTTGCTAAATCACATCTCAGATAAAATGATGTGTCAGAAGTTACATAGCAAACAGCTCACAAAGAACATGTATACCAAGATAAAGATGACAAACATCCCCACGTGTCCAAGATCCGTAGATTGCGGTGTAGCCCATTTCTGCCATAAAAATCTCACTTGAAACAGAGGCTATACAGTGCTTGATCACCACACAGCATCTCAAGGGCTAAATGGTGTGGGAGAGTTCTGTCCCCAGACAGCACTGTTCTGTATATTTCACATTACCGCTCCGCTTTGTATGGTGTTCTGAACAGAAGGGTTGGATTCTTTTCAATGCACAAATCCTCCCTCCTTCCCCTTGTTTCTCCCTAACACTTACTGCAATATATTTTCTATAAATAGTTATGAAATATTTAGCGGATCAAGTGAATTAAATGAATCAATGTGTCTTTGAATAAGGAAAAATGAGCAAGAGAAGTCTGTTATCCAGCTCTAATAAATCAGTCTCTAATAAACCCATTTTTCACGACTGTTAAACATTTGATTGACTTTATTTCGGTCTAGACAAAGGGAAAAAAATAACCGAAGCTGCAAATCCCACGGCAATTTTGAATAATTTTCAGAGAATATCTTACTTGTAAAGTCTGCCAATAAAAATGTATAAGCATTTTAAAATGGGAAATATGATGCTGGGCCCTTGGAATGCCTCTGAAACTAAATAACTCTATCCTTAAAATTTTATTCTAATTTCTGCTTCTGATGAACCATTAAGCAGCTGAGATTGCACAAATTGTGTGGCAACCTGCATGCATACTGTGGAGATTTGTTCAGATCCCAGATTCTTCCCAACCAGACACAGAACCTTAAACAAGTCATTCATCCTTTCAGGACCCAGTGCCCCATCTTTGTGGATAGTCTGGGAAAAGCAGATTTATAGGTGCCTTGTCTACTTTTGTACCATTGCGGCCAAATTGAGGCTAACCTGGGATACATTTTTAAGAACCTGTCTCAACCAAAGCAAAACACAAACTAGGTTGAGATTGTCAGAATACCTATTTCGCATGCACAAAACCTTGATTTTAACATTCAGCACTGCAAAAGACAACCCAAAGCAACAAACACATATGAAATTCATAAAATAAAAATATCAGTTTCTGAATACAGTAGCTGCATTTTGAGTATTGCTCATTACATTTGTCTAGCCTCAGACTCTCTATCCACCTACCTCAGGCTTCTGAGTGCCAGGATTATGTATACCACAACACCTGGCCCTGTTTTGCTTAATTTTAACTAATTTAAATGTAAGTGTAAATATTCCCGTTGGTGGGTATGTGCAGTACTACACAGTACAGCCATAGAGGAATAATCTCCCTGCCCCCAGAGCACTTTCACAGGAACCCTGACAGCTTTGCATAAGTAAGTCCTGTGATGTGCACTTGCAGCATCTGTTCTACTAAGGAAAACTCAATATATAATTTATCCTCAAATCTCTTTTAACCTGAAACAAAATAGAGCAGCTTAGTGCTGTGCTTTTAGTGCATTTTGTGGCTTTGTTTTTCAATTTAAAGAGAATATGTTTTTGCTTAGATGGAGATTAAGTATATGCTACACTTTTTTGGGGGTAATGGAAACTGTCGCTTTTTGAAGGTGGTTAAATTTATCTGGAATAATCAAATAAATATGGTAAGCAGGAAGACATGCAGAAGTAGGATGGATGTATGGTTGTTAAGGAAAAATGGTGTAAATATACATTGATGCCACCTTTTTCGGGACCTAAATACTCTGAGAAATGTCTTCAAGTTAATCACATATATTTCAGAATCGGTATACTTGGGTTCTAAGATGGCCACCGCCTTACAGTCTAGCCAGAGATTCCTCCTAGAATCCTCAGAATAGTGGACTAAGGGGTGAACAATCTAACTCCCGGGTCATCCAGGTGATAGCCTTTGATTTCCATACGGCCTTCATGGTTCTGCTTTGGTGGACTCCAGGGAATGTAGAAGGCATGCATTAGCCATGGAATGGAAGCCATACGCTCTTTCCTGGTGTAGCAGGATGCAAGTTTGGGGAGGGCCAGGACTCCATGCTGTATTCCAGCTTAGAGCCAGGGTTCCCTTTAATATGCTCATATTATACACTGAAGAGTTTGAAGAACATTTAGAACACATTGTTATTTAGAGTTGATTCAAAAGGACCATAATCTGAAACCAAATAACAGCTATGTCTGTATTAAGAGGCAAAATAACCAAAAGATGTTTAACATTGAGTGTGTGTGCACTCATGTATGAGCATGTATATATGCCTTCATATATGTGAATGTGTGTGTGTGTCTGTGTGTATGTGTGTGTGTGTCTGTGTGTATGTGTGTGTGTGTGTGTGTGTGTGTGCACATATGTGAGTGTGTATATCTCCTCAGGCCTAGGGTGGGAGTTCATGGTTGTCTGGCCTCTGTTATCTTCTAGGATTTCATTAGAGCTCCCTCCATTTCTCAGTATCTCTTGGCCGAATCTTGGACCTCCTCCAGCTTTTCCACTATAGACAAGTGTTCATTTTCCTGTGTAAAACAATTCTACTGGGCTTTGTAACTGGCACTCTGGGGTCTGTTATTTCATCTGTAAATGGCCCTTCAAAGTGTTTAGTTAGATTTTCTCTATAAGAGAAAGTCTCCTGCAATGTTTTAAAATAGTAGATATTTCTTCTTCCCACCAAGCAATTAGATGATGGTGTTAATTTGTACAGCTGACAGGGAGAAAGCAGATTATCCTGCAAAGAAGAAGGTGTGCATACTTTTCCCACTGCACTGTCTCATCACAGCAGCAGGGTTCTCTCATGCTTCATCCAACAAACAGGAGGTGCCTTCCTCTGTTGTGCCATTTCTATTGTGCTTTAATTATCTCTCTACATGACTGCAGGCTCCAAATATGAAAGAAACTCCTCAAGGCAGGGATAGTTTCATATCAATTTCTGTAACCCCGGGCCCTAGTCTGCTGCCTGGGACCTAATTATAGCAATCAATATATGCTTAATAGGGTCATCATTCATTTAACTAATATTCTCTGGCTATATACAGAAAGTGATGTTTAATCTGAGATCTGTAAAATTAATGAGAGACATATTAGAAGAAGAAAGAATAGTGAGGATGAAGACATAACATGAGGTGACTGAAGAAACAAAGGTGATTGAAAAACACTGTTCTACAGAGCGTGACAGTGGGAATTAAGGTATTCTTGCTTGAAGTCATTCTTGGGGGTTCTGGCCACTTTTGATTGGTCAAAATTTCTTTTCATCAGTAACCTTTACTAAGAATTTACTGTGGATTAAGGACTGAAGATAGGATTCTGGCACCAAGATGAGGAAATCCAGCTGTATACCACTATATATATGTATATTAGAGCATCCACATTTATTACTGTGCTAGTCCTAGTAGCTAATATGTGGAACTAACATAGATGTCAATCTGTGGATGACAGACAAAGAAAATGTTAGCTAGACCCACAATGAAATAGTATTTAAGTATAAAGAAAAATGGTGTTATGGCGTTTCTACGAAAACATGTGTACTTGAAAATAGTTCTGTAGACCAAATAAGTCAAATCAAGAAATACAAATACAATATCATATATGAAGAATGTAAATTTAATTATATATATATATATATACACACACACACACATGCATGTATGACTTGTGACATAAAAGGAGGAACAGGCGTAAAATGAGGGGTACAATAGAGTAATGGGATTTGAGTGTTATGAAGCAGAAGGAGTACATTTGTCAGAGTTCTCTAATTAACATATGTTTTAACATATAAATTTAAATATATTAAAACGGGATTTATTAGATTGATTCAGAGGATACAGCATGAGTTGCTTTACAATAGATGTCTACATGCAGAAGAGACTGAAAATCTGGTATCTGAATCCTGGAGGATGGATGCCTCAACAGTCACAACCAAGTCCTGAGGACCTGGGATTCCTGGAGAGACAGAGGTTAGCCCCTGCTGGTAGCTCAGAGGATCTGAATTCTAAAGTCAGCAAAGGATGGTAGCAGCAGCCATGACAGTAACAATAACAGGGTAGATGGATTTATGCAGGGTCAGGAGACATGAAGGTAATCAGGTAAAAGCAAAATCCTTTCACCAAAACCTCCTTATATTTGGGCCAACCAAGGAAGGTGACTCAAATTCAAGATAAGTCTTTCCCTCTTCAGCTAAATTAGTAAGAAAAAAACTTGCCATGGCATCCCTATAGGTTGATCTAATCTAGATAACCCTTCAGTGGTGTGCACAGAGAGTAAGTTATGTGGTATTCTACATCCTATCCAGCTGACAATCAGTATTATGTACCACAGAGAAATTAGTTGGACTAGTAAGGAGGCTGATAAGAAGGGAGGGAGGTAATGGGGGCCAGAATAATAAAAAAGTGTCCCAGTCTGTGGGGTTCTGCAACAAAAGCCCTAAGAGAAGGAGCAAGGATTGGGGGAAAAACAAGGAAGCGTGAGAAATGAAAGACAAGTCTGATATCTGATTATTATTGAATACAAGTACCAATATTTATAAGAAGTTCTCAGGTGGGGAGGGGAGAGGGGAATGCGTAAGCAGGTTGCTATGGTCAGGCAGGCTGGTCTAGTTTATTTGGGGGTTGCTGGGTCAGTAAACTGCAGAGTCAAGATGTCCCAAAGCAATAAGGAATTACCGTGAGATTTCTCTAGGGCTTCCTGTGTAATCTACAACAGTGGAAACGTGGAATGAGGAAGCAATAAGGATGGGTTCATTAGACAGGCAGTTTCACAGATCTGGGAGGCTTTGGGCTATCTGACCTTAGTCCGAGTTCTGTCCATTAAGGCCAGAGAGAAACGGGGCTTTAAAACAGAAATGGGGTGCCTTTGTGTTTCAAGCCAGCGTCCAGGGGGACCGCTTCCTACAAAAAAGTATGATGTTTATTATAAAAATGTCACAATACAACATATTTCTTTATGTGCTAGTCAAAAGTTAATCAAATAAATAGCAAAATATGGAAAAAAATCTTAACAACATCAGGTTATGTCTCCATGAGTGACCAACACTAAGACCAGTACAGTGGCAGTAACTTTGCAACTATACACAGCCTGGAAAGTAGATGGTGCTCCACAGATCACAGATGTGTTTGGAAATGTGCTAGGAGTGGGAAAACAAGGGAGATCTCCTAGATTGTGCTAAGTGAGCTTGGACTCATGAAGTAGTTGATTGTAGTAGCAAAGGTTGGGCAGTAGTTAAAAGGGCAGAGGCAATTCCCAAGAACATAAAGAAGACCTGTGTGGTCACAGACAGGAAGAGTAGGTGATATGAGATGGGGCTGGAGATTTGAGTTGATCCTACCAGTCCATAGCTTTATGAGCCTGGTTTCTAGAATTTACTTTGATTCTAGAGGTCATGAGTTGGTCTATGTTGGTAGTGATGAGTGTTGGGGGAGGCATAGTATAATCTTATCTGTTCTTCTTAAAGGGTTGGTATGGACACAGTGTAATGGATGAATCTGAAGCAGTAGAGAGTACTTGAGCACAAGAATTAGTTGGAAGTGGCTGACAGCCAAGGAGACATGTGGCAGCTTGCAGTGTGGTCTGGTAATAAAGTGGGAATCAGTGGAATGGCTTAAAAAATTATTAGAAGATGAATTCTACAGGAATTGCTGTGAATTGGATATGAGCCTTGATAGGAAAGAACTCCAGTCGTGACTGTCTGGCCCAAGAATCTCTTCAGCAGTGCCATGTGCCATATTAGGAACTGATGCAGAGAATCAGGTTTGAAGGCAGCATCCCAAAAATGTTTTACTTTTAAATATTGAATTGGAGATGACTTTCTATACCTAAAAGTTTGCAGAATATAAGTGAATAGAAGAGTCCTAGAACTGAGTGTGGGCAGGGCTGGTGACTCATTTGGTACTGAGCCGCACGCTGGGCAGGTAAGTGAATCTGGGCATGTGTGAGCTATCCTAAGGAGCAAACACCGAGTGACATCCAAGTTCTGTGAATGAGTAATGGAACACAAGCTTCATGGGAGACAAGAATGAGAGCCATGTAGGTAGGGGAAAATTCAGATGACATCCATGACTAGAAACATGGCAGGGAGAGAGAGATGGGCACCAGAACACATGCTGCTAAAAGTTTATCTGTGATGAGAGCCTAAATATGCTTCAGGGAATCAGCAAAACTGAAGCTGGTGTCCTGGTTTTTAATTGATGGGATGGGTGGTATGAATTAAGGGATCGATGAGAGTTTAGGGGATTGAGTGAGAAAGCACTGAATGACAGTTCCAAGTTAAACAGCATTGCAGGATGGAATCAATCCCAAGGCCCTGAATTTGTTCATGTAGATGTTTGCTTTTCAGTCAAGAGTGTTGATCAGTCTTGTTTGTTGCCTACTGTATGACTTTGCTTTTACTATTCTAGTCCACAGAATTTCACTCTGGATGAGGAGCTTGAGCTAAAATCCAGCATTTTCAATGGCATCCCCCCAAAACCAGAATGTTTCCCTGAAAACCATCCCATATCCCTTCTTTTGTTGTTTCTAGTGAGCTCCATCTGCTCTTCCATTTATCATCTGCCTGATATCCTTGGATGTTGTCCTTGATTGACCTAAAGCATGGGTTTTAATACACAAGTAACAGCCATTCTCTTTGCCCCTTTCATGTGATGTATATTATCTGGCTGTAGAAAATTTCCTCATTGTGTTCTGTCCACATATAACACAGATATCAGCTACCATTTCTTCAGGATTTTTACCCCATTGGGTGTCTTTCTCCACCTTTGCTATGTATATTGTTGGCATTTAAGGAATGTCACAAAACCATGAAGAACTGAGTTCCATTCTCACACCCATGTAGAAAGCCAGCTGTGGTGACTTATGATTTTAATCCCAGCAGTGGGAGGCAAAGATGGATCCCTGGGCCATGCTGTCCATCTAGCCTAGTACAATGAGAGACCCTGTCTCATTAAAGAAATTAGAGGATACCTATGAAATTATATATGTGGCCTCTACTTGTATATGCACACATGTGTCTGTGTGGAAACACATAAATTAATAGACACACACACACACAGAAAGAGAAAAAAAAACCATTTGTACTTCATGCATGGGCAGAATGTCTTTAATGTGCATGATCTAAAAACCTTGTCAGATTAAAAATTTCGTTTTTTTTCATTTATAGTATTCTTCCCTTTTCATCCCAAATACCTTTTGTGATGAACAGCCATATAAATAAATAAAAATGACACTACTGCCATGGGTAAGTCAAAATACAAATCAAATTAAAAGTTAGAATTATTCCTTTAATGATATTATTATGGTTCCTTGAAATAAAATTGGAGTACAGGTCAGGGGTTTTACTTTGTCTTATTTTATTTCAAGTAAGTCCCCGCTGACAATGAGATTACAGATACAAATTCTCAAAGCATGCAGCCACGAGATTTCAAAATATGGCCCTACCTAATAGCTGCACTTGGCACATCTAAAGGTATTTCACTCCTCGAAAAGCACTGATTTCATTACGATACCACTTCTATAACTTTTTTAAGCCAGCTGTTCGGGAACACACACACACATACACACACACATATACACACACACACACATATACACACACACACACACATACACACACACACATACACACACACACACACACATATACACACACACATACACACACACACATATACACACACACACACATACACACACACACACATGCACACACATATACACACACACACACACTCTCTCTCTCTCACACACACATATACACACACACACATGCACACACATATACACACACACTCTCTCTCTCTCTCTCACACACACACACACACACACACACACAGCACACCCTCACTTTGTAGATATGGATCAGAATGAGATAAGAATATGATACCTGACTATTTTGATGAAGTTGTTATAGACCATTGATGTAAGCAGGAATTCCTAGGTTGTTCAAAAAGAAGCCTGTTTTAAAGTGATCCTTCACAATTGAAAAACTCGTGAGTTTCTTATGGAGCAGGAAAATAAGCATACTTATAAATCTTATGTTAAATACCAATGCTATTTCAGATGAATCACACTTATTTTGTGTGGATAGATTATTTGATTAAGCTGAAATCACAGAATAAGCCCATCACTATCCTATTCTTTTTCACTTTTTACTTTTTTAAAAAGATTTACTGTTTGAGAATGTCATATGGCTGTAACATTTTTTTAATCAAATCCCCCCTCATTTCCTCCCCTCATCTGTTCCCATCACCACTCTCCCTACCAAATCCATGTATTCTTTTGTTTTTAAGCTACTGAGTCCATTCACTGCTGCCAATGTGCATGAGTGTAGGGCCATCGACTGGAGTACGGGTAGCTTCTCAGGAGCTGCATCCTTGGAGAAAACTGACTTTTCTCCTCCCAGCATCCATTGATTTTTCAATAGCCTCATAGCTAGGATTGTGACTGTGTGCCCATCTTCCTTTTCCATGATGGAATTTTTTTTCTCTTGTTTGATCTTGCCTAGTTTTTATGCCAGCTGTTTCAACCACTGTGAATTAATATGTACACTCATGTTATTTTGACCAGAAAATACTGGTTCATTGTAGTCATTCACTGCCTCTGGCTCTTATACTCTGCCTGTCTCCTCTTCCGAGATAGATCCTGAACCTTGGGATGTGGTGGTATGGTATAGAGGTCCCATGTGGAGCTGAGTATTCTGCCAGTTTCTAATTCGCTGCATGATGACCAATTGTGGTCCTCTGTGTTTATCACCAATAAAATTCTCTGACGAGGGTTGAGAGATGCACTACTCTGTCTTTAATGATAACCAAAGGAGTTGGTTTAATAATATGTCCATTTAGTAGTACTATAATAGTAATAAGTTCTTCCCTAGGGCCTTATTATCTACCTAAACGTGTTTGTGGTCTCGTAAAAGATGACAAGCGTGTGTTCCACCTTGTAGAATTGGCCTTACATCCAACAGAAATGGGTTGGTTATTTCTATAACATCTGTGCCTCTATTGAACTAGAAGGTTATCTTGTTCAACTTATCATTGTCTAAAGTCCTGGATTTCGCAGGTCTTATGTATTATTCTTATACTGTATGCAGGTTAAATATGACGTCTATGTTCTTTTACCTGTCATTCTGCTTCAGTGCTGATTATTTTCATACAGCATTTGTCTGAAACTTACAAAACTTCCTTCAGAGAAGTTCATGCACACAGGAAAACACATCATAGCACATTTCACCCTCCCCAGATCCACTCTGTGGCTCCAGCTCCCCAATGCAGCACAGGGTTGTATTGCAAAATATCTGGCTTTTCTTACTTTATTGGGATAACAAAGCATGCCACACCACCGACACCAATGCCATGAGAATATATTAAACACCCATGAGGATTAAGATGGTATTTTCCCCCACTGATAAAGTAAAATCACTTGAGAGTTTGAAAGCAATTTTGAATCAACTGCATTGTTATTGGTGAAGAAAAGCACTGTTTTCTTTTTTTCCTTAGGCAACTAAACCAGAGAAGTTTCCTTTTACCTCTCCTTGCATTGTAAATCTCATCGACGTTACAGGTGGTGTCAAGGAACAATGGGTACAATTTAGGCTGTTTTTATTTTCCATTTTAATAGAAGTTTTGCCTTTACTACTGAAAAATAATGAAAGATTTATAATTTAAGAAACAGAGTGAAGAAGAAAAACACCCCTGTCAAGGTCAATTCTATTATTTTCATTTTCAAATTATTATTTCCCTTTTAATGGTATCAGCTGAGAATTTAGGGTGATAACCCACCAGCTGGCAAGTAAGGAAGAACAACTAATTTTCTGAGCTTAAAACATAGCCGCTGATTTCCTCCCAAAGATGCAATGGTAAGAGATGTTATAATTGAATTGTGTTGAAAATACTGTCTCATTCAGCTCCTTTCAATAATTAATTTCCATCTGGGAAAGTAAAAAACTATTCTCTCGTCCTAAAATAAAATTTCCCGTTGTGTCAAGTCATAGTCCTATTGTTTTCTATGACTCAAATTTTATCTTTTTGTTAATGAAAAACAAATAGTTTTAAAGAATGTATTTTGTACAATGGTCGGCTACATTTGCATCTTCAGTTGTAGAGTTACAGTTAGCTGTAGTTCCTACTCTCTGGTATATTAATAAAACTAATGTGGGGTTGGAGGCATAGCTCAGTATGTTTGAGGCTTGTGTTCAATCTCAACATCCCTCAAAAACTCAGGAAGATATTTGTACTTGTGGTTATATTTGTGTGCACTTGTGTTTCTACATTTTATTTGATGAATATGGGCTTATGATTTTTCCTTCAACTTCATATAAAAGGGACTCATGGCAACAGTAGTGATAAATAATTTCATATTCTAAGGCTGAAACACAATTCTTATATTTCCTGAGAGGTAATCTAGTAGCAAAATGTTTTCTGATTTTTCTCTCATGTTTGCCCCTATGCTCAATAGATGTCTGCCAAAGGCATACTTGTCTGGAGATTTGATTTAGGCTATTGTCTGGATAAGCAGCCCTAGTCTCTGAATACCCAAGAAATCTGCAGCCAAGAAGTCTTGCTTCTAGCTCTGACATCTCGTTTCTCTGAGCAAGTGTTTTTGCTTCTTTGAGAGTCAGTCCCCTGAACTGTAAGATGAGAATTGTAATGGTACCTGCTTCATAGGGCTGTTGTGGGGATTAGTTGAGTTAATGTTTATGAAATGCAAATAACACATAACAAGTACTGTATAAATACAAGTAGGTATAATTAAAGTATGACTATAGGGTATGCAAATGATAGACCCAAGAGTAGGAACCAGAGCCACCTGTAATTTTACAGCTAAACACTTTTACCTACTTTTTCAGTAGGTAAGCGTTGTACAAATCATTGTCCTTAAAGCTACTTGTTTTACATTCATGAAAAAGTTAAATCCAACCCATAGAAAACATAGGACTCTGATAGCAAACAATGGGGAAATTTAGTGAAGGATGAGAGAATACTCTTTATTTCACAGATGGAAATAAAGTATTGTAAGGAGATGAATGAAGAAATTTTTTCCATGTAATCCAGTAACATTCTACTTTATTTACTCCTCATTCTTTTGAAAGCTTTATTTGTATTATTTTTAAGTTATGTGTGTGTGGTGTTTTTTTTTTTTTTTTTTGTACTTGGATATGCGCATGTGAGTGCAGTGTCTGGAGAATCCAGCAGAGGGCAACATATCCCTCATAGCTAGAGTTACAGATGAGATGGTTAGCATGGGTGTTAGAAAGTAAATTTAAGTACTCTGGAAGAGCAGCACAAGCTATTAGCCACTGAGCCATTTTTTCAGTTCCTTGCTGCTTATTCTTATTTCCAATATTCTCTAGAGATAATTCTTACTTGGCAACAAGAGATACTAACATGTATCTTGCCCATGGTACCTGATTTACCTTTCTCCCTGTGCTCAGGAAATTCTAAACTTTTAAAATAATCAAATTCTTTTCCATGTATGCTTCATAATTAAGGAAACTGATGCATTTTTTTCTCCATTGGTGCAGAGTAGATAGATTGCTATGCATGTAAAATTTCACCTCTACTTCAGAACATACTCTAAAAGAATTATGCAAATAAAGGAAATAAAACTCAAAATGCCAATTCTTTCACCCAATCACTACTAGTTGACTTTCTGTGAAATAGTTAAGGATGATATTGTGTCAAATATTCAGTTACTCATTAATTAAAGTAGAATGAATTCAAGATTTCAATATTTTTTTTATTCAGCAGATTAACCAAAACTCACTATGTTCACAATTTATATTCACCCCGTAAACTACATATGCATTAAACATTTCCATCTGGAGCCCTGATGATTGTTTTCCTCCCATCTCATGCTTGATAAGCTGTTACTGATTAGAAAGGGAATTCAGAAGCTGTTGAAAGCAGAGATTTTTTTTTAAGCTCTACCACCTTGGTGCCTTTATCTCTTAACAGATTTTGCTTGATGTCTGCTAGTTCCCTTTTAGCTGTGACCCAGCAAACTACAAGTCCCTTGACCAGTGTGGTTCGCATTTCATAGCCTTAATCTATGCCTTCTCCATAACTTCACACACACACACACAGATTTCCTTCATTTCAAACAGCTATGCTCCCTAATCTATTCATAATATACTATCCTCTGTATTACCTGCCTCATGTGGCTTGATCTTAAACTTCAATTTACTCTGTGCTATGCTTTGTAACAAGCATATTTTGATGCACAATATATTCTAAGACCTCACAGATTTTACTTAATTTAATTCTTATTATACTGGGAGGTGGGTGTTGTAAACTCCTCCCTCACATTTTCTGGTTGACAAAATTGAAGGCACAGGGATTTTTCAGGACATCTTCAACATCAAAGTTCCTAGAAGCATTGGAAATCTGTGTAAGTAAGGGCATTCTGATGCTCAGGCCAAGGTCTTTGGCCACCACACTATGATTCTAGCAAAGCCAATCAGTTTCCACTCTCAGGTGGGTGCAGCATGTCCCTAAGATGCAGTTCCAGGGACAAAGTTATCTTGAAAAGAGCCACAGCTTTCATTCTTAAGAACACATGCACTGCAATTTTGGGTTACTTGATAGGATTCATTGAAAAGACCGGAGGCAGAGTTTAGCTTTTGTGACATTAACAGTGAAAATTCTGCATCAAATGCAGCAGATACACAGGTGGTACTTTGGGACATCACTTTATGTCTGTCATTACAGTGTCTGGGGCTAGTAAGGACACCGTGGTCACCATCACTGTATTAGCTTAGTTGTGTGTGTGTGTGTGTGTGCGCCTGTGTGTGGGTGTGTATGTGTGTGTGTATGTGTGTATATGTGTGTGTGTGTGTGTGTGTGTGTGTGTGTATGTGTGTATGTGTGTGTGTGTATGTGTGTGTGTCTGTGTGTGTGTGTGTGTGTGTGTGTGAGTGTGTGTATGTGTGTGTGTCTGTGTGTGTGTGTGTATGTGTGTGTGTGTGTGTGTGTGTGTGTGTGTGTGTGTGTGTGTGTGTGTGTGTGTGTGTGTGTGTGTGTGTGTGTGTGTGTGTGTGTGTGTGTGTGTGTCTGTGTGTGTGTCTGTGTGTGTGTGTCTGTGTGTGTTTTCCCAAACTAGAGACTCAGAGCACTCAGATTAATATTTTTAAAGTAAGCACTGCAAAGGCAGCCTTAGAATGAGAATTTCAATTTCTTACTTCATATGGCTTTATGCTGTTTTTTTTCTATAAATTATTATTTAGAAATTCTAGGTGAGCATGAGCTTCACACAGATGTCAAATATCCCTCAGCAAGTCAGTCACTCATACGTTCACTTCCCTCCTTCTCATCTTGTCAGTGTATACTCAATGCTGAGGAGGTGTGGACATTCTAAAGCATGGCCTTGCCCTTGGGTCTGGAAGTAATTTGATTTAAGAAAAAGAGTTCTTCAAGGTCATCTTACCCCATGGAAACAAAGGAAGGATTATTTGAAATAAACACATCAGTTGCTCTGAAATGAAATAGATTGCATCTTTGTACCGTAGATTGGTATTACACGCCTTACTCATGTGCACCTGCAGCACTCAGCCTGACATAAAGGAGGAACAATAAATGTAGATGAAGTGAATATATTAAATAATCAATAAGTTAATTATGCATGTATGAAAGAATAGAAAAAATATCACCATTGTGTTAATGTGGGTTTCCTATAATCAGCAAATGGATTTAAAAGCCTGTGGTATCTAAAACCACATTATTTTTCATCTAAAATCCTACATTAATTGTAGCTTTATGGATCAATAGAGTAATATTATCTTGGTGCCATTTCAACTCATTATTTACAGTAAAATTCTTTGTTACGCATCAATTGTAAGAATTCCTGTAAATTGCAATCAACTTAATTTATTTCTCAGTGTGTTATGTGGCTTTTCCTGGGGAGATCTGAACAAATGTCAGTTCATCCCAGAGAGGGCAATGATGACAGACCAAAGGGTCTGTTTTATCAGATTACAACTCTGTGAACCACTGAGTTCATTGGTGTTACTTACAGGAGTATGGGTTAAGAGGTCACTTACAGGGTCATGAATGACTCAAGGCAGCTGTTCCACTGAGGAACTTACTTCAGGGTGATTCTGGAAAGCTACATTCTAGGAGCCCACTCTATAACACTCAGGCAGCTCAGTAGGTCAGAGAGCCCTATCCCCGAAGCTGTGGCTAATTGCTTCCATAAGCTTGGGGAGGGGTCTTAGGAATCTTCTTACCGTCAACTGCCTGGACTTGTGAGGTTTGCTTATGTCATGACTCTCAGGAGCCCCCACCACTGTCCCAGAGAGAATGTATCAACTTAAGGGAAATTCCTAGACAACACAACAGTTTGGTTGAAGGGTTTCTTCCTTCCTAGTAATGTTCTTTTTGTCTTTACTTTTGCTTAGGATATAAAACAATACTATAGGTGAGTGTTCTTAAAAACCACAAAATATTCTCTTATTCAGAAGAAAGGGAAATTATGTTTTACTATGCAACACATGTTGTCCTTGAAATCAAAATCTTCCTGCCTGAGTGCTGGGATTATAGATATACTCACCCCAGTGCCCACCTCATGGAGTCTTTTTTATTTAGGGCAGTTTTACAGTGTGTCATCTGGCTAGCTTTTTACAGCTGATCAAAAATTGATTTTAAATCCCTTTTATGTTTCATCATTTCATCAATGTGTTAATTCCTATCATGCCACTCAGAAACTCTTGGATAAGCCATTCTGTGACCCAGTGATTCGGAGATAGGAATGATTGATATCAACAAGCAACCCATTTGCAGCGACAATGCAGATATTCTGTATTTCTGTATTAACCACAGTGTGTGTGTGTGTGCACAAAACTTCCTAAACTCTCAGTTTTATTTTTCAAGAAAATGTACCCACAAATTGGTAATTCAATACTACTGATCAACTCTGAAAAGATGCATACAAATAACATTATAACACTCATCAAGTTGTACTTATGTATTTATGGATATATATTTATATATATCCTATCTATCTATGTAGATAGATGATAGATAGATAGACAGACAGACAGACAGACAGAAAGGATATGTATAATTAGTAAGAGACCATAAATTTGAAAGGGAGCACATGTGTGTAAAAGGAGTAAGAGTGATGTATGTGAGGGTTTGAAGGGAGGAAAGGCAAGTGGGAAATGATGTAATTATATAATAATCTTTAAAAAAAAAGGAATATTTTTTAAGAGAAAGGAAAATGTGCTTTTAGACCCCAGAGCCTCATTACAACACAATTAGAAATTGGAGAAAATCCACTGAGGCACGGCACCAAAAGCAGTCTCTCACTGAAGTTCTGAGAAAATTTCATTGAAGCCTTTTCAACTCTAATACTAATCAATCAAATAAACTCTGTGGGCAAAAAGGTAATAGGGATGCTATTAAAGGGCTATTTTAATGAGAATACCATGATAATACCAACTCACATTTTGATAGAAAAGAAAGGCTTTTCTTGGGGCTCAATAAGTTTTGAAAGGAGAGAATTTTGAGCACCAAGAATGAGTTTAAAAGAAATCAGCAAGAGGGAGGAACAAGGAAGCAATAGAAGCATTCAGCAAGGAAGGGTGAAACGTACGGAAAACCAGCCAAGCAATGCAGTGCACACACTCCTTTTTACATCACCCCAGTTATGTTATCCCTATGGACTTTCCCTAGTGAAACAGGCAGTGCTTTTTCCAGCTCCATCAGATTCGCTGTCTGTGGAAACAGCTGTTTTCCTCTTTAGTAGGACAAAATGTTGTCAAAGCAAAATAGGGCAACCCTTTGAAAAGTGTAGTGGTGTTAAAAAGCTGAATTTATGTTTTCCCTGTGCTATCCTCTTACACTGTGGAAAACTGTAACTCTTGCCTGTGGTCTAAATTGGAGAAAAAGTCATGAATTCAAGGAAAACAGACATGAGCCGCCACAACTGGCAACACTTCCTATTCTCACCCAGGGCAGTATGTTTCATTACCTCCTATGAAATGGAAGAGGAGCTTTTTCTTTCTTCTTCT
Source organism: Cricetomys ansorgei (assembly GCA_026225945.1). NCBI lineage: Eukaryota > Metazoa > Chordata > Mammalia > Rodentia > Nesomyidae > Cricetomys > Cricetomys ansorgei. The sequence continues at coordinate 1,496,652 of JAMJFZ010004091.1, read as the reverse complement.
TCTCCTCCTTCTCCTCCTTCTTCTCCTCCTCCTCCTCCTTCCTCTCCTCCTCCTTCTCCTTCTTCTTCTCTCTTCTTCTTCTTCTTCTTCTTCTTCTTCTTCTTCTTCTTCTCCTTCTTCTTTTCTTCTCCTCCTCCTCCTCCTCCTCCTCCTCCTCCTCTATCTCTCCATTATCTGAATTTTTGGAGGAAGTCTTGATTGCACTCATACCACTCCCTTCCTTTCAACTAGGTGCAATTCCGTTTAGTGCATCAAACTGTTTGGCATCATTTGGTCTTTACTCCTCAGGTGGATTCCTCTGGTTGATTGTTTACAGTGTGTCAGTTACCATACTGAATAAAGCAAGGGGTGGACCAGGACTGAAGTGAAGGGACTCTGGAAGGAAGCATTTATATCCTTACCTTTTATTTCCAGCAGTATAAGAAAAAAATGTCATACTCGTGAGTTCATATTTGCTTTACAAGCTAGTAGTGAATTTAGAAAGATTTTATTGTTAAATAACCATTTATATACCACTTGCAGGCTTAATTTGGTCCTGTTATTATACTGGTCTTGGGTGGAAGAAAGTTCTCTAGAGGTATGACACACTTCCATCTAAGGGAAGGACCAAAATAATTGTACATCCTGAAAAGAAGACCCATTCAGATAGAAAAATGAACTAACAGTGGCCATGTCTCTCTGACGGTTGAGACCTGAGACAGGGAGATGATAGCAGGCAGCTGTTGTATAATGAAAGAAGCAGAAATCATAACTGTCCCAGACAGAAAGTGATAGTTACAAATCAAAAATGGCAGCACCAGAGAATTAGAAAGACTGAAGGTTCCAGACACATTGTTGTTGTATAGGGACACAATTGTTGTCTGTAGGGACAATTACAGATCTGGAGAAGGACATCAAAGCAGCTCAAAACTTGATTTGAAATTTTAAATTCCTTTTTGTTTGTTTGGGTTTTTTTTGTTTGTTTGTTTGTTTGTTTTTTCAAGGCAGGGTTTCTTTGTTGTAACTCTGGCTGACCGGAACTCTGTAGAGGAGGCTGGCCTTGAATTTACAGAGATCCATCTGCCTCTGCCTCCAGAGTGTTGGAATTAAAGGTGTGTGCCACCACCACCTGCCTTAAATTCCTTTTTTAAAAAAAGCACCACTTCTCAACTTTACCTCCAATTCTTTTGCAAGATCATTGCATTGACTAGACATCCAAGCATCTTTCATAAGTAAGAACAGGCTCTAAAATGATATGTGTCAGTTAGTCTTTCATTGCTGAGATCAAAACGCTCAACAATGACTTACAGGAGAAAAGTTTTATCTTAGTTCCTGGTTTCAGAGCACTTTTAGCAATGGTCAGAGTCTAGGCCATGTCTTTCCATGTTTTTGGCCCCTATCCAAAGCAGTGAAAATAAGACTCATGCTGATTTCCAGAGAAGCAAGCTACCTTTATTTATAGCAAAGTGATATTACATCTTATAGAGTGGGGCCCTGTCCCGTTGATTGAGTTCAGGCCACATGAGTGAGAATATCCAAGGGCCTACTTACTGTTTGGGTTTCCTTTTGTGATTTCAAGAGGAGGAGCAGCTGGTTAATAAGAGTCATACTTTGAGTGGCTCTGTTTTGATTGATTCGTTATGTCAGATATTCATTTTTCTACTGTGTGAATAACTTCCCATAATTCACCTGCTTTGAATCACGTGCATGCTCAATTTTGCATAGACGTGGGATTGCAACTAGGGATTCTCCCTTAAAGGTTCTTAGAGGATATAGGTTAGTCTCACTATGCATACACCCAAAACCAGTTTTTGTCAGATCAGTCCTTACATCCTTTTTAACCAGATATGTTGGGAATATACTTGGGTGGAAACTGTCTAAATTTGACTATTTCTGGAGATTGGAAAACTTATACTATTGTTGGAAGATGGGAATACCCATAGCCTGATACGGATAGAGGATGGGAAGTTCTGAGATTGTATATTTTAGAGATGGGTATGTATGCATAGCATGTGCAGGTAAAGGAACTAAGCTATCCAGAGCATTATTACAAGAGGTGGGTCACAGAAATGAAATTGCAAAAACAAATGGGAATCACTCCCTAAACTAGCTCTTATGTTTGCTTGCCACAAGTTCAGTCCATGGCCAAGCACCCATGTGCTTGAACAGGATATGCTGGTAGTGGGAATGTACTGGACCAGCTGCTTCTCCCTGGCATGGACAGGAAGCAGAGGGCATTGCTGGAAGGAATCGTTCCCATGGTATACTCCTTTCAAGTACATCCCACTTTGTGAAGTTCCAAAAATCTCTCAAACAGGGCCACTAGCTGGGAATATAGGATTTAATGCATGAGTCTGGGAGAGGCATTTCTTATTTACCCCATAGCATGTAATATTTTGTAGAGCCTGTGTCAGGTCCACAGTATCCTCCTGTTCTCCAAAGCAGAACAGCTTTTCTGTGTGCATGGCTAAAGACCAAACAGGAGGGCTTAGATATGATGCTGGGAAGGAATTTGCTCTATAGCTGCTCACATAGAAGTCACCCATGCTCCTCTCTCTGTTTCTACTTCTTTAACACCTTACTACAGTTGTGCTTAGCTCATCACTCGAAGTTCAAAGTGTTCTTCCTCTCCTACTTCAGTGTCTCCACATCCCAGGCTTGTACCTCACGCTGTCCACGTCTGCACCACTTGCTCTCCTTGTAGACTTTCTGCACTGTGTTTAAAACATTGCAAGTGGTTCCTACCACTAACTCTACAGAACTACTAGGAAAAAAAAAACAAAACATTTTTATGTATTTTCTCAGATGTCTGAGACTTTACATTTTTTCCCATCAACTTGATTTGACTAATATCGTCCTAACCAGAGCACTTCAACTTAGTGATTGAGACGTGTTTCTTCATCTTAAAGTCTTCACAATCTTAGCAGATTTAGTCATAAAATATAAAAATTGGAAGGCTGACAGTTGTGAACCTAGGCTACAGAGTGGACTTAACTAATTTGGTAATTTAAATTTACAGAAAACAAAACAAAACCGAAAACATGGATCACCTTAAACATGTCATTCAAAACCAGAGTTTCTGGGTGGTAAAATCTTGTACTCAGTATCGGTCATTTTCTGGGTAGCAACTTGATGTGCTATACAGAAATGAAGGGGGATGTGACGCTACTGCGGATACAATCCCAAAGGAGGGGTTTGAATATATTTTTGAGCATGTTTGTACCTAGCGCCAGCCTCACTCTGCAGCACTAGGTACAATGAGATGGTATGGCAGATCTCCAAACCCATGTGCCGTGAAATGTTATTCATCACAGTGAGCGGTGAAGGCAGAGCAGTCCAAATTACAGCTGTTTCCCTGCACTTTGTGTCTTTGTGTTTCTCTGCCTTCTCCTTTGCAAGAAAATAAGCTGCATCTGGAGAGTCAGCAACAATGAAGTTACCTAGACGCTAAGCAAGATGCCTCAATTCATCTCAAATCCCTAACGTTGTGGTACAAACTGGATTCTGTTCTCTCAGGTCTGAGTCAGGGTGCAGTAGAATGCACACCATTTCATGTCGACTAAGCTCAAAATTAATGCATGATAAGCGTAACAACTGATACCAGTCTACTTACGACATGCAGGTAGTGTGTTGAGAGCTTTGTGTTGATTCTCTACAGAGCTCTCCAGTGCACATTCTATTTAGCAGAGCTTTTTAACTTTCTGAAGGTCATATGGTTGCCAAGACACAAAACAAAACCTTGGAATATTTAACTAAATATCTATGTCACCTCTGAACTACTGGGAACCAAGGATTATAGCGGGAAGATACAGCATCTGGCTTTCCAATATGATCCCGTTTTCAAAAAGGAAGATATGAAAGCAGGTACGATATGAGTCTCTGATAGTTCTAATAACAACAGCACTGTGAGCTGGGCTGCTTGTACAAAAAGGCAAAGAAACCTGACAGGATTGTATCATTCATTTTATATTTGTTTAAAGCTATACCTTCATTCTCACTAGCCCCAGGTAACAGCAACGTCTTTAATTCACTCAGATTAATTTTTTCCATGTTTGAGTATTAAAATAATTCATCTTCCTAAATTTTGTCTATTTTAATGATAAGGTTCTATGAACATATTTAATATATTCATAATTATAAATCATTTATTAGATTCCACTCATAAGAAGTGTAATATAATAAAAGTTTAACATTTATTTTCTCTTTGAAAAAAAATATGTGGTATTTAGAATATGATCTTTTTGCACTCAATTTTGTGAATTGTGACTGTCTTTGTTTCTTTTCCTACTGCTATGATACAATACTCTGACAAAAGCAAATTGCAGGACGAAGGGTTTATTTTGCTCATAGTTCCCACCCAGCATCATGAGGGTGAGGGGGCAGGAGCCTGAGGCAGCTGGACACAGAGCATCCACAGTCAGAAGCAAGGAAACACTAGCATTCATTTCTCAGCATGCTTTCTCCACTTTGCATTTTGTAGAGGTCAGGATCCCTTGACCATGGAATAGTCCCAAGATGTTAATTAAAATCATCAAGAAAGTCCCTCAGGAATTTACCCATAAGCCCAACACCCAGGGGATTCTAGGTTCTGTCAAGTGAGCATGAACACTGGTACATGAGTGATAACTGTTATACAAAATGACCATTTGGGAAAACAAACAAACAAACTATTTCAAACCCTGGAGGTTTTATGTTTTAAAATTGACTTTCTGGAAGTCTCACTGATAAGGCGCCAAAATAGTGGGAGAGTGTGAAGAAATGGAAAATAAATTCTCTAAAAGTTTTGAATATTACCACTTTGGAAATCAACTTACTACCCCAAAGTGAAAATAAATGCTCGGTTTTTTGTACCTATGGTCTCTTTGACTTTGGCCTCTAAGTATGAGGACGCTTACCTTCAAAGCTTAGAGGGAGCCAAGGGATTATGGTTTCCTTTTCCTCATTTCACAGGCTCCAGGAGTGAATTGATTTTCTAAGGGTAAATAGCCCTCGGTAAGAGTCAAGTCATCAGCTCAGAGCAGGACTCATCCACAGCCCTCAAGTCATCAGCTCAGAGCAGGACTCATCTGCAGCCCAACGGGGTGAGCAGGATGCTACTGACTTTAGGGTGGCAAGACCATCATTTTAATTTCTGATAACTTTTCTGCCTCAACACAGCATTTATCCTAAGAAAGAAGTCACGTACTGTGTTTCTGGGTCTACATTAAGAGAAACTTGACCATTGACATTTTAAGGACTTTACCACTCTCCTATAAATGGCATATGTAACAGCATTAAATCTGACATGCCTTGGGAAGTGCATACATTGCTAGGATTGACCTAAACTGCAAAAAGGACTGTCAAATTTAGAAAGTTGAAAATAAGATGTGCAAGCACTGTATCAAAATGTGTCCAGTTTGCAAATTCAGTCTCTTTCCCAATAACCCTCAAAAACACTTCACTAAAATTAATATGGATTGGTGACATTTTTGTCCTTATATGATCTGAATTGAGAAGAAGCCTATTTGTGAAGCTACAGAATTCTGAAACATCAGTGGGTTTCCAAAGTCTCTAATAGGTCAGGCTTATATTTCTCTTGCTTTATTTGTGGAAGGAAAAAAAATTCACAGTATAAATTATACAAAAGAATCTCTGAAATTCTTAAACTATCAAATGTTAGCTTCAAACCATATGTAACTTTACATTAATTTAGGACTTTGAGAAGCTACAGATTAATATTCTATTCCTAGCAGATTCAACAAAATTCGTATTTTCATGTTGAAATATTATAACACAATACAGTCTATAAAGTCAGAATTAGTAGGCAATAATCAAACAACTAATAAAAGAGCACCCTTCCTCACAGAAATAAAACTCAGAGGGTGTGATTTGTGCCTTGTGATTCTCTGAGCATCTGAGATTTTATATATTCTTGTATTGCAAAAACTAGATTTCCTGTTTGTAAAGTACTTAGAGAATTTAAAAATTGAATATGCAAATTACACAGTTATGTGGCAGTAACCATGTGAAGAACAGGGGTTTTATGACTTTAAGCTCTAGCTGTAGGCCACATGGACTAAAATGTATGTCCATGCAATGGAGACAAATAGATGGAATAACAGTGACTTTTCACTACTTTATGTAATATTGGTTTTCTGTAGCCCAGGTTGACCTCAGAGTTACTGATTAGCTGAGGATAAATTGGAACCTCAGGTCCTCTTGCTTGCACACCATGCCCAGCTTACACAAAGCTGAGAACCAAACCCATGGCCTCCTGCATTCTAGGCAAGTACTCTACTGAATGAGCTACCTTGTTGCACCATTCCATACATGTATAAAGATAATCACAGGTTTTTGATCATGATCCTCAATGCTCACTTAAATATTTTATTGCATTTTCACTAACATGTCTGTGGTACTTGAGATGGTTCTGAAGTCTCCATTTAAAAACAAGTGGCCGAAGTGTTCATTTTTCACACTTGCTACGTGGTGTTACAGGCACACACCTGGATTTGCTTGTACAGACTTGAACCTAAGCTTCCAGGGGAAACACAAGATTGGGTCCCTAGGAGCTTCAAGTCACTACGTGTTTACCTACCAATCAATATGTCGTGCTGTTTTACTGGCATCTTATATAGCCTCCACAATGTTTCATTTCTGTTGAATGCACGATGAACAGTGCTCTAACTCAGACCTGAATAAAGCTTATCTAACAAAAACTATAAAACCATTGTAGCTTTCTCATGATGAGATGTTCCCACCAGACCTTTCCCACATGAGATGTGTTTTAAGCAATCACTCTATTTCCTCCATAAAAGCACAGGGTTGTCCAAAGTGTAGCATTAACCAGATCATCAAGAGGACACTTTTTTGATGGTGTAAGACCTGAGACCTGAGGCTGACTTCTTGATTACCTATGAACTCCACCTTCTTTTCCACAGTGATGGATAATTAGGAAGAAATATGTCTGCTACCCAGATCTGGAGCAAGTGGGGAGCTGCATGGTTTTCAGAAGCAACAGGACAAGCCTCTTTTCTCCTCTGAGTGCTAAAGTTGTATGTTCTATCCCAGGAGCACTCATTCATTTTCTTCTTCTCAGGACTGGTGATCTGGTCAAGTGGTAGGAGCATCACCTGTTTGTAGAAATCAATTAATCCAGTCTGCTCACCAGGGCCTGTGTGAGCATGTAGGTGTCACACAGCAATGGCCAGCATCTGAGTTCACAGTGAATCAGTTTTCCTCTAGTGCCCAAGCCGCTGAAGTGTGAGGACGACCAGGCCGCAGAGAACCATTTAGAGCTTTGACAAACAGGACAGAGTCCACTCTAGCAGAGAGGAGAGAGCACATTATTTCACAGCATGTATACATTATGAGCTTTCTTCATCCTATTTTATGCTTGAGGTAAGTTCCACCCAAAGGTCTATGAAATCAAACCCCAAGGAGAGGTAGTCCTGATTACAACGCCATAGAAACAAGCGTACAACACACTGAGCATATGTTCAGTCCATTGCAGATAAGAGTAAGTTGTTTGTATCAACTATTTTAATTTCCAAGAAAATGGGAAAAAAATTTTAAAATGGCATTGCTCACTAGTTACCGCTTATATATTGCTTTGGTTTCATGAAAATGTGGGGGGATGGGGTTGGTGAAATACATAGTTGGGACAATATCAAGGTTCTAATTTTAAAGGGGTAGGTTTGCTTAATTGTTGTTTATTTCCTTATGGATCTGACACAATGCCAGCCTTCCGCTCAGGAATATGGGATAGTCAAAGAAGTGACACATCTCTGAAATTGTCTCTAACAATTAAGAGAGTTACATGAATTAAAATATTTAATATTTTTTTTCATTTTAAATTATCGTTACCATTATTATTAATTTGTGTGGGGCCCTAGAACAACATTTCAGATTTAGTTCTCTTTCTACTTTTATATAGGTTCTAGCAGTAGAACTCATGCTGCCAAGCTCACACAGCAAGCCTCTTTACCTACAGAGCCATCTCGATGACCTATATTTAATGTTTTAAATACTAATGTTGGAACTTCATAAAGTGTATATTCTATTCCATTAAACTTTTATAGTACTGAGTTTATTCAACACTCAGACAAAGCTATTACTGGAAATATTCATTTGAAATTCTTCAGTCCCTAAGAATGAAGAATAGCATCATGCTGAAATTCTGTGCAGCAGAAAAGCCATCATCAGAAACTGTGCACTCTGACAAGGTAGTCATCACTTGAGTTATGGTTGTGTTCACATTATTAGAATCCAGCTTCTTCATTGCTGGATCTTTGCTGTCTCTGCCTGTATCCCTTCTCCTACCATCCCCAGGACTCTTGTGCTGTTTACCTGTTTAAGAAGCAAACTCTAGCATGTGCCTGCTGCTTCAGATACCATCATTGCAACCCTAGGCACACATTTTCCTTCCTATACGATGCATGACCAAGCCACAGCCTTGGTATTCTGGCTACTCACCAGAAATCCAAGACATCACCCATGCCTAGGACAGGGTAAGCACCCGTACCATGCTCTTCAGATCCAGAATCCTACTTCATCAAGTAAGGATAAGTGAACATTACATCAGATATTCAGACACTGGGGGACAATTAAATACAAAAGAAAATCTAAAACTTGGAAAGGAGAAGTGCAGTTATTTAGAAATGTACCCTAATTTGAAGGAAAACTATCTAGTACTTGAAAAAAACTTTAAAACCAGGAGAAACAGTGCAAGGAATGGATTCAAAATTCACCACAGAGAAATAAATCATAAAAGTAGTGAATATGAAACATAAAACTCCAATCAATGAAATTAAAGATATGAAAGAGAGCCTTTGCAGAAGTTGAGATTAAACCAAAAAAAAAAAAAAAAAAAAGGTTTAGTAACTGAAGAACAAGTCAGTGAATTAGCATATTAACATTTCCAACAAAAGGAAAAGTAAGGTGAGAGAGACAGGGAGAGATGAATTTAGAATAATGAAGACAGGGCTGTACAACATATGAAGAGTAAATCAAGTGTCGCAACACAAACTATAAGAACTTTAAAAAGCAAGTGGAAACATTGGAAATCGATTTTATTATAGTTAAATAAAGGCTAAAATTTTCTGAAACTGTAAATAGACATGGATATACAGATACGACTGAAGTAACCCCAGCTAGTATAAAACAAAACAGACCTTCACTAAAGCACAATGGACTAAAACTATCAAAAAATACAAGATAATGAAAAACATCTTGAAAACAGAAAGAGAAGAATATCAGATCTCACAAATAATAGCACATTAAATCATTAAACCATCACTCGTGAAAAATAAACCAAAAGCCAAAAGAAAATTGCAAATATATTAAAAGTACTGAAAGAAGAGAAACAAACAACCAATGAACCTGAACTTTCCATCTAAGAAAGCTATTCCTGCAAATTTTTTCTTTTAAATATTAGAAGAAATAAAGTCTGTCCCAGATATGCAGAAACTGAAAGAATGGACCCCCACTACCCCAGCTCTATAAAAATATTTACAGCAATCAATACTGAGAGTAGAAGGATGAAATCTACTTCATTGTTCAAGATTATTTAGGAAGACAGAATGTAGAAATTGGCCTATACAATGGAAGCTGGCTAATCTAATGATGGTTACCATGCTCTATTAGAAGAGAAACAAGTAGCCATTCAGTCCAGTAAGCTGGAAGTCTCAACAATCCCATCTGAGCTGAAGGCTGGATCATGGAGAGACTAGTATTGAGCTCACATAAAAAGCTAATGAGGCTAGAGTGAAACATCCATGGGACTTTGCAGGAGTGACAGGAACACTCACTCAAGATCTTTTTGTGACTGAACTCCATGTATTTCACATTTTGAAATTTGTTGTTCCCAATCCACATTGTAAATAGAACTAAAAGCAGCCAGCAATAACCACACAGCAGCTTGAATGCTCTCATAAAATTTATCAGACAAAATTAATTAATTCATTGCTTTTTTGTTTTATTCCAACACATTCAAATGTTTAGAACATGGGCAAAATATAGACAAATTCTCTGCAAGATGTAACATAAATGGCAATTAATCCAATTTCTAACAGGCATCCTATTTCCATCCAAAGCATCTTGAAGGTGGCCTTTACTGTCTGCATTTCTGTCAGAATTATTATCTTCTGAGGTCCCAGTAAACTCCTTCACTAACCCTTGGATGTCTCTACCCAGCATCTCTAAGCTTTTTCTAAATTACTCCCATTAGCAAGTTCCAAAGTCCTAAGAGCCATATAATCAGATTTACTAGAAACAATGACACTTGCTTCTCTCATACCAATTTTGTGTGTTAGATAACTTTTAATCATTGTGACCAATAATTTCTGTTAGTAATAAGAAATATCTATTTTGTTTCATACCATCAGAGTATTTTAGTCCTTCATGGCGAGAGAATCATGACAGGGAAGATGGTTCATAGCAAGGAGAATTGTGGTTTGGGCTGCTTATATTAAAGCTTATCCTGAAACAGATAATAAGGTCATAATGGGAGCTGAGCTACAACAAGCAAAGTCCTACCCCTAGTGACCTACTTTACTAGCAAGCATAGAACATTAAAGAACATATGGAAGTGAAGAGGAAGGCAGAAGAATAAGGAAAACTAAAATAGACTTTTAGGGAGGAGGAAGAGTGCTGGGGGTAGACCAGTAGGCTGAGAAGTCTCTTGCATAGTTGGGATCTCCAATGAGATGTCCAATGCACAGTGTATGAATATATGGGCATATTACAATATAGAAATACAACCGAATAATTTACACAATTATCTCTGTGTTGATAAATATATTTTAAATGAATAAACTTATGAAATATTTCAATAACAACTTTTCTTACATTACTGCTTTTTATGACTTGATAGGAAACACTTAAAGACAAAGGAAAGTTGTTATACAAAGGGTAAAATTCTAGTTTTCATAAAGCTGTTAGCATTCTTTTTTTTTTTTTTTTTTACTATTATATCTCCCAAAGAGTCTAGATCTAGGTCATATTGAAATGATCTGTTAACATAACCCACTTTGACTATTGAGTCTTAAGCCACACTGACACTGAAAGAAAAGACAATACCTTGAAAAATGTAGTTAGATCCAAGCACATGCAAACAGCCAAAGATAGATTTCATCCAAGATTATATGCACTCTAGTATTTGGTCAAGTAAAGATCATGTAATGAATTCCTGCCCATAACCATGACCCTGAGAAATATCCACTATTACCAAGAGTTTCTGTGATGCTCAGGGCTTGCGATTGTAGCTATATGTCTACTTATAATTAATTGTACCATCAATGAAGGTGGAGGTGATTTTAGGAATGTTATCAAAACCAGTGCCTAGATTTTAAGTTAAGCTTGACAAAGGTCTTTATGATACCAGCTTATTAAAATGTAAATGACAGTATGCAAGACATTCAACAAATGTTTCTTGAACATTGACTGGCATTGATTTTTCTAACTCCAAAGTTGTTAGAAGACAAGTTAGACAAATCTGATCCCTGGAGCTTGCTGGCTGCTAGCTTAGCACCAAGTGAGAGTTCCTATCTCAAGGAAATGAACCCAAAAGCAGAGCACCCAGTGTTATCCTCTGGCTTCTAATTGCACACAGGCACACACTAGGTGTGCATATATCACACACACACAAACCACGCTACCTGTCATACCTACATATACACAACGAATAAATCTGAGATGGTAGTGAGAAGGAGAATACCTTTCATATTATTTCATGACATAGATCAATGATTGAGACTTGAAAAAAAACAATATAGAGATGTACATTTATGTAAAAGTTGAAATTCTAGTCAAATTCCATCTTGCATTTCTAATTGAAGTGATTTAGTATTTATTTATATAAATTCTGATATGATTTTGTATATAATATTTTCACATGCAATTATACAACAACAATGTTGTTATATACAAATCCATATACAGGTAAATAATGTACAATATGTATGTATCATACAGTATTATATTTTCTATAGTACATGAGACAACCCATGTTGTTTAATATTTATATTCATGTTTAATACATAAATTATACTCATGTCTATATGTGTGTAATTTTTAGAATATGCAAAACTTTAGATAGATGTATAGCTTGGTAGATAAATGTCTAAAAATCTAACATTTGAAGAAACTACTGATAATTAACAAAACCTGCTATCTCTTAACCAGGATTTATTTTCTACTTTAAGTATATGTTGTATAATTTTATAACAATGTGTGTGGTTTTGGTAGCAATATATTCAAGTTATATTACAATAATATTTAAGGGCTCACATGGTAAACACTTCTCCATAACATCTTATACGAATTCCAGGAGTAAAAAACTAGCAGCCCAATTAACAACACAAGAATGGCCTCATTGCATGAGGATTTGATGAGCTGGGCACACGCCCAGCTCCCTGAGTTATTGTTAGAAGCAAAATTGTGGAAACACTATGATTTGGCATTCACTTTTGAGTGGCCATTATTGTTGTTCAGATTGCTTAAACAGCTCAACCACACATATTTAATGACTGCAGAGAAATCTTAATTTTAGGAAGTGATAAGTAATCAGAATCAGAGAGAAAAAAGTAGCTTGTCCTAAAATAAGCACAACATATTATTAGATGTCAAGTGAAATTTTACTGTATTTTTCATAGGAAATAGAACTAATCTGTGGTGGATGTTAGTTACATTATTATACAATATCCCAGACTCTATTAAAGAAGCATGATAGGTGTTTAAGTGTAAATTATATTACACAGATAATTTCAGGGAGTTTTATCATTTGCAAACCAGCTCTTCGCTCACTGACACAAGAGAATATGTGGATATTTCAAAAGAATTTAAGCTATTCATAGAGGAACAGATTTGACTTTGTAATGTAGGAGGTCTGGCTTGAAGATCATTTTATCAGTTTCCCGGCCCACCACTAAGGACTTATCATGGATAAAATGAGGCTGGCCAATGTGAATAACTTCCCTTCATGATTTTTATCAATACTATAGGACTATCTAGAGGCAATAAACCAAACTCATTTTCTTTGTCACACACCCTCATCGTGCTAAGTGTGAGGCAGGGAAGCATCCACATTTGCACAAATCACTATTCTGATCCTGGCACTGCATAGAGATTTCTACTTATATGAGCATATAAAAGTAGAGATTTCTTGCCTCAATCAAGATTGAAGGGACATTTGCTTCCTGAGATCTGAATGAGAACCATCGTATGTCACAATTAATATATATAGAAAGCATATAAAACAATGATGGTTCTATTATTCAATTGTCACTGATAGGAAGCTGGTGGCAAAATTACTCTCCAGAGGTCATAACTTACTCCCTTCTCATGCTTTTCATTTACCCACTCTTCAAGATAAAAAGGAATTTCTACCAAGTGTAGGATTATAAATTCGACCTAGGATCTGAAAATTAGGTACTGTTTTTTTCTCGCCTTTATCTCTCATCATGGATGATGAAGATATTGCCATTGGAATTCAGCTATGACAGTATGGATGATTAAGCTCCAGTCTAATTGACTTTGCAGTGTGAGCAGAAGCCAGGACTTAATGATTGCTCCCCCACCCTGTGTATTAAAATAAACCCCTGCGATTCACAGTCACTGAGAACAGGAGTCTGATGATTATGAAAGGCTTTTTATGGGCAACGGCACTGATTATAAAAACTGAAGATTCAAGGTTAAGTTTGGCTCTTTGAACTTTCAATTAATTAATATGCCTTTAAGAATTTATTTGTGTATGATATTAGTGTGTGGGGGTATTCTGATGTGTGCATGCGTATGCTTGTGCCTGTGACAGCCAGAGGCTGAAGTCATATATCTTCCTAACTCACTCTCTTCCTTACATTTTTGAGACAGGATACCACTGAACCTGGAGTTTACAGATTCAGCAAGACTGGCTGACCAGTAAACTCTGGGGCTTCCCCTGTCTCTACACATCTTGGGATGAAATTACACACTTGCCTTTTTATGTGCATACACAACAAGCACTTTACTGAGGCATCTCCTCAGCCCTTCTCTGAACCTTTAAAAACATAACATTGTTCAAATTCTGATTTAAAGATCAATTTTTGATCATCACCTTGGTATTTTTAAAGCACATTGAAGCTATTTTATGGAAATATTTTATGGAAAACAGACCTTTAGCCTTAAGTGATGTTAGAAACCTTTGTTGTAGTTTACTACTTTGTAGAGAACAAATGCTTGGCATGACAGGTGGTACTCAAAATTGGCTGGATGGCAACAGTAGTCCCCACCTCACCTGCCGTCACACTGGGGGCATTGCTGGTGGGATGGATCATTCTACTTACCAGGCAAATCAAACTGCTCCCTGTGGTGCCTTAACTAAGCACATGTCAGAAAACCAGAATATGAATGAAAAATCCATTTCTCCAATAAGCTTTCAACTCCCTCTTATTTTCCCAATTGTCTTCCTGTGGGAATGTTTGAGAATGAATTCTCACAGCCTAAAAGCTGACTTGTACAGAACTATTATTTCCAGGTACTAGAATTAAAAGTTAAATTTAATTAAAAATTAAAAATTAAAAGGTAACAGACATAGGATTTTAAAAATAGCTTTGCGATATGTACCTAAAAATAACAACTCTCTTACTAGCTGTCAAAATATTTGATCTACATTTCAATAATTCTCCTTAGAATCATTCCATCATCTGGGAACCCATTGCCCAGGCATGTACAATACACACTCCTCTCCTACTCTTACTGAACAAGTGACAAAATGACTATGCAAATGAGTAATAATGATGAAACAGATATACAATCTGCATAGTCACTTAGTTCTGAAATTTTTAATGTGATTCCCTACAATCAAATTAGAATAACTCCAGTTATAGTAGGGCTAGATATTTGTATTTCCAACTCACAAATGGTAACTGAGGATATTTGAGATTAATTATTAGAGTTTAAATTATTAGTGCCTGATTTCCCCACTCCAAATGCCAGGGCCGATATGGAGTCTGAGACAGATATCTGAAGCTATTTAGGGGGACATATTGGAAGAAGGTGTCTAAAGTTCAATCGATTACAAACCTGAAATCCTACCACAAAGTTATTAAAAGTGTAGAGGAATATAAACATTAGGTAAAATCAATGTACCACCCAATACTATATCTCAAGTTTCTGCATACTTACATTTAGAAAAGGGAAGCAATTTTTCAAATTAAAATGTATTTTCTAAATTGCAAAAATTATCTTTCTTAGGGAAGAAATAATAAATCTGATAATCTCTTGGAGCTAAACATTTTTTCAGAGTGTAAGAGCCAGAGGTGGTGGGTAAACTACATGGAAACTTTGTCTTCTGGACATAGCATGGCTGTTGCAGACATTTGACAAGTAACAGTTAGGACAGAATGGGCAAACATTGCACAAGCCTAAGCCAGACCAAACCCCAGCATAGAGATGGAAGCTTGGTACACAACCTGATCCACACTGCACAGCTATTGGCAATTGTTATCTACTGGAAAAGGGAGAGATGATTTTCTGTAAGCATGTAGCCCCTGGTAAATTGACTACTCTCTAGTGAAAGACCACACATTCAGGGATACATAAGCAATACAAATTAGTACTGATGAATTTAAAAATATATATGTAGGGATACAAATTTCTGGGTAAGTAGGGGAGACGGAGCTGGAAAGAATTGGGAGGTGCAGTGAACATTATCAAAGCACATTGTATGAAACTCTCAAAGAATTAACTAACTTTGATTTACTCCTTTTCACTAAAGTATACATGTCCAAGTTGAAGTTTCAATTATATTCATGTTAACCAAGTTACTATTGTTGAGGTAAAATTCTATATTGGTAAATATAGTTATTACCATTCTTATCAAAACTCTCCAGTAAATCCACTTTAGGACATATTATAAATTAAAAGAAAGAACAAAAAGCACTGGCATCTATACTTCTCAGGAAAACACTCTACCAACTGCCATTTTCCTGAGTAGGCATTGGAAGTGGACGGACATGTAAAGCAACCTGACTAATGTGGTGTTTCTCTCTTCTCTTAGGGGCTGACGTTATCAACTTTGATGGCCATGTTGTGTTACCATATCGATTCAGAAACAAGAAGATGAAAACGCTGAAAGATGTCATTGCTTTGAAATTTAAGACCTCTGAAAGTGAAGGAGTCATCTTGCACGGCGAAGGACAACAAGGGGATTACATCACCTTGGAACTGAAAAAAGCCAAGCTGTCTCTCAGTTTAAATCTAGGTTTGTTATGATTCTCTGTTATTTTTTTCCTATCATTAAAATATTTATAAGTACAGGGCTGTAGAGATGACTCAGCAGTTGAGAGCACTGACTACTCTTGCAGAGGACTCAGGTTCAATTCCCAGCAACACAGGACAGTTTTCTCACAAGTGTCACCCCTGGGTTTCCAGTACAAAGGGATATGATGACCTCTTCTGATCTTCATGAGCACCAGACATGTACATGGTGCACATACACACCTGCAGGCAAAGCACTCGTACATATAACATAAATAAATCCAAAGCATTTTAAATGTTAAATAACCCTTTAAAGTGAGACTTCTAGGATTTCATGTTATATTGTTAATTAATTTTCATCTATGGTGGCATATTATCTATTTGTATACCTATTTCTGTCAGTCACCTTTTTATCACTGAGCCCATATGCCTGAAAAAAATTACTTAAAAAAGGAAAGATTAGATTGATTCATGTTTCAGTGATCTCTATCTATAGTCAGTGAACCAGTAGCTCTTGGCTTGTATTGAGATAGAACACCATGAAGAAGGATGTGGTAGAACACGCATGCTCATGGGTGCCAAGAAACAGAAAGAGTGGAAGAGAATAGAAGCAAGATAGACTCTCCAGTGGCCCACTTGCTGTGACCCATGTCTTTCAACCACAATCTACCTTCTACTGTCTGTAACCTCTCAATAGTACTATTAAGTCATTATTTCATCAGTGACTGGACTGATTCGTCCATGAAGTTAAAGCAATTATTACCCACTCACTTTTCTAAACTTCATCAACTGGTACCAGGGCTTTAACCATTGAGCTTTGGGGGAACACTTTAGATTCAACCCATAGCCCTACTCATACAACAAAACATTTGTTGAAGATGTGTACTATGTTCAATGTTATAGTAGCTGGTAGCATATATCAGGGACCAGAAAGACGGGGTCTCATTAAGTTTGTGATCTATTCCAGTGAAATAAAAATAAATGACTTCAAATTATAAGTATTAGGAAATCAGTTTAATAAGTATATATGATACTGAGCTGCAATTTAAATGCATCTTAAGAGGCAATAGTACCAACATCAGAATGTATAATGAGGGAAAGCCCTCTCTTATGAAAAAACACAATGTTCGAGATAAGTTCTAATTGATGAAAAAAATAAAAACATGCAAGCATCATGAGAAAAAAGACTGCACAGGGAAGTACCATTGCAGACAAAAAGCTCACATGCTCCAGGAACAAAAAACAAACCATGGTGGTTACATGCAGTGAATTTCTATGAATGAGAGAGGAAGTCCAGATGATGAAGATTGTTCAGATTCTATAGGATGCTACAGGTTCTGGATATTAAGAATGAGCAGCTATATGATCCTCTCCTAGGAAGAACTGCATAAGCCAGCATGAGCGTCAAACAAGACATCTTCATGGTTGGGGAGAGATGGTGCTGACATCCATGGAAAATTATCAAGGGAGATAAGGAGAAAAGTATCTGAGAAATTATGTTAGTGGTAAATTCAGCATGACCTGTGATGAACTGTGTATGGCGCAAGAGGAAAAGAATAGAAACAGAGACCGATTCGTAGGATTTAGGTTCAGGCCCTAAATGAATGTTTAGTGTTATTTTTAGAAAAAGAAAATAAAAAGAGTGCTGAAGGAACCACGAGGATTAGTTGGACGACAGCACATTTGAGCTGCCATTGCATAAATGAAAGGTGTTTCTCTGGAGTCAACTACAGAGCATGAGAGGAGGACACACTATGGTGGGAACAAAGCAGTAGGCAAAGAGTGGAGAAGTAAAGAATGTGTAGATGCCAGAAGCCAAGGAAAGAGAACAGACTGGAGCTATATAACTCAAATAAAATGTCAACTGGCATAGAGACAGACAGGTGAATACTGGCTCTGCCAACTTGTGGGTTATTGTTAACTTACTCACTAAGGAATTGAGAGAACGTCCAATGACTTGTTTTATAAGTAAAGAAAGTATAAAAGTTGTCAAAATTAATATTTGAATTTAACCAAATTACTAAAAAGAAGAAGAGGAATGAGATATCGGTGGGAGGGCGAGGCAATCCAAGGAGTTAGTATCTTGCTTGGCTCTCTCACTGCTTTTTAAGTAGACAGAGCTTATGCTTGTTGGCTGGCTGATAACATACCTAAGACTTCTATATTTCTGGAGAAAATGTGCACAGCATTGGCAGAGGCATTCAGAATTCCAGACTGTACAAGGCAATGGTACTTCTTTCTCTTCCTTAGTTCAGTGTTCTTGGTTCCATATAAGAGTCCACAAAGACAACATGCAGTCTGTGGTACTTTCTCTGTTGTCGTACGAATTACACAAATAAAATAACTTAAAAATAAATGAATAACTAAAACATACTTGTTAAATGCCTTGCCAGGAAAAGCTACAAAATCAAAGATTAAAACACTGAAGACAGACCTGGCAAATTGGCCTTCACTATCCTATATAATCTTGAGCCTCTGGATATTCCTGAGGATGTCTTCAGCCTGTGTTAATTTATTTTGAGGATCACTGTCAAATCTAGAAACACAAATTTAATTATTATTTTTTGTATGTGATAAAGCATTGCCATAAACATGTACATTTGACAATATAACATCCATATTCGAAGTATGAAATGATAAAAATGTGAATCACATACTTATAAAAAATACTGGGGATTTTACATTAAAATAAAGTACACATGAAGCTAAGTAATATGCAAATGTTATACATGTACTTTTAATGCCATTCATCAAAAAACAAATCATGCCACTCCATAACACTTCCAAACTGGAAAGAGAAAATGTTTGCATTGGATATAAAAAATAATATAGAGTAGAAAAATTGAAAACCGAAGTTACCAAATACTCCATCACATCAGCTATAGAGTAAGAAACAATAAAATGGAAGATAATATTTTTGTTAAATTAGTAAGTGAATTAGGATTGATGTGGTAGTGACTAAAAAATCCTTTTTACTATTCTGTTAATAATGATATTTAGGGGGAAATTAGTTGAAAGCAAAGACATTTGAAATAGTTTGAATATTTTAGTCATGCATCATTAAAAACTGAGAAATTATGAAAAGGTATTTGAGCCTAAAGATATTGTTTTGAATATTAATTCAGCATCAGAATTTGGAGGAAAAGTTATATATATATAAATATATATATATATATATATACAAAATTATACATATAATATAAATATATATTATATATAATATATATAGGTTATATTAAAATGTGTTTAATTAGTTTATTGAACTTAATTTATTTTTTAATTACATATATAAATACATTTAAAATATAAAAAATTAGTTTATTTTAAACACAGATTTATTTTTTGTGCATACATACTTTGCCTGTATGTGTATATGTGCAAGTTGTATTCTATAGAGATGTACTGTATGTCATCAAAAGATAATTATAATGTGTGTGTGTGTGTGTGTGTGTATGTGTGTGTGTGTGTGTGTGTGTGTCAAATGATGATGTGGCACCGTATTGGCACTGTGAGTGAGGAGGAACAATAGTCCCTGTCCTGTAGCCTGCTTTCCACTCAGGCAACCAAGGAGCCCTGTCGGTCATGACCTAGGGCGATGGACAGGGCCACCAGACACATGTATGCCAGATCTCTGCCACTCTCAGCATATAAATTTGCAGAGAGAATCATAAATGATAATGCCAGAGAGTGAATCTAGGACAGCAGGAAATCAGCACGTTTGTAAAGAAATCTTTGGGAGATGCTTACTGTAGTCTGCCTGATGGTGAGGCAAATTGAAAAGGCAAGGTGACTTTGGTGCTGTGGAAAGTACGGAGGCCCCAGAGTACTTGGTTCTCCATCAGGAGACTGATCAAGATGGTGCTGAGTGAGTTCCCGTATAAGGACAGACGTCTGACTGAGATAACACTGAGTGCCCCTTCAGCACTGGAGAGAAGCACATGAGAAATGCCTGAAGTCCAGTAAGGAATGAGCACAGTGCTCTCAAATAAATCAATGCGAAGTAACTCCTTCAGCAAGGATAGAAGACTTGGAATAGCTTTTGGCAACACCAATGGAAAAGAAACTATTCTCAACACTACTATTGGAAGAAAATCTCCCTCAGCTATCTAATGATGGCCAATGAAACAAGTGTATCCCTGTTTTATAATTCCTTAGAGCAGATGTTTACGTAGAAGCTAAGTGTTGGTAGTCAGAGCCTGCGATATTTTCTATGGTACAAAGTGGTAATAAAAATTCACATTTCAGGATAACAATGTTATTGTAAGTCTCCATATACTATTTCAATTTGATTATATATATCCCTGGATGTAGGTCAAAAGACTTAATAATCTTCTAGTTGGAAAAGCCTGGATGTGTAGAAAAGTATGTGTTGTCTAGAGTCAGGTGAAAGACAATGTTATCTTAATTTTACAGTGTACTGCATCTGATGTGCTCTTTCACAGAGTGAGGTGGGAGCTTCACAGCACAGTAAGAAGCAGATAGAATATTCAACCTCCTCAAGGAACATAACTAATATATCAAAGGTTTTACATTAAATATATACATCTGAATATGTATACAGCATATATATACATAATTAAATGGTTATATAAAGAATAACATCTGGAAGGAAATAGATCAAACTATTTTTAGTGGAGGAAGTAATGTTCATTTCATTTTCCTTGTTCATTCTTCATGATAGTCTCCATTTGTAATCATGAACAGGCAATTGTTTTGAGAATGGGAGGAGAGTTTGAAATTATATTTAGCACATGACCCCATAGAATGGTAGGGAAAGGTTCAGTAGGGGAATCAGAGCCCAATTAAAAGCATTTGTAAGATATCCATCTATGTGAAGCAGTGTATACAGACATACCATAGTCGAATTATGTCTGAAGATGTTTATTTTTAATTTTAGGTTTTTGTTTGTTTTTTTTTTAATTTATCTCACATGTACACATGGAGGGGAACACATACATGTCACAGTGTGTGTGAGAAGGTCAGAGGACATCCTTCAGGAGTCTACCTCTTCTTCTACCACGTGGGTCCCAGGACTCCATCTCAGGGTATCAGTTGGACAGGAAGTGCCTCTCCCCACTGAGCTATTTTTCCAGAGAAGAAATTTATTTTTTCAGAGCTATTTTCATCTTACTTTTTTCTAATGAAGCTTGTAGAGTAACCTTTGAAAATCAGCTGTGGTTTATAGAGCTGTGACATTACCTTTGTGAAACATGTTGCTTGTTCTATGACCTCACCAGGAAGAGTTCATCTCCATTTCACTAGAAAGTAGTTCACTTCCAAAGTTTTACTGGCTGGCTGGGATTTATGACAGCCATAGAAATATATCTACTCAAACACCTACTGACACACTTTAGTGCCATCCTTCGATAGCAGGCAACTGTCCTGCTACTCAGACTGTGTGTGTGTGTGTGTGTGTGTGTGTGTGTGTGTGTGTGTGTGTGTGTGTGTGTGTCTGTGTTTCAAGTAATAAAATTCAGGACAGCCTTGCTACTTAGACTTATTCCTCTTCTATTTCTCCTCTTGTCCTTCTGGTCTCCCACCCAATAGAGAAGCACATATGCAGGCACACATGTATGCACATGCACATGGTTTCACAAATACATGCATGCAAACACACATACACAAACACACACACATACATGTGAATGCACACATATATTCATGCCTGAATACATATACATACACATACACACACACATTTAATCATCATCCAGGCATTTTTAACATCATCACTATCATGAAGAATTAATGATTATTCTCCCCATTTTGTGTGTCAGGAAACAGACTCAGAGAAGTGACCAGCCTGTCCCCATCTGAACATCAAACCAATGGTGGCACTGTCAGAGCTCAGACCCTCTGAGACCTGAGCCCATGTGACACTGAGACTGAGCTAATAGCCCCATCCACCCACCAAAACTTAGCAGACATCACAACACTGTCCAAAGAGGTTTTGTTGTTGTTGCTGTTTTTAAGGAGCGGGCTTTTCCTCATTGTTAGTAGCTCTTATTTACATCTACTAGAACATTCCTGGTTCTCCTGTGCTAGCTTCAATATACAGACCTACAATTGTGTATTGGCTTCACATCATAAAGGGAAGATTGATCTGCCCCCATGCACAGTTGTCTGTGCAGTCAGTGCCTTATTTCTCCTTTGCTCCCACTACTCAGGAAGCAACCAGCTTGGCCCCATCTATGGCCATACCTCAGTGACATCAGGGAGCCTGCTGGATGATCACCACTGGCACTCAGTGCTCATTGAGCGTCAAGGACGCAGCATTAACCTGACCCTGGACAGGAGCATGCAGCATTTCCGCACCAATGGAGAGTTTGACTACCTGGACTTGGACTACGAGGTACACATGAGGATGTGGGGCTGTGATGGGGGAGGAGGGAATGAATACTCTTACTCTACTGTTACTTTATTGTTAATAACATATCTGCTCAAACCCTTTCCCCTTTCTTCTCTGTAGAAATATCTTTAAATCTAAGTTACTTTAAAGAATTATGTATGTAATTATAGTAATATCACATCTATTGTTAATTGCTAATTTTTCCTCTTATTTGAAAAAAGATTTTTTTCTCACATAATATATTCTGATTATTGTTTCCCCTTCTTTTACTCCTCTCAGTGCCTCCCTACATTCCTTCTACCCCCTTTCTTCCTCTCCTAAGGGGGAACAACAAGCTCCTAAGGGATAATAATAAAATAAAATAAGACAAACACTAACATGTCAGGATAGGACAAAACTTAAAATATACATCCTAAAAGTTTTATAGTCATTTGAAAAATACAAATACAACTTTCCTATTTTTAAATAGCATTGCGGTCATGAACAAAGTTAGGGTGCTTGCATAATATTTTTAGATTTGACCTCTAATCTGCTGCTGCCATTCTTTTTCTGGTCAATTGCTTCACTGTGTATTTTGCTCTCAACCTCATCACAAGAAAAAAATCACGAGACAGAACAGGGCAAGACCTAATATCCAGTTGTCAAACTCCACCGGCAGTCTCTCCCACGGTATCCAAGAGACACCAAGAACCGTGATTCTTTTAAGGATTTGGTGTACATTGGGGCACCCTCTGAGATTGTTAGAATGTGTGTGTTCCTCAGCATCTACATTTGTGAAAGCAGAAATCTATGTGCACATTGTGTGAATGTTCCCTCCAACCAGCATAACTATGATATGTATTTTCATATGTCAGTAGAGACTGACTAACATAAAATCATAAGCTTAAGGCTAAATTACTGTCCCCCAAAATTATCCCAAATTATTAAGAGAAGATTATATTATTATCATTATTATTGTTATTACTATTATTATTATTATTAAGATTATTAGGAGAAACAGTGAATTTGAAAGAGAGCCAGTGGGATAAATGAGAGGATTTGGAGGGAGGAAAGGGAAAGAAGAAATGATATAAGTATATTATAATCTCAAAACTAAAATAATTCTTTTAAAAGTGAAAGAACATGAATGTCCAAGAAATTTGTATCTCCTGCAAGTTGGTTGTCATAACTCTTGTGACTTATTGCTCCAGTGATTGAGAGAACTTGTGAATGAATTATTCATCTTCCATTAATAAACTCTGAAGTATCACAGAATAGGAAGGCACCCTGAAGAATTAGCTGTGGGAAAACATAATTCCAATTTTCAAAACCATAATTAAAGATTTCGGGTCACAGACCCTATGAGTTTGCGATGAAACCTGTGCATATTCATGTACGCGCAACACATTCTGCATGAGGCCAACAGTTATAGGATATCACAATGAGCTAAAGCCTTTTGTACACACACAGTGCCATGTTTGGGAGTCTCAGCTACTGACTCAAATGTGTGTGATATATTTATCAGAATAGATGTAATGGGGGAAATATAAATTTACTGAAAAATGATGAGTGTTGGATTATTGTTCCTCATTGATAAGTGCCTAGTAACTTTCCTCCTAGGAGCAGTAGTTATTGTCATGGGTCATAGTAAAAGTAACTGTGTCTACTTTTGTATTTTATACTATATAGTAAAGATACTGTCTTCATGTGTTATTTAAAGAAATATGGGGCCGATTTAAGAACAACTTAAGAACAGTTGCCCATGTATCTTTGTGTACATAGAAAGTAGATTCCTACTTCACCAGCTGGTAAAATTAACTTCAAACCTAACATAATACATATTATATAAAATTCATACTGAAATATTTAAACTATAAAAGAGCTGGTTTTCTCATATTCGCAAAGACTGTATCCTGCTCCCCTCAAACTACTTTACTTTGGTTCTTACAGAGGGCTGTGAGGCAAAGGGCATTGAGACTTAGCAGGAGTGCTCTGGAAGCCCATAAGCTCTCACTGGAGTGGAAAAGGAGGAATGCACTGGTCTGATTCTTTAACGGCCACAGTGTAAATACCTCACCATGGGTAATTTCATTCCATAAATTGGGTAACATTCACTGGGGGAGGAGGGTGCTGCAAGAAGTCGACCATAGCACACCATTGCGCAACGCAGTACAACATCAGATAGGTGCTGTGTAAATAACCTGAAGAGCATATAGTAAGTTACTTCTGAGTAGATGATAACTTTCTGTTAAATGCAGTTTAATTCGAACACTGTCTTACTTGTATTTTAATAATGGTTCTGTTTAACACCAGTCCTGCTGGGCCAGCTAGTACAAGCATGATCAAACACAACATTGTTAAGGGTAGAGTGAATACACCTGTCCCCATTCCCAGTAATGCACATCAGCAAAGAGACGTGATGTTCTACTTTGTACCATCGATACGATTCAATGTTGGCATTGTTACTGTATGTGAAAGGTAGCCCAAAAGTTTTCCCCATCCCTTCTTCTCTTTGGTGTTTTTATACACTGAAGTTGGGAGACATTGTTGGCAGTCAAATGCTAACTACACGGTAGCCTGGGATATGTGGGGTACATGTTTTGTTTTCCTTCAAGTCAAGGAAACTGAAGAACAGGGCAGTAATCCAGTGTTTGGCTTGATTCTGTTTTCAGTCAAATGCCAATTACAGTACTTTGAATGATATACCACAATCTTTTGCAATACATCTCTGCTTAGGAATGAAGAAATGACCCCTCCTGTCCTTTTTAGACTTTTAAACAGGTTATACTTATAGAGAAAATCAACCATATACCATGTAGCAGAGCTGTAAGCCTGGGTTTAAATCCCTTTCTGACTCTCACTGGTTGCGTGACATGAGTAATTACCTTAACGTATCCCCTAATATAATAAGAAAATAAGATCCTAGTTCACCTAAGATCATGTGATGAAACAATAAGAAATATATTTGTGTATGTACATGAGGTTATATACACATACATCCTATATATCAGGTAAGGTTTATATAAACACACATATGAGTACACGTAGAAACATGTTTGTATATATTCTGTATATAACAGATACATATCTATCTCTTTCACAAGAAAGGAATCCCATCTCCTTTTGCAGTTAGCTTCAGTTTCAAATGCCATTACACAGCAGACTCCTTTTCTCTTGCTTTGTTTTTAATCCCTGTCTCAAATTGCTCAAAGAAAGGCATCTGCATCCCCGTGTTTATGTGACCAGTAGGAGGGAAAGAGGCTGGTAAATGCTGTATATGCTGGCTTGGGGAATCATACAGCCAACTGGAAGGAATCATTACCCCTTCTGAGAAAGAGTATAGAAAGAGTACACTAGAGGTGTCTTCCAGTATCTGCTATACTTTGTAAATACTTCATAGCCAATTAAATGGTTAATAGGGGTTACAAAGTAGTAGTTTTCTTAATAATACTGTGGAAAAAAAAAAAAAAAAACTCCCACGTCTGATTTTTAATCTGACAACTGAAAAACGTTTTTATCATCACAATTTTAGAATACCTAAAAATGTTGTGGTCTAACAGTTTCATTTGAACAATGACAATATATGACAAGAAGGGAACAGCAAACCATATATGATTGCTTCCGTAGGAAACTGGATTGCATCTACTTCCTTACTAAGCATCTTTTAACACGAGCCTGTGCCAGGTGCTTCCCGTGGTTGGACATGGGTCCCTGGTTACTAAATGCAGAAGAATTTTAGAGTATGAGGTTGGGATCATCATTACAATGGAAAATCAAAGGCCCTGATTAAAGAAACCATATTAACAGTGGAACAGATCTGTAATGTAAAACAAGGACAGCAATGTATTCTAACTGTAACGCTACTGGCCCCAAACACACGTTTGGAGCCAGTGAGAGGGTTCAGCAAGTAAATGCACTTGCTGCCCTCCCAGAGGAACAGAGTTTAATCCTGGGACCCACATGATGGAAGGAGAGAACCTATTTTACAAGTTGTCCTCTGACCTCCACACAAATGTTACGGCCTGTGCATATGTGTATATTCACACACACACATACACAGTAATACTAATAAAAATTTAGAATGAAATCTTAAGATGGGTTACTATGAAATCCTTAAAAGTAATGTACAAAAGAAACTACACACGTATGTAGCATCTCATTTAAACATTATAGTTACTGCCATCAGTGTCAGGATCAAGTTCACAGTACCTCGTATTGGCAGCTCAAAGTCACTTGTAAATATTTTTCCAATATTTTTACCATTTAAGATAACTCTATATTTTTCCTTTTTGTGGATTTCTATTCTTTTCTACATTTGTTTGTTTGTTTGTTTATTTATTTATTTATGAGACAGTTTCTCTGTTGTAACTCTGGCTGTCCTAGAACTCACTGTGTAGACCAGGCTGGAGTTGAACTCACAGAGATCCATCTGTCTCTGCGTCCCGAGTGCTGGGATTAAAGGTCTGTGACATCATTGCCCAACATTTTAACTTATTCTTAATATTTCTCATGTACAAACTAATGGCAAGCAATGTATATTCAGCTGAGCATGATTAATAGTACTTAATTTTATTTTAAATGGGGCCTTTTAGAAACACTCTTTCATAAACCACCATTAATTTGTCTTTTTCTCTAAAACTAATTAAGCATTTTAAATGCCGTAACACTAAATGGTGGAACATAATTTACTCACAAGCTTCCTGGAATGCCACATATCCTTGCCTTGTATCAAACATAAAGTCCTCACTCTTGAAAATGTCTCAATAATTCCATCTACATTAAAAAACTGATGACGTAATTGAAGATAGTGGCCTTGAAAAAGAAAAGTCTGCTTCAAAATAATTGACATTACAACTACAATTATACATCACATTTATTTACTAATTTACTAAGTGGTGAATATGGCTAGCAATATTGATTAAGTATAATTTTGTATCATCTGTACTGAGGCTACATAATTTGAAACTGGTGAGAACTAGATGGGAATAAAACACATCCCCTGTAAGCAGTTATACCCAAAGGAACACATTAAAGAAGATTGGTCTTAGTTCTTAAGGTCTGGAAAGTCTATAAAATGTGTAAACCTTGACTGTTCAACTTACAGCCCCTGTGTCCCACAAAGTCCCTAATCCACACACTAATGGTGGTTTTCAGCTATTTTCTATACTCAAAATAATTCTAATGCACCTTTGACTCGAATAGTCATTAGACTTCACAAAGCCTACAGAGAGTAAATACAGTATTCCTTGCTTGAGGCTACACTTTTATCAGCTTATTATATTAGTGCTGGTTGTCCTGATATTACTAGAGGCATTTATTGGTAACATGTCTTTGGAAGATAAATATGAAAATATAGTTTTAATATTCCTTGATGAAATAGAATTCCTAGACAAAATCTTTTAAAAACACTCTCAAGACAATTTATAAAATGCCTTTAGTGTTTTAAAAATGCAATGGAAGTTTGCTATTTTATTGGTCAAGTTATAATCTAATTATTGTAATTGATGATTCCATTATGAATTTCAGTAACAACCTAATGTAATGAGCAGAAGATTTTGTAGACAAGATACTTTAATGTTTGCATATTTTTGATTGAGATGAAGGTGCTTGATGTTGATTGTATTCATTGGTGTAGTTTGTTATAAAAAAGTATAAACACTTATATTTATTTTTTTTTTCTTCTCAAAGATAACATTTGGAGGCATACCTTTCTCTGGCAAGCCAAGTTCAAGTAATAGGAAGAATTTTAAGGGCTGCATGGAAAGCATCAACTACAATGGTGTCAACATCACTGATCTTGCCCGCAGGAAGAAACTAGAGCCATCAAATGTGGTAAGAGTCCAAAATATTGGATCATTACAAAAATTCACATGAACTTTTTGTTTTTTAAGGGTTATTGAATAACAACAAACATATAGCCTTTCCCAACTTGACATATTCAGATTTTATACTGACTTTGAGTCCAGGCAGCGTCTGTGCCCAGTGGTTTTAAGCCGTCAATTTAAGTCTCATAAGAAGGAAAGCAGGATGACAACAGTGAGAAGCTTTGAGAGGGTGAGGATGGTAGCCAGAGTGAACTATATCCATACATATATAATTGTCAAAGAAGAACATGAAAGCTATATAAAAGAAGTATCTGAGTAATAAGTAAATAATGGATTAAATAAAAATAACCTTTATTTTTGGGGGAAACAGAAGAGTGGGTCACAAAACTTCCTGCTGAGATTCTTCTGGATTCTGTGGAGAGTGGTTTCAGATTTCTTGGAGAAGACCAAAAAATGAGAATCTTTCAGCAGCATGCCTTCCTATGTTCTGCTGGGTAGCTGCAAAGATGCTAACACACATTATGGGGCTTCCCTGTGGCCGTGCCAGGCCAGGAACAATTCCTATCCAGCACTGTCGTGCAGGAGTGCCTGAGCTCATGAGGACCCATGACCCATTAAAAGTCACCAAAGGGAGATAATTCTTCTTCCATCACACATATTCCACAATCTAGGCACAGGCATGAGCATATTGTCTTCATTACTGTTCTATTGCTGTGAACAGACAACATGATCAACACTTCCTCCAACAATGCCACATCCAAGACTCCTTCTAATCCATTCCCGCAGTCACACTCTCTCGTGACTAAGCATTCATATAAATGAGCCTATGGAGGCCATTTTTATGCAAACCACCATCACATATACCACATACTATATATAAGCACTGACCGATATTGACAATGTATATTGTGTATATGAGCATATACATACCCCAAATGCTATGCACACACACAAACTCATAGACCATGTACAAACACAAACACGCACCCCATGTACTGCACCTATACATAAACACACATATACATATGCCACATACAATAATACATAAAGATGTGTACACACTATATACATATAGGAACATGCACTAACATAACACGAAATGTACATATAAGCACAGACACTCCATATACTATACTATGCACAAACCAAACACATATACCACATACTATTCACATAGACCATGTAATACTGGCACATATGCCACATAGTATGGTCATATACAAACACACACATTTACCCCACTAACACATACAGTCCATATATTATGTGCTCACACAAACATATACTACACAACTACACACACACACACACTTTTAACCTTTTATAAAATTGTATAAGGACACAAGGGTCCTTTCACTATTTTCAGAAATGTATGCTTCAGTGAAAAGGTTTAAGATTCAAATCATCAGAATATCATTTCTATATTGTATTTTAATAAGTAAAATATCAGTGTTGATCCTGAGATATATCCATTTGATACTCAAACTACAGAGCACCCAACCATGGAGGCTCATTACCAAGGCAACTTTACCTACAAAGCATTTTGAAACTAGAAAAGAAAAAGCCTTTGAATAGCAAAAAATATTTTATAAACCACAAAGCATCTACAAGTACATTCTACTTTAACAAATTAGTTGTAAACAATGACAGTATAATCTTTGTAGCAAAATCTACACACATACTGAATACATTGGAATAATTCACTAAACATAACATTTTGTAAGCATTTCTACTAAGTTAACATTTTATAAAGAAACTTGCCCAAACATATTAGTAGCTGTTTTTTGAATAAAATTCACTCAGCCCTCTGCAGAACTCCTGTCTTCTCACACCCACAACCTCCTGGTGTACCAGCTCACCAGGCAGCACTCTTTCTCAGGAAGGAACTTTAATTTGCCTGGGACACAAACCCTACAACACAGACCAGTGGTCAAGGCGAGTTGTTCTGCACAGGCAGTTCTTTCCCTTAGTAAAGGCAAACATTTTTTAAAGAATCAACTGCAAAAGTACAGAGTAAACTTTAAATATTTAATATGGAATTTAAATATTAACTGAGAAAGACAATCTGATTTAGATTTAGTAGTTAATGGGCTGTAATAGAATAGCTGGGCATTGGGAGATTTTTATATGTATATAATCTATACAGTATGTATATTATATAGAATTATATATTTATATACATATTTATAGAGTTATATGTTTATATAATTATATGCATATAGATTATACGGCATATGAACTTATACATATATACCACATGCATATACATATATATGCATATATGTACACACATATACATATGTATATACATGTGGTATATATGTATATATATGATATACATACACACATATATATATGTATGTATGTATATCAGAGAAAGACAGAGGTATTAATGTCATCAAATTCCTTAAAACATGATGATTAGATGAAAGGCCATTGCCTGAGCTCCCAATCGCAGCAGGCTGATATGCTGTCAGTCTCTTGACTGGTGTCACTTGGTACACACTGAACTAGAAGTCCAGCTATTTCATATATTGGGTCTCACCCTCCAGAAAGTTCCATCAGGCTCCACACACCCACTGAATCAGGTTGGGATGCTAGCCCTTAAGTTTGGTACAGGGTCCATCACTTCTGTGAGATCTGTAGTATCATCATCTGTTTGTCAATAGCCTCACACAGATGTTTGTTTGCTTATAGGGGAATCTGAGTTTCTCCTGTGTGGAACCATATACAGTACCAGTCTTCTTCAATGCTACGAGCTACCTGGAAGTGCCTGGCAGGATTGATCAGGACCTGTTCTCCGTCAGTTTCCAGTTCAGGACTTGGAACCCCAGTGGTCTCCTGCTCTTCAGTCACTTTGCAGATAACTTGGGTCACGTGGAGATTGGTCTCGTGGAGAGCAAAGTGAGTGTCCACATTAACACCACACAGACCAAGACGAGCCAAATCGACATCTCCTCAGGTCAGTGGGCTCTGCCTGACATTTGCTTCTATAATTGCTATTGACAATCCCAAAGTGGAGACTGTTTGGCTTTAGTTTTTTTGTTTGTTTGTTTGTTTGTTTTGTTTTGTTTTTGGCACTACAGACTCATGCTTATACTTCATTTGGAATTTTTAAGCTCTTCCTTAATTTACTATATTCTGCTTTAGAGAAATGGAAAAGTAAAAAAAGGCAGAGGGTGTGGGCAAGGAAGAAAGTTGGTTGACTTTGAATTATACCATGTGGATCTCCTAATCCTTCTAGAGGCTATATCATATCTAGTAGAGAAATTAATATTCCTCAGCGTGCATATTTTACATGTAATATAAAATAGTGTTTGTGGTGACATGACAGTGTCTAGTCTGACCTCATAGGCATTCAAATAGCTTTTACCATTCATTATAAGATTATGTTAATTTAATTATTAGTTTAAATAATGTTAGCTGGCTCAATCAAAACTCCAAAGTGTTACTCCTAGAAGTATACCAGTTGTTAGGGAAAAATAAACAAGAAGTGAACACAAAACAGAATATCAAGTGTCTATGGAAACTGAGGGAAGGTGGGTTGGTTGCACTGGAAACTAAATGGCTGCACTGGCCAGTGTGATGATGTCATGAGCTGAGGCTTAAGAGATACTATAAACTGAGACTTAACAGTCCTGGCGTACTTTTTGACGGTATTAGGAAAGATGACACTGCAAACTGAGACATTATGAATCAAGAAAAACTAGGTGAAAGGTATACTAGTGATAAATAGCAAATTAACTTACCAAGTTTCTCTATTTGTTCCTTGAAATAGGAGCATTAGTTACACGTTACCGTGGCAAACAAAACACCAGCCAAAAACAACAAAGAAGGAAAAGTCTGGTTTAGATAACAATTTGAGGGTACGTTCTGTGAGAGCAGCAGGAACACAAAACAGTTGGCCACATTGCTTTCAGGGAGCAGAGAAAACAGTGATGTGTAATTTCCAAATAGCAACTCAGATACAGGTTGGAGAGTGGAAAGTAGCCTTTACTGATCACTTAGCACAGAAGCGTCATTTACAACGCTAGGAGGTCATGACAGAGAGCCCAGGTGTGTGACTCTGCATTTTGGAATAGGACATGATCATTCAGTAAGTGTTGTGCAGATGCCTGACCCCCTTTCTGACATACTGATTGACTGTCCATCTCATTTCTTCATTGCTGTTCTAGGCTTCAACTTCCTCCAGGGCTGAAGCCATACATAGTCTTCTCTTATCTTGAGCTTTCATAATATCATCTGGACTGAATGGTTCTCAAGTTTAGGACTTACTAACTAGCTCACAATCAGATGTTCTTTTGAAAAAGACCTATCTCTCTTACAGTGGGCTCTGTGCCACTGTAAGGGTGAGCTCCATGGCCTCCATGTGTTCAGAGAACTACTGATAACTTTTCTGACAGAGGTGAATATGGATTATTGAAATGCCAAGACCCCCCTGCCTGTATGCTGATTTTAAATTATTATTTTTTAATTTTTCTTGCAAGTTCAATTGAAATGATTAATCAACCAAATTTTATCATTTTCTTCTCTGGTAAGCATAGCAGGGGAGACTCAGAGTAAACAGGAAATATCTAGAGGCTCAGAGTAAGATAAAAACAAATATGCATAAATGATTTATACAGTTGAAAAGCAATCTACTGTCAGGATTAAAGGCTCTTTTCTAATGGCTAAGCACATAAAAGTGTTAGTATGTACTCTTCCCTCCTGGAATTATCTAAGCAAACCAACTTGCTGATGTGTTTCTATGTAACCGGAATCATTGTGTTTGAAATAATAATGTCTTCAACACAGTGATTACTACACTTGTTCACTTGATTCAGTCTAACTTGGTCTCCAAGATGTTCTTTTCTAACTTAAGCTGTGTTAAAAAGCAATGACTCAACAAAGGAATCAAGCTAATACAGTGTGTAAATAAGTATTCATCCATAGATCAATTAATGATGGTTTTTTTGTAAATTCAGCTAATTGACCTTTATAAATTTTCTTAAAGATATAAAATTGGACTTTAGAATATTTGCCAGTTTGGCCAAAACTTGTTTAACTTAAAGGAAGCTTATCTGAAATCTGAATATTTTAAAGTCTTACTCTTAGCTCAGTGGAGTGTTTCAAATATGTATTTTCCCTATACATGTACTAAAAATGAAGGGCAATTTATGATTACACACATTTTAAAAAGCACATGTTAGAAAACAGTGAGATACCCATTCAACATGCTTGGCATCATGGAGTAGTACACCTCCTGCGGCGGCTCAGCGAGGAGGACACAGAGGCATAATCATTGGTGCAAACCTCTCAGACCTCAGCAGAGGGATCCACCATGATAGCAATTGCCATTCTGGACAGTGGAATCCTGAGCATCTGGAGCTCAGGTGTTTTTATTGATACAGAACTCTTCAGCTGTTCTACTGATGGCACATGTAGATCACAAGCAATCAAATATAACCACATAAACCCAACACCTGCAGACAATACATAATAGCAAGACCTAGGCAGTCCTTTTACCAAGAGTGCACAAAACAATTATTTTATACATAACTAAAAATAAACTTCTACAACATTTCCCAATCCAAAAAACAATGCTTTATCTCTACAACACAATTTAATACTACCAGCAAAACTATAAGAAGAACAATCATGAGAGTTGCCAAAGTGAAGGACCAAATGAAACCAAACTTCTATCAAGTTTCTATCAATGTCTAATTATCTAGAATTCACTCATGATCTTCCAGGCTCCACCAAAGGGCTTGGATCATTTCTCTGGCTCTGACCTCTGCAGCACATACAGCTTGTCCTCCATGTTCTTGTGACATTCCTTCATTCTGCTGTTGTTCTTGATGGTCATCCTGTACTGGCATCTTCAGAGTCCTGGGGTCTCTTGCTGCAGCTAGGATGTACTTTCATCAATAGCTTCCCCTGGGCTCTCATCAGGGTGCTAAGCCTCAACTTTGTTACATGACCCCCTCAGTCTGGGCCTTTAACTGGTACTGAGGCTGCACCTTCGCCAATGGTCTCTTCTGGGCTTTCATAGTATCAAACCTCAGCTGCTCTCCATGACCCCTTCATGCCTTCAAAACCAGCAGCACCTGGGTAACTCTTACAGTACCAAGTTCAGCTACCAGCAGGAGATACAAACTTGGCCAGTTCTGGAAGACAGCCTCTATATGCTAACTCTGAAGAAACGTTTTCCAGATTTTAAAATAGAGTCTGGTTTTCTTGTACAACAACTGATAAGCTTGTCTGCAGGAAAGGATCCCTCATGGGGTAGAAATCTCATCACCATAGCAGATATGTCTTGTCCGGACTGCCTCACCTCACCAGTATTTGGACAGGTCTGGAGTGTCCTCTTTTTCTTTCTTGTCTCCAAGTTGGATTAGCAGATGTGATGCCATGCCCCATGTTGCTATGCCATTAGACTACTCATCAGGAAGATAAGGAAGCATAATTATATGTGCATACCCTGCCAGACCTTAGCAAAGGGAATCACCATCCTAGCCAGTGCCATACTAGAACCTAGCTCAGGTGTCTTTAATTGATACAGAGCTCTTCAAGTTTTCTATTGATAGCATATGCAGATCACGAGCAATCAAACAGCCCACACATAAATCCAACACCTGCAGACAATACAAAATGCCAAGATCTAAGTACCCCTTTCCCCACTGGTGCACAAAACAATTATTTATACATAATTAAAAATAAACTTCCACAATGGTCTCCAGCTGATGGTAAAACGCCTGCCAGGAAAGCATGAAGAACTGAGTTTAGATCCTTAGTACTTATAACTAGGTTGCTGGAGCCTGTAACTTTACTGACAGTGCTGGGGAGACAGAACAAAAGGATCTTAGGGGCTTGCTTGCCAACCGTTGTCTCCAAATTGGTAAGCTGCTGGTGCAGTGACAGATTTTTGTCTCAAAATATTAGATGGAGAAAAGTTGAAGAAGGCACTTGACGTTGACCCATGACGTACTTCCATGCACATATATGTGAATGTAAACACACACACACACACACAAGCTCACACAGAAGAACACATGAACACGCATATTCAAAATCTAAAAGAAAATAATTCCAAAGCTTGAAAGATTGAATCATATTTTTTTTAGATCAATTTCAGAGAATAGAATTTCACCAACATCTTTCAAACTCGATTAAGTGTAGAAATCACTGACTGTACACAGTAACCCTGAGAATGGAGCGCAAAAGCACTGTTGCTTGGTTTAACAATGGTGATAAATATTTACACATTATTGCTACTCTTATCAGCTTGAGAATCGAAGAATATCCATTCATTGTGCTTCATTTTTAAAATACCTTGGTTGCAAACATTTTTTAAATACAAGGAATCTATAAGAGAACAATACCTACCAATTTGGTTGGACACATTAAGAGCAAAGCACTGAGAAGTCAATTCAGAGTTTCACAGATATTGTTGTTAAATGCTTGTAACTGTGCTATGATTTTAGTCAATATATTCTGTCTTCAGGGTGAAAGTAACCAGTTGATTCAAACCTCCTTTGTTCTGTTTTCTACAATGCAGTTCTTGAGTATTGATTTAAAGCAAGTCTTCCAGCTAATGGGATATTCTATATGGCTCACATTCTCCTAGCATCTTTTCCTCTAAGTCATGATGACTCTTCTCTGCTCATGGAAGTCCTTGGCCAAACACTCAGTATGTGAATTTAAGCAAACTCTGAGTGACCTCAAATTTGCAGGTTGAGTTATCTTCCCATGAGAATGTTTTCTAAGTTGTAAAAGCAATTTTAGAAAATTTTTCCACTATGTTTCTTAAAAAAAAATACATACATTGTATTCACTGACATATGGTCACATATTGTGCACTAATTTTAGGAACAAATTGTAAGAGTGGAGGAGGGTAACCTCTCCACAAAAAGGCCTGTGGGGCAGCATCTGTGCCCTGTGTGAAATCTTTTAATTTTGTGTATCATATTTAGAGATCAAGGTTAGGTGGACCCATTGATTTGTGTGTTCCTAATGATTTAAGAAAGCACCTGTGTCACACACTGATGCAGAGTTTCATAAAATAAAATTAATCTTGATATTTTAAACATGCTATGCTCGTTTTGATACTTCTTTTCATTTTCCCAGTAAAATAATTTATACAAGCCACTACCATGATTTCATTCCCCACATACACTTTGGCCAACACATGCCTACACATCTATCACATAATTTGAAAGAGTTGGAATGCTTAAAAGCTTAAAGTCCCTACAGTTATTTACTCCATTTTTAATTTTGGCAAGTTAGATGTATCTTCTAGGCATAAAAGAGAAACTTTATATAGGTAGCAAAACTAATAATAAAATAGAAAACAACTATTAATATACAGTCTTTAGACTAACCAACTATCTAAAATAAGATTTCTTTTTGATTCAAAAAAAAATATCAATGCTATGAGACCAAATGTGAATAAATTCTTAGACTAATAAGCTTGCTGTCCTATATTAATAAGGTCGTTTGACAGAACAAATGTAAAGTAACTGTAATTTCTATTAATGATTTCTCTTACCTATCAGTTAAAAAAAAAAAGAAACTCAATCCTTATGCAGGTAAAAGAGCCCTTCTGTAAAGTCAGTCTGCATATGCATATTCTCTGCTTTAAACCAGCTGTTTGGCTTATCCTCAGTATGCAAGGTCCCTTGTTTTGTTCATGTAGATTTTTGCTTCAAGTACAGAATGGTAGTTCAGAATCTAAACTGCTTCTGAAACCTGAATTCTGCAAGCATCACCTTTGTCTATATTTCTATCTCTGGAGAACATCGTTTGTGGTCCCCTTTCATTTACTTGTCTTAGTAAAATTTCTTTGGAAACCTTTGAGTTCATCTGGGTTTGTTGTAGGCAGAATAGATAGTTATTTGTTCAGTGTGTGCCTGGGAGCACTGGGGAGTGCTGACAAGCTCCCAGTTCAATCTGAGTATATTCATTTGCTGGGGACCAGTCGTGGAACAATCAAGCCAGCAAAGCATCCTTCTCTTAATTCTGTGATCATTGTTCAAGTTAGCCTACTCCATTAGCATTTCTTTATGCACTAGTGTCTACTTTCCAAAGTTCAAATGCCTCTCATAAAATGATTTTCCTGTTTAATTTTTACTGCAAATATATTTTCAGTTCTATGATTTCAAACTTTGCCATTCCTTAAGAAAAATTTAGCTCCTAAAATATTTAAATAATAGGGGCCAGTGAGATGGCTCAGAGGGTAAGCCACCAGCTGTGGGTCAAGATAATCTCAGGAACCACATGGTGGAGGGAAAGAACTGAATCCTACAATTTGTTCTCTCCTCTCCAATGGCATGTCATGGGATGTATGTACACACATGTGCACTTCTATGCACACATAAGACAATTAAATATGATTTTAATGTAGAAGATAAATACTCTTTCTCACGGAGGATCCCCTAATGGGTTATCCAATGCCGAGTGTTAGACAGAGAATCATATAGACATAAGCAACACTAAAAGGACTCAGTAGAATATGTATGTATGACAATAATAAAGAAAAGAGGCCATAGATATAAGGAGGGTGTGGGAGGAGTTGGACAGGAAAAGGGAAGTGGGAAATGATGTTATTATATTTTAATTGAAAAATTTAAAAATATAGTAAATGAATTTTAAATGTAGAGCTAATAAGTGTTTTATGTATTTCAAATGAGTTATGTGAAAGTGCTTTCTATCAAAGTGAATAGGAAATTAGCAACATGTACTTTGTTCCGTAATTCAACTTTAAATTACAGCTACTAGATGCTTTGAAAAGGTGACTCCTGGAGCCAAGCATGGTAGCACTGGCTTGTAATGTCAGTCAGAAGCATCACAAATTTGAGACCAATATAAGCTACATAGAGTGGTCCAGGCCAGGTGAAGGTTAATGCATGGAGAACACTATTAGCAGCATGGATGTATATAGAGATATATAGATATGAATGTAGATTTGGACATATCCATGATACAGTTTGCTCATTTTATTTTCCACAATTCACAAGTAGACTTGCTGTGAAAGCCACATGGTACCAAGTAAAAAAAAAAAAAAAAAAAGGTTTGAGCAAGTGGTCTCTAGCTCCCGGCTAGCTTTACCCAACTTTCTATTATGTCTGGACTCCCACAGTGCCTGTGCTGTCATCACACGAGTAGAGTAGAAATCTACTTTTAATTATACTTCTTGCATGCTGGTATGCTTTTCACAATAGACACAATTACATCCCAAGATGAGAAAAGGCAGTGAAAGGCTGGGGTAGTTTTATGAAATTAGCAACTGACTTACTCTTTACAAACCAAAAGAGAATATTTAGTTTATAATCACACCCCAGGTGGTCATACCCATTATAATTTCTATAGAATTGGTAAAATGATTATTTTACTTTTTTCAGAGATGATACATAAAATATTTTCACATATGGTATGTTTTTAAATTGCAAAGAGAATAAAAAACATAAATAAATCCAAATGGGTGAAACAAAGGGGAAACTGCTTATTTTATCCAGGTCATGATGTAAAAGATTCAGTTTAGTCTGAAAATAACTAAACAAAGTGAAGCAAATCCTCTATAGTTAAAAACTAGTTTTAAAAGACTAGTTAAATCCTCTATAAACTAGTTAACAGGATAAAAATGAATGATGATAGGCAAAAAGCATAGTCCAGAAGCTTGGAAGTTACATATATATATATAGGCATATAGTTGAAGATCTTCCAAAGTAAGATAAGTAAAATAAGAACGGGAAAAGGCACCAAACAAAATTAAATTTGCTTAGACCATTTCTTTCTCTGTCTTCCTTAAAAAGCTATGTTCAGAGATTTTGTCTGGCTCGAGTTTGCACAAGTCTTGTGTATGCTGTTACAACTGCTGAGTTTATATTTTCAACTGCTGTGTTCTATCTGTAAATCACTGCTTCACTGTAGTCATCCCACCTGTGGCTCTTACCTTCTTCCCATCCCATCTTCTTCAATGATCCCTGGTTCCTGGGGAGAGTGTGATATAGATATTATCACTTAGGGCTATGTACTACACTCCAAAATCTCTTTCTCTGCTCCTTGGCCAGTTGTGGGTCTTTGTGTTGGCCAGCTTAGGAACTATTAGTCACTAATGGCTGTAAAAAGAAGAACATTATTTTGTTAAGGGTGTGGCCCTTGGTAGGTCCACCATGCTCCTGTGAATGGCCACATATCCATGAATATATAGGAACCACTAACTGAAATCAATGGGTTTAAAAGGCAATTAGAACACAAAGTCATGTTAGTATGGGATAAAGGGTGCAACTGGAAGGAGTTCAGGTAGGTGAGTGAATATGCTCAAAAGATAATCTAAGAAATTCTCAACTAATAAAATTATTTTCAAGTATAAAAGCTGATTGTTTTTCAAATGAGATTAGCAATCATGAACTCACACAATACAGATCTATACAAAGGAAAGACATCTTAGTTAAGTTTAGGTATTTTTCCCTTGAAAAGCTTGCAAAGAGTTGAAAAATGATAGTGAATAGGAATGAAGCCATCAGAGTTATTAATTTTCATAGTCAGAAAAAAGATTCCAAAGTCTTTGGGTAGGAACTTCCCTTTCCCCATGCTCCAGTCTCATTAACCTCAAGACAAGGAGTGCTATTGGGGAATTGACTTGTCCAGGAAATTCTGACCGTGTGCTATGAGCATCTATGATCCCAACCTTTGTGTAAGCATGTGGAATGACTGGTAATCTATTGCTGTGTGACATTAACTTGTGGAAATGGGCCTGATCTGGAAAAAAGACAGGAACTCAGAACTTAATGAAAAAATCTTTGAATGATCTTCTGGGTGACTATGAAGGTACTTACTTAGCTATGTAAAATTTTCTAGTCTCCTTCCTTTGTTTGTAAAAATTTATTTGGTTGAAAATGTGGGAGGTGATGAGCCACATAATCTGGCTTATAAAGTAGCTGCTTTTGACGAGTTTGATGACAGGAACTGGATGTGTATCTGGCTCTACCTTGAACTCAATGTCATGTCATGACTCCCGTTATCTTTGATATCTTTCCTTTGAAGTCTTCCTAGCTTAAGCATGAACCCTCTTCTGGTGCTAAACCTTGAGTTGCTTCCGAGTCCACTATCTCTTCTTCAGCTGCTATTTTCCCCACTCACTCCTCATGATCCAATTTCTATAATTAAAATTCAGCTCATATCATTGCTATAGAACTTATTAGCATCTGACATTTCCTGAAAGATGCTGATAACCTGCATTTTACATCTACTTTTTCTATTAATATAAGCTCTTCAGGGCTATTTTTTAGCACTCTGAGTCTCTCTGGGATCTATTCAAAAACTGAATACTAAATGAAGAGCTTCTGTGAAGAAGCTGGATCTTGTTACTTTTAGATAAAGACTCTTCTGAAGTTCCCTTGCCGGGACACTGGCACACTGCTCACCTCTGAATCCCCTGTATACTTCTCCTCCCTCCCTCATTCCTTGCCATTATATTTTAACCCTCACATTACAGACTTAAGCCTAGACATCAAATCCCCATAAATCATGGATATTGGTAACCTCTTTTAGATTCTTACTATCTCAAATCCTGGGATGCTTTTGTCAAACTGTTCTGGGCTGCTCCAGGCAATAACATGATTTCTACTGTTCTCTCTGTCACCAGACTTGTACCATTTATTGACATACATAAACCTAAGCATTCATGATGTAATATTTATTCAGGGGAGGTGGACTAGAAATGGAAATAGAAAAATGCATCCAGTCCTTCAAGCTCTTAGACTTAATTAAGCATTGATGATACCATATCCCGGGTTCCTGCAGCAGGGATTTTACACCTATGCTTTACACGTTGTGGAACCAGAAACATTGAAAGATACCTAGCTTATCTGAAATCTAGAAGCCTCTGTGAACAATCATATAAAAAGAGAGTGTCTTGAGACTCTAGTTACTACTATCGGCTGACTCCTCCATTGAATTTACTCTGTGGAAGAGTCTCTCTTCTGAGGCAGTGAAAAGTTGGAGGAAATGAGGCTCTTAGTCTCTGCAGATGTGTCTCCCATCACGAAGACAATGATGAAGTCTATGTTAATAGGTAAGTATCTTGAAAGATTATACTTTGCCGATCACTGTACATTAATTATCCAACTTAAAGCTCCAGTAGCCTCGAGACCAGGTACCAATGAGAAATCTATGTAACTCACTGGTGTCAATGGTAAAATCATTCTTCTAATTATCCAAGTTCAAAAACTGTGAGAGAAAAATCTAATTTTGCCCTCCATCCTTGCCTGGCACCTGTAATGATCCAACAATTACCAGCAGTGTTTTGAAGTACCTTGCCTATCCATCATCTCCTTCCCCTAATTCCGAAATTTATTGCCTGAAAGAATAATCAAGGCCAGCTTAACTACCAAAAGAATGATTTATTTTTCATTTATTGGCTTTGTTTCTTATGGCATTGTAGTTATGAGCATTGGCCTTGGCTGGTACTTACTAAGTTCTTTCTCTGTTCCAGGCAGTGTTTAAACAAAGACAATGTGCAGACAGTATTAAGACACTTAAGTCTTTTGATGATGCTACAGGAGAAACACCAGTATCAACATCACCTTACCAGGGAAGAACTAGGCATAGAAATAAGTCAGCTACCTGGGCTCTCAAGACATTGTAGAGTCTGATGTTTCAGAGAATGTACATCTAAAGTTATCATTTCTCGTGGCTGTGAGGTCCTGTCTCTCATACCTACTCAACACACTGTTTGGGTATTATGGCCTGTGACATCTGAAACCTCTGTTGAATACCACATCCAATAACATGGATGACCTCTTTGTGTCTCACTGGGATTCTCACACAAGAATCTCAAGCTGTCCCACTTATTATTCTAATTCTTCCCCCACATGATTCTATACGTTCAAAGTTCAAGAAAAATACTTTCTTACAACTCCTCATACTAAAAGGGTGAATTTAATGTCTCCAGCCTGTTTTACAAGAGAATGTACAATTTGAGTCCACCCAGAATATGTGGCCTTCTTATTCCTGTATTTTAATGTATGTCTATGTTTCTGTCTATGTCCATACATATGAGTAGCATGCCCATAGGGGCCAGAAGAGAGTGTTGGAATCATGGGAACTGTAGGGAGATGGCTGGAAGCCACAAGATAATGGGTGCAGGAAACCAAACTTGAGTCCTTGTCAAGAGCACCAAGAGCTCTGAGCCCCTGGGCAAAACCGTTCTTTTCCTCCCAGGTAACTATGATTTCAAAATGACTGCTTCTATCCCATATCCCATAAGGTGACAGTTCAACAATCTTCCATGATTCCCCAGGTCTCTGCATCCTTCAGGAAAGCCTGAACTCTTGTCTCATATTGATCCTTCTAGAATTTTTATTTGCTCGTATTTTCACTTACGAAATCTATCCCATTGAGTGAGCTATCTGACTAGTCTTCATCTCCTAAAGCATTAAAGACAATAACCATTCACATCTTTTGTCTATCCATTTCTAAGCCTAGTAGCATCTCTTTCATGTAGCCTGCCTCCAAACGTCCTGATGATTGACTATTGTAAGGCACTAATGCCAAGTTGTTGTAAAATGTAACTTGATAATCCATTGTTATCATCAAATTATAGGGACCAAAACCTTTGTGAAAATAATGAACTGGTTTTTGGAAGGAAATTATTGCTTAGCTGTGGGATTGATGAGGACCTAAATTCTAATTTGAGACTTATATAGAAAGAAGAGTATCTTGTTGGTGGTGATTTTTTTCCAATACATTAAAGTCTAGAGCTGTATTCCTATATCATTTTATAAAAAAAATAAAAGCACGTATACATTTGCCAACAAATATTTTCAGGAGCATAAAAGAAGTAAGACCTTGAAATTAGTTTTATTCCCTTTGTATTTATTTTTTCCACAGAGAACACACACACAAATGTTCATGATTAAAATAAACTTAGCTTTATTCTCTTCCTAGGGCTCTGGAATGCATTGGATATGATAGACCCTGAAATAATTAAGGGATCTGGTTGACTTTTTTCTTTCGTTTTCAACAAGCCATGGATTTCTAGTGAGTTGTACAGTTGGTTAAAATGACTGTACATTCTTATGAGAGCCTTGTCTGACTTGCCTTGTCAAGAGGGTGTTACTGCTGGGTGATCAAATAATGTTGTCTGTGACTGTCTTTATTTGGTAACTCCGGGCAATAACATTATTGTATAGGTAACCTGACAATAAAACAAACTTCAAAGTAACTTCCCAGTAGCATGTTATGTGCACTCAGGGAGTAAACATCGCCTTCTCCATTCTTCCATCTAGACCCTAGCACATTTATCCTAGATGCCCATGAGACACATAGCATATCCTGACTATATTTCTGACACCCTTTCTCCAGTTATGGAGGGGAAAAAAGATGTAATAAATTCTCTAGCATTTTCTCCCAATGTCTTTATAATGTAATGGTAGAGAGAGAGGAGAGAGAGAGAGAGAGAGAAAGAGAGAGAGAGAGAGAGAATTCAAATCTACTTCATATCTGTATAGCCACCACCAGGTAAGCTCTCAACCTTTCCACATCAAAGGGTAATCCATCTTATTTTATGCAGGATAATCAGGGTCATAGGCATATACAGCAGATGTTTTCTTCATAAACTACTCAATGAGGGTAAGACATAGCTTCATGGTCTCTCTAAGAAATGTTTCTCTTAGGAAACAGAAAAGAAAAAGTGTGCTGTGTGTCAACTGTTCTACCATATGGGACTATTTTTTATTTGTACAATTTATTATATCATATAAATATTTATTATATTGTAGCTAGAGCTGTCACTGTTGCAATGGGAAGAATGTGATCTCCCAAGCCAGTGACTCCCCAGCAATGTTCCTTGTCTCATAGGCATTATGTAAATGTGGGTGTGTGCTTATGCACACTTGAAAAACAAACCTCTAATCATTAATGAAATAAACCTTTAAAATCCAGCAGTTCTGTCTTAATTGAATGTTATAATGTCTCCATTTGTCACGTTCGAATGATTTAGCGTAGAGAAGATTGAGTCAGTAAGACAATATGACATTAAACGAGTCAGAATTAGCTCATCCAGAACTTGTAGAAAGCATTGATTTCTTTCATCAACTCTTATCAAACATTGAAGCATCGCTACTAAGTCACAAAATATAACCAATTTCTGTTTTGCTCATTTCGTTCTTCCTCTTAATTAGACCATGACAAGTAACATAAAGAACTGAGGAGAAGAAATCCTGAGAGATGAGTCTCTTAAGACAATGGTTCTCAACTAGGGGTGACTATGAACCTCTCTGTGTGTTTGGTGATGTCTG
The DNA here is from genome assembly GCA_026225945.1 of Cricetomys ansorgei. Taxonomy (NCBI): domain Eukaryota; kingdom Metazoa; phylum Chordata; class Mammalia; order Rodentia; family Nesomyidae; genus Cricetomys; species Cricetomys ansorgei. Next base: position 1,452,025 of record JAMJFZ010004091.1, on the reverse strand, counting down.
GTGATATCTTCACTATTCAGTACTAGGACCCGTGATACTGATATATGATATCATACAATGGAGGCCAATTATCCCACACAAAACAAGGCAGAAACCAATTCTCCCTGTCATTTTACTAAAGTTTTTCTTTGTGCCAGATTTCAGTTTTGGAACCTGAGCACCTCGGCTGAGGGCAAGTCCCACCATGCTCCAAAAGCTAAGCACATTATAGTGAAGGCCACTCTCCCCATATCTCTATATACTTCTGCAAAAACTGGCAACTTATTAATTTCACCAAGCTGATTTCTGAGGTCACTATAGGTCCAGTAACAGCTTTTAATCCCTTTATCATTTTTTGTTGTTCTATCATAATCCTATTTTTTTCTTTCCCAACTTATTAGTACTTGATTTGATGATAAAACATCTCTACAATCTTCACACACACCCTTTTTTTTATATTCAACCCTTTCTTTATTATGGAATTATTTTTTCAGTTCAAAACAATGTAAAACCTTTGTGGATTTTTCTGCAGTGTGTCAGAAGTGATGATATCAGAAGATTGTTCTCCAAGCTAACGCACACTTCAATACATTATTCTAAATTAGAATGGTAGGTTTAATATCCAAGATCCAGGCCCTACTCTTTCAAGTTTCTGACCTTTCTTGCATGTTTCTTCACTATTATTATCCTTTCATTATTATTGATAATTGACACAAACCAGTCATGTGCTTTGGTGGGAGCATGGCAGGAAGCAGCAAATATCATATAAAGTACCAAAATATTTGATTTTAAATATTAGAGCCAGGTATTATGAAAATGTAGTGACCTATAAAAAATTATATTTTAATAACTGTATCAAAAGCAACAGCTTTCCATCAAAAAAGAGAGCATAAAATGGTATCTCTGAATTGCCATGTATGTCCCTTAAAGCTCTTCAGATGAGACAAAGGTAAGAGCCAGTCCTGTGTCCTTTAGAGAGCGACCTCCTCTGTATCAAGAGGTGATCACAATTATCTCATTCATTTCTTCACCAATTTACAGGACCCTTCTCTTCACACTCATTCCTCTTCACCCACTGCTCTGCTGTGCTCTCTTCCACACTGCTGCTTATGATTCCATTGCATAGATGTCCAACAGAGGCTAGGCTCCCTCCCACCAGCATTGTTTCCAATTACTGATCTGTAATTTTGGGTTGTGTGTGTGTGTGTGTGTGTTTATGTACATGCTCTTGTGTGTATACACATGTCCGTGTTGCATGTGTACACTGAGGCCAGATATCAATATTGGTTATCTTCCTTTATCTATCACTCAGCACCTTATTTTTTGAGAAAGGGTCTCTCACTGAACTTGGAGCTTAAACAACTGGCTAAGCTGATATTCATTGAGCTTCAGGGTTTTACCTGGCTCTGCATTCCCAGCACAGACATGTGCCACCATGATTGGATTTTACATGGATGCTGGGGCTTTGCATTCTAATTCTCATGCTCGCATGGCAAGAACTTCATAACCTGAGCTACTTTCCCAGCTCCTATTATGCTGGTCTTTGATCTCAGCAAAAAATGGCGTCACTGAAAAAGAGAGAGGAAAGGGTAAATATGGAGATAGGGTACACTTATGAGATCCAAAACATGTTTATGAAGTGGAGCATCTGGGATAAATATGTAGGAAAGTTTAGAATCAATGTTGAGCTACATGTTCTGAATTTGACAGTGACTGTTTCAGTGTCTAGAGAAAACCTAGGCTAGTGGTACTTGAAAAATGGAAGGCATGGTCATATTTACTTACAATTATTAGTGTTTGCTACTTATCTATATCATAGTACCCCCTTCTCTTTATTTCACATGAGGTATCACAGTCAACTTTCACAAAACAGTAAATATAAAAAGGAACTTAAGGTAGTTAAATACTCAGAAAAATGGTACCATAAGAAAAATAGATCATAGATATTTGAAATGAGAATAGATGGGAGATATAAGTAGAAAACAAAACATGGACATATCTAGAAAGGTTACTAAAGTAAAAAGAACATCAGCCAAAACAAGTCTTAGAGAGAAAGTACAGGAATCATGTCTAATGAGGACATTCTGTGAGAAATGGGAGCTAGATGTGTTTTATCTCATGTATTCTCCCAAACAATACCGGAATGAATATATGGCCATCCTTTTGTAAATGGGAAGTTAAAACTCTGAAAGGTCACACAAAACCCCTGGGCTCTGTATTGGCAGAGGTAGTATTTAAATGAATGTGGCTCTCTTCCAAACCATTCTAGTGAAAAACAATGAAGAGTTGGGATTGCCTGAAGAGTGAAGCAAATACTAAGATGCCAAGTGCGGAGATAAGTACAAGGACACATGAAAGAGGACTTATGCCTGGATAGGTGTGTGTTGAGAGAATCTTCTGTAAGGTTATGTACAGATAAAAAGAGAGACAGGCATAGATTAAAAAAATTGATAATGGAGTTGCATCTGTCTGCTGCAGAAACTGGTGAAATTATAAATGGACCAACAGAAGTAAATACGAACTATGCTGTTACCTTTCTTCTAAGCAGCCCTTTTGAATCACTTTGCTTACAGATGACAACTCAAGTATTTACATCTTGTCTGTGCATTTCTGGCAAAAGTCTAATTTACTGATAAAGTTTGGTATTTCCATCCTTTACTCTGCTTTCACCTGCGTAAGCATAATTTATTTTGTTTCTTTGCCAACAATTTTTTCAAAAGCTTTTTTCTAAAGGGTACAAACAAAACAAAGCAAAACAAAGAGCCATGAACACATAAAACATAACTTTCATTTCAGCATAGATTTGGCAGGCCGTCCTGTTTACTGATCCAAATATGATGGTTCCTTTCAGAGATTTTTTAAATGTACTATTCCAATATGTTTCCAGCTCAGCTGAACAGTTGCTCTCAGAGCCCAGAGCTTGGTAGAGCAGCTGGGCCCATCTTTGGCTTTAATGTACTAATTGAGGACCAAAACTGTCTTTGGGAAGCCTTCCTTGTTAATTCTGAATGTTGGATGCACTTAGACATTGAAAGTCCCTTTCCCTGATGCAGTTATGCAGAAACCGCTGCTACCCTGCACTCTGCTGGTCGGAAACAAAACAGTAGGAAATATAATATCCTATGGCCCCCAAAGTGTATCTTGAATGCAATGATTAGTGATAATGTGGAGGATATAGTCAGTAGTCAATGCAAAGATTTTGTGGCAAACATCGTGGCCTGTACACAGGAAAGAGACTCTGCCTGAGAAGTTTAGCTATTGATCTAGTCATATTCAGAAGTTTTATGACAGAAAAAGGCACCGAATTCACTGATTCTGTCCCCACCACACACTCACCTAAATAACTAAAATCGATTGAGACATTAGGAAAGGAACCATAACAGGTTGTGGTAGTTGGATCTTAGGTGCTAAATCTTTAAAGCATAGGATCAAATCTACCTTATGTCTAAATATTTGTCAATTGCTCTCTCTTCCTATATCACAGGCTTTTCATGGTAAATGTTATGATGGTGTTGCTACCAGTGTCTGGCTCTTGATCAAACATCAGGATTAATGGTGAAAGGATTATAAAGGTGTCTAGCTGTTGGACAGATTATACCATCCTATTATAATTATATTATGTAGCATCTCTTAATAATATAAAGATAAAAGAACATAATTAATACCTCAACAAATCTACAGTAAAAGTGAGGGTATAATTAAATAAATGAATGTTGAACTTATGTGAGTTTAGAAAATGTTTAAGAATAAAGTACCAGGCTTATGTTTGCTCACTAGACAAATATATACATGAACATTTAACTTAAATAATTTTTAATGTTACAATGAAGACAAATCTTACAAATCAGATTCTGTTCCAGTAAGATTTGGGAACTTGAAACTTTAGATGTGATAAACTCACCTCAGGGTTGTGGAGCTTTATGTCAGCATGATCCAGAGCAGGGTGAGCCTGCAGCATTAATTCCTGGGCTTTGACATTGGTCCATGCTGATTTTCCAAGTTGAGAGCAAGATCATTTAAAATCCGTGGGCCTCACTGGGAAGTTCATCAAACATTTGATATTTAAGTAGAGCTTTAAAGTATGTTTACAATTCAGCTAGGTAATGGAAGGGGAGATTTTAGACAGTAGGAACATGAAGAATATGAGGATGCAAGAGTTTTCCCCATCAAATAATAAGAAGAGAAAACAGAGAAACAGGCTCTTTAGGAAGTCTGAGTAGTTGCTTAAGCTTCTACAATAGTAACTGAACTTTTACTCTATGCTAAGGGCATGGATCCATTTTCTGTTGTAATAACAAAATAATGGAAGCTAACAGGTACTTTGTATTGAAGAATTACTTATTTGGGTCACAGTTTCTGAGGCTGAATGTTCATAACTCAGTAGATTTCTTTGTTCAGCCTCTGGTGAGGTCCTGATGGTAGATGGCATCTTGAAGAATTTCGTGTGAGAGACAGAAGATTCACGGTGAGGCAGTAATCAAGAACGATGGGGAAGAAGGCTGCTTTATATAACGACTGCCCTCAACAGGCATTAGCCAGGGCGTTTGGAAACTGTATTGAGCCCTCCTATAAGAATGCCCCAGATGACTGACCCACCTCCTCAATGTCCTCTATCTCTTAAAGTCCCATGAAAGCCTTCAACTTTGCAACATTGGGGACCAAGTTTCTAACATGTGAATCTTTGAGGAACAAACTGCATTCATTCCAGAATAAGAAGATCAGTGTGTTTTATGAACTTGACATTCAAACAAAGGTCCTCTGATCTGTGGAACTTATCTTCTGATAGAGGATAAGCAATGACTTATAATTAAGATATGTAAAGTGTGTGTAAATTACATGGCACACGTGGATAGTCCTGAAGGACTTAGCTGGGTCAGTGTTTCAGAAAGAACATTGCAGGCAAAGAAAATGCTAAAGTCAACAACCAAAGGCCAGCACATGCCTAGAGTGTTTGAAGCTTAGAACTCGGCAGAACTAGAAAGGGAGGGAGTGACAAGGGATGAGAGATGGAATCATAGGAACCAGCACAGGTGAGGAAAAAGCTCACCACCCCGAAAGACTGTGTGTGGCTCCAAGTGAAACAGGAAGCTACTGAAGAGCTTTGAACAGAGAGTGACCTCATCTGTTTCACATTTTCAAAGGTCGTTCTGGCAAATGTGTTAAAAAGTTGATTTTAAAATCCAAGTACAGAAATGGAGAAAATGATTAAATGCCAGTAAGTAATGATTATGAGGCTGCTGAACAGGAGTTGTAGTCCAGAGAAGTAGTCAGGTTCTAGATATATTTTGAAGCCAGTTTCTTGACTCTCTAGATGTCCTAACTGTAAAAGGAGAAGAGACTAGCATTTCTTTTCCAAGGAAGCAGGCATGCAAAAGGGGGCAAATTTTACCAGAGAAGACTAATTCCACCACGACAGGAAAAATCATTGAGTATGAAGAGTCTACCACTGGATCCAGTAGCTTCTATGATGACCTTGATAAGGAGAAAAGTTTTCTATGCAATAGGGGAAGTAAAATCTTGGATAAAGTGATTTTAATTCTAAAAGATAATAACAATGACAAGACCAGATGGCTTGGAGATAGGGAGTAGAACCACCCCGTACAAGAAATTTTGCAAAAGAGGGATTAGGTGTTGCAGTGGACTCACATAAGGCTTGCTCTGTCAACTATCAGTCATGGATAGTTGGGGAGTCCATGGGGCTCACCACTTATTACTGAATTTCTGGTTATTGGTAGATTCTAGGAGATGGGGAATCAATGTCTTCAGCTGTGTACCCATTGCTGAAACCACCAGGCTCCATTTGATAGCTGATGGCCCTAGTTAAATTCAGTGGAACACAAAACAAAATGAATAGGTATAAATGTCACACACACACACACACACACACACGAGCAAGGTGGTGGGGGATGTGAGGAAGGAGGGAGTTGGACAGGAGTGTTAGGGAGATGGAAAAGGATGATGGTCACAGTGCTCAGTACAAAGTGTCTACATGTGTGACATTGTCGAGAAACAAATTTAATCTGTAAAGAGAAGAGAGATGAGGAGAGAAAGGGGAAATCTGGGATGGGAGATTTATTTTCCTAGGTTAAAAGAAACACAAGAATGTTCATTCAATCATGGAATATCTAGATTGGGCAAATTATACGAAATTTCAGAAACCTTTAAAGTCTCCTGGATTAGGGTGAAAGCTGTTTCGGAACACTGTTCATTTTAACCTAGAATGAAAGATCCCTTTAAAAATATTTGCTTATGATAAACAGTTACAAGTGTTTGTCATGCTGATAACGTTATTGATTTTATAATCATCTCCAATGTTATATCTCAACTATTAGTGTCTTCAGGTTACTATGAAAGTATCTATATCATCCTATTTTTCACTACCACCTCTGGAAAATCAATGTGAAATGAACATAAGGAACCAGACCATAGATGAACAAACCCCACTAAAGTAAACAGTCATTGAAACTGCTTTTTTCTCAGTTTCAGACCATGAATAATGAGTGCTTCAATTATATTCAAAGCCTATATGGTAACCTTTCTGATGAGAAAAGGGAAAACAGAAACATGTAGTGTAAGGTCGTTAGTGTTGTAAATAGAATCCAGCTGGAAAAAAAGAAATTTCCTCATGACTTCTAGAGGAAATTCAGTAAGAAAAGTAATAGGTAAGCAGATAATATACTAAAGGATGCACAAGGCCCACTGAGGTTACACAGCTACATTAGTCTTGAAGATGTGGTGACATCCTAACCTCAAGTGTCTGATAGATAGAGTGGCAGCCTTTGGGAGGTAATTATGTGTAAGAGCAGAGCCCTCATATGTGGGCTTTGCAAAGAGGACTTCGAGGGACCTCTTTCCCCTTCTGCCATGAAAGAATAAAGGCATATATCAGGAAAAAGGCCCTCTTCAGAATTGAGATCCAGTGATGTCTTGACCTTGGTCTTTCCAACCTGCCAAACTGAGAGAAATAGATTTCTATGGTTTATAACCCATGTAGCATTGAAAAGTACATATTAACTTGACTAAAGAAAACAGACAAAGACAAGGAAAAAGAAAAAAGAAAAAAAATAAAGATGTGAGGATCATCTGGCTAGATGAAAAGGCTAAGTGGAGACTTTTCTAAGCTCCACTTAGAGAGCAATGTTTCCTGGCTTGCGTTGACACGTTAAGAGACTGGGTCCTCAGGAACTGGGATCATACCTTTGGGTGTGGGAGCCTGCTTATGTATGCAGACAGACCACAGAGTACAGAAAGTGTGGAAATGGTAATGAACAACCACTGATATCCATTGTAAGTATAGGGCTTAACAGGCAAGAATAGGAGGATTAAGAATGGAAAAACAGGTCTCTTACTCCATGCCTGGTAGTCTTCACTTGGCATTCATATTTAAGAATATAATATAAAAACAGCTATAAGGAAGAAGTGTAATTTTCATAGCCTCCTACCCAGAATCGTAATACGAAGTACAGAAGAAAATGTGAAGCAAGGACAATGATTTATTGTTTGACTAAAATTGTCTTAAGTGTGCTTTGGTCTACTGAAATGTAACATTCACACAGGCTAACCATTTTTGATATTGTGCCAATTGATGAGCCTAGAATGACCTACCTTTTGACTGTTACTCAGCACCTAGTGTTAATGAACGTTTTCACTGAGAACCCTTTCCTCATTCCCTGCATTTAAACAAGATTCACAGGCACTTTCAATTCTTCACCAGGGAAAATTCAGTGAAAACTATTAAATATAGTAAAATAATCATTCCTTTACTAGGGACTTGTCACCTAACTTTGCATGTCTATATGTGGAGTTTTGATAACCTGTCTGAGCTGGAATATGATCCCACCCTATTGTGTATCCCTGGCTGATAGTTTTATTTAAAAAATAAAAAGGCACAATGTTCAACCTAGGGCTTCACACATATTAATCAAATTCTCTACCTCCAAGCTACATCCCCAGCCTCTAAGAGACTTTCAATGAAGGTAACTAGGGCAACGCCCCACCCCTCCCCCAGAAGAGCTTGCATAGTCAAACAACATAGCCCCATTAACATCACAAGAACCTGTACCCAGTATGGAAATCACAGGAAGTGTCCTATAAACTGCAGCTTGATTTGGCTTTAGGGAGGTCTGTTTTGTCTTGTCTTGCTTCATCTCTACCTTCCTTTTTAAAGACTGTTCCATAAGCACACCTGACTCCATGGTATCTGTCTTCAATCATAAATTTTAGATATTCCGATAACACCAAAATAAAATAAAGTATTTACAAGAAGTTATAGCTCACTAATACCATCTCTGAATGGCCACAAAATGACCTCCCACCGTACCTGCCAGGCTCCCGGAGTGTGCAAAGTAACTGCCAGAGATATCAGCTCATTGAGAGGATTCCTTCCATAGTGACTACTGGGGGTTTTGACCTCTGTTAAAATGCAAACACTTCTGAAAGAAATTTCACATCTTCTCTGGAATCCAATTTTGATGTGAATATCATATAAGGAAGGACTAGGAGAAAGCAGCTACTGCAAAGGGAGAAGCTAGGCTGGTAAAAAGCAAATAGATAGGCTACTTGGGAAATGTGCTCCACGGGGGCCTTTGCTACATGTTCCTTCCCACTCACTTGGCTGGGGCACTTCGTCAAATGCACTTGTCCTCACATTATTTTATCCTTAGGGCTGACCTAAATTCCCTGCATTGTGTTGGGTATCTCTGTTGCTGTTGTTGTTGCTGCTGCTGTTTTTGAAACAACATGAAAGTGTTTCGCAAATTTTTGTTTGTTTCTTGATTATCTCTGTTATGGGTATAGTCTTTTGAGAAGTACACTCTATGCCTCTGGCCACTTCTTTCTTCTAAGAGCCCATAGATGAATGAGCATTAGGAATGAGTTTCATATACTTTTATTGTGTTATGATCAAAATGTGATTAATTATCAGAGATGTCATGACACTTATCAATTGTCAATTTGGCTTTCTACATTTCTTATAGATTCTCTCATTGTCAGTGATTTCAGTTAGAAGCACATAGTGGGACACTATGGTAATATTTCAGAGTGCTTTAATAATTTCCCATGAGGTCAACAATATAGAAAAACGATGTATATGCCTCCCCGAATCTAAAGAAGTAATGAAAACACCTCCACTAAATGGCAATCTAATTATGGAGAATTGCATTTGAAAATCTTTCACTTCTTTGCACTCATACTGATGAGTCTCTCTCTCCCCAGGGATTTCTCATCTTTAGCCTTAAAATGGAAAGGTGATTAAACATGTCAAAGCAAATACCTCCGCGTTTTAGAATTTCAAGTAAATTAAAATTTCAGTAATCGTCTGAAAACAGTCAGATGGAAGCATCTAATAAGAACCCATCAGTGTCTAATGGAGCAAGTTTGCACCAAACTTAGCAATACCTTTAATGGTTCATAAATCTATTTTGAATGATAGCTGCGAAAATTAAATTCAGCTCATCACTAATAATGCTGTTATGGTAACAGCTCTTCAGTGGTTCCATTCTCTACCATGGATTCCACACACAGAGTAGTTAAGGCCTTGGTGTATTTATGAAAAGAAATGACTGTTCCCTTGTTAAATTAAATCCCATCTCCTTCCACTGAAGATTCCTTCCAAGATTCAGCACAATCAGCCTACCTGTTATTTGGGAATTAGATGGAATGTAAAATTGTGGTTTAATGCAGGCATTAGCACATCTCAAAATGAAACGCAGGTGTTTGTATCAAGTGATTTTTTTTTTCCTCGATATTCAAATGTTGGCCATGCCTAAAATCCACAGCTGAAGCTGAGTGATGGAGTTTTTCATCTCTATCATTCTGCCTTCCTGTGTGTGCCAGACTGAATTATGTCCTTGCTGAGCAGCTACTGGAGGCCTGCAGCACACAATGCACTTGGAAGATATAGCGAGGCATAAAACAGGCTCCCTAAGCACAAAGAGTTTATTCTCTAAAGGAGGAAACGGGCCTCAACAAAAAATTACAATGCATTGTAATAAATTCCATAAAAATGATACATAAAAGTTGTTTTATGTATAAAGAAAAGAATAGCTTGCTTCCCAGAGAATTCAGTGGAGGGCTGACAAAGGAAGTAACATTTGATCTTATACATAAAGGAAAGGTCAGATTTTGGGATTTGGGCCAGGGAATACCACAAAGGAAACCGCATTCACAGAGTATAGAATTGGCTAACTTTGGTCTCCTGGAGCACAGGGATCATATAGAAAAGCAAGCAGCAGCATATCCACATTAATTCAAATTGGCTTGCTGGTGTGCGTTTTATGGAATTTAGGTTGTACTTCATTAAGTTAGTCTTGGAATTATGCAACAGGTACAATCATGTGACAAAATATGAATTTCAGACATGGAATATTTTGGAACTGGGGAGAAGGCTCAACCAGTAAAGTATTTGATGCACAATCATAAGCACTGACTTCATATACCAGCACCCACGTAAAAGTCAGGCATGACCATATGCATCTGTTATCTCTGAACTGGGTGGAGGGAGTGAAGGCAGGCAGATTCCTCACACTTGTCCTGAGATCCAGCCTAACCAAATCTGTAAGCTCAATGAGAGACTGTCTCAATAAATATGGCCTGGAGCAATGGCTCAGTGATTAAAACATATGCCCTTCAAGCATGAGGATTCACGTACAGACCTCCAGATTCCAAGGAAATCCCAGCTGGGTCAGCGTAGTGAGGCTAGCCATGTGGATAATTGCTGAATTTGATTGAGAAAATCTCCCTCAGTGACTAAGGTGGAAAACCACCAAGGACTACTCATGACATCAACCTCAGATGTCCATACACACGCACACACATATGTGCATATTCACACATCTGAAAATGCTACATACATACACAATATGTACACGTGAAAATAGAAAAAGACAAAATAAAATGAAAAGGGACTAAAGAAGATGTCTTATATTGACCTCTGACCTCCACATGAAATGACACACTTACACACACACACACACATACACACACACGCGCACACATGCACATGTGGATACAGACACAATGTACAAACACATAGATGTGGTTTTAGTTCTTGTGTTTAACATAGTCTATGATATCTGAAGGTATAGGGATTGGGAAAATGTCTACAAATAAAATTGGGGTAGAAAAGCATAAAACTGAACAAATCAGTCATTCAGAATGTTAGATATATACTCAATTATCCATGCATGATACTTGGGTATATTTGATTTGGTTGAAACCTTTTATAACAAAACTCCTTTTACTTTTAGACATATAATTAACTGTATTTACTTTTCAAGTTTAAAAATCCTACTCTTTAGATCAGAATTTTGAAATATGTAGATCAAGGTGCTCTTGTTTAATTTTGGTTATGACTATTTCAGTGTCTGGACTGCGCATAATTTTCCCATGTTAATTTATCTGTACAGTGTTACTGATCTGGACCTAGGAATAAACCACAGTTAATTGTGAATCTAATAAACTGTCATGGTGTGGGAGTTGTGCTGGCTAGTTTTATGTCAACTTGACAGAAGCTAGAGTTATATAGGAAGAGGAAACCCCAACTGAGAAAATATCCCAACCAGACTGGCCTGTTGGCAGTCCTGTGAGGCATTTTGATGATGATTAATGTGGGAGGGCCCTGCCCACTGCAGAATGCCACCCTGAGTGGTCCTGGGTGGTTTAAAGAATCAGGCTGAGCAAGTCAAGGAGTACAAGTCAAGAAGCATCAGGCCTCCAAGATCCTGCCTTGAGTTCCTGCCCTGAATTTCCTGGATGATGGAGGATTACCTGGAAGTATTTGACAAAATTAACCCATTCGTCCCCAGGTTGCTTTTGGTCATTGTGTTTCCTCATGCCAATAGAAACCCCAAAACAGAGGCTTACCAGCCCACAGCCATGCTTCACCACTCTGAAAGTATGGCAAGGGCAGATTGCCACCAAAGAAAAGGAAGACCAACTGCACATCTTTATTTCAGAACTGAATGTGTCTGGCCTCCATCCACAAGCCGCATTCCTTTAGATATGCATATTTTCGGCACAGAACCTGAAGGACAGAGACGCACTACAAGCTGACACTTTAGTTACCTGACATCCATAGTTTAGAAAGATAATTTGTAAAACTCTAGAAACACAAAGGTTTTGCTTGGATGAGTTTAGCATTATTTTTGCTATCCAGCCACCAAGACACTGCAGCTGACAAATTGCTCTGTCAACATCACAGGCAAGTGAAAGCCAATCTAAGTCGTTTCCTAAAATACAGTCGCAGAAGCAAAAGGGTTTCCTGGATGATTTCAGTTCATGTGAAAATAAATGCCCACTATACAGACTCTTAATCAGGTGCCTACTAATTATTGCATCCAAACTACTCATTCCATTTATATTTGCTTTCATGTACTTAGGAACCAAATGGGATGTTTAAATTATGGACACCGTCTCTGGTTTAGAGGATGCAAAGGTCACTTGAGGTTTAATATGGCAAAAGTTCTGTCCATGACACAAACCAGTGTTCTACATGCTTCATCCATGGCAAGACTCAATTTTTAATTATTTTAACTAATAGATTTCCTTAAAATGGGCATCTATTTTTTAATACCAATCATGTTCTTCTACATAATAAACCCATCAGGAGGAAATTTAGAAGCCTAAAACTCTGAAAGACTTCAGAACCTGACAAAGGATAGAAAATTAAATATATAAAAACATTTGAGAAGCCCAAATAAATCTCAAAGCTGGAAGTTGTTTATATTGCTGTTGGGAAGCAATTTTGGATGTTAAATCTGTATAATCAGGGAAATGGGAGATGCTCAATGGATATAATTCTTGCCATAAAAGATTGAGTCTCTGAGCATGGACGACAAGCATCCATGTCAAACTAGGCATGGTAGCATAAACCCTAAACACAACACTGGTTCTGGCAAAGGGAAGGGGAGCAGCGATAGGCATATGCTTGAGACTCATTGGTTATCTAGCCTAGCCAACCAAATGAGCTCTAGGTTCAATAAGAGGCCCTGTTTCAAATAATAAGATGAAAAACAATGTAGAAAGATACCCAAAATCACCTCTGACCTCTAGTTCCACATGCACAGATAAGTGCATCTACATAGGCATATGTACATACGCACATATGCATACTACACACAGGACAGACACACTCATTCACACACAAAAAAGAGAGAAGAGTGGCAAGGAGAAGGGTCAACCCATTAGTGGGGACAGAAAGGTCAAAGGCATAGAGGATTTCATAGTCAGAAGCCTCATGGGACGTGGGAGAATCAAAAAAATCCACTGAGGAAATAGCAGAGCATGGTGGATTTTGCAAGCCAAAGGAAAAAAATTTGGAGTATTTCTTAAAAATCAATGGATGGCTATTTAAAGAAAGCAGGAGTTATTGAGTCTTTATTTAGGTGGTGACATTAGCAGAAATAGGAGATTCATGGGAACGGAGCATGCATTAGACAATGAGCAGACTAGAGGGAAAGGACTTAGTGGCCAACAGTGTGATGAAGCAAGAAAGGGGGTGATCCAGGCCCACTGATTTAAGAGTTGGGTAACAGTACTAAAAGCATTGGTAGTATCTGATATATAAATAGGCATTCTAGATGATGAATTCAGCTTAAGATATATAATGTTTTATGAAAGGTGGATACCCTAACTTAGAATTGAATTAAACAGAAGTGAATATGGTTCTCTTTCTGGTGCTTTGACTCAGGGCTAAATATAGGTAAGCTTATTATTGTGAGTGATTTATATTCTGAGAAATACTGTTCAGCTGGCTTCTCCTTATAGTGTGCATCTATGCAGTGGGTGCATATTTTATGTATATATAAAGTATATATTTGTGTAACACTGAGCTGAGTGTATTGGCTGGCACAGGGTAGGAATGCAATAGTAAGAAGTTTATTATATTTGAAGATGTACCCAGTGATTTTACAAGATTGATTCTGAGACCAGTTTCAAAGCAGAGGTCTGTCTTGTTCCTGAGATTGGTCTCATTGGCGGACCAGTGCCAACCTCTTTCCTAGAACTGCTGCCCTGATGGCACACAGGTTAATTCACAATAAATTTCAGCTGTAATCACAGTAGCTTCTTTTCCCATGGGTTTCTCTATTCTAGAATGTGCCTAATTGCATGCAAGAGTGGTTTAGTGAGCCATTCTTTTTCAAGAGGACTTTCATACACGATCTATATTCTCCCAGTCACCACCTTTTATCTTTCTGCTCCAGAACTAAGAAGAATGTGGGAAGAGGGGTCTTTTATAATCCTGTGTTTGATACCTGCATTTACGCTTTACTTCCAAATTATACTCTATGAAAAGAAGGCAGGCCCAATATCTTGCCTCCACAAAGTAGAAAGTGCCTGGAAGTCCCATGATGGCTTTTCCCACACTCACAAATGTCTACTCGATCTCCCAGTAGAGGAGGGTTACCAATGTCCCCCTCTGGGTAACACCTGTTACAGCTCCACCACTGAGTGCCTATCTTGCATTCTTAGGTGTTTATAAAAGTCCATGCATCATTGCTTAAAATTTAATCTTTTATTATCAGTAGAAGTGCACTTAATCAAAGAAGAAAACTGTCTTTCAACCTTTATTAGGAATAATATTTTAGAGTGCAAAATAACAAGAGAAGAAGTCTCTTTAGAGAGAATATTCTTGCTTGTAATCTGTTAACAATTAGCCAATCTATGATCGAGGGCAAAGGCGCATCAACATTCCTGTAGGTACACATGCGCTAAGGCAGGTATAGGCTGAGAAGTTGAAATGATCCTCTAGGAATGTAATCACACTGATATGCTTTGCTGAAACAGTTCTCTATACAGCATCCACTGCTCCCTTTGATTTTCTTTTTCTACCCATTTGTCATGACATAGTGTGTGAGATGGGTAACGGGTCAAATTTGGGAGCTGTTGTGACAGTTAAAAAGCACCCTGCCTTAGTTTATTTTCCTGTGTCTGTAACATATAAGAGCACCTCAGGGAAGGAAATATTTATTTTTGCTCAAAGTTCAAGGTACAGTCTATCATGGTGGGGGAGTCATGGCATCAGGATATTGTAGCAGTTGGTCCCTTGGCATCCATAATCAGAAAGCAGAGACCACTGAAAATATTTTCTCAGCTCATTTTCTCCTTCTTCAGGCCAGGGTTTTCTAGTCCACATATGGTGCTATTCACTTTTCAACTGTGTCTTCTCACCTAAATTCATTCTAATAAGATAATCACTCACAGACATACAAAATCACTTCTGGATCTTGTATAGCTGTGAGTTAATTGTAACCACTACAAGTCCTTAAAGTACTGATTAGTTTAACAGATCTCTCTATGCACAAGCTTAGCAGATCTCTGTGCACAGCTTCTGCTATTTTGGCTAACTTGCGTCCACTGAGCTGACTAAGAATGACAGCAGTCAGACCTGTAGGAAAGGGGAACTCTTACGTTTCCCATCATGTATGTCCATACTTCTCAACCATAGTGCCCCAACAACCAAGTAGCTCTGAGCATGGAGCTTTCTTTTCCATTCATGGTTTTCATCTCAGTGAGATCAGGCTCAGCTAATGTTTCCCCTTGGCGACAGCAGCCTCCTCTTCTCATGGTGGCGATGAACATGCAACACGCTAAGCCAAAATACACATGCAAACCTTTGCCAACAAAAACTAGGGAATGAAGGGAGTGTGACAGAGATGGTAATTAGATTCAGGCTACAATGGCGTTCCCAAGAATCCCATGTCTGCAAGAACCATGGGAAGTTGGAGGTAGCCTCTGTGCAGCTGATGGTGGTAAAGGGCAGGGGGAAAAAGGACCGGAATTTTCAGGCCACTTACATAATGATCACAGCTCGGCATGACTGTATCATAACTTCCTTGTGTGTCTGGGGGGAAAATTAGACCTTCCTATCAAATAAAAATCAACATAAAACCTTTATTTAATGACCATTTAATGTGACATAACATTTTGTGTGCTGTTTTCTTATCTTAGTGAATTTAAAATATATAGGGTTTAAATCAGTTTTAATACTATCTTTTCCAGTTATTTAACCAATTTCCCCTACTGAGATGCCCTTCAAACTCCTAAGCCTATGGTTAGAAAGGAACTACTACTAATTTATGTAACATTTATTATTCTTGCATACAATTATTTAAACTCATCTTGCCATAGAATTTTTCACATCATGATCTCATTATTTAAAAAAATAAAACAAAAACAAGGTGTCTCTAGGGCAGACAATGTACTATATCCATTGTTGTATAGGGAGAAAATAAGCTTTGGAGTTAGGTGTTGAAGAAAGTTTCATCAGTAAACCCACGTATCAGTGAAACGCTGGAGCTTCTGGGATTTCTAAATTGGACATCTCAAATGGTAGAACGCAACGAGAACTCTATGCCTCCCTTATCCCATTTTCTATTCACAAACAGTTTTCTTTTTCCCAGCGTCTGGCATCCAATTGTACAAGGTTGATTTCTACAAAGTAAAGTGCATTCTAAAACTCGAGATAAGGCAAAATGCATGGGGAACATGAAAATCTGCTACAGTGTAAATCCCCCACAACCAGAGAGATACATATTGACTTTTCTGGTAACAGAAGTGTACGTGACAGGTGTTTATGCCTGAACAGTTCAGGATAAGTGGAAGACTCTATTCTCAAGTGATCCCTGCATGCTCATGTGCAAAAAGCAAAAGAAACTTCGAAAGAGAGTTGGTTATTTAATTTCCATATTTGAGTTACTTATGGCACAGAGGGACTACTTGAAAATATGTTTCATAGTTTAAAAACTGGGTGTAAACATTGTCCTTATTTAATAGGACTGTGCTGGCATTGCCTGTGGCTGTCTTTGGGTACAGCTTGACTTGTTTCTAGTGGAAAAGCCAAATAGGCTATGCAACATAGCTGGCTTTGCAAGACTTACATAAAGTACATGATTGTCATTCAATGAGCCTTCTACTTTACGTTATATTTTAAATTGCTTATTAATGCAACAGTAAAATACATACTTACCTAGAAGAGATACTGAAAGGTGAAGAGAAACACTGTTTATGAAATGTGACATCCTGCTAATGTACTTTTAGAATTGGGATTGAAAATTCAGAGTACTTAATTGGCACAGTTCATTTTAATGCTAGAAAATTAAAGTGCAGAAAAGCAAGGAGATTCATTTTCTCCATTAAAACTTTAATCTTGTATCCATGTTGTTGGCTCTAACTTTGTGCATTTCTGATTGAGAGGATTCCATCCGTGTTGGACTACATTGAACTTTAGTTCCTTCTGTTTCAGCTTCAGGCTGACTTCTGTTATCTTAAGAATTTCATGCTAAATTCAAGACTTGATAAGGAGATTTAATATTTAAGGAATCATTTTGATTTTCTTCCATGAAAAAGTAATTTTCTTATGCTCCTAAATCTCATTACATGAGACACATGCCAATGAAGAGGTGAATCTTACCAGACAGTTACTTGACTTAGTTGTTCTAAGGAGATCAATTAAGGGGAAGCCTAGCCCTACTTCCTATTGCAAATTCCCCCTACATGTTTTGATGTGAACCCATGTTTCAAATCTCCTACCCAGGCCTAATTATCCTCACTCCAAGTGAGGGAATCGTGAACCTATAGTAAAAACCATATTCTCAGCTTTCAGACAAATTTAAAAGTGGTTTTGTCAATCTATCTAGACTTGCCCTCCACTAACGAGTAACAATTCCCTTGTGTCTGCTATGAGTGTGTATGTCTTCTTTGTCTCCATTTTTTCCCATGCCTCCCTTTTTCTCTCTTCTTTCTTTCCATTTTCCCTCTAGCCAGGCCTAGCAAATGTCAGGTGGAACCTGCCATTTTGTTTTCGCAACTGTTTTCATTCACAAAATTTTGTCTTGATCATTAATGTTCAGTGCTCTGAATTGTTGTTCTCTTGTATCTATTATGCTTTCACATCCAACAGTCTTAAAGTTCTTTATCAAGATTCTTAGAAAGGCAGAATAACATTTTACCAATTCTATTAGATGATGGACTTCTGATGATGGAGTTATCTCTTACATTTATGAGCAGTATTAATTTCTTGATTATAACACAAATAAAAACCTGATATATATGTGTGTGTGTATATATATATATATATATATATATATATATATGTATGTATATATATGCATATATATGTATATATATTTACTATATTTAAAACTGTTTCTGTTAATATCTTTTGTTAATGTCAAATACAGATATAAAATATCTGTTATTGATTCTGTTTTAAGATCTCTGTTTTAAGATATGTCAGGCATTTTAAAATGAAACTAGTTGGCATAGTAAATAAAAAATTTTCACTAATTAATTCAGACATAGGCAAAGTTACTAATTGCCTGTTTTCTCTAGACTGCCCTTGATATATAAGTATTTGTGACCTTCATCATATTCCTATGTGAGAAAGGTTATGTTTGATTTAAGTTCATTTCTCAAGTATTTCAGCAGTTTTGTGCTTTAACTGAAAAAGAACAAAATTCATGTGAAGGTGTGAAAGCTATTAATGTGTTATAATTGAGTTTCATTTCCACTGCACTGGAGGTCCATATTCCATGGCTTTTGTGAAAAATGAAGCTTGTATATGTTTATGCATAATGACACATTTTAGAAATGAGTGTCTTTTCTCTTGTTGTTAATGCGACAATAACAGTGCATTTGACTATTTTTTTCAAGAATATTATGAAGATAATAATCAGAAAGTTAGTTTATTCCATTTTGTAAAGTTCTCCTATAAATATTAACTCTAGCAAGTAGAAGTTCAAGAGTATAGTGAGCATGTATGTGTCTTCTGTGGTGTAGGTAGTGGTAATCCAGCACCCTGGCCCGTGGGAAATAGGTACCTTTATAGGGTAAAATCAACATGTCATGTCAGAATGAATGATTAAATCAGAATAGATTATCTCTTATGTTCAGGTAGCTTCACCAAAGTTTAATGATCATGAACATTAGTAAGTATAAAATGGTAATCTTCTGCATATAAAAGTACATGAAGATCTAAACATTGGTTTTTATTTGTACAAATATAAGTAAACCACATTTGCCTAAGAAAATTCAGAAGTTTCAGCTGGATATGGTGACACACTCTAGGAGTCTCAGCCCTGGGGAGCCTGATGTAGAATTCAGGGTCAGACTAGGCTACATTAAAAAAGTATAAGAATGGCAAGGACTACATTGTAAGAAGCTGTCTCAAAGGGGAAAAAAAAATCTATAAGATGGGATAATAGCTAAGTCTATATGTCTTAACCAGAGCTTTGCCTATCTGATGTTCTAGCTTAAGGAGAGAGAACTATAATGAAAACATGGTGAGCACAATTGCCAGAAGGGTAATCAAGGGACTGGGGAACTGTCACAGGCAGTAAAGCACTTGCTAGGCAAACATGAGGACCTGAGATCAAAGCCCCTATACCATTTTAAAAGCTGAACTTTGCAAATCACATCTATAATCACATTGGGAAGGAGCAGACAGGAGGACCCTGAGCTTGCTGGCTAGCCCATCTAGGCAGTCAGTGGGCTCCAGATTCAATGAGAGATCTTGCCTTAAAAATAAAATGTAGAGCAACAAAGCAAGATATCTGACAGCAACCTCTGATCTCCATGTGCATACTAACCTACACATGAACACATGAACACACACACACACAGACACACACACACACACACATACACACACACACATCATTCAAAATAAAGCATGTGCTTTCAACTACAGAAATCACCAAAAGGTATAGACTCTCCCCCAGTACATGAATCTATTACTTAACCTAATAGTTTAGAGGTAAGCTTATTTGCTCCAAACTGGTAGAATCAACTGTTTTCTTTTTTTTTTTACATTTTTTTTTTTTTGGTATTTAAATCATATAGTTGGCTCTATTTGGATTTATGTATCATAAAACTTTGTGTCGTTTAATATTTATCTTCTCTAAAAAATATGATATGGGTATGTATGGTACAAATTATCTTACAGAATTGGAGAGCTAAATTATTTATAGATTATTTATAGATCCATCAAAAACCATGTTGACTAAGCACTTTTTAATGAAAAGGAAATCAGGAAACCAAGTCCAGCATTATTTATTCTGTTTTTCCATTTCTGACACATTAGCCATTAAGTATGATTACGAACTTGACATTGAAATATGTTTCTGGAAAAAAATGGGAATATCTACAATCAAATATCTCAAAATGTCATCCATTCAATATGCCTTTAGTAAGTGCCCAGAATTTTCAAGATATGCTAGACATTGTTGGGAATTCAGAGGCGATTAACATGATGTCTCTGTCTTCTCTGGGTCTGATCCTGACTAACACTGTTCATTTTAATTTTTACATTTATTACCTTCTCTAATGATGCTATATTCAGTTGATGACTCTAAAGACAAGTGGATTTTTCCCAGTGACTATTTAATGTGTATCAATATCAGCCTTTTTTGTGTGATGTCTGGGTAAAGAGGCAAAGGTTTATTCTTTCCCTGACATTTATAGCATCCTATGTTCCTATGCTCCATAAAGGTTACCAAAATCAAATTTATTCCAAATGGGCAATATTTAACTGTAAAAATGTCAAAGGAAGGGAAGATGTTTCTGTAGGGCAACATCAAAGTGATTGACTGAATGATAACTAGAGAATGTCAAATTATGCATTTTCTTTTTACTTGAAATACCTGTTAATAGCTATATTGAGCCTGAATGCCATTCATTCTCTCTTTCAGTAGCTACATTACCTTGTGTTTACCTATCTGCTTATTTCGGTGTTACTTAATTTGACAAATTATTTTTTTTTCAAATTTTATCAATTCGTGTATTCATTGTAAGTATCCCACTGTTCAAACAACTATGCACAATTAATTTTTAATCACATTTAAAAATTCAAAATTTTCTAGTTGAGAAATTCTGACAAAAATGTGAAGTGGGTGTGGTACCATGGAGCTGAGGTCAGAGACATAGAATAAGAGCAGGCTCACATGTAGGAACTCCTTGCAGATGGTACAGCCATTGTCTTTAAGTGTAATATGAAGTAATATTATAATGAATAGCTTAGTAAATTTGCACAGACTGATTCATGTTGGCCACTACCAATCACAGGAGTAAGTGGTTATTCATCTCGCATATGCTGATTTGTTGATATAAAGCAATTTCTCTCCTTCTAAAGAGATCAGTCCTTCCGATTCTAGAGACAAAACAAATGGGAAAAAGAGGTGGGACTGTGGGAAATTGCATGGGAATATGAGCCCACCCTTGCTTACTGCAGAGGGAGGCCAAGGAGGCTGGCGACTCTAGAGCTGCCAGTTATGGTTTCTTACTTCATATTGTCACAAGGAAGTGGGGGGGGGGCGATATTCATGAAGAAAATCTGACCTTTGATAGCTGGAAAATAACATGGCATTATATGCAACACCCTATCATTGGGGGAATTGGCAGCAGGAAGAGGGAATGGATTCTGCTGAAGACAGGCATTTCTCAGTCCCCCTGCCTCTGAAACATCTTCCCCAAAGTGTCCAAGCACAAAGAGCCTAATAAACCCCAGAATAAACCCCAGAGCAAACTGCCAAATCTACATACCTCCTTACTCATGGCGATGGCAGCATCTGCGTTATCTGGGTTGCTTTTAAAACAAAAATTTCTATTTTCTTTCTAAGATGTGATGTAGTTGGTTACCTCCCAACTTCTTTAAAAAGCCACCTCCCCTTGTCTTTTTCACTCTTGCTATCTCACTCTCTTGATTCTACAGTATTTTCTGGAATTTAGCCTGTAGGCCATTTTGGAAATATTTCTACATAATTTATTTCATCAAGAGGACAAAAAGACGAGAGTATTTCCATCATTTCTGTGAAATGACAACAGATCAAGAAAAATGTGAATGTATTTTAGTTTGTGATAGAAGTAACAGTGGGCAAACACTGTAATTCCTTGGACCTCTCCTTCCCAGAACTAAAAGCTTATTAAAAGCACACGTTTACACAGATTACACAGAACAACCATGGTGGAGTAGTCATGGTTACTCTCAAGTTCAGTGCCAACATCCACATCAACAGCACGGCCAAGTCCATCACAAGTCAACACCTCAGAGGCCAGTGCCATGGAGAGAAGATGACAAAGAGCTATGCCTTCCCAAGCATGTAGCAGGAAGGCCTGGTGTTGGCCAGCACTATGAAAGATTGGAGTTCATTGGATGGTTTTAGGGAAGTTAAATATTAATTCTAGAATCTTTCCTAAAGCAGTTAGGAATAAACTGGCTCAAATCAATTTGTTTGTTTTTGTTTTTGCTTTGTTTTCGCTTCTTTTCATCCTTTTTTGTTGTTGTTGTTGTTTTGTTTTGCCTGACCAGTTTCTCAGTTTCATGGAGGCTTCTATTCTTTCTTTGCCTCCATCTTCCATGAATCCTTCAAATTATTTTTTACTGAAACCACTCAGTAGTGTCAATGTCTGAAACATCTTCCTCCAGCCCGGATGGCTTCCTCAGTAGTCTTCATACTCTGTCTTAAATATTAATTCGATCATGAGAAGGGAATCTGCTTTTAGATGCTACTACACAATTGTTGTTTTAAGCATTTTGTGCCTATCTTAGTTTGCGTATTTTATACATCTATTGGTCAGGTTTCCTGTCTATCTACGGTTCCCTGTCAATTCATCCACTCAGGGGAAAGTGTGTGAAGAGAGTAGAGGCAAAGGGAATGACACACAGCAGGAATCTACCTTGACTGGGCCTGAGGTCAGCTTTCAGCATGGCAGGATGCACAGGGAGGATGAAGCCTTTTACCTCCCAGAGACCTCCTGAGTTTGTCTAAGTGGGCTGTGAGTAGTGGGATATTTGGCATTTCTGAATGCACACTGAGCACACGCCACAGTTGTCAGTAGGTAAAACTGTGTCCGTCTTTATCAGTAAGCACTGCTAGGATAAATTCTCTGCCAGTCTACATGCACCATGGACATTACTTTGCAAACTTCCTTCAACCTTTTCCCACGTCCTTTTGCCAACTAATCAGGAAGATACAGCGATGTCCTGGATCAAAGAACACTTATTATCAGACCTCAAGGTTTTCATAGTTTATCAAGGACATTTTTTTTTTCTTTCTGCTTCTTACTTCAGAAATGTTTCTTGTGGCCACTTGAGTTCTGAGTATAAATTCCCTGCTTCCTCTGATGGTTTCCTGTGTAAGGGTCTGCCACTCACACAGTGATTATCTGTCTAAGGAGGACCTTCCGAAGATACTCAAGCTGAGGGTCAGAAAACCTGCTCCAGAGCAACTTCAAAACACACATGGGTAGGAAGCAGAGATTCAGTCACTCCATTATCTGGAAAATAAGTATTATAACATTTTCAGTTCTTTTAAAGAGATGACAATACCTATACCATTACAGTTAGTGGCAAATGCGTAGTTCATATGCACATAAATCATGTTGTTATCACTAACCTGTGGAATTAATCACCAGACAAGTACCTACTAAGAACTTGTGATAGATCAGGAATTGTGTCTGAATGTCCAATTATCAAATTACTTAAGTTAACATATTTAGATTCTTAAAATTAGAAAATTTGCCAGCCATGGTTGTATAAGCCTGTAATTCCTGCTACATGGGAAGCTGTGAAAGAAAATTTTCAAGTTCAAGGTCAACCTAGGCAACTTAACTATTTTTTTAAATGGCCGAAGATGTAGCTCAGGGGTAATACATTTGTATATCATGCATGAGGCATTGGATAAATCCCAGGTACCAAACTAAAGAAAAAAGATAAAGGTGCTGGAGTTCAAAGAACCAGGGAACATTTTCCCATCTCCAGCTCTGTGGGCCCTGACTGCCATCTGACCTCTCTAAGGTTCATCCCCACTTGCTAATCCTAAGTGCTCTGTGAATTTTTATGTTTTGTCTTCTCCAGATTCGTATGTCTGAGAATCCAACAAATTTACTCGTTCTTCTGTGAATGGTGACATATGCTTTGAATCTCAGAACTCTAGCGGGAGAGGCAAACAGATTCTAGGAGTTTGAGGCCAGCCTGGCCTATATAACGGGTTCTGGGCCATCTATGCCACATAGTGAGATCCTGTCTAAAAAAGAAAAAAGAAAAGAAATCTCTCACAATTTCAACTGTTCTATAGTGAACAGCTGTTGGGTACCAGGCAGATCCAAGGTTTTCCCTGAGCAACATTGTTCCTTTGCCATTGCCAGGATATGCCTGGCAAAGCCAGTGATGGGCCAAAGCCAGGACCTTGATGGGAGTGGGGCTGAAACTCTGGATCCCAGGAACTCATTTCTTTCCCCATAAAAGGCCATGGCTACCAGTTCCAAGGCCACTGAGCACTTAGCCTGTGATGTACCTGAGATATTCTGTGTTCCCTTTGTGGAACATTGCTTGATTATCACTTCCTGCTGACTTTGTCCCATTATATAATAACTTTCTGTTCAACAGAAAGTCCTGTTTTTTGCCCTGAAAACTGTATTGAGATGCTGTACCTCTTAATAAATTTACCTGCAAAAAACTATCAGCTTATAAAATATCATGCAGGATCTCCTGATCCCAATTCTTTGGTCTTTCTTATTTTCTCTTTGGTCCTCCTCTTGAGGGACCTGTCATGAGCAATGATCTTCAGAACAGTTATACAACAAGGTTGTAAAAAAACAGTATTTTTGTGACACGATAATTTTTTAAAGCCAGCTGTGAAAATACCAGTTTATGCTGGGATAGTGCTTAGCAATAGTTAGAGAAATTCTCCTTGAGGACTTGAGAGTATACAGAGAAGCGGTGACAGGATCAGATGTGCCCAGCCTTGCAAACATGAAGAACACACCAGGAAGTCAGAAGGTTAAATATAAAAGTCTGGGCCCTGCCACTGAACTATACCTTCTGTCATCTTCTGTCATGAGATTGCAGGTCAGCTTCTAGGCACCAGGACCTACTCCAAGCACACTGGCTTACACCTGATTAGGCTGATGAGCTGAATAATATGTACATCATGAAATTAGGCTTCTTTCTCAACTACACTAGGCAACCATGAAGCCTTTTCAAAAACAAACTAAGTTTGCTGTGGTGCTGCACACCTACAACCCAGGTACTCAGGAGGCTGAGTCAAGCAGATGGAGACTCTGTGGCCAGCCTAGACTATATAAGGAAAGCCTTCAAAAAAAATCTAAAGAAAATGCTCAAAGCACTTTGCAGTGTTCCGTGGAGAGTTAGTCTGAGGAAGTAGAACTGGGGAAATGGGATTTAGGGAGCAATTTTCACAGTCATATAAAAAACAAAATGTTAATTTAGTCTAAGATTTATTGAACATAGGAAAGAAGTAAACAGATTCTAAATGGAGCTTGAAAGTAGCCTGAAGAGAAATGGGTAATGCACAGGCTGTAGGGAAAGGAGCATGAAGGATGATTTCCTGGCTTTGAACTTTTGTCCAGGACTATAATATGAGACAGAAAGGAAAACAAATAAAAAACTAAGGGAGAACCAAACCAGTTTTGAGAAGAGGCAGAATTAGGCTCCCTTTTGTGCTTGTTAAGAGATGTCTACTTTCAAGGGGGACAGTAAAAATATTTAGCAGTCCTTAGGTAATACAAGCTACCAGAGATTAGCTTAAGCTTTGTCTTCCTGCTCTGCAAGGGTGATCCATGAGCTGTTTGATCTCGGAGAGATGATGAAGGACCAATAGCATCCCAGGAAATCCCAAGAAACCTAAGCAAGAAGCAGAATGTCAAGAGGCTTGAGGAGACTTCTTACATTAAGCATATAGCTGGAAATGTCAATTTAAAGGAAGGATATGCAACTCTAGAGTACAGAGCAGCTGTGATGGGTGGAGAATTGGTAGTGAATTGTCCAATGAAGACACATAGGAGATGAATCTTGATAGAGAACAGAAGACATCCAAGACTAATCCTTCAGTGGTTACCAGGTTAGAAACCAGCAACAGAAAGTATGATGGTATTACCATCAGCATAGGGCAAAAAGAAGGATGCCTCAGGGAGAAAAAAAAAAAAAACTTATAAAAGAGTAATTCGGAAAGATCTCATGTTTCCAACAAGTTGATCTCATCCAGTAATGACAGATGACAAATGACAAAAACTCCTGACCATCAGTTCAAAGGCACCTGCAAATAAATATCACCAGGAGAGAATGGAAAACTGAGTATCTGAAAAACAAAACAAAACTGCATTTAGTTTCTAAACCTGGGGAATGAAGAATGAGCCAAGCCAATCAGAACCTTTTGAAGTAGTTGATAACTAGACAAGCTAGACCCAAGCTGGGTAAGGAATACATTAGACATAGGAGGGAGCTCGAGAGTGGGGGAAGAGGTGGATTCTCTCAAACAAACAAACCAACTCATGGAGTCCCAGTGATGGTGAAAGGGTTGCTGGAGAAAATGACTAGGAGGAGAGAGGAAAAGTGAGAGAGATGTTTGAAATCAAGATGTAGGTGAGCCATTTCTTCAAGGTATGTAAAAGATCCCTTTGTGCCTTTAAACATGTGTCGGGGGAAGTTTAGAGGACATAAATGTTGGAAAGAAGGACGTCAGGATCTGAGGTGCTGAACTCTCTGGTGTGTCATCATACAAATGTTGACCTAACAGAAATCATTCTCGGCAGAGGTCAGGCAGAGACCCGTCAGCAGGAGGCGCTAGGGTCAACCACAGAAACTAACTCTTTGGCCTCTGCTACCTTCTCTCATTACTTCAAGGAAACGATCGAATTAATTTTTCCCCAACTTATACTTTGGAGGTTTTTCATTCTCTCTCTCCACATATAAGACCTGAGACATTGCTACCATCTGCTAATCACAACCCTTTCAGACCAACTAATCAAAAACATGTGACAATATAAGCATTGGATTTTCTTGGAAATTACTTTTGCTATTTGAATATACTTTAGGGTACATCACAGCCATAATTTAGTGCGTATTCAATTTTGTTAGTAGACAGAAGAATATCCTCTGAAGTCATAGCCTATTCTCCCTTCTTCCTTCCCCTACTACCTGCTTCCAAGACCAAGGAGTGTGAATATTTGTTCCAAAAAATAGCTGTTAAATATTTTTTGGAAGAAAGGTTTCAAACAATCTCCCAAACATAGATGAACTTATATTCACAGTTTGTTTTTTTTTTTTTGTATTAACTTGCAAGTTTGTTGACCAATTATTTTAAATTTATGAATATAAAATATTGAATTAAGTATTAATTCTATTAGAAACAGTGCATTTTATTTTTTAATAATTATCAAATATTGCTGGGCATTCAGGGAGTGCTGTGTAAATTAACATTTTAATTTCTAATAGAAATACATGACTTAATCACTTCTATTGCCCAATGGGATTTTTAAATATCCACTAATTTAAAAAAGAATCATATTAGTATACCATGAATATTCTTTTATAGGTTTTCTTTTTAAGTGGTTAAGTGTGTTTCCATAGTAACTGTAGAAGCATATCTTGCTATTTCAGGCTTATTGATCAGTGCTATTCTCAGATTGTAAAAAGTTTTTGTCCTGCCTGAGGTTACACTTGCACTGCAGTTAATTCTGGGCCATATGATGTCGCTGTGAATTTGCGAAGGTCAAAATGATGATGTAAATAGTAGCACTTTGTAAAATTATCAAAGTATATAAAAACATGAAATATTGTGCTCTCCAGCTCTGGGGGATGCTGTTTTACATGTGAGTTATAAGTGCAGTCCTGCAGTCTTCATGTTTCTGTCTGACTCCTTCCCTTAGGATATAGTCCTCTAGGTTTTTTATCTTCAATGTTCAAATGCCAAGACTCCTTTCATTTGTAGTTTAGGATTGTGCTCTAATATGTGTGTGTGTGTGTGTGTGTGTGTGTGTGTGTGTGTGTGTGTGTGTGTATGTATGTGTGTATGTGTGTATGTGTGTGTGTGTGTGTGTATGTGTGTGTGTGTGTATATGTGTGTGTGTGTGTGTGTGTGTGTGTGTGTGTATACATGTATAAACATATTTTGATCCATTTATCCACTCATCAACAGACACTGGGTTAATTTTACATCTTGATTATTTTGAATTGTGATGCAATGAATTTATACAGTGTCAAAGTTCTCTAGAGGAACCGTACCAAGGGTGTGTGTGTGTATGTGCGTGTGTGTATGTATGTATGTATTATAAGGGGAGATTTGTTAATTGTCTGACACATTTCAAGCTGAGTAGTCCAACAATGGTTATATGCACACTAGAGAGGCTGAGGACTTCCAGGCAGCAGCTACATCCACAGAGGTTGGATGTCTCCACAGTCCTAATCTGGTGATGGATGTCTAATGGATTCCTAGAAATCTGCAGGCTTAGTGCACATTGAAAGGCTGAAGAAGTTGGAGTTGGATGTAAGTAAAGATTGGCAGCAGCATTGGCAGCAGCAGTGTAGACACACCAGCAAGGGTTGACAGGCACAGGTGAAAAGCAACAAGTAGCCTTTCTCCTTCAGATCTCTTTATATCTTTGCCACCAGCAGATGGTGCCACCCACTATAAGGGAGAGCCTTTCCTGCTCAATTAATCCTTCTAGAAAATATCCATACAAAACTGCTCATTAGCCTGCCTCTGTGTTGGTTTCAGATTCTGATGACCAACCATCACACGCAAGTATCTTTCTCCTATTATATATACTAGGTAGTATATATAGTAGTATGCTTGATTTAATACATGCCAGTTTTACTCACCCCACCCTTACTTATCCCCCTCTAATCCTGCGAACTTCCAGCCTCCCCCATGTGGAATGGGTATGGAGCTGTCTCCTGGAACTAGAGCAGGTTACCACTGGCTACTTCACTGAAGAGAACTATGCCTCTCCTTCTGCAAGCACCCATCCACTGTCAACAGCTCTCAGGGAGGTTCCAGGTCCCGTGAGCTGCTGCTCTACCCCTGACTGAGTGTTAAAGGTCCCAGTCTTAATGCTGGCCACCATAACTTCTATGGGATCGTGAGTACAAGAGCCATGTCCTGCCATGAAGAAAGCGTCTCCCAAACCCCTCCTACATTCTTTCTATCCCCTCTTTGTGGATGTTCCCTGAGCCTTAGAGAGGGTGCTATGGATGCTTCCTTTGAAGGCTGAGCACTCAAAGGTCACTTATTCTTAGCAATTAATGAATCATGAAGTTCTCTCTGCACTAACTGCAACAGAAGCTCCATTGACCGAGGCTGAAGGCAGCCTCTTACTTACTTTGGTGAACATCTGCAAAGGCACAAAGAAAATGAGAATAATCTGCCATCAATTTGTTTTGGTTTATTTACGTTCAGAGTACTGACAATGTCCAGAGGGAATCACACCTGGAGCCATGCTTTCTTGAGAGAAGTAGGTCTCAGCGCATGTTTGGAACGTGATAATTCTTATACTTATTTACTAGAAAACATTTGCTCTTGCCTTTTAACTTTTTAAGGCAAAATTACTCAAAATCTGTATCAAGTTTGATGCAGATAACTATTTCTTTAACTACCTAATATTATGGGCTTAAGGAAATAATTGTAAACCTTTAAGACAGACCACTGATAAGCTTCGCAGCACTGCATAATAATTCAATTGAAATATGGGGCATTTGTTAAGCAGATAGAAGTCACGGCATTTATAAAAGACATCTTATTTCATTAAGAATAGTATCAAAATTCTCTTTTTGGTATCTGAGTTGTCAGAACTTCTAGAATTTCCATCTTTTAAAAAAATGATATGAGGCATTCTGTAAGGGAGAATTTAAAGTGGAAAATCAATTATAATTTGTGCTTCATTAATGAAGCCATGAACTTTTTAATCTTGTTTAATTTATACTGTTCGCCATTAAACTTCTCTCTCATGTACAGACACCTCTCACATTCTCAGATTGAAACTAAAGAGGTGGGGCTATAATGTAGAGGCAGAACACTTGTCTTGCTATTGGTAAGGTCTTGGCCTTGATCCCCAGCAGTAAGAAAAAAATAATATACCCCAAACACACACAGAATAAAATAAATAAATGTTTAGTGTGTTTGGGTGAAATCCTTATATTGTCACGACATCCAAACAACCTTGCTAATGTTGAACTTTGCTTTTCTGAGTTGTGTTTGTGTCAACCTTGACCTCGTACTTCATTAGTCATTATCTGATTTTTACCCAATCTACTTGTGCTCTGACAATGTTTTCCATATCACGTGAGTAGATTACGTCAATGTGTATGGAAGCTGTGTATGCCCAGTGTGTATAAATGAACACTTTAATTTAATTAATCGTGTCCATACTTACTGTTATACATGTCGTTACTCCTCCATTTCTAAACATGATGGATTGTTTTCTCGGGAGCATTTAGATATAAATGTGATAACAGTCTTCAAAATCACAGCTGGCTTCTTTTCATCTGCTTTGTCACTGTACTTTCCTGGAAAGTTTTAGGTCTTTGTGTTAGGTTTTCACACAGCTATGTTTAATTTCCTGTTCACTAGCTAACTGAAACATCATGGAGTAGTTTGAAAACACTAGGTCCGAATGAAACGTAGGAGGTTCGGGGAGTTTAGAAAGTTACAAGAGTCACAAGCCCCTCTGGCCCCAGCCACCGCCCTGGGTTGTATAAACAGTGGGCAATGGCTGGGAGGGAGCTCGTCAGTGGAGCTGCCTACAGGATACATGGGGAGCTTCAGAGCAGCAGCTGTCATTAGTCGTGGGTCTTTTCAGTGATTTCGCCACTTTTTAGACACCCAGGATCTTTCAAAACACTCGTGGTTCATATCCTTGACTTGCATGCAACGTTTGGTCTGTGTCATTCATTCCCTTATCTGAGGAAGATACACCATAGCTCCTGTTTCCCAGGGCAAATGCCTTAATAGTCCCTAAGAGCAGAACTGAAATAACATGTACATATAGTAGAGGATAAAATGCGAATACAAACAGCTACTTCTTATCGAAATTAAAGCTATCCCTACAGTCTTTTTTTTAAATGTATGTCAAACTCTAGTATAGATAATCTAATTCAAGTTGTCCACAACATTCTGGAAACCTCACAGGAACCAGAATAGCTGACAGCTAAACAAAGAAATTAATCATAAATCTGCAGTATCCTTTGTCACTCATAGGGTAATAAAACCTAATTAAGATTTATAATTAGAAAGTTTAATTATACAGCCGATCTCCAACTTGGAAGGGACCTTTATGCCCCTTTCTCCAACCCCTCCATGATGCATATGGAATAGCTGGACCTGATTTCCATGAGTCTGCTATGCCAGAGTTGTTCATTGGCATGTTCGGTCAATTTGTCACATAGAGATAGTTTCCCCTGAAAATTCAGGAAGATGTTATAATATGACATGTTGACTAACAAGATAAGGACTTCTGTCCTCTAGTTTTCCTAGCCTGGAACATGGTGTTGAGCATGTTCATAGCATGTTCATAGCATGAGTCGTGGGCTCATTTAAAACATCTCCCTTGCCTTTCTCTTAGTAAAATCTCCATGAGTACTGCTTCCTGAATTATAGAGAGGCATGGAAGCCTATGCCCAGCTTATTGCTGCTACCCATTTTAGCTGGACTGTGGTACTTACCCAGTGAAATAGAAGCAATTATAATCAATAATTTGCTCCCAACAAAAAGCCAAACAGAAAGTAAACATTTGGCTGTCATAATCAATAAAGCATTGTACCTAAAAGTCCATGGCAGGAATGCCACCTATTGGAAGAGATGAAAAGGTATTTTACAAAGGATTAAGGAATTTTTAAGATGGAGTATATTAGTTGCATATCTTGGATCTGTATTAATAATTATGAAATTCTAAGCATAGTCTCAGGGTTTACCTTTGCCTTCACAAAGTCTATATTCTCCACCCTGATTTTTTTTAACCACAGAAATAACAAGAAAATTATGTCTCTGGAAAGTCTAGAGCATCCCTAATGTACGTACAACATACACTAAAATGAAGCAGTACATTTTAGTTGGTGTAAGTATGTTATAACAATGTGTTGAAAGGGAAGAGAAGGGAAGGGGTCATTAAAGCATAAGTAACTGGTGAAGGGGAGGAAGATGGGAAGAGTAGACAGTCAGCAGCAGTCGGTGTTTTCAGGCTGAGATGGACCTGTTTGGCTGGCATGCTAAAGGAACTAGTCATTATAGTTGATGAGCTCATCACATATTACATGTTCAAATGGGTTTGAATGTGTAGTTCTTTTCAGTTCTATACTTCCAACAAATGACTGTGGTTAATTCATAAGTAACTTTTAGAGCAGCTATTGCTGCTCTCATTTTAATGGTGAGGAAACTGAGACTCAGAAAGGCCAAGAATCAGGGGGAAGGGTGACATAACTAAGGGTCAGGGCACTAATCTGTAGACCTAAATCCACTTCCTTTAATCAGTATAGTTGATCCTTATACGGAGCTGTTATAGAGGAAGAACAAGTTGCAAACCACTGGCTACTTGGACTAGGATGGGCCCAGCGAGCTGTGCATAGCGCATACCTGGGGGAGTGACAAACCCACACAGATAGACGGGCATCCAGACTGAGAACTGAAAATGAGTAGAGGTGGAAAAGATTCGGCACCCAGGAAGGAAAAAGACAGGGAGGATGAGATACCAGGAACGTGAGAGTGGTGGCCTGTGTAGCAGGAGTAGCAGCCGGTTGGTTGGCTCAGGCATGGAAGGCACATCTTTCTTAAGCTTTTGGGAATTGGCTGATGGATGTTCAACTTTAGTTTTCACTGGAATCACCTGGCAGGCTTGTGAACCCATGCGATTGTAGGCTTTTCTCAAAAAACTCTGCTGCAACAGGAATGGGCAGTCTCCCAAATGCCCAGGTGGAAATCATCTCCTTCAATGCGATGCACCGGGGCTAGGAAAGGGAGAGCACTTCTAAGGCATTCTTGTTTCCTGCGCTGTGGAGGATGGACTGGGAGAAGGAAGTCACACCATACCACGCCACACCGCACCCCATACCAAAGTCCAAGGAAGCCACAACGGGAGCCCAGGTTAGTCCAAACTGGCAATGCCTGAATTAGACAAAATATGTGCCACCTGAGAAGATGAGAAGATGTCTCGATTACAAGGACAAAAATTGTAATACATCTGCTTAGAGCTAAGGTTAGCAAGGTATGCGGGCTGTTGCTGGAAGTGAAGAGTGAGGAATGGACCCATGAACTGTTGAAGAAACCAGAAACCAAGCAAACCCGTTTGCTGGCACGAGCCGCAGAACACACGATAAATGGTGCTAACTTCTAGGGAAGATTTATGGAAATAGAATGTGATCATTTCTCCCCTTTCAAGCCATACAGTCGAACAAAACAACATGGGTTTTTTTTAACATAACACAGTTGCGTTCCCCTACTTTCTATTGACTCCTTAGCAACTCCATCCATCTGTGTAAAAACTAATTTTCTTGCTCTCGAGGAGAAACCTCTTCCCCGGAGATGTAGGCCTCCCAACATGAGGAAAGGATAAGGGCCATTTGTCACTGCCTCAGGCCTCCACAGACCTGGTGGAAAATTAAAGGAAAGCTGTAGGACAGCATCTAGATGATAACTTCCTTATTCTCGGGGTAGAAGCGAGTCAGGGTAGTGCTGATGACAGGCGAACCTGGATGGACTTGTTCCTAGTCTTAACACCTGCCGCAGATCCTACAGGCTTGATGAGTTCACAAGAGCAGCTGCAGAGACCAGAGCCATGCGCCCGGGCTGTGGCCAGTCTCTCTGCTCTTCTTCTTTGATGGAGGCACAGTGGGTTAGTCTAGGTTCTCACTAAGGTTGGCCTGGCAAATGGGCATGACTTCCCCACGAACGAAAGGTGATCAGATTTTAAAATTTGAGCTAGTAAGTTCAGGGTACCCTTGAAAAAGCAGGACCCTCGTTGTATAGTTCATACTTGGTTTTAACCATCTTGTGAAAAATGAGTTCGAGAAACTGGCAATTAATTTCTAAGTGTACA
Organism: Cricetomys ansorgei; assembly: GCA_026225945.1. NCBI lineage: Eukaryota > Metazoa > Chordata > Mammalia > Rodentia > Nesomyidae > Cricetomys > Cricetomys ansorgei. The sequence goes on along the minus strand of JAMJFZ010004091.1, from coordinate 1,418,227 downwards.
GGATGGAAGAGGGAGCCGAGCCTATCAGAGCCCTGGGAAGGAGCTGATAACCAGACAAGCTAGATTGGAACCTCTAGCTTGTAATCTCAGCGGATCAGTTGGCCTGATCTGTGATATCTAATGCTGACAGGTTACAATTGCTTTAGTCTTTCTGGGGAAAGAACTACTTTGCTGAAAAGTGGAATTCCTGCATTGGGTTTGGTAGTGAAAGAAGCAGCTGGTATGGTGCTGGTATGGTGCTGGTGTGGCTGGTGCTGAGAAAGAGTCTGCCAGTGGTATTGACTCTTAGGGACAGTGTCTGTGGACAGTTGGTTTCTCAGCCACCCTTATACAGCTCCCTCATCTGTACAAATGGAGACAATGCTTGTGTTGGGATGCTTGCAAAAGGAAATGCCTGTTGCTTATCATGGAGTACATTCTAAACAGAACATGGGTATTATTGTATTTCCCTTGTGCTGAAAACATAAGGAAAAAAATTAAATCATGCATTTTGGGAAAGCCTTCATAATTCCCTCCAATTCAGCTTTCTAAAAGGTAGTAAGTTGGTCGTTGAGCATACAGCTGGGCTATTATATGCATGCTATGCTAAAGGATTACCTAGCCATAGAAAGGATTGCTGGTAAAGAGAACAGATACATCTGAAGAGAGCTAGCATTTCTTTCTTTCTTTTTTTAATTGTTTTTTTTTTTTGGAGACAGGATTTCTCTGTTGTAACTCTGGCTGTCCTGGAATTCACTCTGTAGACCAGGTTGAACTGGAACTCACAGAGATCCTCCTGTCTCTGCCTCCAGAGTGCTGGGATTAAAGGCATGTGCCACCACCACCCAGCTAGCTGACATTTCTACTGGAGCCACTCATGAATTTGCCTAACTCTTTGGGAATTGGCAAACTTTCTGGAGCAGAAGTAGATAAGATACAGAAGGGACAGTTGCATTTCATCAGACTTAGGGACTATCTCAGGGTGTGCAACAAAAGGTCTGAATGAAGGGGAAATCTTGAGTCCTAGCTGTGTTACTTGAGAGGTGAGCCTTACTACATTAGCTGATTCATGGGAAGAACAGGAAGTATGAGAACCCAGAGTACACAGAAGACAGGAAGCTGGAGTGGGAAGACTTAAGTCTCCAACTTAGAAATTTCGAAAGTACACATTATAAACAGAGAGTAGGCCAAGGTATTTGGGGATAATATAGAAGGGGACTGATGATTTGAAACAAGCAGATTCTTGCTGCCCTGGGGTTATGGTAAAGCTGAAGGAAGGGTAGGAGAAAGGACCTTTACTTCCTCTGAAAATGGCCACTGTCAGTCCAATTGGGTCAAATCAAATGTTCCAAGGAAATAACAGAACATAAAGGGATTTGACCTTTGAAACAAATGCCAGGAGTCAAGGACTCAGAAGTTTATAGAGCTGTGTTAGCTGAGCAGGTAAGATGAAGGACAGAAGCGAAAAAGTCAATATAAGAACACCCAAGGGACTAGCAGTGGGCAATGAAGCCTGTGACCTGGCAAGGAGAATATGCTGCGATTATTTACAACGTACTTCATGCACCTGTGTCATGCTTTGAGGCAGGTAGTAGGAAGAACAGATTATTGATGGAAGAGGAAGAACTATGAAATTGACTGGCCCCAGATGCCAATAAGGCTGATGGCTGCATTACCCTCTTCTGCCTGAGCAAACGGACCAGATTGGGCTTCGGTAAATGTGAAATGCAGGATGGCACAGTGGCTAGGACAGAACATGGAAGGTTTTGGTTTGGTTTGTTTAAATTATCCACCAAAGTAAACAGTAAAGAGGAGGAGGCATTTGTTCAAGTTACGAAGATGCTTGCAAGCGGAAGAGAAAGGCATTCATGGAACCCACATGCATCAGGGTTGCCTTGGGAATGGCACACACCTGCAGTATGTTTTAGGATGCCTCTCATGAGAGTAAAATGGAGAATTTTTATGTTAGTGATGCTGGATAGAGAAAAAAGGTAAAGAATAATTTTTGAGATCCTTTGTGAATTGTGTTGATGCGAACAACATTTTTTGGGGGGAGGAGGTGGTGAGGAGATTGCATGATAGACATTACCCGCAACTTTGTTTTGCTAACCTCACAATAACAGAACTGCAAACAACTCCACAATGATTAAGTACCAGTCTCTGCACCCCCAAGTGACCTCATTTGTGCCTTGTTCCCTGTAACAAAGCACAGTTGACAACTTGTAATGCACTGGACTCACAGTTTTCTTTCACTTTAACATGACATTAAATATGTCATTTCCTACAGATGTTAGAATTGATTTTTTTTTCTCTCAAGCCAAAATAAAAAAAAAAAAAAGGAACAAAAAAATGGATGAACTATAGTAGGTATTGACTTCCTTCTTTATGGCATGTCCAAGGTGACAGACATGATAATCCTCAATACTGTATAGCTGGTACAAGGAAATCACACAGAAATTGCATATATTGGGCCTATAGCAATGACCATACACTGTGCACAAAAGCCAATAGAGTGACATAAAAATGCCCCATTATTTCATAATTTAACTTTGGTAATTCATACTTACCCTTATACAATTTGTACAGTTAAATGAAATGCAATTATATAGATAACACAGTAGAAATATACTGCCAGTTGTCTGATACCTCTGTGAACACCAACTGATAAAGCAGTATTGGAACTTGCTTACTTGATGTGCTCATAAAACAAAAACAGAGATGTCCTTCATGCTTTCAACCTTCTTGTTGTATTACACCATGTAGCATCAGGATAGTTTCTCTGGCCAGGAATGTCAGAGATTTTCATCATCTGTCCTTTGGGCCATTATCATGATCTGCACAGAATTCCACAACAGTGAACAGAGGCTGTGTCATCACAGTGGTATTGGTTTGAGGGTTAGAGATACAGATAGATATCCTAGTCATAACAATTCCTAAAGAGAAAAAAAATTAATAAATCACCATGAACAATGAGGTACCCATCACCTTGTCAGTTAGCTTACAGCATTCAGTTGGCTGGTAACTGCAGAGTTTATGAAGCATCAAAATAGGTTGCCATGAGCTGGATTAACTCTCTGTAACGTTAACCTGATATAAAGTGCTCTGTGAAAGATTAGAAAACTGTTGATTGAATGTATCTCAGAATTCAGAAAAATGATTGTGACATAATGATGAGGCCAAATAGTCTCACCTTCATGTCTGTTGAATCTTTAGTGTCCAAAGGACTCCATTCAAATACCAAGATTCACATGGAGGACCGTTAACTGAAAGATTTAAAGAGATAGCATGCATTTTAGTTATCAGCTTATCACCTAGGATAAGGGAACCTCAACTGAAGAATTCCCTCCATCAGATTAGCCTGATGGCATGTATGTGGGGTATTTTCTTGATTAATGTTTGATAAGAGAGGACCCAGTCTAAAGGGTGATGCCACCTCTAAGTAAACTGAACAAGCAACCAAGGAGGAGCAAGCTAAATAACCAGCATCCCTCCATAATCTCTGCCTTCAGGTTCCTGCCCTGACTTTTTTCAATCATGGACCATCAATGGGGAAATATAAGCCAAATAAACCCTTTCCTCCCTCAAATTGCATACAGTTAATATTTTATCACAGCAACAGAAACTAAACTGGGACATACAGTATCAGATACAGTGTTTTAACTGAGGGGGAGAAAAGGAAAGAGAATACAAAATGATTCAGTCTGAACATACTAGAATATTCAAAGTGAGATGTGACAAGTCTCCTGGAGTTAGTCTAGTTCCTGGATCCTGGAGATATCTAGCTCAAGGAAACCTAGCAGGAAGTGACATGTCTCTACCCTATATAAAGGGTATTTGCATTAGTGGCCAAATTCAATTTGCATCAGGGAGTAAGCTAAAGAAAGATTTCCATAAAATTTGCATTAAAATGAAAGTTAAATACCATCTTTATGAGAACAAAAATCTGAGGACAAAACTTGAAATCAAAGCAAAAAGCCCATGAAATTTCGAGTTTCAGCCAAGTGACAGAAAGGGGCCATGGACTGTTCCCAAGGCCTGTATCTTGGCCACAATCTTAGCTTGGAGGTACAATGTTCAGTGGTGTCCTAGGTCCGAGAAGCTTTATTTGTTGATTTGACATCTGGGAGCTTTGCTCTGTTCTACTTTCTGGAGGATAGACATTGAAACACATTGTGTCTGGGAGGGAAAAGACAATCCTGTTGGTTCTGGATTTTCTAGCACTTGCTTATTTACTTATATTTTTAACATGTGAATGAGGGTCTACATGTACATTTTATGCCTGCCTGTGCCCATAGATGCCAGAAGAGACCATCAGATACCCTGAGATTGGAGCTATAGAAGGTTGTGGGCTACCATGTTGGTACTGGGAATCAAACCTGGATTTCCTCTGGAAAAACAGAGCTTTTAACTTGGAGCCATCTCTCCAGCACCTCTAGTCTTTTATCTGTCTCCTTTTGTTTGTTTGCCTTTGGATTTTTTGACATCTCCAAGGAGATCCACATCTCCAAAACCTTTGGGGAATTTAAAGTTATCAAGTAGTACACATTTCTCAACTCCATCATACCAACACCATCTTAGACAGAAAACATGAATAAAGTAACAAGGGTGTGGACAGTCTTATTTTTAAAGAGAACAACTGAATTTGAGTTCATTACTGAAAAGGGTGTATGCCAGTATTGGGGGTTTGGGGTGTGCGATATATTGTTTGAGGTATAAATATGATTTTATAATACAAAAACAGTATTTTGAAAGTAACAATTTCTGAAGAATCATTTAAATAAATAAATATTTAGTGAAAAGAAAATAGAGATTATAGTACTTTGATCTTAGCTACATTTTCAAAAACAAAACAAAAAGCAAACAAACAAAACAAAAAAACTAAGCAAAATACAAAGGAATCGGGTTCCTGTACTCTGCCCAGCTGGTGCAACTTTCCAGAGTCCTGGAGAAATTCCCAGTGAAGTCCCAGCTTGGAGCCCTCATCCCAGATCTGTTCCTCTAACGTCTTAGGAAGGAACAGAAAGAAATGATCTGCTTTTAATTTTCCCCCTCTTTTTGTCCTTATCCCTGAGATACTGTCCAGTTATGTGTCTTTTATCTTAAATATTGCACTATCCTTGTCTTAGTCCATTTCTTGTTATTGTAGTAAGTTACATGAGGTTCCATTCCTTAAAAGGCATTAGCTTTATTACTCCTTTGCTTTTAAAACCAAATCATGCCGCCGCATCTTTTCATCCTCCAGTAAAAGTCCCCGACTGTATCAAAACAGTGTAAACAGCATCACGGTGGAAGCAAAAGTATTAGATAGAAGTCGCATGGAAGGTAGGACAATGGGGGATGTTGATCCACGTTTGGTCTCTTGAGAACTGATACATTTCATCTTTAAAAGATTTACACCCAAAGCCTTCCAGCACTCTCCCATACTCTGGTCCTTCCTTTAACTAAAATGAGCCTCTAAGTTCCCCCTTCCTGTCTCTAAGAACACTTGCTTTTCAGTGCCATCTTACATACAGAGAGATTTAACATCTGGGCTCATCTCAGGCTCTTACCTGACTAGGACACATGTGAGTTTCAGACTGGTGGACTCTTCTTTCCAGCTCTGCTTGACTATTCTTACTTCAGACTAGTCCAGGGAAAGGGTGGTAAAGACCTAGGATGGTGTTCTCTTAACCCTCGGACCAACAAGTTCACCAGAAACCTAGCACTTCTGGCTGACAAATGGTGCAAGCTGAATACCCAGGCCATGAGCTTGTTTCCTTTAAAATACAGTAGTAAACACATTAATTTTTATTGTGACTTTCATCCTTAAAATAGCTGGTTCATGTAGTTTTTTTCCTATAGCCTCACAAGAAGAAAATTAGTAAAGTATATTTAATGTCAAATTTTAGGTAAATAAAATGAAATTTAGAGCTATTAAGGGACTTTTCCAAATTGATATATCTAAAACTTGGCAGTAGACTGGATTGAAAATCATACTTTGTCTAGACGTGTAAAGTAGGCTGCCAATGTTACCTATTGGGGAATTGCTGTTATGTACATTCATATACTTATTGCTGATTCATTTTAAAAAATGTCTGTGGTTTATGGGTGTGGGAGCAGGGAACACTAAGAAGGCATATACAACCCTCAAGGAGTCAGAAAACAGAATGACAAACCATGCCAGTTGCTCTTTTGCGATCATGATTTAGAGAAGCCCAGAATAAGGAAACATGAGACAGTACTTGGGTTTTTCTTAGGGTTTTCACATTGATAGAGAATCAAGGTACAGCAAACAAAGCACATGAAGAACTGGAGAAGAATAGGTCTACAGAAAGGATGGTATATCAAGGGCAAAGAGAAAGAAACACAGTGTCAAGGCTATTGGGCTCCCACACTCTGTTTAGAACCATATTATATCTTGAAGGCAGGCTGAGGAGGGTACTGACTTTAATTTTAAATACAAGAATGCAAAGTAGAGAAATTATGATCCCATGTGTGGAGATAGAAGGGAAGTAGAAGGGGTAGATGCTGGTCACCTGGTAATAGTCTATTTTTAACCCCTCCATGTTTCCTGGATCCCAATTGTTCTGAGCTAAATTGTGTATCCTCTCCCCCACCTCAAGTTTATATTGAAGGAGATTGAAGACCCAAGGCTCAGTACCATGAAATGTGGGTATTTGGAAATGGGGTCTTTACAGAGGTAAACCTAAGTCAAAATTATACTGAGGACCCACACAGAGTAGAGACCATGTAAGGACTCAGAAGATAGCCATAGCAATCTTTGAAGAAGCAGCCTCTGATACTTATACTTCACTGCTTAAGCCTCCAGAACCATGAGCAATTATGCTGTGCTGACTGAGCAACATCAGGCATTAAATCTCATGCTTTAAATGGTGGCTGCCAATTCAAACCACAATGACTCCAGTACAACATGAAGTCAGTGATTGAGGGATCTAGCCCTACTGAGCATTGCGTTGAATTTGCTAAAAGTAAATAAATAAATAAATAAACAAACAAATAAATTTTTAAAATTTGGTAAAAAAAAAAATGATAATTCCAGGATCATATTTTTTTTCTTCCCTTCTAAGAAAGTAAAAATAAGCTAAAAACAAAACAGAGACATTTCTCACCATTGCCACACGCTAGGGGGAAAGTTAACACTGTCTAAAAGAGCTTGCGGCATTAGGATGAAGGCACACTGCTTTAAATTCAGCATAATCTTCTGTTCACATCTCTTGTTGAGTGAAGTGGAAGATGCTTTCCCGCCTGAATTGGAATGGATAGAGCTCTACTTAAGGGCTCTTGACAGTCTTTCATGCCCACTTGAGAATCAGTCATGTGGAAGGGTCCATCCCCCCAGCCACAGCAGACACAACTTCCCCCTCACTTCCATGTAGTATCAAGACTTACAGAAGGGAACCAGCTCCAAAGAGCAACTAATGGATGAGAGAACACCACAGGGAGTGAGCTAGTGAGGCTCAAGGGACTCTGCAGCACAGAGAGCTAAAAGCTCACTACTCTCGAGGTGTGCTGTCGGAGGGACTTCTGCACAGATGTGATCACTGTAGGTAGATGGATCAGGAGTAAAATTGGATCCATCCTTCATTTTAGGAACAGAAAATATCTCTGGTGAGAGAGGAAAAAGATGAAGAAATAGCCAAAGGAATATGTGGGTTTTCCTCATCCTTACTGCTATTAGCAAACCCACAGAAAAACTTTTCTTAGGAGATTAAAATACTCAGTGATATTTAAGAGCAAATAGAAAATCTGCTGTGACAGAGAGAGTGTTGGAGGAAACAGATTTTTGTCCAGCTCTTGCCATAAATAAGCAGAGAGTTAAAGGATGTTAAAATGTTTACTGTGATGTGGCCATCTTTGTTTCTAAAATAAATAGCTGAATAATAAATATCCATTGTGTAAAGCTCAGTGTGTAAGAGCGCTTGCTGTTCTTGTAAAGGACTCAGGTTAGCTTCTCAGTACTCACATGGCAGCTCACAACTATTTGTAATTCAGATTCCAAGGAGTCCTTCCCCTTTTCTGACCTCAAGCATTGCACATGTGTGGTTCAGAAACATACACACAAAGTACCAATACATGTAACATAAAAATAAATCTTTAAAAAAGAAATATTCATGTTTGGTGGGGTAACTCAGTATGCCTTTACTTCTTTAAAAGATTAACCTTGAAATTTTCACTGTTGTAAAGAATTCAATAAGCAAAAGCCACCTCAAAAACTAGAAAATGCACCATGTATGCCTATGTTTTTTCTTTTTTTTTTAAATACTATTATTCTTTCAAAAGTTAGAAATGACTGTTTCAGGACAAACAGTAAACTTCGTTATTAAAACCTATTCATAAAATCCACGTTATATTTTATTTTATTATTAAACTATCTTTCTAAAAAAACAATAAACTAGAAAACACTGGAAGTTAAGAAGAACCATAGATAAACTTTGACTAACTACCATAAAAGCATAATGAGCATAATATTTTCCTTGTTGCTATGACAAAGTACATAACAAATGCAATTTAGAGGAAGGCTTTCCTTTGGCCCATGTTTGAAGAGTACAGTCCACCCTGACAGAAAGGCGCCACTGCAGAACTGTGGCAGGGGCTCGCATCATCCCAGAGTCAGGAGGCAGAGAGAAGATGCTGGTGCTTCACCCTCTCTCTGTTCCATTCAGACCCCCCACCTCCAGGCCATAGGATGGTCCTGTCTGTATTCATGGCAGGACTTTGAACCTTAGTTAAGCTTCTCTGGAAAACCCCAACAAGTCCATTGCTTTGTTTCCTATGTGATTTTAAACGCCAATCAAGTGTAACCATGCAAATAGCTTTCTAGTGGCCTTTATTCAAGTTTTTTGAAAAATACTTAGAGGTAGATGCATTGTAAATTATGGATTTGAACACTGAATTTTGTTACTGTTGTTACATAACAACGTTAATTTTTTTTTTCTTTTTTCTTTTCTTTCTTTCTTCTTTTTTTTTTTTTTCTTTTTTGGTTTTTCAAGACAGGGTTTCTCTGTTGTAACTCTGGCTGTCCTAGAACTCACTCTATAGCAGGCTGGCCTTGAACTCACAGAGATCCGCCTGCTTCTGCCTCCCAGTGCTGGGATTAAAGGTGTGCTCCACCACCACCCAGCTTAGATTTATATTTCCAAAGCTAAGTGCATCCGTGGTCACTTACAGTGTTACTTTATTATGTGAATATTGAGTCTGAAACCCATAATCATCCTTGTTCATTAGAGAAAGACCCCAAAAACTCGTGTCAGTAGTGCATAATAAAGAGGAATCATTGGTATGTTTAAATGAGGAAAGAGGTGATTCTGGCTTACCAAAGCCCAGCCAGAACTTATCCAGAAAGATTTATTTCTCTCTGGTGGAATAATCTGTGTATTTTCAACACTGTACCATAAGATATGGGCAAATACAGATTTTCCTCATAGTGCATGGGCTGCTAATCTCTGTAATTAAGCATATTAAGATTTCACAGCAAGAAGTCCCATGAAAATAAATCCAAGTTGAGAGTAGACATTTAGAAATCCAAAGCTTTAATTTTCAGGTAATACACTATAAAAGTTAATAGCATCCTCTATTTCAAACTCATTTCGTAGTTATTCAAACACATAACAATCTCCTGCTGATTTTTAAATGGTTTTTCTTTTTTTTCACATTGTATGCTTTTTGATGAATGTAGGTCTTTTCTAAATTTTTATTTAATCAACTTTTTTTTCAAGATTAAGCAAATAATCTGTGTGTGTGTGTTTGTGAGTGTGTCTCCCTTTGTGTGTCCCGTGTGTGTGTCCATCTGTGTGTGTATTTGTGTATGTGTGTGTCTTTTAAGTGTGTCTACGTGTGTGTGTGTGTGTGTGTGTGTGTGTGTGTCTCACTGTTAGCTACATATATCAGAGTTTGTGGAAATTGTGATCCTTCAGAGCCATCAGCCTGCTGCTGTCACACTGGCATGACGGGTGCAGAAGATATACGCCAACATCTAGAAAACCCTGAACACTTCGGAGGAGGTGGACTACTCATTTAAATTCCCTTGTCTGCCATCTCTCTTTCATAACCCTTCTGTTTCACCATGTCCGAAATATGGAACTATTAAGACAGTGATCTCATTTTTACTTAGAAGTAAAAGATTAGTGTAAGAGTTAATTTAAAGAGTTAGTAAGTGGCCTGGCTTGTGCTTATGAGCCGTCAGTCACTTCAGGCTTATGTGGTAGAGCTCCTTTGGCAGGACTGAAGAAAACCAGCAGGAAAGCTCCAGGAACCATGGAGGAGTGGGATCCCTAGACCCTTTCCCTCACTCTTGCTCTCTTTCTCCCTCCCCTGTTCTCTGCTCCTTGTTCTCTGTCCAGTCTCACCCCCGGCTGTGCGCTTTTCTTCAAGGCTAGTTGTCACAGACACCTTGTGATCCTTTCCATTTGCCTCTCTTCTGTTTTTCTTGCGGCAATCAGCTCTGAGAAAAGAGACTAGATGAGAGCTAGACAGGTGGGATACACATCCACAGGGAAGCTCCACATCTAGGGGACTCTGTGTGTGTGTGTGTGTGTGTGTGTGTGTGTGTGTATGTCTTCATACATGTAGGTCTTCCACAAAGAGCTGTCCAGTGCTTGCCTCTAAAGAGTCATGATCCCTGAAATAGTGGACAACAAGCAAACCTCTGCAGTCTCTGCATTCCAAAGCTGTGCACTCCATAAGAATCCTGGAAAACAAACCCTGGAGCCAACAGTGAGCCCTGGCTCAGTGTACACAGCAGGTGTGCAGCTGACTTACTGAGCATTCTTTCCTGGAAAGCATACGGATCCATGTGTGTGGGGATTAAAGCAAACATTAAAGCAAACGAACACGTATTTGCTAAAATGTGGTGATTTTGCAGTTTTATGAAGGAGGAAAAATGATCATGCTTTTTTTATGTAAAAAATGATAGAAAGATGGAAACAATGCTGATGTGTGTGAGTTTACATTTTCATGCTTTAGAAAAGTAAAGTTGGATTTAAGAGACGTAGCAGTGCTGGTTTAAATATGCATCTCCAAAGCAATATTGACATCCTTGCAAGTCCACAGCTGGAGGCTAACATGATTTTAGCCATTAGCAGCTCCTGTGGTGGGGCTTTGATGCTCCAGGGTCTTCCCTTGGAAGCTGTGCCACAGAAGTAGAGGTCTCCTCTATTCCTGCAGAATTCCCTAGACCATGATGGTTTGCTTTCTTTCCTCTTAAGAAGTGAGAGACGTTTCTTTGGATTCCTTCAGGGAACTTTAATCTTTATCAAATACATTCTCAAGAGTAGAGAAAAATTGAAAGCCCAGTTTTTTGATCCTTGGTTCCTAGAATTCAGATGCATAAGAGTCTTACCACACAAGACGGTGGGATGACAACAGGAAAAGCTTTTTTTTTTTTTTTCCTTAAAAATAGTTTGTGCCATTTGTTTTTTCCTCATAGTTAGCTATCATGTTTTTCAGAAATTCTTTATCCTGGTTCGTCCTGTCAGATTGATTTTAAGGATGTTGATGACGTGCCCTCCGCATAGGTCCTTGCTGAGGAAGGTTTGGCCACGGCACAGTAATTGGTGAAGGAAGCTCCAACTGCAGCGCGTCCTGACAGTCTCTAGTACTCTCTCTAGAAAATAATTAGATGTGCTCAGAGAGCTTCTAGTTTGGGTCAAGAACTGTACCACTGAGGAATAGCTCCAGTGGTACTGGAGAACTTCTGACATCCTAATCCAGACAGGGCAAAGGGTGAGAGAAGTCTGTGCAGAGCAAAGCACAGAGTCTATTTCACCCTGGTGGTTCAACACAATATAAACATAATGTCATTTTTGTTTTGTCTGCTTTACAATATTGAGAAAGAGGTGGTATGATACAAACTGCACTATACGTGGAAGCAATATACTGAAAAAAGAGAAAGCTAACAACCGATTTCCCTTGAGACAAAACCCAGGAAATAATCATATAAGAAAGAACAAGCAAGACTCATTAAGCACTCACAAAATAGGGAAGCAAATGAGCATTGTACGTTGAACACTACATTCCCATCACTGAAATGTAATTTAGAATCATGAATATTTGCAGGTAGAAAATAATGTTGAAAATACATATTTTGTTAAATGGAATTGTGTAATCTTTAGGATAAAGAAAATAGTAATGATAAAGGCAGACAATAAGGAGTCATAACAAAAAGTCATGGAAGATAATTTCAAAAATTAATAAAGTAGCCTGTTACCTAGATAGTTTGATTTAAGTTAAATGGGCAGTCACTGTAAGATAGAATCGTTTAAGGCAAAACATATAAGTGTCATCTGAAACAAACCAAATCTGAAAAACAGTGAAACAAAGTATCCTGAATAGAATGGAGTTACTAGAGCAAATTAAACACTGATGAAGAGGGGCTAACAGTTCTTGCTGTTCTTGCAGATTGGGCCTCAGTTGACACTTGTGTCAGGCAGCTCACAGCTATCTGCAGCTGTAGCTTCAGAGGACCTGACAGCCTCTTCTAGCCTACACACACACACACACACACACACACACACACACACACACACACGCACACATGCACACATATACATGTACACACACACAGAAAGAGACAGACAGACAGAGAGAGAGATAAACACACACACGTGCATACACCACAGGATTTAAAATAAAAAGGTAAAGTGAGATGAAATTTCAAACTCTTCAGTAACCATAAATCACAATTTCTTAGGTTCCATATTTAAAAGTATTGGGATAGAATACTGAAAGTTAATAGAGTCTTAAAATTATTTTTAAAGAAGAGATTAATGTTTTGTAACAAACACCCTTTCAGACAGTAAAACTATTAAGAGCTCTTGTACATGTTTAAATACTTCATAATTCATAAAGGTGAAATGCAGTGTTCTAATATAACAACTGTATTAGAGAAAAACAAAGCAAACTGTGTGGGACTGTGAAACAACATGTTCATAGAAGCAGGAACAGTGGGGAAGTGATGACATTAATATGAAAGGTTATTTCACAAATTCATACTCACTCCTGATTACAATGTTAGTAATTCATATCTAGTCAATGTGAAAAAAAGAACTTCAATATCAGCTCAATAGCTAGTGCATACTAGTTATTGAAATATCATTACAATTGTTAGAACGCTACAACCATTATTAATAATATTCTTAAATTTCAGCCAACGCAATAAGAAAAGGAAAACAGATATATAAGGCAGTAATTATTAGAAAGGTGAAGTATAATTTTTAGTTTTGATTTTATTTTTAATTTAAATTTTATGTTCAGCAAAAATAATTTTTTATACATGGTCTCCTTATGTAGACTAGACTGAACTCAAACCCACAGAGATCGGCTCACCTCTGTCTCCTCAGTGCTGGCCTTATGGGATAGTCCAACAAGCATAGCCAAAATTAATTTTCTACTGACAAAAACCATTATAATAAAAAACTTTTCAAACTATAGATTTTCACCCAGAGAAGTGGATTCTCAATATAATTTAAAATAAAATGAATTCTGTAAAATGTTTGCTTTAATTTGCATTAATTTTCCATCTATTCCAAATAGGCTAATTAACAGAACAAATTAGAGAATAGATTGAATTTATGAGGGATTCATGTCTTCATGTGTACTTCAAATTATAAGGTATTACATTTGATCCAGAGTTTGCCTCCTAATGGCTCCTTCTGTGTGTGCTCAGCTAGGGTAGAAAGCATTAAAAATCACTTAGAACTTTGCCATCTAAATTAAAGGATGAATGTAATAGGAAAGAGTTGTGAGCAATAGAAATGTCACCTTAAACATCAAAAAGAAACGTATCCTAGAAGTGCATAGTGCAAAGCTCTCAAGTTTCCACAAAATAATTACTCTTAATAATGATAAAAACGTGAAGTCGCACTTATCTTAGCAGAACAAAAATCACGATGATGAAAATTCTTCAAGAAGTAAAAAATATAGAGTAGCTCAAACTAAAAAAATTAAATCTAATGTTCAATAACAAAACAAAAAAGATACTGAAACTAGTATAGAAAGTTGTCTATGTAATAGAGTCCACACGTATTTATTTGAAAATGTTGTATTTAAAATGAAAGGTGAAAAAAATCATTCCATGTTGTAAATTAATAATCCTGGGGTGTCCCATGAGGTAGCTCTACCACCCACCAGCCAGCAGCGGTGGTAGGCTCCCAGGCAGGAAGCTGTGCAGGGTGCATGGGTCTCCCACAGACCCGTAGGTCTTAGATTGAAGATTGGTGAGATTGGAGATCCTTGAGCTGACAAGAATGTACAGAATTCTCTTGAGGGTGTTGTCAGTGGAACATCTCCATTTATTGAAGCAAGGGTAATTACATTTATAGGAAAAAGGCAGGGGAGGGTCCTTGGTTTCCAGGGATGGGGGTCATTGGTTAAGACAGAGATGCTGCAGTAGCCCCCATTTGCATGGGGGAGATCATGTCTAAGGGTCTAAGTCCTGGAAAAGACTCTCTTGCATAAGGTGTAGTCTCACAGAGAAAAGAGAAAGATACCTTATCAGAAAATGGGCTCAGCACTAAGCTTCCAGCTACCGTATTCAGATAAGTGCCAACCAACCCACATTCCTTTGGCAATGACCTTCTGTGAAGCAGGCAGTATTTAGAATTACTTGGGTTTTGCCAGGGCTAAGAAAGTGGGGAGCAACCAAACTCCTGCCACTCTCAGGGTGAGGATTCCAGGGTTCAAAACACACTTTGACTTACTCTTAGCTCTAGGACAGCCCCACAATTCCATATACCTGAAATCTGTTTAATTATGAATGGATTTCAAATTTGAATCTTCCCTTCAATTTTCCAATACTATTCAACAGATATATCAAAGTTGCATTCATGAAAAGGATTAGGAAATGAGTAATAGGTATTTGTGGTATAACAGATTGAGAACTCTGTGCTACAGGAAGCCACTAAATTGCCACATAATACTAAGTAAAAATTAAAAAGAGATTTTCAAAAGAATCTGTAAAAGTTGTGAAGCAGAATTGCTCAGTTTGCATGTGTGTGCATGCTGTGATGATTCTGGTAACCATTTTGTCAATATTTGGACAAATATCTGGAACAGAATAATTTAAAGGAGATGAAGAATTTACAGATCACAGAAGACTGAGTCCATTGTCTGCACTCCTGTGCCTGTGCAGAGGAACTGCGGGAGACAGGAACAGGTGACAGAGGCAGCTAGCTCCCTTCATGGCTGCTTGAAAGCACTGAGAGAATGCCGATGTCCAAATTAATGGCTTCCTCCTGGTTGCTCCATTCTTTCCACTGGGCTCCTAGCCTATGAGATGGTGTCACCCACATCCAAACTGGGCCTTTATCCTTAGTTACTCCATTCTGCTAACATCCTCACAAACACACCTAGGAGTATTCTTTACTAAAATCCTAGGTTTTTCTCAATCTAGTCTAGTTGACAATCAAGATTAACCATCACAAATACTTCTATTCATGATCTTACACCTAAGAGTCATATGTCAGTATTGGTTTTTTTAAGTACAGTGTATCATGCTAATGTAAGATGTGAATAGTAGAGGAACTGGACACAATGTATAAAGCAAGAGGGCATCAGATCCCTGGGAACTTAAATTACAGGTGATTGTGAACCACCATGAAGTTCCTAGTCATTGAACTTGTGTCTTCTGGAAGACCATATAGTGCTCTTAATTACTGAGTCACCTCTCTGGTCCTAATTTAACTGATTTCTATACATTTGCTACATTCCATAGTGAAACTGAAGTGAGATTTTTTGTTTGTTTATTTTAGTATAAAATTATTTATTGTAGACATAATTCTAAAATTCCCTCCTAACAATGAGTAGAAAAAATGGACTGTTTAAGCAAATATACAGTAAACAAAGGCTCTGCAGCCTTTTTAGCTTAATGTGTGATGAGGAATCAATGCTCTAGTGTACTGTTCAGTAATATTACCCTATATTCAAAGTATAGTTACTCTTAAAACTAGGTATTCTAGTTTGAAATAAGGGGTTTTATGGCTAGTTTTTTCAATAACAACAATTTCAAATGTGTTCGCTGAATGGCTATGGCTGTGGAGGAATAGCAATGCTTTGCATGAAGCACAGTGTTTTAATTGGCTCTTAAAGAATGACCATCTGTTATTGGTCTTTCATCAAGTTGGATGCCACAGACTATTGTTGAAAGAACAAACTTTGACAACCAGTCAATGCTTTAAAAATAACAGCAGCAAGAAATGCTTGCGCATAATACTCTCCTTTGCAGAGTGGACAGATCATTCCTTATTCTCTGATAAACTATTTAATCATAGTGGAATCGTTTGTCCTAAGGTCTCACCCTGGGGGACTGAAGAGATGGGGTGGATGTCCTTAAGGAGGTTTCATCTCCCCGTTCTTGCCAATCTCCTTCAGCTTTTCTGTCTTCTGTCCTTTATGCTTTACCTAACTGTTATTAAATGAACCTCATTTGTTCCAGTTTCAGACCTATGGAATTCCAGTCTGTTTCTGTTTTCATACCAACTTTTGCTCAAAATTTGTTTATTATTTCTATTTTCAGTCATTCCTGCAGGGCTTCTCTACTACTTATTCTTACTGGAGACTTTTTTATCCCCCTCAATTATTCTGATTAGAATTCTTCTCTGGTCTTTCAACACTCTTACTGAAACTAAAGTCAGAAAAGAAATAGACTGATAGAAAGAGCAGATTAATGAAGAATGGACAGTGTCTCTAACCTTAGACTATCACAATCTTAATGTTCAATCCAAAACCCACTTATGTGGAATTTTATCCCAAAAAAATTAGTGTTTAGACGTCACACCATGAGAATTGATCATGCCCTGAAGACTCTGTTCTCATGAACAGACTGATGTTACTGAGAAAGAGTTCATCCCAAACCCATACATGGATGTACCCCTTCTGCTCTCACAAAGAGACCCTACAGTCAGAAGATCACATCAGATGCAACATCTTGACGTTGGACATCCCATCCTTCATAGCCATGAAAGACACATGTCTGCATTTTATAAATCACCCAATCTCAAGGATTATCTTATGAAAAAGAAAAACAGAATAAGAAGATGTCATACAAATTCTAAATTTGGACTATAAAATTTATGCCTTTGGACATCACATATTTGTATTTATATTGGCTACTATAAGGATATACATGCATATTTTTAGAATGTGCAATTAATGTGTGGAGAAAATGAGGCATAATGAGTGTAATCTACAAAATAATAAACACATCATAATTAAAATATGAGGGTTTGAAAAATAATGATCATATTTCTACTAATGAATGTTTCAAATTATTTGTACTGAGGAAAACAATGAATTGTTTAACCTATCAAATCCATTGTTTAAAAAAATCTTCATTTGATGACTTAATTTCATACCAAGCTACATAATACCATCCAAAGAAAGGTAGTTAAATTACTGAATAATTCCCTCCTATGTATAAGTTGGATACATATTTAGTTGAGAGATGTGATTAATTCTTCTAAGAACAGAACCAGAATAAGCACTGAAGTTATTTGCTTTTACTTATGCTTAAAGTTCTCATGTTATAGTAAAAACAATAATGTATTAAAACAAATTATGTATATGCTAAAAGTTCTTAAGTAGAAAAATGGAGTGTCAGTATGAAAAAAATAGCACATAATAAAATCAATAGTAAAGGAATAAGCATTAGGATGTTAAAGGAATAAACTCTCCTGGGCACCTGGAATTTCACAAAACATTATTTACTTTCTTTTTTCAGAGAAATAGATTAAAGAGAAGTATCAGTATATAGAATTTTATGTCTGCAGATAAATATATATAGATAGATGTCTGGATAGACAGACAGACAGACAGATCGGTAACAGAGAGAGGAAGGAGAGAGAGGAGAGGGAGGAGAGGGAGGAGAGGGAGGAGAGGGAGGAGAGGGAGGAGAGGGAGGAGAGGAAGGAGAGAGAGGAATTTGCCCCAATGACTCTATAGGTTGAGAATTCTTACAACCTGCCATCAGGGAGCTGAACTGGCAAAGCAGGGAAGTCCTTGGTGGTACTTTCAGTTCAAGTCTTGAGGCCTGAGAACATGGGAGCTGATATCCACCCCTGAAGGTTGGAGGTAGATGTCCCATCTCAGAAGGCAGATGATTTCTTTCACCCTCTTGTCTGTCTTTCTGCTCTTCTAGTGCTCAGTGGGCTGGATGGTATCACCCACATTGTTGAGGCTCATCTTTACTTACTCAACTGGTTTGAATAATAATTCTCCTCCAGGAATATCTTCATAGAAATTTCCAGAAATACTATGTCATGTATGCTTAGTGTATCTCTTAGTATTCTCCTTCCCTCCACTCCTGCTTCTTTTTTCAGTTTTCATCTCTCCCTCCATATCTGTGTCTTTTCCTTTTCCCTCCTCCCTCTCATTTCCCTATCCCCATACTCCCCATGCTTTCCCTCCCTAGCTTACCCTTCCCCACATTTTCATAGCAGACAATGATACTCTCGATAATTAAACACATTAATTATTAGTTGTTCTCATTTTTCATATTCACCAAAATCTCATGGTATCAACTTTTTCGTGAATGGAGTTTTATTTTCTCAGTTCTCTTAGTTAGATCTCTCATATATTTTCCTTATTTTGCTGAGCTAGAGACAACTCTCTTACACATGGTTTTTAATCCCCTATCATTGTCCAGTTGTAGCAAGCAAATGGTAGACTGTTTGCTAGAGATTTATTGTTTCAAACTAAATTACTTAGAGTTAAGTAAAGCATTTCAAAAATGAACTCTCAATAATCTTGGCTGTGTTTACCATATCCTAAGGCTTTCTAAAAAGAAGCCACAGTTTAATAGTTTTGAAATAACTACAGCGGTAACTGTGAAGCCCCATTGTTCTCTACAAAGTACAACTGTCAGTTACAAATTCAATTATCAGTGGCCATGGTCAGATCTAGAGAACTTCACAAATGTACCAACTTACAACTCAATTAGAAATAAGCATTTTCTGGCTAGATTTTGTTTTCTAGTCCATATATTTTAACATGACTATTTTCTAAAATATTCTCTATGAGTTCAAGTATGTGCAAGGAGTAATTAATAACCTACGAACATAACTTTTGAGCCTGAAAACTATATTACACCACCCCAATAGTACGACTCCTTGCACATATTCACACAGAAATACATACACAAATGTACATAATATAAATTAGAATATATATTTAAGAAACCATCAGTAGAGAAAACTCTCTCACCTATGACCACTTTGAAGCGAGAATACCCAGCTTGCATCAGTAAGGCCAAGAGGAACTTCAAAGAGACACATTCCCTTCTCACTGCCCTCCCTTCATAACCGTGTCCAACCGAATGCTTTAGCATTACCTCCTCTGGAAATTCCCTACAATTATCCTCTTTACTCATCATGCACCAATATCTGTCTTAACCTTTTTACTCTCTCATCTCTTTCCACTCTTGCTGTGCTAGGACATTATCTCAGAAGTTATTCATGCCTAGCCAGAAACTTAACAGAATAATATGTTTTGCCTACCACTGTTGTAGCTATTGTAAATGAACAGAAACCACAAAACTTAGCAACGACTGCACATTGTTTCAGTGGGAGGACATGAACAACTAACTAAAAATTTTATATTTTCATAATATTTTCAGATTTGAGATTATGAAATAATTACAGCATCACCCTTTCTCTTTTCTCCAGAAGAGATTAAATGCTATAAAAAGAAATGAGACAAGGAGAGAGGACAAGTCCACTGGATTTTGAGAGCTAAAACTTCAAATAGTGGTCAGGTCCAGATTAGCCCAGAAGATGAACACTGAAAAGGATCACCAAGGATACCAATCAGGCCCATGTAAAGACCTGAATTTCTAGGCCGGAGAAACTGCAGAAAGTGCAGAGAAAGTGCAAAGTCCCTGAGACAGGAAACTGGCCTGCTTGGTCTGAGATTGAGGACAGCAGCATGGAGGGAGGAGACGACCTGTGGTCAGATATCCAGCAGTGGAGGGGAGGGACAGGAAAAATGCCCATATTCTTCTAAATGACTAACAATCAAAGTGACTTTTACCCTAAATGATACAGGGAGCATTTGTGGGTTTTGAGTAGAGAATTAATGCAATCTGAATTGTAATTTTTAAAGGCAGGTTCTACATTAGAACAGACCTTAGGGAAGCAGGTGGACATCCCAATTGGGGAGCTCCTACAAACCTCCTGGTGATGTCGTTAGTGGGAAGGGTGGATTCTAAGTGGAACACAGTAACACATAGGTGCCAGGGGGCAAAGGAAGGGGGCTTAAAGGTTACAAAGTGACTTGACTAAAGTACCTGGAAGTACAGGGCTGTAGATGATGTAATAGAAGTATTCGAAACAGCAATTTTGAGGTTGCTATCAGAAATGACATATTGGGTATATTGGGTTTGACATGATTACCCACTTTCTCAGGGAAGGTGATAAATGGGTACTGAGCATAGATAGATGATAGATAGATAGATAGATAGATAGATAGATAGATAGATAGATGATCGATAGATGATAGATGCATGCATAGATGGATATACACACGTGTGTGTGTGCGCGCGTGCACACACACACACATACATAGAAATCTACAGAGCTGATAGAAAGACAGACACATACATGTAAATATGCATGCATAGTACTCTGGGATTCAGGGAGATATGTGGCTGGAATGTGAGATGGGGAGAAGAATCCCCAACATGATATATTTGGTGCTACAAGACTGAGAGATTTAAAATTCAGGTCTTGCATGCAGAAAGGAAAAAGAAGATCCCAGAACTAATATTTATTTGCACTCTAATGTTAAGCAGCTTGTGAGATGAGGGAGAAATAGAACAGCAGATGAAGGGCAAGGGACAAAGCACTGACGTTCTGGATGCTCAAAATGAAGTCAGCTCAAGAAACATTGGAAGAGTAAATTGGTCACATGTTGCTGAAGTGTCAGCCAGATGAGGACATCAACCACCTCCTTCACCAATAGGGCTGCCACGGGGAACATGGTCAGAAGTCTTTAGGTATTCCTGTTTGAGATAATTTCAAATAAGGATAAAGGCATAGGATATAGAACCTTGTCCTTTTAATGAATTTAGCTGCAAAGAAGAACAGAAGTGAAATGGTAGAGTCACTTGTTTCTTTGTTTTATTATATATTTTATGTATATATATAATATATATAGAATAATACATATTTTTATAGTAGTGGGAATGAATCAGAAGAGCAGGAAATGATGAACAGAGCAGCAGTGAAATTGCTGAGAATGATCACTGAGCAGGTAAGATGTGGTGCACAAGAGCAAGAGCCATCAACAAAAGTGAGGGCTGTTGATCCTGTGATCAGAGAGTGAGGCGGAGTACTGGTGGATGGACAGGGCTGAAAGCCTCATGAGCCTTTCATAAAAGTTAGCTCTTAAATATGACTTGCTTTTGAACCAAGCCAACTTCTAATCTTACTGAACTAGCAGTTTCAGTGAAGAATTCTGCATGAGTATCTAGAAGTCTTTTGTTTTTTCTGAAAGTAGTAATAGAGCTTTGGAGCCTCTTAAATATTGCTATAGGGACCAAACTCCAGAAGAGCATTCCTCTGACTGAATATAGCCTCTATTAGAAAGTCAATCTTGGATTGGGAAGATGGCTCAGTTGGCAGAGTGCTTGCTGGGCAAGCATGAGAACCTGAGTGTGGATCCCCAGGATTCATATAAGAAAGCTGGATGCAGAACACTTGTTTGCAATCCCAGCACTGAGGTGATGGAGACAGAGTAAATCCCTGGGGCTTGTTATCCAGCTAGCTGAATCAGCAAGCAGCAGGCTAAATAAGAGCCACTGTTCCCCCAAAAATACAGAGAACAGTTGAAGAAAATACCAGAGGTCAATGTCTGGCCTCCATATACCTGTGCATACAAGCTCATAAAACATATACACACAGACAAACATACATACACACAAAAGGAAATAAAAAAATTGAAATGAACCCTTCACTGTTTGCCTTCATGCATGATGGACTTCTTATGAGCAACTCCAGCCTTCTTATGAGCTTTTCTTACAATGTGAACTTACATCCATGGCACTGCTCAAAGACAAAATTTAGCCAGAATTAAACTTGCTTTGAAATCACTGTTGGAATCACATTTATTTCAGTCAAACTTTTAACTCAGAGGTTTCAAAACTCCTCAGGTTTCGAATCGATCAAAGTGCTTGAAGACACAGTGATCCAGCAGATGATACCATGGGAAATGCTGTGTTATCTCCATGGGAACCACAATACAAACTCTGACCCAACAAAAGGAAAGTGTTCACACAAGTCAAAACAAAGCCTCAGATCTGTAGTTTACAGAGTGTTTCTGTAGAGTTTCCTCTAGTATTTCTTGTGGACACGGCCATCAGCTTCCCAGTGAACTTGGTGGGAAAAGCCATTCGTATTTCATCTTGTTGAGTTAATGGAATTACAGTTGTGGACAAGGCTTTACTCAGGCTGAGCTGAAACTCCTGGGCAGCAATCAATATTTTCACACTAACAGTTTCACTTCACACTCTTCTTGTCTATGTAGACAAAGGTACCCAATTAAACTTGTGAAGTCAGATTATTTTTTAATGTGTTTCCGCTGATGTAATCTATACAGGTTTAAATTCATACTGTATCACAACTAAGTTAAAAGTAAATATTATTCAGATTTAAAATAAAACCATGAACTACCTAATGTTTAGCTTTAGGATTGCTTTGCACTGTTAACTTAGCAGCCTCTCCTTAAATATTAAATGTAGATCCTGCTAAAAAAATATGACAGCAATTAGTAGATAATTTATAGAAAAGATATATATATTTGTGTGTGTGTGTGTGTGTGTGTGTGTGTATACACGCAAGCACAGACATCCCCAGACATATGTGAAGGTGCACAAAGCGGCCAGAAGAGAGTATAAGATCCCTTGGACCTGTGGTACAGGCAGTTGTGAGTGCCAGGAAGCAAACTTAGGTCTTCTGTAAGAGTGGGCCAAGCACTCTCTTCAGTGTGCTATGTGAAAAATGTCTACATTTTCAGTTCAAAATGTCAAGGTTCCAATGGCTCTTTTTCTTCTGCACAAAATAAGATAAAACAATGACAACAACGAAAGCAAAGTAAGAATCCTAAAACTCATATAGAAATAAAAACAAAAATAGTGAACAGACAAGCAAACTTGAAGAGAATGATCAAAACTGAATATATCACATTCTCTGCTTTCAAACTATGTAGGACTCAAAATAATATGATAAGACCATACAAAAAAAAACCCAGATAATACAGACTGTGGGACTGGAGGGAAAGGCTGAAATATCCCTATACATAAATGAAAACTTTTTCTAGCCCCAGTGCGTCAGTAATTGAGAGCGCTTGCCATTCTTCAAAAGGACCCGAGTTCGGTTCCCACCACTAACGCTGGGCAGCTCACAACAGATCTAGCTTCAGATCTGATTCTCTTTTCTATCCTCCAAGAGTTCCTTCACACATGTTTGCATAAACTAAAATGAAAATTAAAGAAAGTTTAGATGGAGACACAATTAGGAGTTCCTACTTTTAAAAGAACAAAAGAAAATGAGAAGCAAAAAGAAAAATTCTATTCTATATAAGAAGTTAATGAATTAGTAAAAATTAATTTCCAAAAGAGCTTATGTGTATATATATATATATATGTATATATATACACACACACACACACACACACACACATATATGGGTATAGCCACATATATGTATATATAGGTATATACATACATATATTTCAGTAATTTTTCTTTTTAGTCAGCTCTTTAGCCATCTATCTCCCTTATTTTTTACTACCGATTTATATGATAGCAATTACTTGCTATATATACACAAAATTTAGTATTTGCGTTATAAGTCTTTACTATTTTTAATGGAAAGATTAGGTCTTTAAGTACTTATGTTTCCCAGGAGACCCTTTGTGTAAGAAAATTTGTTGGAAGTAGTGCATATTGTACTTTTCTCTTGGAAATTTAAACAACAGATTAGCATGATAAAGCCTGTGGGATATCCATAATGGAAAAAAAAAAAAACACTCAAGGGAGAAAACCTAATTAATGTTTTATTCATTTTTATTAAAACAATCACAAGCTGAAGAGAAAAGTTTAAATATTGAAGGATAAATGTTTTTCTTCCTGGGTTCTTTGAACATTTTTCCCAACCCCTTTCCACCTTCCATTCTCCACTATTAACCACATGCCCTTCTCTTCACAAGACAGCTGTAAAAATCAGCCAATGAGCAGCCTTCTTCTGCCTCCTGTTGATCCTCTTATTTTGATCAGCTGTCACCAGTTGTCCAACAGTGTCCTTGAGAGCAAAGGGGCTCAGATTAGTGTGCATTTGCTAGAACTTTGATTCCTCAGGAAGATTATTCAGCTATCCTGGAAACTCACTACTTGGGCATTTAAGGTTAGTATTATAGTCTCAGGAGTAGACATCTTGACTGTCTCCCCAATCCCATCAGAGGAGATCCAATGTCTATTTCTCCTGATACTCATTTTTATCCTTTGACCATTTAATGGGGTGCTGATGTTGTTACCCGCATACATTAGTGCGATCCTTTTTCTTGATGTGCCTAGGGTTTCTGCATGAGGCTGACATTTGACTCAGTAGGCTGATGCAAGGAGGTCAGTCCTCATAACGCGGATGGGCCTCAGCTAACTATAACAGAATCACTGTCCCTTTCCTGAATGGGAATGCAGGGTCTCTGCTTGCTGGCCTTTGGATATGGCTGTTGGCAGCCTTCAGACACACTGACTGCAGACTCTCCTTGGTGCCAGCTTGCCAGCTTTCCAGGCAGGATCAACACTTGGATGCCTCCATCACAGAGCCTGTTCTTGAGGACAAATTATCTTCTCTGTCCCTGTCCCTGTCCCTGTCTCTGTCTCTGTCTCTGTGCCCTCCCCCTCCGCTCTTCTGTCTCTCCATGTGTGTGTACGTATGAACACACATACATACTCATGCATTAAAGATGTATTTATGTATTAACTCATATCTAGGAACAGTGAGATGGCGCCACAGACAGTTAGTTGCATTTGCTGGCAAACCTGAAGACTTAAGTTCAATACCCAGGGCCCATATAATGAAAGAAAAAGAAACTGGCTCCAAAAGTTGACCTTTGACCTCCATACATACATGTATACACATTACATAAAATATTTAAAAATTAATAATTATAATAATTATTAAATTAATAATGATTATAAAAATTAATAATAAAATAAATTATTGCTTGTGTTTCTCTGAAGAATGCCAACACAGGCGTTGACTGCCAGACTTGATCACTCTGAAAAGACATTTCCATTTGTATTAATTAAATATTCTATGTAATTAGTTCAGTGCTTTGAATCACAAATGCCCTTTCCTGATGAAATCTCCCATTTGTCCTATAGTTTTATTTTACTTTTACCACTGTGGATAAATGGTTCCCTGTGTCCTTCACACAACATACGACACTTTCAGCTTCCTGTGTTGAAACTGGTTTGGCTGAGTTTTATCCTTTCTTCATGGTGCCGAACTCTCACGAGAGCCGTCCTGCTTTTTGACATGGAGCATTTGCCTAATCTTCTTCTGTATCCCTCACACAGACTAGAATCACACTTTTCTCCAAAGAGTCCTGGCTCCTCTTGATGAAGTGACATCGCCAGAAGCCAGCTCTGAGGGCCAGGTGTGTGCACTGCTATGGCTTGCTGCCTCAGGGTCCTCTCAGCAGGAAGCTGTGGGAATGGGTACAATGTGTTTGCAGGTAAATGGGTAGCTACCACCAGACATTTGCATCCATATTTAACTCTCCTGGCCCCCAGGGGAAGATTGTGAATCCCAAATGATAATTGTAAATTCTATCCCATGCCATGGGGAACTCTTCCAGAACCTTCTTCACCTGGAAGAATCTATCTTCCAGTGTTTCCAATCCACTCCATGACACATGCAACACGCAGTCTGTAACCATTTCCTAACATCCTCCAACACTCATTCAGCCTCTGACTTCCGACCCTAGGCAGCTCCCTCTGACACTCTCTTTGGTGCCACCAATCTTAAACTCAGTTCAAGCCTCTCTCCTGTGGCAAAGCTGCTTCTCTCTAGGGCTCTGGAGAGCTGTGTTCCTGCCTGCCCTTGCCGTGCCCCTAGCTCTGATGCTTCAAACTGGGCTGAATCTTTCTATAGCTATGTTTATGCTGCAGAGGCTCCCTGCTTATTTTTTTTTTTCTAATTTCAACAATAAAATTTAGAGCTTGATATTTTAGAATTTCTTCCTTTAGTTGCTTAAACATTTTATGTATTTAATAGACTTTATCACATGATCCAACCTCAGAGGAGCCTAAACATTTGTTCCTATTTTTGTTCATCCACATTGTGAAATTCCCTTCTCAGCTCAGTGAACCCACAGGCATCTATGTGCACAAGCACGTGCATGTGTGTTTTCCTAATCCCAACCTATAAAATTTTTGGTTTTCTAAATTGAGAGAATCTCTCCAAAAAATAAATTTCCAATTTCTTCTGCTAAGTGTTGGGGGCACTGCCAATTTGACTAAGAAGCCTAGCAGTTTAGGGTTCCCACATTTCCCCTTTTCTCACATCTAAATAATCAAATTCTTCCAAGTCAACTTCCCCAAACCCTCGGGGCCACTATTGTGAATCTACCTCTGCTGTCACCCTGCTGTGTATCTTCCATATTGCTGGAAGTGCAAATTAAATACACACCTTTCCTTGACCCATCACCCTGCCCCAAATTCTCTAAGTCCTCGGAGGTAGAATCCGAATACAACTTGATCTTTTGATGCTTGTTTCACTAGCATTTTATGCCATCTCCTCTGGCCTCTGGCTCCTGCGTTACCATCTAGCAATCACTGACTTGAGTCTTCCCAATGCACTACCGCGTTCTTGCACAAGAACAGAGAGTGCCCTGCCCTCTCAAACTCAAGAACAAAGTTGAGGCTGAAAAATGTGTATTAGCATGCAGCTTGTCTGAAGCTGGTTTCCCTTTGTATCATACATGCTTATTTGATCTCCTATGTTCCAACAAAGCGCAGGCTTCCTAAAGACAGTCTTTATCATTGGTGCATTTGTAATTCCTATGCAGATGGCAGGAAGCAGAAGTCAGTGAAGGCTGAGTTCATCATGGGAATGCCACAAGCCACTACTGCTGGCATCTTTCAGAGCAGGCATTAGACAAACAACACGTCACAGATGGTTGGATATCATTGTCCAATCAATGTAGAATGTATCCCTGTCTCCCATAAGCTCTTGTGTTTGAAGGTTTGGTCTCTAACTGGTAGTGCTCGTTGGAGAGGCCTTAGAACCATACTGGAGGAAGTGAGTCCCTGGGCCTTGAGCTTTTAGGGCCCAGCACCACTTCCACACTTTCTATTCCTGGATGTTCTGTAGATGCTTTGTGACAATTCACCTCGTGCTACAGCTCTCATGCTTATCCCTCCAATATGGACTGTATCCCTTTGAACTGGAAACTAATACATCTTTCCTCTCTTAAGGTGATTCTTGGCAGGTATTTAGTCACAAAAAAGTAAACAACTCAATCACACATATATGTCCTGTGTGTACATATCTGTATATGCACCGTAGTAGCCATAGATAGTAACACTATATATATTCTATAAACTGTTGCAAAGGGAAAATTACCAAATCAGTTATAAAGAAGTATTTGAGTTACAGTTATCTGTATTTTCTCATCAGAACAGTTCTACATAAACACTTTTTGTCAAGTTATAAACACTCACCTTAGAAAGCAATAAAAGAATAATATAATATCTGGAAGTCTAACCTCAGTGAAATGTCTAATGACACATAATAGTATACACTGAACCGGGATCACCATGAGATAAGCAGATCAAAGTCTCATCACACACACACATTCACACCCACACATGTATGCAGAGCACCTCCCGCAAAACTTCATTGCTTATTTTAAATCTTACTGAATAGCAGTGTTGATGAAAGAAACAACTCTAGCTATGGGTTGAGTTGAATGCCGTTCAAATGTTTCCTTTGTTTGTCACCTATGAGTCAATAAAAGTTTTTAATTCTTCTGCTTAATCATAATATGTATTATACATTTGAACTCTTATTGCCTAGGCTCCACATAGCCAGACCACATGACCACTATAGAAGCTTTGTATCTTGTTCTACTGACTATTCATCCATTTGGATTTATTCCCCAGTTATTACAAAAAAGTCAAATTCTCAAACATTTTCATTTATTAACTATTTATCACTTTCTTAGGTCACCCGATACAGATTTAACAATTAGCTTTCTCTTAACAATAATTGTTGTGTAAGCATTATTTGGTCCACTGTGTTTGCAGTTTGTAGGAGAATTACTTCTGATTCCTGTTTTATTGTTTACTATTTAACAATTCATTGTTAAATCTTATCTCAACTTGAAGCACAAGAGATTTAGTACAGACATTCTTAATCTGGTTGTAATATACTTTAATATCAATACACTTTAATATCTATGGACCAATAAGATGGCTAAATGGTTAAAACTTGATATCCCCAAACCTGATGACTAATGTTCGGTAGAAGGAAAGAATAAACTAGTGAAAATTGTCCTCTGACTTCCAAAAGTATGTCCATATACATGCATGCTTTAAAACACACACACACACACACACACACACACACAAAATAAATTTAATGAAACTTAATATATAAAGAAATAGATGAACCATTCACCATCCAATTTATAAACTAGAAGAAAATAAAAAAGTAAGACTAACACTCTTCTTGCAAGCCAACCAAGATAGATACATAGAACTCTGAACTTATGGCTATATCAGTGAAATGGTTTTGTATGTTTTGAGTTTAGCAGATGATCATGACCACACATACAAATTATAGATCGTTAGCCAATTAATAGATGCACAAAGGAACAGCCTACAAGAAATGATAGTGTTTCGAGTGGACAAAATACAAGGATTAATAAATGCTGCTTAATGTTGAAGGTTTTCACTGCTTTCCTGGAAGTTAACAGAACAAAACCCAAGTCAACACTATTCTCTTTGTGAGTATAACTGCACTTCACCCACAGACTCGAGAATCAATGCTCTCTTCCCAACAGCTGATAGCACTTTCTTCAATACCGAGAAGAGGCGCAATTGGGCAGGGTGGATGCCGTTTTATTCATCTGCCACTTCCCAGCCAATCAATTTTGAACATACTGCATAAAAACTTCTATACCAAAGGTGTTCTAAGTACAAAATGAGGACAAAAATAATACTTATTTTATAGTGTCATAGAAATGAGTAAATATAAACAAGTAATGGAGAAAAGCCCCCACCACTAGCTCACTACAGAATTACATAAAGAATATATATATACATATATATGTATATGTATATACATATATATTCCCTATTTTCTTTCTAAGCCTCGGGAGGGTTTCCTACAAATGAAGCTACTTATTGTGTCTTCCCATTGCCTACATTTTGGCTTAGCTTTGATTCTTCACATCCTGTGTGGTATTTGAGCCTGTCCAGTAGATCACCTCTCTTCTAGTATGAGCACTTTCACTGCAGAGGAGCTGGTGTCCTTTCAGAGCCAACAGGTCTCAGCCAACAGAGAAGACTCTAGATCATGTTGACTGTCCCATTATCTCTTTGTTTGCTTACATCATTGCGGAACAAAACAAACACTGAAGCTCTGTGTTGAAAATTTGTGGAGAAGGGTGTTGACTTGTTTAAGCACATAGACTCCTAGGTAGCCCCCCTAATCTATTTGACTCACATTCATTTATTTGTTTTTCAGGGGACTAGTTGGTATCGTTCAAAAAAAAAAAAAAAAAAAAAACCACAGTGATGTCTGTTTCTTTGCAGAGATTTGCATTGTTGAATAAACATCACAATGCACGTGCAGTGCCCATCTTTGTCATGTAAAATAACATCCTTAAGTACAGTTTGTTTTGAGCTATTGAAATTTGACAGAATAATTAGGACCAGATGTCACTTCAATGTACAAGGTGAAGAGAGAGTAAGTCAATTTTAAGCAAAGTTCACCTCTGCCTTGAAGGCAGTTTTTTTTTTTTCTTATTTAGGTTGAGGGCAAACATACCCTTTAATTCAATGGAATTTTGGGTAGTGTTTTCTGGGCTCTTTTTATAAAATAAAAAAATGTATAGTTCAAGACCAGGTACTAGGTACTGGCCCTTTGTATGTCTGTGAAAATTGTTTTCTCTTCTCTTCTCCCCCTCTCAACAGAATCTCATTGCATAGCCCTGTCTGTCCTATGCAGACTAGGCTGGCCAAGAACTCAGAGATCTGCTTGCCTCCACCACTGGTTACTGAGATTAAAGACCTGCACCACTATATCCAGCAGACTCCTTATTCTCATGCGTCTGTGCTTTATTTTTGCCTTGATGCTATAGCTGTTCTTTCCATTGTGCCAACAACTAAGAGAGGTGGGATCTTTGCGAATTGGGTTTAGAAATACCAGGTAAAATACAGGATTCCTAGTTAAATTTGAAATTAAAAATAAACTGCAAATAGTATTTTCCTATAAATATATGCTCTCTGCTATTCAAACTTGGTGTCCTATGGTTTTATTTACTAAATCTGGCAGCATATTCTCGTCTGTCATTATTCAAACATCTCTAATAAAGCAAAACAGACTAGTAGGAAAACTTTGCTCCCATGGGCTTACTTTGGAGCAGTTACATGACGCAGAATGCAAGCAAACCCTTCATAACTTTAACACACACATACCTTTACTTTTTCAGTTGCTTATGGATTGATTGCCTTCCTGGACTCAGTCTCCTCTTTAAACCACAATCAAATTTATTGATGTAGTTTTTCCCACCTCACATCTTTATTTTAATCATTCATATTTGTGAGAAAAAATAACTTTATGTTTATTGTCATTCTTCCTTCTCCAGAGGACAGATTAGAGGTTTACTGAAGAATATCACCTCTTCAGTAACACAAGATTACCATGCAAAGCTTTGGCCACTATCAGCAAAATATGAGCATTCAGTGACAATGACTTCAAATTTATATGATTTTTTGTCTTTCAAAATGTCAAATTCTGTAAGCCCCATTATGGATTTGTTGTTCAAATTAATATCCACATATGTATTCCATGAAGTTGGTGTTTGCTTGATAGAAACACCAAATTAAATCCTTTAATTTTATTATTTTCAAGTTTTCCCCATTCCAAAAAATCTTTCATAGTACTAGTGAATTTGAACTCCTTAATCTTGTTTTGTGTCTCAGCCTTCCAAAGGTTTCTTTAACTCTCTTTGGATCTTAAAAAAATGTTCAAGATTTTCCAGTTATTATTTCTTCTTTGACTCCTAGTATTTCCCATCTCTATTTCAACAGGATTATCTAAACACAGAACTGACCAGCAGAGTGTCCTCTCTGTGTATTTATCGAAGCATCCCTAAAGTCATCTGGTCTATCTCTCTTACCAATACAAAATGATACTGCTTTCTTGCTTAGCATTAAGCTGTTGTTCTTTAGTCACTTAAAAGATTGGTTATTAAACTCATATATCCCTTTTCTAAACCATTTGCACACTTGAAATATTCATTAATTTAATCATAATACAATGGAAAGAGAATAAGACTGGGAGAAGGTGTGGCTATTTCACTTTTGATAAATTAAAATGCCTTTTCCACTTATATCAATTTTTCTTCCTTAAAATTGAAGATAATCATGCCTATCCAAAAAGGCTTGCTGAGTGCCATGTATAGATACTAAAGAGATGTCGATCTTTACCATACAATAACTTTAAATTCTAACAAAAGCTGAAGATCAAGATTTTAAGAGAAAGGGTTGGAAGTAAATTATCTTAAGTTCATAAGTGTTATGGGGCTTGGACATTACTATAATTCTACCGAAGACTATGCCCTCCAAAAGCAAAAGTTTATTTTAAATTGATTTTCATGAAAATTTTATGGAGTTTTTTTTTCCTGCAATATAATATATTCTTCTCTGTTTCCACTAGCAGACTATGGAAAAGTCAGCACATCCTTGTGTGATGAATCCACGAGCATTATCCTTTAGAAATTGCTTTTCATATTTTATTTTAAGCAATGCAATCACAGTTCTTCCAGTCTCATCTTCTTCCTGTTTCCTATTACACACAGACTGCTTAGCCTTGCACAACCCCACCTCCACCAGAGTCCCATCATTCTCCTTCATTCCACATTCTCCCTCATTCTTTCCAGCTCTTCAGTGTGATGCTTATCATCACACTGGAGATTTAGGACAAGCCAGCTATTGATGATCATGAGTAAAACAAGACTCTACAATGGGTATCAACAGTGCTCACATATGAGTCAACTTCATTACATCTGGATAACTCTGGTTTATGTCATGATTTTTAACACTACATCTAGTTACTGCTTGCCAGTACAACATTTATATGTGACCGTAGTAGGCAAAGCTCACTAACCAGCCGTAAATAAATTTGAAAACATTGACTTTATCTGTTTCACATCTTTATTGCTTATACCTGTTTAGCATAGTTTCTAGCAAACTATTCAAGGACACTTATTGCTTAAGGGCTCATATCATGAACATAGATTCTCTGCTCATCATATATACACAAAATAATTTATTATCTAGTCACCACCAAAGGCAGACTGGGATAGTTAATTACAGTTATGGGTGTATTCCTCACAGGAAAAATAAATAAATCTTATTGATGAAGACATGATGGTTTCCTTACTGAGAATGTGTCTCCCCTACATACAATTAGTCCTGTTATTCCTCTTTATTTTCCATTCATTTCTACTGTGGTTAGAATAGAGAATGTAAATTCTTTAGTCTCCATCCTCCCACAAAACCATCTCTACTCTTTGGCTCCACTCTTCATTCCCAACCATATTTACATTTTGTTACTCTTGCTCTCAAATCAAAAAAGAATACACACAGAGAAACCCAATTCAGTTCTCATATGTACAAGAAACATTCAGTTGTTCAACTATGTGTTGCCATTAGGTTGTCAGATCCAGACTTGAACATTATCTCAATTTTAAAAAGAGGAAAAATTGTTCATTTGCAAGAAGCAGACTTTAGTAAAACCCTGTCTCAGTTACTTTTCTCTAGGAGCTAAGAACTGACCAAAGAGAAAGATTTTCTTATATTGTATCTGAGTAATCAACTCAAGAAATTCATTTCTTGGGTAATAGGTTTAATAATACTTGTTTAAAAATAACTCAAGAGGTAGTCCTCCGTCTTTCTCTTATGGAATTGTGTGTCGTGTGTGTGTGTGTGTGTGTGTGTGTGTGTGTGTGTATGTGTCTATGTGTGTCTATGTGTGTCTATATGTGTATGTGTGTCTATGTGTGTGTCCCTGAGTGTGCACATATATGTACACATGTATACATGTACATGCATGTGTGCATCAGAGGCCAATCTCCAGTGTTATTCCTCAGATGCTTTTCTACTGGACTTTAGCCTTTCATTGACCTGGAGCATGCTGACCTTGTTAAAATTACTGGCCCATGAACCCCAGGCATCTATATATCTTCACCCTCTTCAGCACTGGGATGACAAGCCTGTACCAACAGGCGTGTGTGTGTGTGTGTGTGTGTGTGTGTGTGTGTGTGTATTGTGGTAGTAGAACTCAGGTACTTATGCTTGCAGGCCAATCACTTTACCAACTGAGCCTCTCCCCAGCCTTCTTCTCTCCAGAGATACTTCTTATATTCATATTGCTGTTCATTTTAATAACCTACATGCAGCAAAAAGCACAGAAATTGTTCTCAAAGGTAAAGTTGAGAAAAAAAATAAGAGTGAAGGAAAATTCCTGATTGCAAGGACATAGAAAGACACTCAAAGTAAAATTATCAGCAGACTTTGGTGATTTCTCCAGAGAATGAATTTTCAATTTCCAGAAATACCTAGAGGATGTCAGAAATAATTTTGGTTTTGTCTAGAATGGTAAGTTATATTATTATTCTTTCCCCTTGCTGGCCCTTAAAGGTTATTAATTCTCATTTTTGAATTAAAATTATATTAATGTTGCTGTTGAATGATTTATATATATATATATATATATGCAATGTGTTTTATATATATATACACACACACTGTAATATATATATATATATATAATATGAAGTGAGAATTACTTCTGTAGAAAATATGTTGTATACAAATGTCTTGCACATTGTTGGATGACAGGGTGAGACTGGCCTTTGTGAGAAGGAAGATAAGCAGCACCCCCTGGCCCCATTACATTCTGTAGTTCCTGGGGAAGCACTGTTCAGCCCCTGCCTGGCCTCTGTAGCTCTTGTGTCTAGGGCAGTGCAGACAGCTGAAGTTAGCAACTGAGAAGGTCTTTGTTTACTGTTGCTGTCTCAGGTCTAAATTGCAAATGGAATGTCACACTGGTGTAGAACCCATTGTTTCTTCTTTCATCTTCAAATTTTTAGCCTTGTGTCAGGAAGATTCTGCAGAAGACAGGGCCAGTAGGATGTATGTTTGTATATGTAAAGTTGTTACATATATTATGAAGTCTATTTTAAGAAATTGGCTCCTATGATTATAGTGGATGATACATTTAAAATATGCAGGCTGAGGTAGCATGATACACCCCCAAGACAGATGCTGTGTTCCAGCCAAAAAACACTAAAGGAATGGTTTACAAACAATAGAAGTTTTGTTTGACTGCATATATGAGCATCGTGAACCAGCCAAGTAATTGTAACCGTGGCAGAGTTTTCCTTAAAGTGTACAGATCAGTACTTTAGAGTTACTTCAGTAGTTACAAGCTTCTTTTTCTGAGGACATGGGTTAAATTCCCATCACCCACATGGCATATGACAACCATCTGTAACTCCAGTTCCAGGAGACTGAATACTCTTTTCTGGCCTCTATGTCCACTCTGCGTGTACATGCTTTACAGAAAAATACATTCAGGGAAAACATCCATGCACATAAAAAAATAAAATTAACGTAGAGAACAGAAATAGAAGCTGAAAATATTTGAAAAATACAAGAGAACCATGCAGAAAAGCCCACTGCTTTTGCTAAATTGCAGTAGTTAATAATCTCTGACATGACAATGTGGACAGGGGAGATTCCACACGGTCCCACCTATAGATGAAGAGATACAATGGTCAATGACTGACGAGAAAGGGAGAATCAATTGCCTCCAAGGATGAGCTGTCCAATCCAAGTGTTCAGCCCTGGACACATGAACATACGAGCAAAGCTAAATGGGCTCAATATGTTATATACGCATTTGTGTGCATATTTACACATGTGTATGTAAAAACATGTAACAATAGTAATTAAGAAGAGATCATGAATTTGGGAGGATGAGAGGAGAGTTAGAGGAAGAAGGAAGTGAGGTGATATATATGCAATGCCCTTGAAAAGAAATAAAGTTATTAGAAAGAAAAAGAATATCATATAATCTCATGCGAGAATATTTGTGAGTCAGTCACTAAACAGACCTTCAAATATTTGAATCACCACTTCATTCTCCCAGATTTAACACACTTCTATGCCAGTCCCTGTTGTGTGGCTTATTAAAGATCACAGACAACTTAAAAATAGTGTTTATTATCATTCGAAATTACAGCCAGCTGGAGGATACTTTCTAGATATTATAGTCATAATTTTACTAAATAATTTATTGTTAGTTGGACTTTATCTATTCTGTCTACAGGGCTCTTGGCAATTCAAATGAGCAAAACTACTTGTAACTCACATGAGTAAAACTACTTTTTCTTGCCTTTCTGTCTATCTGTCTCTCTCTCTCTGTGTACGTGTGTGTGTGAGAGAGAGAGAAAGAGAGTCAGGCTCACTCACAGGTCCCATGAGGACCTCAAGGGTCTTCTTCTATTGATGTTTGCCTTTGAGCCAGAGTCTCTCACTGAGTCTGTAGCTTGCTGTTTCTAGGCTAGGCCAGGGTCCACCGTGGCCTAGCAGTCATCCAGTCTGCAACTACCTAGCCCAACACTGGCAGTATGGATGCTTGTAACTAATACCTGGGTTTTACGCTGGTGCTAAGGATCTGCACTCAAGTCGTCATGTTTGCATCGTAAGTTTTTACTCACCAGGTCATGCCCCTAACTCCCAAAATCACTTTAATTGAGACCAAAGATGCACTTTATTTCTGATAACTCACTGGTGTCACCTTTGTGACACTGGCTACAATTACTTCAAAACAGATAATTGTCACAGATTGTTGACACAATAGAAAACTTGTCTTGTTTCCGTGTTCAATATCATTATTGTTCCTGCTACATTATGTTGCTTGTTACTTATATGCAATTGTCTTTACATCCAGTGATATTCTATGGATAGTTCTCTATTCTATTAGCATGTCATTTATTCATATATGAATTCATTCAAAAATATTTACCAAAAGCTTACTAATGACCATGAATTTGGGAGTAGTAGTCACACATTAATGATAAAGACTGACTGACTGCTAAAATGAGCAGAAATAATTGTTCATTTGAATCTCTAAATCCCTCTTAAGTTTCTTTTTTATTTACCAAAATTTGAAATATAGCTTACAATAGTGAAGTATCTTCTTGTAATATGAAAAGGTTTTTGAAAATTCTATTCAGAGAATAAATGTTTACATGTGAGGTAGCAAAATGATTAAGTATGTCTTCTTTCATTACCCTGGGGTGATGATATAAAAATTTATCAACAGGCGATTATGCTTTATCCTTATGTTTGGTTTTCAGATAAATTGATTGACAGACTGACTGATTGATTGGTTGACTGATTCTGTGATACTAAGGAGTAAACCTGAACCCTTGGGCAAACTACACAGGTGTTCTAGCACGGCTATACACCAAAGGCCACACATGGGCTGTAAAAAAGGGAAGTAGAAAGTGAAGGAAGAAGTGATGAAGAGGAGAAAAATAAAACCAAAACTACCTTGCAAGTTTTCATTGTTTTTACTTTTTTCCCAGTAGCCTTCTTCACTTTGAAGGATAGCTTCTAAGGCATCCAGAGGATTCCTGAATACACAGATAGAAATGAAACCTACATAGCTCATGTTTTCCCCTGTACATACATAATGTACAAATAGGACCATTTAATGAATATATTGGTACCATAAGAGAGTAATAACAACAAACAGGGACTGTAGAGATGGCTCAGCAGTTAGGAGAACTTTCCTCATCATTTAGAGTACTTTGCTTCTGTTCCCAGCACCCACTGTGTGGATCACAGCCATCCATAACTCCAATTCTAATGCCATCTTCTGAGTTTCAGGGGCACCTTGCACACATGCTATACATTCATATGTGCAGGTAAAACTCCGCACGCATAAAATAAAAATTTAAAAATATATTTAAAGAACAAGTAATAACAACTTAGAATGATTATAATACCATGTTATAATAAAAGTCATTCAAAATTTCCATGTCCAATATTCTTGGAGTCTTCCATTTAGTATTTTTTGACCTGGAAACCATAGGTAACCTGAACTGTGGGAATCAAGAACACTCATGAGGTGGGTAGTAGTAACAGCTGTACTTCCCTGTGTAGGAGTTGCAGAGTCAGAGTGTATCCTGGGCAGAAGCAGCAGGTTCCAGGAGGAAGCAGTAATTGAATGCTGTGGAGCCATAGCAGGACTGGAACCCTAACTAACCCTGAACCATTTACAGAATTTAAATGATTACTGCTAGAGGGGGAAAAAATCAAAGTCTTGGTCACAATTTAAAAGACAGTTTGTTCATAAAATTAGACAAGGTTATTGATCTTCTGTGACTGCTATGTTGAGGTTCAAAGCTATTAGAAAAGAAAATGTGTGTTATGCAGTCCAAAGAGTAAACAATCGGATAAATGCTTGATTGGAGAGCATTTCTGATGTTAGGTTTTTTCTTTTCTAACTAGGAGACCTCATAATTTATCTGCATCTGGCAGGCATTGAATGGCTCCAAGGAGACAAGCAGGCTTAGAAACATAAAGGCGGGGTTGTTATAGTTCAGGGTAAGTGGTATTTTATGTGTGCAGTCATTTCTTAGAACATGT
Organism: Cricetomys ansorgei; assembly: GCA_026225945.1. Classification (NCBI taxonomy): domain Eukaryota; kingdom Metazoa; phylum Chordata; class Mammalia; order Rodentia; family Nesomyidae; genus Cricetomys; species Cricetomys ansorgei. Next base: position 1,380,299 of record JAMJFZ010004091.1, on the reverse strand, counting down.
AGGTTGATGAGGTTGGGAAGCTTGTTGTGCCTATGATTTTGTAGTCAAATTGTTATAATGATCCTGGTGGGATGGATGGCTGCTATGGCAGCAGTTTGCCCTGATGAAAAAGTAGCAACCACCCCAGCTTGTAAGGCAGCAGAATGAAGTCATGGGATATAGGATGTGCCAAGCCAGCACTCAGTCTTGCAGTTGTTTTAAGAAGGATGATGGATGAAACTGCTACTGCAGAAGATGAACTTTGAATGCTTGGGTCTGTAACTTAGATTTGATGGCACAGAAGTTGTGATACCATCTATAAGATTTAAGAAACAGAAACAAACAGAAAACAAGACTGTAAAGAAGGTTATAAGATATTCTTACTAACATAAAGACACTAAGCCTTTACGAATCATGACCAAACTCAGTGTTGTAGCTTTAAAAAGAACTTGGCATTGATCTTCTTCTACCTCTTCTCTGTGGAAAGGATATTTGACGCTTAGTTATTAGAAGGAAATAACACACACACACACACACACACACACACACACACACACAAAATAAAATGATGCTATCAACTTCTGTGCCACATGCAAAGAGCTTGTATTAAGACAAAGACATGAGCACTGCACACATACCAACATATCCCACTTGCAAAGAACATTAAAGAGACACTTTCAGGTAATTCGTTAAAAACAACTACATAGAAGAAAGGCTGTGGTAGAGAAATAGCTTCTTCCTAGATGTTAACCCATTCTATCCACCCTATAACAGGTCCAAGGCTCCAAGGTTACAGTCAGTGCATGTCATTCTCCTCTGGGAGACACCCCAGCCATTTTCTGATTCAAGCTAGAAGAGCCTGTCTTATGTGAAGTTTCTATTGGTCATTGTTCTGGACTTGACCAAAGTTGTGTCTTTGTACATCCTACCAAGTGCCTCCTGGTTTTAAAGAATGCTAAGTGGGGCAGCCCAGAGAATCACACCTGTCTCTTGTAATAAAGGCAGGCATTGGTGGTATAAAAGGACTTTCATACAGTATTTTCAGTGAAACCTCACCACACCTCAGGATCATAGCAGACTTGTCTAAACTAGGACGTTCAAGTTTCATACCCTTCAAAAGATCAGGAGTGACTGAGCCACTGTTGACTTCAGGAAATAGGTACAGTCGAGCACAGAGTGCTCCTTAACACAGTACCGTGGCCATTGTGGGAGGCTTCCTCTCTGCTGAGCACTCTCACCCTCCACTGCTCTTCATTGTACACACACAGAAACTCACACAGCTCTTGCTTCCTGTGGTTTAGGAATTTGTTCATTATCCAAATTAAAAGACAATCCAGTCTCGTAAAGATGAAATTGGCTATTTTATTAAACCTTTTTTTTTCTTCCTTAGGAGGTCTATCAAGAAAACTGCAGGACTTTTAAAATCCGAATGGCAAACCACAGGCCTCGGATGTTGATAGTTTGGGTAAACAGAAGAGGCTTGGACTTGTTCATTTTTAAATATAATCATGTGATGGTTATGTCAGCCAACTGAGGCTAGGAGCACAGACAAGAATGGCTGTAAGGATGCTAATAGATATCATAGGAGGAGGAGGAACAAGAGGAAGAGGGGAAAAGGAGGAAGAAATGGGGCAGTTGTAACAGTTAAATATGTTGCACTAAGAACTTCTGATGAGCAAACCTTCCAGAAGACAGTTTTAATGAAGATACCTTGACATTTATTAGATTTATATGATCTTTAGGAAGAAAGTGTGTGTGTGTGTGTGTGTGTGTGTGTGTATGTGTGTGTATGGGGGGTGCTATAGTTTGGATGCTCTGTGTCCAGAAAGGTCTCTGTGTGTTAAAGTCTAGATTCTCCACTCACAGCACTACTGAGACCGTTAGAATAAGGACACAGTGGAAGGAAGGCAGGTCGTTGGAGCCAAACTCTTTCAGAGAGTTCAGGTTCTTCAACTTTCTTTGAAATCAGCCTGCTCTGCTATGTACTTACTCCTCACCATGATCGTCTGCTTTGGTACAGAATGAGAAACAATGGGTAAAGGCTAAGAACCCATGGACTGATCCCTCTGAAACTGAGATTCAAGTGACCCTGCCTTCATCTCAGGTTCTTGTTACAGACATGGAAAGCTACAAAGACTGAAAAAAAAAACAAAAACCAAAACCAAAAAAAACAAACAAAAAAAGCAAGGCGTAACAAGCACTCTGAGCTTAGTGTTTCTTTTCCCAACCCTTTTCTTAAATTGAAATGGATAGATAGTGTTGGGGATTCTGAGTGTGAGGAGCAATCAATGGATCTCTCTATCACCTTATCCTCTGCCCCTGGCCATTTGCTGCTGCTTAATAGCAAAAGAGCCATCTGATTTCCTAAAGACTTGTGAAGGCTTAGCCATTTTTTCCTCCAATTTGAGTTGGTGCTGTCCAGTCTCACAGCAATGTATAATATGTTCGTATGTGTTTATATGTGTCTTCTCAGGATAAGTACCTAATTTTCAGAGGAAAACCTCTGCTCAAGTCTCCAATAAACTTCAATATCTCTATGTGTTCTGAACGTCTTCTTCATTCTCCAATACCACCTCCAGCAGAGAGCCCTAGCAGCCTCCATTGCTAAGCCACCTCTCTTTTAGTCTGCTCCTCTTCTTGGATAACACAGGACCCTTGGAGTTTGGAGAGGAAGGGAATGGTTCTGTGTTTGCCTTGAGTATGATGATCAAGACTTAAATCTCCATTAAGAAAACTTACCCTAATGTTCCTTGGCTTGGTGCTGTTAGTGAGATAATCTGAGTAGTCTGGAAACCAGTTAGAAAGCAAATTCCTAGGCCTCAGTCCAGACTCATAGAGACAATAGCTGTGAGGGTGCCCTTACTGTTCTGTGTTAGCAATTCCCAGCTGACTCTTCGTCTTTTAGCAGAAAGTGAGAATAAAGAAGCACTGTTGTCTCCTGTTGTAAGCTTTTCTTGCCTATATATAGTTGCTTGTTTGCTTTAAATGCCTTTCCTATCACTTTTATCTTAAACCCGAGGATTTACCTGAGATGAAGAGAACATACACACACAGAAGCCAAGCTGTAAATAGAAATCTTGTATCCATAGAAAGGAAAAATAACAGGGTCTGGAGAGATGGTGCAGTGGTCCAGAGCCCATCTTCTTTTGCAGAAGACCCATACTCAATTCCAGCACTCACATGGTTTGTTGCAAACATCCATAAGTCCATTTCTAGGGGATGCAACACATTCTCCTAGCCTCTGCAGGCACAAGGCATGCACATGGCACACAGACGTACATGCAGGCAAAACACTCATATATATAAAATAAAAAAACACCAAATGCTTATAAAAGGAAGGCCTAACTAGCACCCTATAGCTGATACACTCAGTTTAAATACTCTTTGTCTCTCAACCTCTGCCTCTGGAATATAGATGTTTTAAATTGATAAAGTTCAGCTGGCTTATTCCAAAGATTGCATCCAATTTTAATCCAGCAGATCTATGAGTTTTTAGGGCTTATAAGAAAACAGCAGGAGTGAGGAGCACTGGGAATATCGAGATGATTACTAAGTTGGGAAATATTGCTTACTTAATGGCCACTCAGATGAAACCATTATGAGGCTGTGCCACATTGTTACTTCAAGCACACTGTGGGATGGGAGGTGGCTGGGTCAGCAGAACCCAGAGCCTCTCCTGGTAAGAAGGTTACTGAGCTAGCTGATATGATGAAGAAACCTTTGGTGAAAATTATATGGGGAATGAAAGAAAATGGATTAAAGACATTTGGACATTCCAAAGTTGGTAGTCACCTGTGTGGCTCATCTTAGAAAGCATCTTTAAATGTCATGAAAACTTGTCGAGAAATTGCTCAAAAGTGTTTGCAGAAAACACAGTACCTTCCACAAAGGGCTATCTATTAAATCTTGCAATGAATGTTCTTCCCACAATAGGCTTAGGGATATTTAAATGATTTTATTAGATTATTTGAGAATTTCATGTCATGCATTTTGATCACATCCAATCTCCTCCCAACTCTTCCCACACATCCTTCACCCTGCCCACAGAACTTTGTGTCATTTTTCTTTTTAAAGAAAAATAAAGCTTCAAGTGTAATGTGTGCTGCCCATGTGTTCATAGGTGTGTGGCCTTCCACCAGAGCACGGCAGGCTTACCTCAGGATAGACACTTAAAGAGAACTGCCTCTCCCTATCCTGGAAGTTAACAATTGACATTAGCTCCTCACCTAGGGGTAAGACTTTGTACCATCTCCCATCTCCATACTGGGATTTGATCCAGCTTGAGCTTGCACAGGTCTTGTGCAAGCTGTCACAACTACTGTGAGTTTACATGTGCAACTGGCCCGTTACATCCAGAAAGCACTACTATTTGTAGTCACCAGTCACCTCTGTCTCTTCCACTCTTCTCACGCCCTCTTCTACAATGATCCCTGTGCCTTGGGAGGAGGAGATGTGATCCAAGTGACTCATTTAGGACTGAACACATGACAGGGCCCATTGGTGCAGTAGTGGCATTAACGTCATGGGAGTCACCAAGCACGCTGTAATTGATTTAATTCCAAGATCCACAAGATGAAACACATACATGGCACCAGTCTTTGAGCTAAGAACCTCCGGCTAAGCAGATCATAGGCCCTAGAAGAGAGCTTAACCACTTTTTTTTTCCTAAATGGACATGGTATTGAATGAAATCTTAATAAACTATAATTATATCCACAGATTTATGCTTCTCTAGCCCTCACATGGAACTTTCTATTTGCAGTTTATAGTGATTAACACACACGGACACCATTTGTATTTCTGTTTCTAGTTTCTTCTTATTCTTTTCTTCTTATTCTTTTCTTCACTTTTAGTGAGTTCTTTTATTGTTTGTTTTTTTTTTAGCTTTTGTGACCTCAATTGCTTCATCTACAAAATGGGAAGAATAATTTCTTACCTCAATGGAAAGGTCTATAATGTTCTGCAGAGCCCCTGCTTTTTTCCTGAGACGAGAAAGCAAATACTTCCTGGTGTAATGTGAGGATAAAAAGGACACCTTAGGGACAAGAGGCCAGAGATCCATGAAGATGCTAACATTGACAAAATATGGATCCACTTTAAATACTAACTAGCAAATAAAAGCTATAAAAAAGGTGTGTCCTCAAGTTTGAGGGCTTCAGAAGTGGGTGCTTTAATGCAGGTATCCAGTTTAAAAAGCTTCACTTCCCAGCTTTTGGAACCACAGACAGATGGAACCGGAGAAATCCTCAGGGCCACAGTGTCCTGGACAGTATTGCCTCTGAGTGAACTCCTTGTCAGCTCACTGTGAGCATTACGGCATTATCATGCTCGTTTCTGTATTGTATCATTTTAACTTTGACAAGAGGGTGCTGGAATTTTATGCTAAGATCACTCCAGCTGCGGAATAAGTAGAAAGGTTACACTTCCCACTTCTCTTATTGACCTTGTGTATTTCCAAATTTTCAACTCCTCACATCGGGGGTATTTAATGCGATGCCAGGATATGACCAGTATTGTGTACACCCCCCCCCCCCCACCACCCCCCTCCACACACACCCCCACCCCCCCCAACCCCCGTCCCATGGTGCCCTTGCCCATGTTCCTGGATCCTGGAACCTGACTGGAAGTGATAAGAGATTAGAAAGACAGACATAAGTAACACAAGACTGGGATTGGGGCTAGGGAGCAGGTTTGCTCTGATGGAGAAACATCAGCAAAATAGAAACCCTGTGTGTTTATTATATACAAATCAAAGGATGAAGAAGCTTCGCTTCCCCGGGTGGAGGTGGGGTAACCTCTGTAACTGTCTCAGGGTAGCAGTCACCTAGGACTAGGAAGCTGCAGTTGGTACTTTCTGCAACATACTGATTTTAGCTACCAGTAAACAAGGCAAAGGCCTTGTCGCTCACTGGGCCTGAGGCATCAGTATCCTTGGCATAGCCATTCACATGTCACCAAAGCTCATTTATAGTGTTGCACTGGATCTCCATATCCTGAGGTGTTTTTGAGCAGGGAGTGTTATCTGCCAGGGTACAGAGCACAGCTTGTGCTCACTGGGACTCAGTGGAGACTTTATTTCTCTCAGAAAGTCCTTTCATACTGGAAGGCTACTATTACTGAGCCTTCCTCTAACTACAGGTCTGTGTGTTTCTCTATAATGCCATTCACAAAACTACAGTTTTGACAAATGTATCAGAGCAATCAAACATAGGTCAAACCTCCCCCAGAATACCATAGGGACAGAAAAAGAAAATGTGTAGCTAAGTGGTGGCATAAAAATTAAATATGCTAAAATTCTACTCTCAGAGTGTTGTTTTTAAATACTGTAGACATTTAGGAAAAAAATAGGTCTTTTATTTCCTTTTAAAAAGAACTTTAAGTAACTTTCTCTTTTTATTAAAGTCTTCTCTAATAGGGATGAGATAATGAAATGTTTTAAGTTTTTGCTTAAGTGTGCTATGTTCGGTATTACAACCACATGATTTTTCTAATTTTGATAACATATGGAAAAATAACATTTGATTCACTTGAATAGCTTTACAAGGTTGCTTATGTTCCTGAATGTATTTAAGTTCCTTCAAAACATGCAGTGTGGTATCTTGGAATCTGAGGTATTGACTTCAGGCAACAGTTAAGTCAATTTTTAAAATGTGTATTGGAAGCACTGAATTGAAACGTTATAATCTGCTCTGGAACAATCTTCTATTTCATGTTTCAGCAAAGACTTAATTGTTCTTTGACGAATTTCTAACTCCAAAAACGGTGGCAATTTATATCCCAATGAAATATAATTATCTGGCACAGAAAAGGAAAGAAATATAGTATTGCCTTTATTTTAAAATGATAATTGCAGTCATGTATTGGCAGTCCACATGAACAATTTAGACACAGAATTATGATGGGAGAAAAGACCTGCAACAAAGAGAGAAGTGAACATAGATAATGACCTTCAGTCAGGTAAAAGGGACCCTGTTAACCTATGCTTTTTTTAAAAAAATAGACATTGTGTCTAGAATGTAGACTTCACTATTTAGTTTGGCTGTCTACTTTAATTCCTCCATTTGCATTATTGACACATGTTATAGTTTAAGCACTGGATATTTTTAAATAAGAATTTGTCATAACTAATTTTATATTTTATAATTTTATAATTCTTACAGTAAACACACCATACAAAATTAAAGGGCAGAGACAAAATCAGGGCATGTTTTCTTTAAGACAACCCCTGCCCCTGATTTGGTTCTCATGTAAATGAAGGCTAGAAAAGATGTCAGTCTGGAAAAGATACATTGAGCTTTGAAGAATAAGACTACTTTATCAATACTGTAAAGAGATTTTTTTCTTTGCATAAATCATTTTGGGCTAAGAGAAGATTATGTTCAGTAGTCAATAAGCAGGCATCACACCCAATTCCCCTAACATGCCTTGTTGCTAGAGAGAAAGGCATTGTGATATGGAGGCAGACAGTGAGCCCATCTGGTTTTAGCTTGGGAAAGAAAGGAGGGCCTTGTTGCTGTCTTTGAGTTGTGAAATTCAGAAAGGTTATTTGAAGAACTGTTGATAAGTATACATAACAAGAAGCCCTGCATCTGCCCATGGACATACAACAGCACAGTTCTCCCTGTCCTATTAGCATAGGTCACTGAGCATAGAAATGGCATGATAAGTGGTTCAGGGATGATTGATGTGGTTGCTGTAAACAGGATATTCAAAGGCAGGAGAGTCAGGAAAGCAGGCTGGACATCAGTGTGATGACACAGACTAAATGGCAGGAATCAGAACCAAGATGAAGAAAGGTAGGAAAAAGATTGCATAGGAGAAAATGGGCAGACTGGGTAATCACATGAAATTACAGCAGAAAGAGAGACATCATAAGTGAGCTCTGTACCAGAAACCTGCTGGCATATATGACTACTTGAGGAGTCCTTGAAGACAGGGCAGGTAATAAGCATGTGGACATGGAGATAGTACATAATCCATTGAGCATGAACAATAGCTAATACAAGGATCACAGTTTTCTCACATGCACTTTAGCATGAAAGTGGTTCAGACAGACTTAAGAAAATATACATTTGAGAAGAAGGAACTTTTTACAATATGGTCAATGTGGAGAGTCATGTGAAAACAGCCTAAATACTTTCCTACTTCGAGTCTCCAAGATAAGAACCATATAAGCCTGCGATGATACAGTATGGAAACCTATGGCTCCAGATGATAAAATGAAAAGCATTTACATACTTTTACATGGTGAAATACCAAAAGTATAACCTTCTCAATTACCTTTGACAGTTTATAATTAACTCTAAATAGTCAACGCAACTGAGGTAAAGAAAAAGTCTGAAAACATTCTAATGACACTGAGAGGAACTGAAAATGAAACATGTCCCACCTGTATGTTAAAACTAAAACATCAGGCTTAATCCTGATGTTAGGCTTTTAATATTCAAATGATTGGCAAAAAATATAATTAGGGGTCTGGTGAGATGGTTCATTTGGGTAAAGTGTTTCCTGCACAGGCATGAGGACCTGAGTTCAGATACCCAGCAGTCATTTCAAAACTAGGCTACTGGCATGCACCTGTAACCCCAGTACCTGGAAGGAAAGCAGGTGGCTTCCAGGGGCCTGCTGATCAAGCAGCCTAGTTGAAAAGGCAAATTCTGCTATCAGTAAGAGACCTTGTCTTGAAAAACAACAGGTAAAGAGGCTGGCAAGATGGTTCAGTAGGTAAAGATTCTTTTCTTGTCAAGCCTGATGACTGGAGTTATATCCCCAGAACCCACATGATGTAATGAAATAACCAACAAGTTGTCCTCTGATATACAGACACACTGACACATGTACACATACATATGCACACAATTACTAGTAGTGGTCTAATTTCTTACCAGCTAGTCCTTTTGTTGCACATTAAAATTCCTTGTGAAGTTCTAAAAATCCTGCTCTCAGGCTAGGGAGCAAAGTCCAGGGAGCCTGTTTAAGCTCACTAGATATTTCCAAAATGTAGCTACATTTAGGATCATCTCCTCATTAAGCATAATTTGCTTCTCTGTTTATGTATACAAAGTTCCAGTTCAACTTCTGAAGTTGATTCTTTAACTCTAGGAGATTCTGCTTCAGGATGTCTAAGATACTTCCAGGGTTTGCATTTCTAAAGGCTCCACATGGAATTCTAGGCTATGTAGAAGTCTACCCAGTTGACACCAAAAATTGGAAGCTCTATAGAGAAAATCATTCCGTGTGGGCTCTTGTCAAATGATGAGAAGGAAGGAAAATCCTACTACTTGACAATTGCATGTTTTAATGTATAGTTCAGAAGAAAAAATGACCATTTAGCAAAATGAACTTCAAGTGGTATTTTGAAGTTCCTGCCTTTGTGGAAAAAAAATCCTTAGGTATTCTGTGATACGATGTGTTTAGCTGTTAAGTGGTATTTCCTGGGGAGGCCTGAGCAAACATCTCACTCCCCAAAGACACGATCTGTATACCAAGGTTGATGTGACTAAACCTAGCTTAATGAGCCACTGTGTTTATTATGATTACTTACCAGACTGTGGGTCAGAGGTTACTTAAAGAGGCATGGTTGACTCAAAGATAGCTCTATCATCAAACCCCCACTTCAGCATGACTCACAAAACTGCATCCCCAGAGCTCTCTACAAGCAGTTGGACCAGTTGAAGGGTCTCTGTTTCCCAAGTAGTGTTACTGATGATGTAAACTTGAGGAGGGGCTTTGTAAGTGTTTTAAGTTTCAGGAGCTTCCTGAGATTAGTGAGGTTTGCTTACCTCCTAAGCCTGGCAAATTCTGTTTACTTTCAGAGTTTGAACAGCCTCCCTCTTCTCTCCAGGACTTTAAGTACTGAGGAAAAAATGACAGAGCATTAACAGGAGCTAATCTTAAAATTTTGCAGGGCCTCCTAGGAGAAGCCTATTTAAATCTTCAACTTTGGAGAACTTGGTTTCTCAGTATTGCACAATGCCACAAATAAAGATTCCCCCAAACAGTGATGAATAATTCGATAAGTGCCTGTCCAAATGAAAATGATTGCTCATGTGTTGGCAAAGCAGGAGATAATTTGAGACTCATAACAAACCCCAAGGTGAATATAAATGAAAATTATAGCAGTTATTACAACAATGTAGATTAGTAACATTCCTCATTGTGTGTATCCAAAGATATTTTATTTGCTTGCTATGAACTACACTATGTTTGAAGTCATGTCAAAGTTACAACAAAAGGCTAGATAATATTATTAATAAAAATATGAGTTAATCTCATGACCACAATATAAAAGCAATATTTAGGACACTGCCGAAGTTCAGGAGAAGTGGAACGTGAATAAGCAGAATGGTGAAGGGTCCCATGCAGAAGATCTAGTCATGACAGAGCACCAAATTTCAAACATGAAGGAAAAGTAAGTACAAAGTGTGAGTTGTGTCTCCTATCAACTGATATGTCCAAGTTCTAATGCAGGACCTCAGAATGTGAGTTAAAATAGGGTTCTTAAGGTGGGGCCTGCCCCCACATGATCAGTGTTCCTAAATGCAGAGAAGATTGTAACACACAAGAATTCAAGGACATGGGTAGAAGGTGCCTAGCTACAGACTGGAATAGGAAGTACCAGTAGAAACCACAGTAGCCATAATTATCTTTTGGCTTACTAGCCCCCAGAATGATAGGGAATAGCTGTATTGCTTAAACTGTCTGTGCTCAGTTGTGCTATGTAGGCAGACACCTAGTTCTACTACAGGCGGAACTTCTGTAGACTCTATCAACCCGGTACCAATCACTAGAAAGTGAACTGGTTATCTGAATTTGTAGACTCTTCTAAGAAGCACAGTATTAAATTAAAATGTAGCTTTATTTAATCACTGGGATAAATAAATATTGTTCTTCCTTGAAAACCTGCAGAAACCACAGGAGCCTCTCAGTATTCTACTGTAATTTATCTACCGTGTCTCTTTGGACCAGATCAAAGATTTGCCCAAAATGCTTTGAGTTGTACATAATACTAAGTAATGTTTGAGTGAGGTTGTCATATTTTTCCCAATATCTTTTTATCTCTCACACTCTGCAGTTGCCATACCGTGAAGGAGTGAATTTGGCTCAAGGACCACATGCTGATACTTTAAAAATCCTGCATAGAGATTGATTTGGCTGTGACTCATATATATGAATACTTTGATATTTAAATATGACCTCGGCATCATTTCCCCATCCCCCTAAATAACTAAAATCAGTTTTACTCTTCTGGGAATCATTTCAAACAAAAAGATAAACAACTTGTGAAATAAGACAGAGAGAGCATCTGTGTATTTGTGAATCCACAGAGACTCCTGACCTCCTCCCGTGAGACTCATGAGTCAGGAAACAGTTTTGTTGACTCCTTGAAGTCCACGGGCATCTTCAGATGCCAATCTAAGCTGTCTTGTGTACATAAGCACATAATTTGTTTCATTTGGTTGCTGTTCACACCACAGTGATAGGTATGGATATAAAAGGACTGTATTATCATATACCCATCTTGAGTTTTGAGACAGTCTCTCATTGGCCAGACTAGATGACCAGCAAGCCTCTGGGATCCTGCTATCTTTACCTCCACAGCACTGGGATTAACACGCTATCGTGCTTGTCCTAGTTACTTATTTATTTATATTTTACATGCACTCTGGGGTTCAAACTCAAATGCGTGCAAAGCTCACATTTTACTAACTAAGCTGCCTTCCTAGCTCCCCTTTGCACTTCTTAGCTTTCTAGTTTGCAAACAGATGGACAAGCAGCCCTAGTTCTTTCTTGTGCCTGCAAGGTACACCTCAGAACCCTAGATCCTGAGGTCAGGGTTGGATTGATCCCTAGATGCGTACCTCTGTGGTTAGCAGCTCCAAAGATCTGTTTGCCCTGAAACGATTGCTTATAACCAAGTTCTCTTTCACAGTCAAAAGAAGCTACAGCATTCTCTTCACTAGGAAATTTGTGTTTCCATAAAAATGATTTTTAAACCCTATCTATTATTACAGTGGATAAAATCGGATGTTTGAGCCTATTGTTGCATTTAATCATTATTTTTATGTCGTAACTGGGGATATGGGAGTAGTTATAACCACTTTTTTTTTTAATCTTTTTTATTAAGTCATTTATCATAAGCAAAATTCAGTATCTGACCTCGGTACTTTATTTAAGCTCCTTTTCTTTTCTTTCTTCGTCTTCATTTTATTTTTTACATATGTGCATTCCCATTTTACATTTCTGAGGGTTAGAGAATCGTTATTGCATTCTCTCCATCAGAGCTATTTAGCACTATAGGATAGCACTGGGTTTAAATGGTCAAAAGGAAGATAATTTGAAATTAAAGCTTCTTAGCAGTGAGAATCTGCAGGGCTGGGAAAGGTGGCATATCAAAGTCATCTACACCCCGGCTTCATTTTCAGCAGGGGATTTAATTTGGCCTCCTGGCTTTCTCACTCAGTTCATTCAATTCCAGGCTTTTGAAGCTCAGGCCACGAGAAATAGAAACAAAAAAGATGAATACCAAGCAAGTCAGTCTGGGGCTGGGAGGATGGCTTGGCCAGTGTGATAGTGTTAATTGACATCTTGACAGAATCTAGATCTGATGTGCCTGTGGGGAGTTCTTTTGAATGTGCTAATCCAAGTGTGGAGACCCACCCACCCATTGTCAGTGGCACCTTCCCTGAGAGCATGTCCTGGACCCTGTGAAATGGAAGAAGGAGAGCTAACATTAGCATTCCTTACTCTCTGCTTCTCTCTATGGTGTGTGTCACGTGACCATATCCTTCAAGTTCCCATGACAGTGACTTCCCCACCCCAACACACTGCAGCATGAAACTGGGAAACAGACATTTCTACCACAAGCTGTTTTCACCAGAGTATTTTGTCACACTTACAGAAACATCACAAAGACTGTCCAAAGAGAGTTTGCCATGCAAACGTTAAGACATGGGTTTAGTGCCTCTAACTCATGTAGAGAAGCTGTGCTGGGTAGTACATGTCTATAATCCCAGCACTGTTGATGTAGAGTCAGAAGGATCCCTAGAAACATGGATCCTATCATGTTTCTTATGTTTCTTTGTGAAAGTTGGCTGGCCTTCTTAGAAATCCTTCCCTACGGTCCTGTCTCCAGGTTTAAGTGAGGAATCCTTGAGGAAGGGAACAGAGATTCTTAGCATTCGTCTCCAGCACCTATCTGTCATCCTACTTGGAAGATTTCACTTATTGAATAAATGGAATTCAGGTATTAAGTGAATGAACATATGTGCAAATGGCATAAAAGTCACAAGTAAAGATTTACAGTATATATTTTAACATGTTTTAAATACTAAAATTTCCAATGTCTGTGGCTTTTGGTCTTCAGTTTCCATATCTCTACACTACTCCTTTCTAGAGAATAAGACTAGCCTGCTGATGGAGAAGACTACTTACTCAAGGGAAGTTTGATTAGCCTAGTAGTATTTCTACCCTACTTTCTTCCTTTCCCTGACTCTGGTTACGGGTCTGCAGCTTGTTACAGCTTGCTGTGTGTTGGGCATCTCTTGCTAAATAGATGAACTGCAGTTTAAACTTGGGTAATGATTGAATTATCTTTTCCTAATACACCAAAGAATCATTGGTACAAACATTCATATTCTCAACTAATATACATGCAGGATTAGAAGGCTTTCAGTAAGTCATAGATGGTAGAGCCCTTTTAAAAATACCAAATAAGAAACAAGACTTTGGTACAAAAGCAGGATATTTTTTTAGCATCAGGAAAACCTGGCAGTAAGTACCTTGAGCCTTGGTAAGTTGAGTCCATCCTTTCCTAAGGTCTCATCCAGGGTGTCTAAACTTTTGACTGTATGATATGAAATGACATCTGAAAATGGCTTGAGCCAAACTAATAGCTATTATGGGGAGCATGTCGTTTGTGTACCTGTTGAGTTTCCAGAAATACGTATGTTAAAAAGTAACCTGATTTCCTTTCCTTTAAAAGAAGCCTCTAGAACTTGGAGCACCCAAAAGCCTGAATCATGTTAAATTCCCTCTAAGTGGTCCTCAAAACTTGAAGATGAAAATATCTGTGTGTATATATAGATGTAAAAATGCATCAAGAGGCACTTTCCTCCCATTTCTCCTTTTTTTTTTTACATAAATAGGGTAATTTTTAGCTGAAATGTACTCTCTCTAGACTCTTTGGCTATGAAGAACAAAGATGTTTTCAGGACAGTTTAGGTAGAGGGGCAGACTCGATTTGGGAGGCAGGCTACAGTTCTCTCTCTCTTCCTTCCTCTTGCCTTCTCTCCATGTCATCAGGTGTAACTGGGCCAAGGCCCAGAGGCTCCACTAAGTGCAGATTCAGTGTCCTGCTATCATGGGTGCCAGTTATCAGTCATAAAATACATACACAGACAACTGTGGTGGGCGAGGAGTAGAAACGCAAACCAGGACTTCGTTTGTGTTTGTTCATAAATGAATTGTGTTTTGAGAGTGCTGGGGGAAAGCAGTCACCAAGTGGACTTTCCCCAAGTGAGTACTATTTGAGCTAGAATTTTTACCATGGGTGGGAGTGCACTAGGTAAAAGAATGAGGGATGAGGAATTCTGAGTGTTAGGTCTTGCAGGCAAGAGGGAAGAATAAAAAGACCAGTGTGATAATGCAAATCTGTGTCTTACTCAGAGTTCACAGGTGTTTAGTGAAAACCAAGATCCTGATCTATCTTGCTATATCTGTACTGTCTGGTCCTTTGGCCTTAGACCCAGATCACTTGTATTATGGCTAGGGCCAACTGAGGTGTACGGTTCTTGTTAGAAGGTTTGTATGCTCTGGTCTATAGAAGACTGAGTGAAAGAAGTGAAGAGGGACCAGGCATCTCGGTAAGGTTTTCATACTGATTATATGCTAAAACATTCCTTGGGATGTATTGGTTTAGATATAATATGCTACTAAAAGTAAGTTCCTGAGCCAGCAGGTAGCTCAGCACATGAAGGCCAAGTCTCTGTGAAGCCTGACAACCTGAGTTTGAGCCTTAGAACCCATGTGGGAAAAGCAGAGAACCAACTTTTGTGTGTGCCCGCATGCATACATTTATGTACTTGGGTGTGCATATAGCAGCATGCAGGCATACACACAAACTAAATAAATCAATGTAAATTTTAATGAGCTTAAATTTGGAATCTCGTTACTTTGCCCTTTTGTTGAGTGTAGTGTCTAGAAAATTCAAAGTTGTACATATATTCAGATTTTGTAGCTCACATTTTGTCTCTGTCAGATATTGTTCCTTGACCAGTGGCCATTGGTATGGTACCAAAAGACCTAAGAGGTGAGAGCTTGTGCTGTAGACAGATGGCTTCAGGAGATAAAGGTATTTGTCACATAGGCTGCTTGTGTGAATGTCATAGCTTGAATGTAAATAATATATAATGTCTGTCAATGCCCTTATGCCTCGGGTAAATAAATTGTTTTTGATTCTGGACAGATGCTAGTAATTTCTTTTTCATGCTAGGACATTCTATGTGCCAAATTTCCTATGTCTATGAGTTCCAAGTGGGATTGCTGTCATGGAAGCCCCAGACTGACACACACCTAGCAGGGCTTCCATTTGATTAGGGAGCTGTTGCGTCCTCCTTCCATTCCACAACATTGTGCACTTGTTTGCTCCACCAGATGTGGCTGTCTGTGGGACTCGATTCTGCCCCAGTGGGCTGTAGAAGGAATGCAGGTTCGTATTGTAAAAGCATGGCCATTCAGGGCTGGATCTCAGTGTGAACACTGAAGGAAGTCTGTTTCACAAGAGGATTATTGTAAATGGACAGAGTGGTAAACAGGATGCATATTTATATTTTACCTTTTGTAAATATGTTTGTTCCCAAACTAGTAAGATATGTGTGGTTGAGCATCTTCTTATGCATTGACTAAAGCATTTCCACAATCATGAATATTTACTGTTGATTTTCTTTAAAAAAAAATTAAGTGGTCTTATTTCAAGGACTAGTAATGACAAGTAAGACCAGTCTAATTGTCTAAGAAAAAGTAAATATTCTATGGTTTGGCCAGAAAGTCAAAGGATTTTGACAACTAGAGGCTGGTAAATGTGGAATTGTATTTAAATCTCTGTCAGAGGCTGTCATCTTTGAGTGAAATTTTTTTCTGGCTTTTCATATCACCTCATAGGAAAGAGTTTCTCCCCAAAGTGCAAGTCTGTGCTCTGGTATTTCTGTGACAGGAACTGAAGGAAGGATTGTCTTTTTAAATCTGATCTTTAAGTGCCTCTCAGGTGTTTTCCTCCTTGTCCAGCAGGCTCCATCCGGCTTCCCTCTGTTTAAGGTTAGTAGACCCCTTTACTCCATCCTTTCCTCTTAGGGACCCCCTCACCCCCAGAAAAGATAGATACGGCACTGGCTGCTTTTTACAGCTTGATTTTCTTCCTGCGATATGATTCTGGATGGATTTGGAGGAGACTTTGTACCTCTGCCAGCTTATTACATTCTGAGTTAAATCCTTGTGCGTAGAACTTAGAATAAAAATATAGGTACTTTCATAAAAGAACAACTTGTCTAGATCATAATACCTTGTTAAATTGAATAGATCCATGTCTTAGCCGCTAAGTGAGTTAATGTTCCTTTAAAAATATCATTTATTTGAGAAAAGGCAGGCACAAGAGTATTTTCCCCTCTCTTCATTGAACTTCAGTTTCATGGAGATTATTGATTTCATTAAAAAAAAATTCCAGTAACCTCTGAAATTTTCTCATTTTCTACACAATGTCCAAATGTCTTTTTACAGAATGCAAATATTTTCATGGTCTAGTCCAAGTTCAAGTTCAGGTTAATAAGCCAACATCTACTCTGCTCCAAGTACCGTCAGAACAAGGCAAGCTGCACAGTATCCCTAGAGCTCCCCCACTCCTTCACTGTACCTGCCATGTTTAAAATGATTGTGTGCCATCCTAGGATCCTGTGGTGCATCCCCATCTAGTGAACTTGTTTTCATGCTTTCGAACACCTACTTTCTCATCTTCCCAGGTTAGAATTACTTTACTTGTCTATATGATCCTAGTGAATTCTAACACAAGGTATTTGCATTACTAAGGGTGCTCTAGAGTAACAACTTATAGACTAAATGTAAAGGAGATTTATTAGAATGACTTACAGCTGTGGTTCTTAACTTAATGCTGCCACCCTTTAATACAGTTCCTCATGCTGTGGTGACTCCCCCACCCCAACTATTTTGGATGCTAAATCCTAACTGCAATTTTGCTACTGTTGTGAATTGTAATGTAATTATCTGATATTCAGGTTGTCTTAGATGACCCCTGTGAAAGGGTCTTTCAAACCAAATTGAGTCGCAACCCACAGGTTAAGAACAACTAATTTATAGGCTATGATGCAGCTATTCCAATAGTGGCTAGCTATGAAGAAAAGTACAAGAATCCAAAGTTACTCAGTCCACAAAGCTGAATGTCTCAGCTGCTCTCCAGTAGATGTGGGAATCCTGAAGAAGTAGGCCCTAATGCCAGTGAAGGAATGGACTTGCTAGCGAGTAGGCAAAGAATAAAAGCTTCCTTCTTACATGTCCTCATCTACAATTCTAGCAGGAGTGCCCCAGATTAAAGGGTTATCTCTTCCCACTTAAGCAAAATTTCCTCAAAGATGTGCCCTCCATTTTTTGATTTAGTTAGTTCCAGAAGTAGTCAGGATGACTACCAAGAATGGCCATCACAGTGTTCATTTATGTCTGGCTATTCCTCTGAAGTGATACTGGTAGGTGGGAATGAAGGTCAATTCATACTGCCTTTGTTAGGAAGCCAGAGAGTCTGTCACGGCCCCACCTTTGCCTATATATTTGTTTAATACTCCAGTTTCTTAGTTTTCTTTATATGGAACAGAGTAGATTCAAATCTATTTACCATCTGGGTGATTTAGCTCAATATATTTTTGCTAAATGAAATAATATAGAGTTGGAAGGACCAATATAAATTGGTATGTGCTGTGTAGACTTTACAGAAAGGCTCGAAGGACACACCTACTTTTAGCAACTGTTCTCCCTCAAACACTGCTATGGACCTGATAGGTTTGAACCAAGGAAAGGCAGAGTGTGGATTTCCACTGAATGGCTCCTGGCACTCCTCTGAAGTCCTTTGCTGTGCTTCCTGACCAGGCAGAAGCCCTGTCTGATGGCTAAACACAAGCTGAAAGATAGTACTGGCCCCACCTCATCTTTGCCATCAGACAGGATAACTGTTACATGTGTGACGTGTGTGCTTTTGTGCTGCGTGCTCCTAAGGTTGGTATATGTTGCTTTTATTGTGACATTATTCTATTATTATTATTTGAAAATGAATAATTATAGTAGAGTGCTTCGATTTTGAAGCATCAAATGATACACACTCATAAACACCATCTTTAAAGAGAACTGTAACCCAGGCACATATTTCTAAGCCCAATCAAGAGCAATAAAATGTACACTGAGTTAAATGTCTGTTTTGTGGAGCTTATGTTTTGGGAATAGATATGGGTATGTTAATGACAGATTTTTTAAAAAGTTTTTCTCACCTCTATACTTTTATATGTGTGTTTGTGTTCATAAGAAGTTCTTCTTGAAAATTCTGAGTTCAATTAAACAAGCCCTCAATCCCAACCTTTCCCCAAATATCACTGTAGATGAAACACAGATGCTGCAAATGAGAACAGAATGTGCAATAAAGTTCAACCCTGTGGAAGGAGCCTGCTTTCCCTGTGATTGGATAGTGGTGTCAGTCATGACAATAATGCTGCTGGTAATGAAAACTAAGTTGTTGTCCCAATGTTTGACTGGCAGTGAGCGCCACAATGCCTCCAGGGATGAAATCAAGTGCTGTGTTTCCATTTATCTCGTGACTTTTGTGGCTCAATAATTTATCTTCATAAGACAACAATGACAGCTCCGATCCCGTTGTTTCTACAAATAAAATATGATGCGTTTGCAATATGTTTTGGGGAGTTGCTAACTATGGTTATATACACATAATTTGTAAACAAGTTCATGCATGAGTAGCTCAAATATAAATATGGACATTTAAGACTGTCTTGAAGTTGGATTGCATTATCCATTATCATCCTGGGAGAGTTGAGGTATACACAGTGGTGAGGTTTTGATGAGTGATGGAAAAATTCATAAAAGAGGTAAAAAGAAAGTGGGAACCCAAACCCAAAGGACCATATCGCTACAAAGCTAGACCTATAGCTGGGTAAATTGAATTTTGCAGAAACATCACAGCTGCCAAAATGAAACTAAAAGGTCAATTATGCTGAGCTTCTGACTAAGCCATTTTCTCACTCGTTTTTGAGTGGCGAATGGTAATAATCCACATGTTTAAGTATAGCATTAGATTTATTTGAGTTAAACTCTGTACATGCACATTAGGGACATATTTATTGGGAGGGATATATAAGGATGTCACTGAGGAGCTGTCATGTTTTACTCATAATTAATACTGCTCAAGAATTCTCTAATTATTCCCCTTCTCCACTCCATAAATTTCTAATTGAATGAAATCTAGGTTCCTTAAGTTGAAATTCAAGTCCTTTACTACCTACTTCTATGTAACACCTTTCATCATTTCTCCCATTGCACACATGAACTGAATGCCAAGAGCTTTCACTGAAGCCTGGGCAACCTACTTGTTCATTCAACGAATGGTGTTGAATGAATATTTACATCTCTGGGGGTTTAAAGATGGAAATATGTAGATTGAATGTATTCAGTTATTTTTTCATGGAGCTAAGGGAGAGGGAGGAGCCATGTAAGCTCTCATGACAAGTAGCATCACTGGCCATTTCCATAAATAGAAACTTTCACAGTCTTCCCTCTTCCATATGGTCTTTCCATCCACAGCTCACTGTGATTTTTTAGAATTTATCTTTATTATTTGAATATGCATGGATACAGTATGTTTTGATGCAACCCACCCTTAAATCCCTCCTCCCTAACTCCTCCTGTACTCCACCCACCACTTTTCCTTCCAGGCTTTATTCTTTTCTTCCAGTATCAAATTATTCATCTCATTTTTATTAGTTCTTTAAAATTCCTTAGAATGTATTTTAATCATAGTCTATTCCTCCCAGATATACTCCACCTCCCTAACCACTTAACTTTGTGTCCTCTTTTGTATGTGGTCATTTTTTAACCCATGCAGTACAGTTTGTACTGCCCTTAAATTCTTGAATGTATACCCTTCCTTTGGAGCATGGCGGACCTACCAAGGGCCACTCATCTTCTTCCAGCTGCTAGACATTGTCAATAGCTCCTCAGCTGGGTATGGGACTTCTGTCCTCCTCCTCTCTCCACATTAGGATTTTGTCTGGCTTGATCTTATTCAGGTTTAATACATGCCTTCACAGTTGTTGTGAGTTTATATGTGCAAATCCTTTCCTCGGTCTGGAAGTCACTGTTCTGCTGTAGTCCTCTACCACATTGGCTCATAAAACCTTTCTGCTCCTTCTTCCGAAATGATTCCTGGGCCTTGAGAGGAGAAGCTTCCTTTTCAGTAGATAACGATTAACACAGAGTACCACAACTAGTTAACAGACAGAGAACAAGAGACCATGGAATGCTTCTGTACTCCTTTCTCACCAAGCATGTGTAGTGGTGCCAATGTGCATGGGTATACGGTGATACACTGGAACACCAGTCAGATAGCAGGCACCAGATGCAAAGAAAGCTGACTTCCCTCCCCTAGAAGGCAGCAATTGTCAGTAGTTACTCAGATAGGAGTAGGGCTTCAGAAGAACTTCCCTATCCGTGCTGGAATTTGTGTGCAATTCCATTTTCATGCTATCAGCCCTTCACTGCTTCAGGCTCTTACAATATTACAATATTTCTGCCCCCCTCTTATTGTAAATTTTAGTAATTTATTACAAGGCAGTATCTGCTTACTTTTCCACAAGAGCTCCCTATTAATCAGTAGGTACCTCTGAAGTCAAGCAAATTGAGCCTGACGCCTGCAGAGTTCAGAGCAACGGGGCAATGTCAGGTGAATGCTGTCATTCAACTTTACTTGGGGATAGAATAAGCCCTTTATTCTCTTGTATTCAGTGTTAAGTAATAAAGCTTGCCAGGGAGTGTTGGTGCATGCCTTTAATCCCAGCACTCAGGAGGCAGAGGCAGGTGGATCTCTGTGAGTTCAGTGCCACCCTTGTCTACAGAATAAGTTCCGGAACAGCCAGAGTTACAACAGAGAAACCCTGTCTCAAAAACTCAAAAATAAATAAATAAAGCTTGAGTAATTCCCTTTTAGAAATGATTATGTTTATGATAGAATTTTATTTCAACAAGATAGAACTGAAAGTTTTGCTATAAAATTTAGTAAATAAAAATGTAGCTTCCATTCTGAATATAGATCATTATATACAGGCTGCTAGACACAGCTAAAAATATGTTCTTGAAACATGAATTACAATGGAGTTGATTAAACAGCTAATGACAAATATATTCACTCTGAACCTTATCTTTTTGCTATTATACCAAATATGTTAGAAATACTTCTCTCAATTTTAATATGTTGTTGTAATCTACATAAAATTTTTGTGAAAATAAGATTGAATTTCAAATGGTGCATTAAAGGTATGATAATTTAATTTTTACGTCTAAAAAGTTCTGCATATAGTATTTTTGTTATGATGTATCATTTTTTCAGCTAAAAGTAATCTCCTAAAAGAAAAATGTAAAATACCACAGTTTGTTTTTGGCATCAGACTATGGTAAACTATTTTGTTGCTAAATCTTTAACTCAAACCAGAGATAATGAATTAATGAATTTACTAAGAAAGAATGCACTTCTTATTATGAATACTCAGTCCCTAGTTGATGAACTTAGGTATTGTCAGTGTTCTTTACAATCATAGCAATAGGATCTAGCAACCCCTGTTTGTTCATATGGCATCTGACTTCCATAAAAATGTCTTGGTCTATCTTAAGTGTCATGATCATTGTCTTGATGCAGTAGGAGAATAAACTAAAGCACCAAGTACCAGTTGGGAAAAAGTATCACCCCAGTTGTATTTCCACATTGCTTCACAGACTCATCATAAGCTAGTTCAATATACTCAAGCCAGGCACTGTTCCAAACATACTCATCTTCCAAACATACTCAGAACCTATCTCTATTCCACTGTTGCAAGATTCTTATTGTAAAAAAACTAATACAAGTATCCTAAGAACAAAATTATTATGACCCATTTCTGAGGTAATAGTAAGCTTTATCTACAAGAGTAGAAAACTCTGTTTACCAGATGCAAAAGATATATCAAAGAGACACGTCACCATTCTGACACAGTAGCTGTCAGGGACCTGTCATCAGACATGTGAACTGAGCCTCAATGAATGGATGGGCTTTGCTCTTAAACTCTCTCTGTGTAGGAGAATGAATTAACCCAAGTCCACTTGAAAAATATCTTTGCCATGAATTCCAATAGACTTAGATTAGTTCCTGTGTTTTATGGTATAAATAATATTTAATTGCTTTCAATATGGGTAAAGCTAATTATAAACTATGACTAGTATCCCTGAAAATTCTGGCTGAGCTCCAAACATTGAAAGTTGGAAAGCTTTGTTTAAACAAATAAGAAAACCAACAGTGAAAAAGTGTGCAGTTTTTGTTTGCTTGAGTTCTCATTGAGAACAGGTTGGGAATATATATAATAAAGGGAGGAACTACGTACAGAAAAACAACAGAATCCTTCTTCTGTCTTTGCACAGTTCAGAGACAAAAAGAAGGGTCAAACTCCTTCCAGCACAGACACTTCATGTCAGGCTTCACACAGGACGGCCACAAAAATTTACGGTAGAAGTTGTGCTCAATAAAATGCAAACTCTTCTCTTAAAATGTCAACATTTTCATTTGGTTTTGATGACTTTCTCAGAGAATGGCAATGTTCAGCCAGGATCTGCTGCTTTATTATTTGTGATGCCCTTTGGGAACAAAAGCACATAGGTTTTTTTTTTTTTTTAAAGCCACACGTAACTTAATTCAAGCAATCTCATTGTACTCCACCTCGTGAAGCTAACAAAAAGGGACTAATGTCGTACTTAATAAAGCTCATCATGGCTTAGTAAAAACCACAATTAGCGGTAACTATTACAGTCACATTAACCTTGTTTGTATGTTTTAACATAGAGTCGCTTTGATGTATTATATTTATACTATAAGAAAATTAAGCTCCTTAGAAATATAAGTATGATGATATATGTGGGGTTCATTCATATATATACATGGAGGATGGCATTCCATTGTTATTTTAGAGATTTAATTTAATAACCAATATTAAGCCCAGCTACCATCACTTTGAGTTTTCAAATTTGCAACAGCTGAGGAAAAGGGAGAAATAAATGTGTCTTAAATTCCATAACCTGGATTTTATTACCAGGTTTGTAAGTTATCCCTGGATATTGGGATGTCCTCGAACAAACACAAATTTATTCTTTCTCTCTTTTTCTCTCTCTCTGTTTCTCTCTCTCTTACTCTTTCTTTCAGGGATTTGATGCAAACTCTTACATAAACTATGCAAGTGCTCTTCCATTCAGTTATTTACTTTTTTATTTTGTTATTTTTGAAAGGGTCTATTTTGAGAGAGCCAGCGTTGCATTGACTCTGTAGTCCAGGCTATTCTTGAGATTGTGATCTTCTGTCTCAGCCCACAGCATGATGGGATTCTAAGTCTGGGGCCACCAGAACTCACACTTCTCCCCCTTTACAGTTCTGGAATGGAGCCCAGGACCTTGGTAAAATTATGTTAGGCCAGTGCTTTACCATCGAGCTATAGCCCCAGCCTCCCATCTGTGAGGCATGATTTTCTCATTTGTTCATTTTGAAATTCACCTGAAGGATGACTACCTAACTGGATTTAGAATGTTCATATGTGACATTGAAGATTCAAGCAAATGCCCATTGATGAATACCAATATGATGAAGTGCCCATGTCATATTTTATATAAAATCATCTGGATTTGGCATCATTCAAGTCCAAACTACTTGTCCAAATCTGTCTTTGAGCAGACAGATTCACTAAATGTAAAGAGTTGATTCACCAGAATCAATCTATCTATCTATCTATCTATCTATCTATCTATCTATCTATCTATCATCTATCTATCTATCTATCTATCTATCTATCTATCTATCTATCGGTTTTTTGAGATAGAGTTTCTCTGTTGTAACTTTAGCTGTTCTAGAACTCACTCTCTAGACCAGGTTATCCTTGAATTCACAGAGACCTGTCTGCTTCTGTCTCCCAAGTGCTGGAATTAAAGGCATACACTACCATCGCCTGGCTAAAGAGAATCATTTGTTTGTTCGTTTGATTTTTGAGACAGTGTTTCTGGCTTTCCTGAAACTCACTCTGTAGACCAGGCTGACCTCGAACTCACAGAGATCCACCTGTCTCTGCCTCCTGAGTGCTGAGATTAAAGGCTTGTGCCACCACTGCCTGGCAGAATCTTTTAAGAGAATACATGTGTTGAGAAGTTTGGCTCACAGAAACAATTAAGTTTCTTTCCATGTCATCCCAACATTTAATGCATTGCCTGGTACCAGTTGAAGGAGTGGATAGAACGATTTGCTGACTCTCTCTACTCTCCATGTTCCTAGGATGATTTAGTTCAGAACCACATTCTTCATGAATATGTTTTCATGAATATATTCATTAAAAGGCTAAACCTGTGACCCTTAGCTCTTGATAAATTGAACAATCCTAAAATACTAGTAATATATTCACATTTATTGAATATATTTAAGAGAAGTATATTCATGAATATATTCATAAGAATGCATTCATATTCATAGAATATATTCAAAAAGAATATTGGCTCACAGAATTACCTGATAAATTGGTGATAAATTTATTAAATTGGTCATTTGTCAATTGATTTTTGCGTGTGTCAAATATCTTTGACTAATCCTCTTTTTGGAGGATGGGTTTTCACTGAATTGATTCAAATAACATACTTTGACTTTGGCCAAAGAATGTATGGAGCTGACTTGCAGAGGTTACCCATCTCCCTCCTGTGGCTTAAATGCTGCCTGTTAACTCTAGAAGATTGGCAGGACTGCCATCTTACAAAGGCATATAAACTCAAAGACAAGCTCTACTTCAGAGCAAGAAATGATTAATCATCCCATTCTAGTCCATCCCCTCTCTGAATTCTGGGCTTCTTAAGTCTCCTTCTCTTGAAGAGATTGTGGGATTCCCTTTGGGACATGTATCAGTGAGGATGAGTTCTTGACATGGTTGTCTAGGCTTGGGGTAAACAAAGCAGTTCTCTGGCTCTGACTGGACTGTGGTCTGTTTTATCTTCCTCAACTGTGGATCTTGACCTAAAAAGGGTTGTATAATTAAACTTGAGGGTCACAAAATGTTTACCTTATAAACGGTTTCTGGAAGGCTATATCAAAAATCAATTCAAAATCAACATATTGTGAGCCTGAGGTATTTGGTGTTTGCTCTCATACTACATTGCATGATTTCACTGCAGCCTCAGTTCCTGGACACACAACACACTCTAGAAAATGTATATGCAGCCACACCATGTACCATTAACAAGTGCTGCCTGAAAGGTTCAGCTCTGACTTGAGGTCATGGTGTATTGTGAATTACAGTGACTTGCTGCATGTACTAAGTGTTCTGTTTATATAGAAATAGGATGGTCTATTTATAGAAAATAAGATTTAGTGTTTTTCTAGTACCCTCCCTCAGTGTTTGGTATGAAATTAGTTTGTCTTTGGGTTGTGTTGACTTAGAATATTTGATCTTTACATCTCTTGTTTGAGTTACTGACTGAGTTTCATAAAAGATCTTTAAATGAATTTTGGTTTAGAGCTTAGGACAGAATTTCCAACAATTCCTGAAATGACCCTTAATTATCTGGCATTTTATATTTTTGTGAACTGGCATTCTCAGTATAGATGATTATATAATCAAATTCCTGATCGAGTCAGACAAATCCCTAAGAAGTGTTTAAGATTTCCTATGCCAGTGGTATCAAATGTTCAGCTGAAATTTAACACTTTTTGTAAAAGTAAAAAAACAAATTTATCTTATTAGTATGTAAATTTCCTTCAATCTTTAGTGAGTGATAAATATATTTAAATGAAACAATTCTTATGAAATAAACATTTTTGTGATTGTTTATTAGTAAATATTTAATTCATATGTTATATATATTATATATAATATATGTTGTAATATATTATATATAATTATATATTATATATTTATTATGTATTATAGTATATAGTATATAGTATATAGTATATAGTATATAGTATATAGTATATAGTATATAGTATATAGTATATAGTATATAGTATATAGTATATAGTATATATACGTCTTTACCTGGAGTCCCAAGGGTGGAAGAAGTGTAAGAAGCTGCATTATCCATATGGGATGTAATGACTAGCCAAAAGACCATCTTTTTTCAAGCATTTTCAAACTTATAGCCACAGCAACACAAGGTTTGACTTTTCCTAGGACTCACTGTTAACCATAGTTTCTGAAGATAGAATTATATTTAAAACATCTAAGAGCAGAAAACTATCAACATTCAAGATAATTGAGCTAGAATAGGGGATAACAGAGGCTCAACCTGAGTGTAAAGGCACCTTCTGGTCTGAGAAGTCCAGAGATGTGGGCTTTAGGCTAAAGAGAAGGCCCTGGGTATACTTCAGTGTTAGAGTTCTCACCTAGTGTGCATGTGGTTGTGAACTGAATCTCCAGACAGGCAGAAAAGGGAGGAGAAAGAGAAAAAAAGAAACACTAAATAAATATGAAATTGCCTCAGAGACAAAGTAAGAGAAGATGGAATTGTCTATATGGTTTAAGAAGAGAAAAAATATGAGGAATTCTATATTTGAATGTTGTGCCCTTTGTGATTTAAAAAGCCCTTTGCGATCATACATCTGTGAGGCATTAAGAACCCTTAATCGTGGTTGATAAGTTAATGAGGGGGAAACTCTTAAGTTTAGACTTGAAATTAGGCTTAATGTTGAAGAAAAAGAGTCACAACTTCATTTCACTTTTTTGATTTCTTTTTGAGACAGTGTCTCACTATGTAGCTCTGGTTGTCCTAGAACTCCCTCTGTAGACAAGTCTGGCCTCAAACTAAGATCACCTACTCCCGCCTCCTGAGACCTGGGATTAGAGCCATGTGCTGCCTCTCCTAGCTGAGTCGCAACCTTTTAAAGCCCATGGAAGTGTCTTGAAATCCCTTCAGAACTTTCATGAAGCTTTTGTCTATCTCATAGCTTACCAATAATAATTTTAATCTTAATTTAATCTAATCTATTATTTTTATTAATGGGGGCATACATGTGGAGATGAGAGAACAGCCTTCAGAAGTCAGTTCTCTCCTTCCACCAAAGATTCTAGCCACCTCAAATATAGTGTTATAATTTGTCTTCAAACATTCTAGTGTTTGTTGGGCTAAAAACTAAGATGATAAACAACTTGGGGCAGTATTTTATCTTACATCTCTAGGGTCACAGTCCGTCACCAAGGGAATTCGGAGCAGGAAGTGAAGGCAGGACCCTGGAGGCAGGAACTGAACCAAAGGCCATAAAAGAGTACTGTTTCCTGGCTTGTTCTCCCTGGCTTGCTCAGTTTGCTTTCTTATAGAACCCAGGATCTCCTATCCTGGCGTGGCACTGCCCACAGTTAGCATCATTCACCAACCAAGAAAATGTTCTACAGACTTTCCTAAAGCAATCTGATGGAGGCTTTCCCAGATAACTCTAGCTTGTGTCAAGTTGACAAATACCCAACCAGGACAATACTTTATAACTTCCTGATGACTTCTGTGTAAATCTAACTCATTACTCATTAGCAAAAGCAATGGCTCTGCTAGTCATTATTTTAAATACATTTGTTAAGTTTCATGTTAAAAATACTCTTGTCTTGCTTCTTTCTTTTATATTCATTGAAAGACAGCATACATATAACATACACATATAACATATGATTGTACAGCTCAACAAATCAAGCAAAATTGAACATATCTATGTAACAACATCTGAAATAACTTGAAATCATCAAATAAAACTTTACCAAAAGACCAGAGTGCCTCTAAATTCAACCACTGAGTTTTCAATAGACAGTGACTCATTAGGAAACCCACTAGGTAAGCAATGAGGAATACTCACTAAAAATGGCATTGTGTTATGTAATAAGGAAAAAGTCCTTTTGTGAATCTAGTATTATGTTAGTAAAGGCAAGTCCTATGAATGAAAAAGTAAAATGAATTTATCTGTATCATAGAAATTTATCACTGTAAGATAATGTAACCTACTCCAGATTTCCTCACTCAATTGTCTATGTGGGCTATTGTGTGTTAGTTATAATTATGAATTCTGGGAGAAAGGATCTTGTCAAAAAAATGTATTTATATCTTAAATTTTCAAGTACTTTTGGGTCTCTGTTGTATCAGTCAAATCACAGAAGTGGTTGAGAACTCCCTGATAGATTTGACCCAATAAAAGAGCACATTTCTCTTGATGGAACATGTTCTGCCTCCAAAATTGTTCCACCATTTAAATGCTCTCAAGTCTCCATGGAGCAACCAGTACTTGCTCTTTCTTCTCAACTGAGAGATAATTTAAAGGAATTTTCCTGTGTCTTCAGCACAGATTCTTCTCCATTCCATCCAAGGTTGCGGCTCTTTCACCTGCTTGAGTATTCTATGACCATTGTGCTTAATGTTTAGAGTTATGCAGAAAGCCAACTGCAGATCTGTATCCCAATATGGTACTTAGATTTAAATGCATTCTGTCCAACATTTTAGTTTTCTTTTCCTTCAAAACTAGTTTTTAGTCATTGGTCCTTTTAGTTTCCTCTAGAATGCTTGAGGATCCTTGTTCTTATTTTAAGTGGTCAACGCTAAAAGGAGTCTTATAATTTGACCTATATGAGTTATTCTTCATCACACTGATGAGAATTTCTTGGCCAGAGAAGTAAAACAATGTGTCCCTATGACATTATATTCTCTTGCACATGTCCACATCTAACCCTGCTCCACTGTAGCTTGCTACATTGCATTCCTATTGTTTGTGTCCAACAGCAAGTAACATATCTGTGGGTTTACATGAAAAAGACTCAGTGCAGGTATGTGCCAATTATGATCTCGTAATCAGTATTTTAAAATAATATAAAATAGTAATTTTAAAACATTGCTTTCATTACTTACGTCTACTGTTTCTCATTTAAAGTATAAATCTATAACCCAAACATATGTGGAAATTTATGTCTATAAATGTTATTATTTTAATGTGCTCGCTATTAGGATTTTTTTATTCTACTTGTATTTTTTTACCGCAAAAACTACCAAAATGGCAGTTGACACACAAAAATGATTGTTGTTGAATGGAAGGCTGCAGAGGAAGGGTGGTTCATAAATACCTGGAGATGTGTCCTTCATAGCTCACTTCTCATAAATAGCCCAGATGGCAGAAATGATATTGAGCAGAAATTTGTGGAAGATGCTCCTGATGCAAAGGGTCAGTAGAAGAACAGGTAATAGAAGGATAAGTAAAAACGCAAACACACAACAACTAGCTTGCAGAGGGTAAGGACTAAACTTTTGCCTATGTTGGTAGCAGGAGATCATGATCCACAGAGTGCCTTTGAATAAAGGATGAAAAATCATTCAGTAGGAAGCATTAAAAATAGAGTTCTATTAAAGGGGAGTAATATAGAATAATCTGAAGTGAGGAACTGTGGTTTTATTAGGCATTTTATGATGTAATTCTAAAATGATGATTTCCACTGAAATATAAAGGATTGCACCTACACATAACATTTGAAGATGCCTTTTCCAGTCCAGAACTCTGATTATAGTGACTTTTATAAATTGAATATTTCTGAGCTGAGTAGGCAGATAACCTATGCAACTTAAAAACAGGCCATTGCTGGAGTTATCTGGCACAAACAGGCATAAAAGGCCTATAATTTAATGAAAGCCACTTAAGCTCACACTTCTATTAGTTTATTGTAAAACCAAGACTTTGACACGTCTCAATAAAAGAGGGAATTTCTGAAATACGCTGCTTAAAGAAGGTGTATTTTAAATCACTGTCAGGGGCCTGTGGAGGTGGCTCAGTTGGTAATGAGTCTGTTACCCAAGCATGGGATCTGAGTCTGGATTCCTTAGAACTGGAATAAAAAGCAAGATACGACAGCAGGTGCATGTAACCTCTGCCTTTGGAGAGTGGAGATGGACGAATCCCCAAATGTCACTGGTCAGCCAACCTAACCAAATTGATAAGCTTCAGTTTCAGTAAGAACTTTTCTCACAAAATAAAATGGAGGGTAATGGAGGAAAAGAAAGCCCCAACCTCAGGACTCTGCCTGTGCACACATAGGCACACAATCACCACTCCACAAAAAAAACGCACAAACAAAAGAGTTCATTTTAAGCTTTGTTTTATTGTAGAATTTAGAAAAACTGAAAAAATGGATTCTTGAAATAATCTGTTGAGCAGTGAGTATTGTCCTCACTCTTATGTGTCTATTTTATTTTTTGCTGTGCTTCTACACTACCGTCTCAGAGCTGCCAGTCATTGACTAAGTATTATATAGCAGCAACTTCCCTTTAGGATACAGAAGGATATTGAATGTGTGCCTTTGGGACATGAAGAAACATTAAGATGCTCTGTAATCAACCTAATAGTCATTTCTTTAGCAGGTGGCTCCTTAAAGATAAGAATCTGTAGGTTTTCAATAGCATGTTTCCTTTGGGGTATAGGAAGCAAGGGGATATATTAATTTGGGTAAGGAAAGTAGCCAGAGACTTCATGTCAAAGATTCCAGTTGGATATACTCTGCTATTCCTCGTTTATTTTTCATCTCTTTTTCCTGATGTATACAAGCTTAATTTATAAATTTAGACAAATAATTTTGAAATCATTAGAAACAATACTATGGGAAATTTCTTGGTGCCAGGAATCATCATACTTTCTTTTTATAAATTTTTTAATATTATTTACAAGTATGTCCTCAGAAAGAGTTTGGAGAACTGATTTAAGTGACCTTGCCATTTGGACAGAGCTTGTTTCTTATAAATACAGGTGATTTTGTGGCCTTGGAGGAAATTGTACAATATTGAATTACCTGAAACATATGTGGAACGGAGATAAAAGATGGAACATAATTCAGTCCAGACAGATGCTTATGAATCAGTCGTATTACTAAGAGTAATAGCAACTTCTTTTCCAAAGTGGTAAAATTTTACAGCAATGAATTTCTGTTAAAATAGAATCAGATTGAATGTGAGCAATAATAATGAAGTTTAAAGTCAAAGCAAATAAAATATAATCCCTAACCCTTTAAATAGAAAACTGGGGATGGGAGAAACGCAGCCAAATACTCATCAACAAAATGACAAAATCCTCACCTTACAGCGAATACAGGTGATAAAATTAAATAGCAATATATGTATTACAGTTCTGACCAGAGAGAACACAAAGCTACATAAACGGTATAAAAATTTAGCTGAATGTGGCAACACACAGTTTTGTGTGGCAACATGCACCTGTAATGCCGGTACTCAGGAAGCAGAGGCAGGAGGATCTTTGTGAGTTCAAGGCCGGTTTTATGGTCTACATAGTATAGACAGATGAGATTGCCAACAAATATTAACAAGTAGACTAATTCACAAATAGTAAGCACCAACTCTACATGAAAACATGAAATTAACAGATCTAAAAAGAATCGCTTGATACGTGTCTGTGTATGTGTTCACTTGTGTGGATGCATGTATATATATATGCTTGTGTGCATTTAGAGGACAGAGGTCATCTCTGAGTGTTGTGTTGGTCCTCAGGAGCTATCTACCTTATTTTTGAGACAGTCTGTCACTGGTGCTTGAGTCTCACAGATTAGTCTAGTCTGGCTGGCCTCCTCAACACTGAGAATACAATTTGCACACAGATCGGCTTGCACGGTGAACACTCTACCTAATCGAAACATCGCTGTAGCCTCATTTAATGAGTTCTGATTAATATCCATACTAAGACAAATCACCTTCAGGCAGGACACAGAAAATTTTCTTTGCCTCATGAAGTTCCCTGTAGATTCGTCCTGCATCCCAGATACCCTGGTAGCCACTATTGTGATCTTTTTCTTTCAATTTTTTTATTTATTAATTTTATGTGTATGCATATAATCTATGTTTGTGACAGAAGGCTCAAGCATGCTATAACACATGTTTGGAAGTCAAAGGACAACCCTGGAAATTGATTCTGTCCTTCCACCTTCATGCGGGTGCCGGGGATCAAATTCAAGTTGTCTACCTTGTGTGACAAGTGCTTTGACCGGCTGAGTCAACCTGTTGGCCCCTCCTTGTGGGATTCTCCCACCATAGATTAGACTTTTCTGTTCTCAGTTTTCAGCTATAAGATTTATGCCATATGCTATTTTTCATATGCTATTTTTCAAAATACGGATTTGTTTTACTTATATACGTAAATGTGTTGCCAGCATTGTCTGTGTATCGTGTGTGTGGCTCGTGTTGCTGAAGCCAGAAAAGGGCATTGGATCCCCTGAAACTGGAGTCACAGACAGCTATGAACTGCTATGTGGGCCCTCTGTGAGGGCAACAAGTACTCATAACCCTGGAGCCATCTCTCTAGCCCCACAGTATATTATTTTAAAAATATACACTTTTTTAATGCATCACAATTTAAAAAAAATCTATTTTGCTCCTGTGTCACTAGCCACTTCTTTTTATTATACTGCATTTCCTTTTTGATAAATATACTTTACATATATAAATTATTTCCACTTGGGAGCTATTCTGAGAAGAAACTGCGGAAAGAATCCTGTTGGTACTTTTATAGCATGCACTTTGATTCTGATTGATAAATACTTAGGAATTGTTAATTAACATTATCCGCAGCTTTAATTTTGTTTAAAACTGCCACAGTCCCCCCACAAATGGCTGGATAATTTGATACTCGCACTAGCAATGAGCAAAAGCACAAGGGGCTCCAGATCCTAATCAGTATTTTTTATTTTCAAGCATTAAATCAGTAGGAGATTGCATAACATTAAATTTCTCTAGGAATGAATCTGATCTAGTACTTTCTCATGTCTGTGTAGGTGCTTATTGTTCGTTTTCATTTGTGATGTGATCTGTGTGACATTTGGCCTTGTACATGGTTGATTAGCATGCATTTTTAGTATACTTCAGTATATTCCATTTTCATATATATTTGTTGCAAATATGTTCTCCAATTTTCTGTCTTCCCTTGAATTTTGAATTTTGATGGTATACAATTTATTAACTGCATTTGATCCCCTTGGGAAATCTCTGCCAATCCAAAGCCCAAGGATGTTCCATTAGAAACTTTACAGATTAGGATTTTGTGTCTAGGTCTAAAATATCTCCAGATATTTTGTGTGTAAAGTCAAAATCAATATGATGCATTTTCTATAGATTTAAACAGTAAATCCAACACAATTTTTGGAAAAACCAAAGCAACCTAAAAATTCATACTTCCCTTCTCTTGAACTACGTTAAAATCAAGTAACATATCCTCTATTCTTTTCTTCTTTATTATCTTGAGTATTTAAGGGATTTCCTTACATTTCTTTACAAATTTTATCACGTTGTTGTCTCTTCATGCAAAGACTCATAATAGGGGTTGTGATCAGTGTTTCTACTTATTCAGCTCTTAATTTTATTTCAGTAGTAAATTGGATGTGTCAATGGAGACCTCTGAAAACTCCTGAAGTGAGTCTATTGTGCAGACAAGCTCAGAACCACTGACCTAGATCTTTTCTTCCCCAGAAGACTTTGGATATCTATAAAAGAGATTCTATCCATAAGAACATTGAATTAGAGCTAAGCTTGGTTGTGCACGCCTCCAATCCTAGTTCTAGCACTCAGGAGGCTGAAAAGATGTCATGAGTTAGAGGACAATCTGGGCTCCGTAGTGAGACCCTGCAAAGAAGGGTGAGATGGGGAAGGGGTATTCTCCATGTCCCACAGGTGTCTCATGCAGAAAATGTCACCTGCTATGCTCTACCCAGTGCATCCATGTTAAAGGTTCTATTCACATGGTTTTGTCAGAACATAGATGTGCTCAAAGTGATTCTACTTTTAGGATCCGCAGGAAAGCATTTCAAAAGACTATCTGTAGCTGAAAATACATACATACCTTTATGGGTTTGGTGGCACATGTCAGTTATCCCAGCTACTCTGGAAGCTGCTGAGATAGGAGAATCACAAGTCCAAGGCCAGCTGGGCTACAGTGTAAGTTCAAGATAAACTGGACAAATTAGTGACACCTCGTCTTAAAAAAAAAAAAAAAAGAAGTCTAAAGAAGTAATTCAGTAGTAGAGGACCTACCTGGAGTCCTCAGGGCCCTAGATTCAACTGTGATCATGAAATAAGTAAAACTAAATAGAAGTATTCCGTGCCTGCCCATATTCCATGCAGTGTGCTTTACTTGGCTATCGTAGGTTGCTTTCAGAGGTGCTTTGCTTTGGCATACACAACGTAGGAATTAATTAGAACAGTTTCCTTATGGAATTTATGTAGACAATGTAAAAAGTACATGATACACACATAGAAATGTTTATTTCTTTTTCTTCCCATTTCATGAAATAGTTTTTAAATTATGAGATACATCATTACTAACCTTATAGAACTCAATATTGTCTAAAGATAGATTCACAGCCTCAGGAATGTTCCTCTTAAGATGGAATATTAAGCCAAAGCCTGGAAACTCTAGTCACTGTAATTTTATTTGAATCATTTTCCAACAGATGTTATGTCTTACTTTGTGACTATATTTTAAATACTTTATTTTTTCAATACTCATTAAAACAGTATTTTCTTCTTGTCTCTAATAAGAGCAACATCTGTTTCTCCTTGTTCAATCAAACCAGCCACCTCGAGAGTCCTACTTTTAAAATAATAGCATTTCAAAGATAGCATAGATTGAATGTACTTCATTAACATTTTATATTTGCTTCGGAAACAAGTTTTTCTAACAATTATATGTTAGGGAAATGTTAGAGAAGATATTACTAAACAATTTAGTTATTGTGTGGAAAGCAATAAGGCCAGAAGCTGGAATATGCTTCAAAAAACAATGGTTTTATGTAAACATATTTGGTAAAAATATTCATTTTTTTAATATACAGTTGAAGATTTTGTATTGTGAATTACTAAATAACTGGATACATATAAGTAAAAAGTAATCTGATTCAAGGAGTAAACCAAAACTCATACAGCATTAGATAGATGACAGAATAGATGGACAGATAGATAGACAGACAGATAGGTAGATAGACAGTTAGGTGTACTAGATGGTTTTATCTCAGCTTGACACAAGCTAGAGGCATTTTGGAAGAGAGACATCACTTGAGAAAATGCATTGCCAGATTGACCTGTGGGCAAGCTGGTGGTACTTTTTCTTGATTGATTCCTGCCTCCAGTTCCCTTCCCTGATTGAGTTCCTACACTGACTTCTATCAGCAATGGAGTATGACCTGAGAGTTATAAGCTGAAATAATCCCTTTCATCCCCCAAGTGTTTATGAGCATGGTGTTTTATGACAACAGAAACCCTAAGACAGTAAATATGTGTGTATCTGTATGTGTGTTGATTAATCTTGACAGTCTCATACGTATATGTAATATCTTCTGATTACTCTTTCTCCATACATTCTCTTATCTTCTCCACATACCTATCAATAACCCCCCAATCCCTTCCCAGGAGCATGATGCTTAGTTTTGTTTTGTGACTCATTTAGTATAACTAAGGCCATCGATGTGATCATTGGTTTGGAAATGCCTAATGAAACCTGGCAGGATCATTAGTTAGTATGTAACTAAAGGCCATTCCCTTAATTTACAAGTAGCAAATAGTTAATCACTGAGAAGTAGGGTTCCCAGTCCTCATCCTCCTCCATGCCTCACTGCAGGTGGTCACATACTTTTGTGTTTCCGTAGCTGATGTGAATTTGTGATTACAATGGCAACAGTATTTATTTTAAAAACAAAAATTATTTTGGAAAATGTGAGCTCTATTCTCCTTTGTAGTCTCCAAAGTTAGTTACAATGGGAAGTCCTTTGGAACCGGATTTCACCTTTTGGAAATATTTCATCCTATTCAGAACTACATAACATTGAATAATCTAGCTGAAAATTCATATTTTGAGAAAGGGAAAGAAGACTTGACAGCTATGAAAGAGGGACACTGATTTTTGGTGTATAGCTCAGAATTGATTTTGAGAGTTGTTGACTAAGATCCTAGCCAAGATATTTCCAGATACCTTTTCAAGTCACCCAGCTCTTTAACACTGGCCTTGTACTATTTAATTTATGTGATAGGAAGGTATTTTTCATTATTTCATGATTGATATTTCCTGGATGAAAGCACAACCAAGTTTAAAACTTAAGAAGTAAAAAGACAAAGCTGAAATGTGTTGAGAGCTAACTTTTTTTTTATCAAGCACAATTCCAAATTATAATATATGCAGGTACTACTCAATTTATGATAGAGCTATAGTCTTATAAGCCCACTGCAAATTGAAAATATAAGTTGATGGTGCGTTAAATGTCTCTGCCTACTGCACATCACAGCTTAGCTGCCCACACAGTGAGATGTCAGTCATTCATCTCATGGGAATAGGAAGGTCTGGGAGCTGTGGCTCTACACCTGTGTCAACCATCAGGAGATAGGATGATATCACTTACCATGAGACCTACAGTAGGTCAGAATTCGGTTCTCCAGACACATATTGCTTTTGTACCATTATAAAGTCAAAAATTCGTAAGTTGGACCATCATAAGCCAAGGGCCATCTATACATTTATTCCTCCTAACAGCCCTATAAAGAGGCCTAATAGCCAATAGGGACAGTTATTGTGTGAACAGAAATAAGACCTGAATCCAGACATCTGACCTAAGAGTCTATATTCTTGCCTATCGTGCTGAGCCTTTTGATGATAAATTGCTTGCTATGCAAGCTTGATGACATGTGTTCAGCTTCTGAAATCCACAGTAGAAGAAGAGAATAGACTTTCAAACATTGTCTTCGGACTCCTATATGAATACTATTGCTCACATAATATACAACACACACACACACACACACACACACACACACACACACACAGGCACACAATCTTGAATGGGTCTGCCCATGGCTGAGAGACTGATTATGATTATGGGTAGAGGAATACTATATCTTTAGCAATGAATAGGAAGGGCAGATTTAATCCTGTTTATTGGTAAGTTTCCCATTTATATGTAACTTAACAAACATTTTCATAATAACTTGAATAATAACTGGTTTATCATTATATAAGTCTTTAGTATTTATTTTAAATATGCATCTTATACATTTATTAAGTAAATTCTTATATTCTGAGATAATTTCATATATTAATGTTCAAGCACTCTTAATATTTATTAATATTCCATTTCACTTGGATGGAAAACTGGTAAAAAATGTTGTTAATTCTTTTAAAAATCTCTCCATGATAGAGCTATGGAGATGACTTGTTGTTTAATAGTTTTTACCCATTTTAAGAAGATGCAGATTTGGTTCTCAGCACCTATTTGTTAGCTAACAACTACTGAATAACTCTATGTCCAGAGCATCTGATGCCTTTTTTAGTCTGACCTCAAGGGCTTCTGTAGACATTGGGTACACCAACTACATTCAGGTACAAGCACACATATATTAAATAATAAATAAAAAAGACTATGCATTGTTCCTTCCCTTGAACAAAAATAATTTTGCATAAGTGTTTCTAAATGACAGATAACCCAGAGAAAGGGAAAGATTAAGTATATTCTAGAGAAAGTTTGTCGAAGTCCCACAATTCTCTCTTAATCCTTGTTTTGTATAAAGTTGATTATGTTCACTTGCAGCAGAAAGAATGGTTACAGGCAGAGGGACATGAGCAATGTCTGTGGTATCCTTTCCTACTCTCATAAGAACATGGATGGCTGAAATCTAAAAAGTAGAAATGTTACTATTTGGAGGTCCAAGGTCCATATTATCAGCTCAGCTCCACTAACTAGCACAGCCCAGACAAGGCCATGGCTCCACTCATTATAAAAAGAGTGAATGAATACAAAAGTCTCTTTGCTCCAAGTGTCAAACAGTATGGAGCTGATCATGGGCTTTGTAAAATGTGCCCTAGGGAAAAGGTCTTAAAATTTCTTCAACCAGCCCGTAAAATAAAATCTTCATTCAGAAACTTTTTTTAAAGAGTGGAAACATCAATATAAAAGTATATTGAAAGACACACTGACATTCCAACACCACAGACACACAAGAGCACACAAATGATTGACAGTTGGCAGGTAAAATGGAATGGATAGTACCCCATTTTATTTCTACCCTGAATGATGTAGGAGGCTATCCTTGGGACAGAGATCTCCCATAGATGTTGTGGAAATCACAGATGGTCAGGAACTATATAAGACATTTGTTATTGTTTGACCTCTGTCTTAGGGTTTCTAGTGCTGTGATAAAATACCATGACTGCAAGCAACTTGGGAAGGAAAGGGTATATCTGCCTTACACTTATACATTACACTCCATCAGCACAGGGAGTCCAGGCAGGAACTCAAGGAAGGAACCTGAGACAGGAACTGAAGCAGCAGCCGTGGAGGAGTACTGCTTACTGACATGTTCCTCGTGGCTTACTCAGCAGGCTTTCTTACACACTGTAGGCCCACCTGCCCAAGGTGGTACCACCCACAGTGGGTTGGGCCTTCCCACATAAATCACTAATCAAGAAAGTGTTCCACAAGGAAATTGCTTACAGGCTGATCTTAAGGAAACATTTTCTCAGTAGTGGCTCCCACTTCTCAGATAACCCTAGCTTGTGTCATGTTGACCAAAAAAATACCATCTAGGACAATCACAAAATAATCCAGACTCCTTGAACAGCATAACCAAGTTTCAGTTCAAAGCTCTACCATTTACCAGCTACTGGAGGCTTACATTTTATTAAACTTTGTCTCTCTGGTATATACTGAAGATAATAATATTTAAAGATTTTATGAAGTATAAATGAGTCAAATGCAAGTAAAGTACTCATTTTGGCGTGGTTAGCACATAGAACTCGGAATAGTGTATCTATAAATACTCACATATGCAGAGATCATAAATTGGATTTCTCTCTGGAGAAAACCCTCAGGCTATTACTTTTTATAACATTTGGACAAAGAAAGAAAAGAAACAGCATATTTTATTTTGAGCAGTTTGGTCATCCTGGCTGCACTGTGAATGAGTTTCATTATATTCGGGGACCCCTTTCTTTCAAAGATCACTGAGGCATAGCTATTGATGATTAACAGTAAATGTTCCAAATAATAATTGGAATTAAAATGAGTAGAAACCACAGTTTAAACTCAGATATAGAGAGGCCCCCTGTCAACAAAGCTCTTACAATCTGAGGTCCAATTGCTCTGCTAATTAAGTTCCTTGAGAAAAATAAAATAACCTTTTTATTTTTAATCTGATTAGAATAATAGGCCTTTCATTGTGAACAATGCAGGTGGTGATGTCACACTTATAATTCAGTTTTGTGATGCAGTTTCACAGTTGATTTTTCTGAAAAGCTTTTTGATCTTTCATTTGAAACAGCTAAAAAAAAAATGTGGCTTTTCTGCTTACATGACTCTGTAGGATTACTTTTGAATTTGTGATTGAGTATTCGTAATAATGATGTCCTTGAGACCTGTGTCCCCAAACTGAGCTTCAGGGAAGTATTCAACAAACTATAAAGACGAAACCTCAAACCATATACTTTTACAGTTAACTCCCATCACATCACATTTGGTAGTTGGAAAGAAAATGTTGGTGTGAAAATACATTCTTTATGACATCAATTGTATGAGAAAACCCAAAGGGACTTACTCAAGAAGGAAGTGTTTTGGGATGCACTATTGCTATCTGACAGCTAACTGATTTTAATTTAAGAATAAGACTGCATCTGCATAGTAATGTTACAGCACAGAGAGTTTGTTTGCATTGCTCTTCATGAATATTTGAAAAGTAAAAGAATTTAAGAATTATTTGCCAGTTTTTGTATGGACAGGAAGAAAAAATATTGAGATTAAATGATGTTGGAAAGATGGTCTTATTACAGAAAAAAAAAAACAAACAAACCTGGATTAAAAACACCCTCTCCTTTTTTTTTTTTTTCCAATGAGGTACTGTCATACAAAGTAAACTATAAGTATCAAAAAATCAGACTGACTTATAGGAATTCAGCGACACACTATTTTATATTGGTGCAGAATATACAAAGAGAGAGAGAAGGCAGGAAAGTATCAGTCACAAAAATCACTCCTAAATAAAGTGTTTGGTGTTGTGGATGGCTGGGCCCAATCCTCTGGGATTTCCTGAGATCACTGACCACTTTCCCTAGGATACAAGATTCCTCTAGCCAGACATTCCCACATGCTACATCACTGGAAGCCATTTCAAGGTATCAGGGTGGGCTGAAGCTAGTCAGGGAGATATGAGAATATGTATCCTTGAATAACTGAATAACTGTGAGGTGTCAGTTATAGATGTTGGGGTAGTACAGATTTCCAAGAAGGTGTACTATCATCTAAACAGACTCATCTGTAGGACTTACTTCTTTCTCTCAGCATCCATGTGTATACATGTGACTGTCTCTAGCATAGAAGCCATGGCCAGGGAAACCTATGCCATTTCCTGCTGTCTGATGCTTCATCATCAGCATAACCATCCATGACATTTAGAAGGCCAAACTCCTACTCCTGATCAACTCTCAGATTCATATCTTCTATACCTTACATGTACATGGTAATGTTTGAAATTCTAAGTTTTTAGCAAGCAATTAAATAATAAAAGAAAGTTCTATTAACAGAAAGCTTATATCAAAAAGTAGGGGCTGGAAAGATGATGCAATGCTGGACAGTACCTGCTTCTCTTTCATAAAACCAGGGTTTGGTTCCCAAAACCCACAAGGTGGCTTACACCTACCTGTAATTCCAGTTCTAGAGAATATGATGCTCTCTTCTGCCTCTACAAACACTGCACACACACGGGGCATGTACATACATGCAGGCAAGACACTCATATACATTAAAGAAACAAACATGCATCTTTCTTTAAAAGTAGAAGAAACAAACAAGGGAAGAAATAAATGTCCACAAAATAGATTTGATCACTAGTAGTTGTATGGGAGAAAATAAGGTTCATAAAAGAGTGTTGTCAGAGGTGGGCAGAAATGTAGTTTTGCGTACAGCGTTTGGAAAGATCTCTGTCTAAGATACTGTTGCACAGGCTGGAGTGAGGGAGGAAAACCTCATAGACATGACACAGAAGGCAATCCAGATGGGATACTTGACACCTCAGTCACCATTAGGCCTTTGGCCAGTGCTGTTATTGAGCCCAGAAGCAACAGAAAATTATCAGAAGGGAAATATGATGAGCTTGCTTACATTTTCAAGAGCTGATTACAATACTTGGTGGGGGATTTAGACTGTAATGGAAGAACAGAAGCGGGAAAAACCTTGAGGGGACAATCTGATGCTCTAGATCGGAATCTAGATGTATAATCTAGAGGCTGTAGTACAACACAAGTGGTTGTTTGCATGTGTGTACACTATGAATACTCTGTCTCATATGTGCATGTCGACATTTTTATGTGTGGCTATATATATGTATTATGTATATGTGTTATGTATATCTACTAATTTATACTATATATTTAATAATTTGGGAACCATTTCATGCTGATTCCTTAAGATCAGTTTGCATTGCCCTCTACTGAAGCAAAATGTGCTCAAAATCACTAAGCTAAGTTTTTAATTCCAAGAGGATGCATGAAATGTGACTATACTAGTATTCGCCATGAGTAAATTCTACAGACATGTGAACTATCTTCTAAGTTCTCAAAAGGTTCAGGCTTTTTTTTTCTTTAAAACAACATTTCCGTTGATGGTATATGTCAACAATTAGTTCAAGCTCTTAATAGGAATCGGCACAGAGCCAACGGTCAGGTACAGTGACTGCATTATTCACTGTGATTGTTTGTCTCAATTGTTGTTGGACCAGTGGTATGCAAACCGATGGGCTTCAATGTATTTCCATAAAACTTTATATGGACACTGAAATTTAAATTTATGAACTTCCTCATCTCTAAAAAAATAGTTTCACATATTCTTTCTTTTTAAATTTCTTTTCAACAGCTTAATAATATAGAAACCATTCTTGACACACACTTTGTATAAAAACAAGAGGACCCAAGTTGGATGTGGCCCACACACCGTAGTTTGCAGACTCCTGGCGTAAATAATTAAAGGCTCAGTCCCTACATCTCTGCTTCATTGATTCGCTCTGACTCTAGTTTTAAACATCTCTTGTGAAACTGAACTATATTTTCAAGGGACTTCTTCCTGTAAACTCCAGATTATGAATCCAGAAAAGGCTGGAATAAGTCCTCTTCCTCTTTTACAGCATTGACCTTTCAAGGTCAAATCAAATCTCTTGGACTTCTCTCAGTGCTTTTGGAACTCCAACCAGATACTCTTGTCCAGAGGCTGCTCTTCTTTTAACACCTACTTTTTCTAATTATTTACAGCAAAATGAATACAGGCTAAACAAAAGAATGTTGCCTGCCTTTAGAATGTGTTAAGAAACAATGTTGTGTAAATTTGGAGGTGAACATTGTGGGAGGTGAACATTTTATGTCTTCCTCTTTGAAGAAATATAACCTACCTGGTGACCATATCACCTGGTTTATAAATGACCAGATAATCCTTATTTCCCATTATGATCAGTGCTTAATTAGCACCTTCACCTACACATGGACACTGTTCCTTAGTACTGAATTTCTATAAACTGCATTCCACAGATGTGGCTTCTGAGAAGAAAAATAACCATTACATGAAAAGATTTTATAATTATAAAAGTAAGGACAGATATTAGTTCAACGCTATAAATCTACTTATATTTCAAAATAGAATCTATCGAAGTTAACCAAAAAGTAAGTTATTAAGTTGAAATAGTTCGTTATCCCTCCCAATTGACTTTAGTCAAACTTCTCTTCTCCCCGAGGATCACACTTGCTCTAGTTGTGCTTTCCTCTGAGATTCTGCTATATAATGCTTATTCAATCTGACAGAGAGAACAGCCACCTAAAATGTTAAGGAAACATCAAACATTGCAAAATATAAGCAGCACCATGTTTTTTAAAATGAAAATATATATAACATTTACTTGTGAAACCCTGATTCTGTTTATATTAAAACTTGTGTTTAGGGATTAGAGAGATGCTTCTGTGATTAAGAGCACACACCACAGTTCTGTTCTCCAGCATCAAATCAGGAGAAAAATCACAGCTGCCTGTAACTCTGCCTCCAGAATTTCCTAGATATTCTTCTTGCCTCTGTAGGCACTCTCACTCAGAGATACAGCCCTCCACATACACCTGCACCCACAAATAAACACAGAGTTTTTAAAAATAAAAAAAATTTAAAAATTACATTTAATCCGATTGAAACTGTGTGCCTTTCAGCCACATGAATTCCCTGAACGACTACAAACAAATGTAAATATGTCGATATTCCAAAAGGATAAGGAGTGAATTGCTCAAGTAAAGAAGATGACAGTTAAGTTTCTATAAATACTCTGCTTTGTATAAAGTTATGCAAACATCAAAATTAAACTCCATAAAGATAATATACTTGTGACATTTTCAATGAGAATACTGAAATGTTTAAAAACTGTGTTTAACTGGACCAACCTGGGAAACTTTCCTCTTCTACCTCCCAGGTTCTGGGCTGAATGATGGACAGTGGCATGAGGTTCGCTTCCTGGCCAAAGAAAACTTTGCGGTCCTCACTATTGATGGAGACGAAGCCTCAGCGGTTCGTACGAATAGTCCTCTTCAAGTGAAGACTGGCGAGAAGTACTTCTTTGGAGGTAGGAATGCCATGGTTCGGGTTAGCTGATACAATACTTTATTGTATAAAAGAAAAGAAAAAACTTTCAAAAAGCTTAGGAAGTACTTGTAATTAACCAGTAAGTCTCAGGATAAAACAAGCAAAGTATAATTCCAATGAATTAAAAACTTAAAGAAATTGCTGCTTCACAATACTGATATTAACGTGGTGATGGTGTTCCCATTGATTCGAATTTTCAAAGCATAAAACATGAATCTGTATCAATCTACACTGCTGTCTTCTCATACTAGTGATTTCAACTATACATTAGGCACTTATTGTATATAAAGTTCTCCTAAACCTTAGTAAATAGTCAAGTGTCTATTTGTTTATATGAATATATATTTCTATATTGCCATGCTCATCTTGCTTTCCTGAAGCTGTCAGAGTAATTCTACCTGAAAGCACTTACCTTGTCTGTCTGGTTTCCTGCCATATCCCCCAAGTCTTAGAGAACTTCCTGGAATATGAGAGATAACAATAAATATTT
Source organism: Cricetomys ansorgei (assembly GCA_026225945.1). Lineage (NCBI taxonomy): Eukaryota > Metazoa > Chordata > Mammalia > Rodentia > Nesomyidae > Cricetomys > Cricetomys ansorgei. Next base: position 1,335,860 of record JAMJFZ010004091.1, on the reverse strand, counting down.
AGGAATTAATTAGTAAACCCTGTAAAATATACAAGGTAAGCTCTTATTTTAAATTGTCTGGAAGAAGAAACACATGTCCTGGCAGCTGCTGGCTCCTGAATATAACATCTTGTGTGCCTATGGGGGGAGTTTCTACCTCTGTGGAGGGATACCTTAGAGGAAGATGTCCCAAGTGCTCCTGAGTCATTAATCCATGATATTGGTTGGGCATGTTTTAAAGGTTCTCAGTGAACTTTTTATGAGTCAATGAGAATGGGACAAGATGTCTTTTGAGTGAAGGAATAGGGTTGGTTGAAATGAACAAAAGCTGTTCATTCAAACACTAATTTCCCTCTGAGTGCATACTGAACATGATCACCTTTGGGCCAGGAGTTCCCATGGTTGTCATAGTAAATGGATTGCAGTTGTCAGCAGAAAAGCTTTTTCACAGTCTCCACTAATCTCCTGACTGGAATGCTGTTGGCCATGCTGTTGTTAAGGTCAGCAAAGGCCTCTAGCAGTTTATATCCATCTCAGTCCACTGGATAGACAAACTGCTGGAGCCTTACATTTGTGGTACAGATTGTTGGATGTAGTGTGCTGTTCTTTATTGCTTTATAGATCTGAGTTTTCAAAACCCTATCAGGAAGATCTTGACTTCCTCTTGGGTCTTTGTTCTGCCTTCAAGATATGCTGTCAGCATAAGATGAGTTTTTTTTTTTTTAACTCATATAGTTGTCAACTGAGTCCTCCAAGTGAATAAAAATCACATTGCAACTCCAAATCTCAGGCCTCGCTACTATGACTGTACAGGGTAAGGTACTGGGCCACTGGAGAATTATGAGCTTCAAGCCATTCTCAGAAATATGTTCTCAAGAACAGAATGCAGGTAGACCTAAACCAATGCCCACCAGGCCCACCTCGAGATTCCTCTGACAAACAGCAGCTACTGGAAGGAGGAGAGAAGACAGCAAACAAGGAAGGGTAGGAAGGATAGGGAATACTGGCATTCCTGATCTCTGAAAGCCCTTCAAAAAGGCTTGCAATGACCAAGGCCCTGGTGACATAGCACCATCTTGGCTGTTTCAGCCAGGGTGTGCCCCCAGGTTTCTGTGCCTACTCACTGGCAAGTCTAGATAGGTAAAGCTCCGACTATCACTCTCTTCACTTTGTTTCCTGTGCGAGAATAAGCAAATCACAAAGTACTCCCTGGAGGTATTCCTTCAATGAAGGAGGAAGGAGGTCATAGATAGCTTAGCTGTTCACTCTACCTCTCAACTGGAATTCCTTAACAGTTCATTAATTTTAATAATTGAGATAATATTAAAAGAGGCAATTATATTTATTTATCAACCAATTACTGGATAATAGGCTTTTAGATCTAGGCCAGGGCCCATGGTTGTAGGGTTTAAATTTCTAACATTACTCAGGCTGTTATTTTTAATACCCCTTCTGTTTTCATTTGAAAGAAATCAGCTGGGATAAGAATTTTCCCATTGGCTCATATTGAAAAGGGGAAGTCTAAAGAGCATACGTTGGGCACCTCACAAGAAGGTGCCAGAAGGAGTAGGTGATGGGACAGGAGAGCCAGCCTGAGTTTTGTGCAACTGATACTACTAAGGTTTAATGGAGAGAGGGGCCATCCATCTCTTGTTTCTACTCTAGACACAACAGTATACACATGTCTAGCTACTGCCACCTACAGTAGCAGGCCACATCAAGTGAGTGGCTTATTCATACACATTTATGTCCCCAAGTTTTCTTTCTAAAAGCAAGAAGTCCAACATCAAAATGCTCTTAGATATACACTGTGGAGAACTGTCTTCCTGACTTTCAGACTGTCCTTTATGTATTGTGTCTTCACATTGTATAGGTTAGAGGGGAGGGGAGGAAGATGGTGAGAGAACACAAGGATCTCCATGTCTGATTGTGTGAGGAAGCTAATCCCACTGTGAGGATGACCTAAGTACCCTAATTATGGACCTTAAATGCTCCATAAATTTGTCATGTAAAGCTTCTACGTGGAGTCCCAGAAACCCCTGACTTAATTGTCACATTGCGCGATATTTGAAGACCTGAGTTGCAGAACTAAGTTGAAGAACTTAGCTTAGGTCCCATTTTTTATGTCTCTGATGATTGTTTTCTATCTCATTTATATTTCACCCCAAAAGCACAGAAGTAAGAAATGTTTTATCAAATGATATTTTTTCAGTGATCTGAAAATGGAAACCTGGATAAAGTAGTGTGTGATCTGTATTAGAGTCAGAGGAGTGTTGTCATAAGGTACTACAAACTCAGAGGCCTCAAGCAGCAGTCATTCATTCTCAGTTTAGGAAACAGGGAGTTTGGAACCGTGGTATGAGGTATAAGAAGGTCTATGTGATCTCTGAAGGATACAAGGAAGGAGTCTTTGACTTCAGTAGCTTCTGTGATAGATGGACAGCTTTATGTCTTCTATCTAATCCTTTGAGTGTCTCTGTCTATATTTTCTTCAGATAAGGATACCAAACTCAGGTTTAGAGCCCGCTCTAGTCATTCTGACCTCATAATTCTCTGAATATCTCTGTGAGAACATTATTTCCAAATTAGGCCACATGCCCAGGTCCAGCTTGGAACATCAGCATACCTTTTACAGCAACACAGACAGCCCATAATAAGCTATAGGTTAGTCGTGTAAGTCCCTGTGAGTTAGTTACATTTCTCATTGCTGTGACCTAATATTTGATAAGACAAAACTGAAGAGAGGAAGGTTTCATTCTTACTCATAGTCTGAGGACAGTCCTAGCAGGGATGTCATGGGGCCATGTGGTGCTATAGAGGCAGGAGCATCTGGTGGCTGCTTGCTCACATCTCATTGGACAAGGAATCAGAAAAAAGTAAGTATGGTTGAGCTGTTAATCTCAAGGCCTGTACATTAGAACTCTACTTGCTCCAGCAGAGCCCTATCTCTTGAAAGTTCTTCAGCATCTCAAACAGGACTACTAGCTAAGGCCAAGCATTCAAATACATGAACCTATAGGGGGCATTTCACATTTTAACCAAAGCACTCTCCAGTTACCATATTTCATAACACAGACACTGACTTCGAATTTTCTATTATATGTTTTCAAAGTTGGATCTTATAGGAGTTAAACATTAATCACAAATTTGCTAAACTATAACTAAAGAGAGGAGTCACTCAAACACTATCAGGGAAAATTGAAGCCTAGGGCACACTGGGTGAAATCATTGCTTTTGACTGAATTTACAAAAGCGATTTCGTGACCTCTAAGTAGTGCTGAATATAGAAATATGAGGAAATCAATAGGAAATGTCTCTGAGAGAAAACCATACTGGTGCATCTAAATGTCAAAACTCATCACTCTTAACTGATAGAAGCCTCTGTGTAAAACAAAACAAGTAAAAGGTAAACAGTAGGAAAATAGTTCGTTTTAATGACAGAATCTACAGGTGTAAGGAAGCAACATGAGGGTAAGGACAGAGGAGCAAAGAGTGTGTATCTAAGACTGAGTCAGCGAATACTGGGAGCAAAGCCAACCTGTGGGACAAAAGGTGGGTATCTGCCTTCATTGCTTTGTAAGTATTCTAAAGCAGAATTTAAAATTTGAGTTTGATTATTACTGTAATAAGAGTCTAGTATTGCCCAATAAATTAATGTTTGAGAGACCTTTATTGTGAGCAAATTACTGATGATAATAACCAACACTGACAAAAGAATGACATCGAAACTCTGTCTCATCATTCTTTATTAGCACCCTTCCCAAGGTAATGCATCATGATACTTAGCTTTCACTGTCAACTTGACACAACCTAGAATCATTTGGGAAGAGTGTAAACAAGAAACTCTCTACATTGGGTTGGCCTGTAGTCATATTTGTGGTGGATTGTCTTAATTAAGTTCATTGATGAGGGAAGACACAGCCTACAGTGAGCAGCGTCATTCCCTATGCAAGGGGTCCTGAACTATATAAGAGAGGAAACAAGCTGAGCACAAGCAAGCAAACAAACATGTATTCACTTATTTCTCCCTGCCCTTTATTGAGGATATGATGTGAGTAGTTCTTTGAAATTTCTGCCTTAACTTCCCTATGATGACTGGACTGTGCCCTGTAATTGTAAGCTGAAGTAAATCTCTTTTTCCTCTGAGTTGCTTTTTTAAGGCTATTTTATCACAGAAACAGAAATGAAACTAGAACACGTGTAATTAAGAATAAATTGGGCTTAGGAGATGGTTCAGTGGGTAAAGCATTTACTATATAAGCATAAGGACCAACATCTGGATCCCTAGAACCCATGTTAAAGCTCAGTGACTTTGGTGGCTGGTTTATAATCCCAGCCTACTCAGAAGGCAGAGATCCCAGAAGCAAGCTGGCTTGACAAATTAGTCAAATCATAAGATCTAGCTGCAAATGGGAAACCCTATCTCAAGAAATAAGATAAAAAGTGATTGAGGAAGACTCCTAATATCAACTCATGAAATTCCATAAGTGCATGCATACACATGCACATGTGAATGCAAACATATATGCTCAAATCATAAAAACATGCATGTACACTACAAAACAAAGACACATGCAATAAAAGAATAGTCATCCTGACGTTATGCTGAGTCTGTCCATTTGTATAATATTCATCATTTACTATGTATAACAAGGGAACCTCCTTGGTACCATGGGGGTGGGCATATATACCTTATTGGCACAGAGAAATTTCCCCACATTTATCATGTAAGTGTTGGGTAAATTTGCAGGGTTACACTTGAAAAGTTCTCTTGGGAAACACCTTCAAAAAAAAAAAAAAAAAAGCATGGGGACTGTTCTGAGAATTTAAGTCCTTAAACTAGATCATTGTTCCATTTTCTCTTTGCTGGTTGAAATAATACTCAATACTCATTTTTCCCCCAAAGCTACGTTTCCAAATCCTTAGACTTTACTTCCAAATATGCTCTGATTTTAACTCTTCCACTATAGCAGTGAGATCTACTTTCTTTCATTTTTATCCAGAGGGATTACAGTGCTGGTTATAACTAAGAGCCTACAAATGATTCTTGAATCATCACATAACTAAAGAGATGACATCACCTCTATTCTCATGCAACTGAGGTTGTCCTTACCTTCAATGCCTCCATGTGCTCTTATCATTTTGTAAACTTACCATTTTGCATCACATCTGTGATTGTCTTATTGATAGATATTTACTCAAACTTCTGTGTGCAGGTACCTCTGCTTGTGCTCTTAAGGGATTTCAACTGATGAGACAAGTTCTCCTTTTTTTAAAGCCAACAGATGGTAGAAACTGAGCCCTCTGGTATTTCAGAATGTTTTCACAGTCACACCCAGGGTAGTATATTACAGACTAGGTTTCACACTGAGAACTCTTCATATTGACACCCCAAACCATTGTTACGTCCTGCATAACCTAAAGCTAAATAAATTGCTTTATAATTTTTCTAATTATAATTTCCATGTCTTCTATACCATAAGCTTTCTATGTTTTTATTTTATGTATTTTGCTGCTTCTGTCCCCCTGGTAAATGCTTCTAATAATATAACATAGGTGTAAATGTTTCTACGATAAAATACTCCCACTAACTAATCCGTAAGATTATTATTTCCCTAACCTAATCCTCTCTTGTCTTACTACAGTGAATTTTCATCTCAGTTCCAATCAGGGAAATATTTTATTTTCGTGTATGTGAGTGTACTGAAGATTTATAACTTGAAATATTAGAGATGTTAGAGAATTCCTGCAGTATGAAGGTTGTAGAGGTCTCTAGTATTGGGAGAACACATATCTAAGTGGATACATATATAGTAGGAACACAGGAGAGGGTGGAGCCAACAGGTCTGTCTGACACATTGGTACATGGAGTGACCTATAACGATAAAAATCATCACCACTCTGTATGACAAAAAGGCTCATGTGTGCTTTTTGTATTACTCCATTCTGCCTCCTTATGAGCCAAGCTCAGTCAGGATCCACTGGGCTGTTTTCCCCTAAAAGCTGATCCTATTGGCACATCATCTTATATGAGTTATAATCAACCATTAGCCTTCAGTAGCAACAAGACCAAGGGCCACTCCACTCTCAGCCAACACACATTACTTGTGGTTTAAAGAAACCTAATTAGTTACCGAATACAAAAAAATTAGCCTGAAAACAGATACACACAAACAACAAAATTGGACTCAACAGTTATCCTTATAAATTTGTGCATATATACTTGTTTATATTTAAAACAATAAAAAAACCCTGAACTCATATACACAAGCAATAAAAATGGACTCAGAAGGTTATATTCATATATTTGTGCATATATGATTATTTACATATAAAATAATCAAAGAAAAGAGAGTGGGGGAAATGGAAGGAGTTAAAGGGAGGGTTACATGGGAGGAGCTAGAGGGAGAAAAGGGAAAAGAGGAAGTATATAATTATAGTTAATTAAAAATGTATCTAAAGAAACAAAATTTTACTTACAAATGTATAAATAAATAAACTTACATTTAGCATTGTCCATATTCATTTATATCTTGAGCAAAGTTTAATTATAAAGAGCAACTATGTGCTTATGAAAATTCCTGAATCAATGCTTGCTAATCAAATTCTTTCCTCACCAAAAAAAAACACATTTATCAATATTGAAGTACTTAGCTATTATATGACTCTTTTTGAAATATTAGTTTAGTGTCAGCTTTTTCTAACCAATGAGTGATTTATTAAATTTCAGAATGATTAATAAGGAAATCACAACTAAGGCCAGGTTGTAGTGGCTCACACGTTTAATCCCAGCTCTAGGGAAGCAGAGGGAGGTAGATAGATCTCTGTGAGTTCGAGGACAGCCTAGTCTACAGAATAAGTTCCAGGACAGCCAGAGTTACAACAGAGAAACCCTGTCTCAAAAACAAACAAATAAACAAAAAAAAGAAAATCATAACTCAAAATCTCCATGATTTCTATTACTAGCTTATTTAATTTAGACTGGCTAACATAACAACATGATTGAAACTCAGCCTTCTTCACTGCTTCTAAACTGATCAGGGAACATGTTGCTTTCATTTTCTTTGGGGTGTTTACTCTTTCACCTCAGTCCATTGTGATGTGTTACTCCCTACCTTTCTGTCTTTGCCCCTGCCTTAAAGGCAGCAGTCCAAAATACTTAGTTTCTCAAGCAAGATTAGACTCTGCAAAACTACTTGATCATGAAAGTTTTTGAATCAATATGTGTTACTCTATGCAAATTCTTTCCTAACTTTTTGAAAATGCATTCCAGCCTCTCTCTGTACCTTGTCAGGGCAAGGAAGAAGATTCCTCTTTCACCAATCAGATTAACAGTAGACTTTTTATTATAGTTTAATTTGTTGTTGTTATTGTTGCTTCTTGTTTTTTTTTTTAATTGTGCGCATAAAGAAAATGGCAAAGAAAGGGGAGAAAAAGTCAAACCAAAAGAGTAAGCTAGCCTCAGAAGTCCTCATAGAAGAGATTCAGTATTTAGCTAAAGGTTCACAGGACTTTTTTTTTTATAGCTCTCAGGAGTAAGATTTGATTAGCCATGTGATCTGGCCTAATTATAACTTAATTATTGTGATAATGTACACATCTTACCTTTTTATGGCTCCTACTACTACCTTGCATTAGAAATATTAAGATGTGGGACAGACTTGAATGCAGGTTTCAAAGTAAAGAATCTTGGAACTATAAAAGCTTTCAACAATTAGTTTGACCCTGTTTTCAGGAAATGTTGACAGTTCCTATTTCCTCTCCTTACATCAGTAGCTACTGAGGAGTCACTAACCTGAAAGAACACAGCATTACTACTGTGGAGTTAATATAGAAAATTATAATGACATCTGGGTTAAAATTACTTGTTGTGGAAGTTTATTTTTAGTTATGTACAAAATATTTTGTGCACTATTGGGTAAGGTTCTGCCTAGGTCTTGATTGTCTGCAGGTGCTGGATTTCTGTGGGGGATGTTTGATTGCTTATGATCTGCCCCTGAGGAGTTCTGAATGAATAAAAACACCTGAGCTCAGACACTCAAGGTCCCACTGTGTGGCACTTGCTATGACAATGGTTCCCTCTGCTGATATCTGGCAGGGTTTGTACCTTTGAAAATGCCTCTTTGTCATTCTTGCGAGTCCCTACAGCAGTTTACTACTACATGGCATACCAATGTGGAACAGAACATAATCCAACATGCAGACAAGGAAGAACAAGAAAAAAAAACTCCAGACCTCACAGAGTCTGGTAAAGTATACTCAGGGCAGCTCTTAGAGGAAAGAGATTATATATATGCAAAAATAACGAATAGAAGTCTCCTGAAGGAAGAGAAAAGAGGAAGGAAATAAGCCTCTATGAAGAGAAAATTGTGAAAATTAAATAAGAAGACGGCTCAAAAGTGAGAGCCACAGAAAAGAGGCCTGTAGAGAAAGACATTTTCATAGTGAAAACAAAAAGCTCAACTGGAAACACGGAAGAAGCAAGGTTTTTGCCCATTTTTCCTGGTTATGGAGCTGACGCTCCCTCCTGCCACTGGCAGCAGCCAGGGCACAGGAAATGGAAACCAGAGTGTTCTGTTGTATAAACTGAATTTGTTGATGGTTCTTTTGTGTGTGTGAAGGTCTTGTGTTTGAGGTCTATGAAGAAGGGTGTATGTTTACCTGTAGTGGTGGTGAAAAAGAATGTCAACTGCCAGAATGTTTCAACCTGAGATTCTTCCCAATGGCCCAGGACCCCCTGGTGTTGTGGATGCTGCAGCTTGGAGCTAAAAAGCCAATTAGTTAAACTGACTGGTTTTGTTTTTCTGCAAACTTCACTACATGAAAGATAAGAGGTCCAGATACTGGTGATGATGATGAGAACTCTACCAATGAGGGGACCCTTACTGCATACAAGGTGACCAGTTATTTTTCCAGCAGACCAGACTCTATCTAAACATCTAGAAATTGTTTTCTCAGGGTCAGCACACAGAAACCATTTCCCAGAATTTATCAAGGTTGTATCATCTGCTGGAAGCCTAACTTGGTACATAAGAGTTACCTAGGTGGAGCTAGTTTTGAAAACAAAAAGGGGTCCTGGAGAGCAGCCGAGGCTTGGCACTGTAAGAGGCCAGGAGAGGCCACTGGTGAAGGTGCAGACTCATTAGGAATTGAAGGCCCTGATGAAGGGGTCATGTGAAGAAGTTGAAGCTTGGCACCATGATGAGAGCCCAGGAGAAGCTATTGGTGAAAGTGCAGCCCAGTTGCAGCAAGGGACCCCAGCAGTTCTAATGATGCCAGTACATTGGGAGGACAACCAAGAACAGCAGCAGCAGCAGCAGCAGTGAAGTGGAGCCAGCCAGAGCCTGGAGGACAAGCTGTGTGTGTTGTACAGGGCAGAGCCAGATCCAAGTCTTTTGGAGGAGACCAGAAAATCTTGAGTGAATTCCAGATAATTGGACATTGATAATGTTTTTCTGCTGTCCAAAGACACGGTGAAAAGCTTGATAGATGTTTAGTTTCATTTGGTCCTGTGCATTAGCAACCCTTGTGATTGTTCCTCTTGGAAATAGTTTTGCTGGTATAGTGTTAAACTCTTTTGTAGAGATAAAGCATTTTTTTTTTTTGTCTTATACAAAAAGGGGAAATTGTTGTGGAAGTCCATTTTTAGTTGTGTTTAAAATATTGTTTTGTGCACTGTTGAGGAAAGGGACGACTGGTTCTGGGCATTCTTATATTGTCTATAGGTGTTGGATTTCTGTGAAGGATGTTTAATTGCTTATAATCTACACCTGAGAAGTTCTGAATCAAATAACAACAACTGAGTTCAGATGCTAACGGTTCCACTATCCAAAATGGTGCTGACCATGATGGTGGATCCCTCTGCTGAAGTCTGGCAGAGTTTGCAAGTATGAGAATGTCTCCTTGTCTTCCTTGCTGGGCCACCACAGCAACAACATAACAACTACAATTTGTTTTCATAGAATCTTTAGAAAATTTCTTCTATAACTAAATGGCTTTTAAGTAGGAAAACAAAACAAAATTGGCCAAATTTTAAAGTTCTGATACCTTATATGTTTGGTATATATTTGTCTGATGTATCACATGATTTCTTGGAGTATGTAAGTATTTTAATCTTATGAATCATCCTGAATAGTTGATGTTAAAATGATCCCCACTCGCCCAACAAAAGAAATGTATTAATTGTTTCCTTTTCTACATGAGTAACTGGTGTTTAAGAACCTTCAGTGGTACTTACTATCATATGCTAAAAAAAATTATATTCATTTCCATCACGATGGGGACAGGCCAAACCAGGAACTGTAGTAAGACAGAGAGATTGTGCTCACTGCACAATGTTTGGGAACAAGTAAAACAAGGGATTTACACAGATGGTGGTATAGACTGTGGGTCAGCAGATGGGAAAGTACTGAGAGGAAACTTCAAAGGTTAAGCAGGTGTTCAGTAGAGAGATCGAACAGGATTCTTTCTGGAGATTGGCCAGGGTATTCTGACTCCATCTAAGAGATGGAGGATGGGGAAGGGGATCCTAGTCAGATAAAGGGGTTGATCCAATGTTTAAGACTAGATGTTCTTGCTATACTAACAAAGCAGGATTCTTAGCTGAAACCAACCTTAAAGAGAAACTCAAAGTATCCAAGAAATTTCAAAGCCTCACAAAACTGTTACTAACCATTCTTCATTAGGAGCAGCTCAGGTGTATAAGGAATCACTAACAGAGACTTGGGTAATTAAAGATCTACCAGGCAAGGATGACTCAAGGAGAATGAGTGAATGTGGGCAGGACTGGTATGAAAAATGGAGAAAGAGAAGGAAAGAACACAAGGAAGAGAGCTGCAGGTAAGAGCACAGTTCTGACCCAGCCTGGACAGTCAGTCACGATGATGTTTCCCAGGCTCTGATGTTATACAGAGATGACAGGCTGTGTTCTGTCTCTTGCTGTGTTTAGTACTGCCTTGACAGGGAGATGGGACTCATCTGGGCATCATCACCATATCAGGTGACCTCCCTCCCTGTTTAGCAGCAGCTAGGCCAAGTCTGACCTTCAGGTATCAAGAAACAAATGCCAAGTTCCCCTCCTTGACTGCCACAGTCCATTGGTTAATGTCATAAAACCATGAAAAGAAAGGACAGTTTCTCTTCTCCACCTCCTACAAGCAAGAGACGAGGTCTGTGTTTTCATTTTTAATAAAATCACCATTTCTGTTTGTATTCCTAATTCTCCATGATAAAAACCAGAAGAAAAGATGAACTTTGGGTTTTTTGTTTTAATCTTTGCCAAAGATTCAGGTAATGATATTTCTATATGCACAGAAACAAGCCAAAATTGGACCTAGGCCCTGTTATTGTGATAATTCATTATTTTATTTTAGAGGGAAATTTCCATCTTTGAATTAGGAGGCAAGCTGTTTCCAGCTACGTAGTCATGCGGTACTATTTAATTTTTGCTTTTTAATAAGGTCCAAAGTATAAAAAAAAAAATGAGATAGTTCAGAATTCCCATGGCTGATTCTAAAATTACATCACCTTAAATATATTTCCTAAAGAAACAAACAAAGAAATCAGAATGTTAAAACCTCTAAGGCCCTCTGGTCTCAGGATCACAGGATTCCCCTTTCTTGCACTTAAACAGCTAATGACAAAAGCTACAGCACCATTTATCCAGTAAGCACCCCAGGATTCACCCTAGCTTCAGAGAGCCTTTCATTGGGAGCAGAAGTGGCATCTGCTTCCATGCACATTTTGAAAATGAAGCAGTGTTACAATGGGGAGTGTGAAAGTGAACATTATCTGTCTACCCAAGAGCATATAACACTATGACCAAGAAAAACAAAACACCTGGGAAAAATCAGCGGTGAAACATTATCTTTTGAAACATTCAGATTTGTCCCCGTTATCTGTTGAGCGATAACTGATGGGATTCTGCATTGCAATAGGCGTATGTGGCTTTCTGTTTATTCTTTCAGAGAAAAGAGCAGAATGACAGAAAGTATGTGTAAATGAGAGAATGGGTCTTGGAGAGCATGTAGTTAATAGTGTGTGGGGGATGGAATACTTGTTGAAAGAGAAGAGACATTTGAGATGAGTGGAGGGTAGAAATGTGAGCCTTTAGGCTGAAGGAAGAAGCACAGCTATTTGTGCTATGTAGAGGCTTAGGAGAAATTGAAATAATTTCACTACTTGTTGAGCCCATGCAAGAGAGTTGTTTTTTTTTTTCTTTTGTTTTCTTTTCTGTCTCACTTCCCTCCCAGGAGCGTGGCTGAGCTATTGGCCACCAGGTCAGCCTCCCTCTTCCCCCCCCACCCCCACCTCCCACCCCCGCAGAAGGAAAGTACAGTGTGTGGGTCAATGCAATCTGGCAGGTCCCAGATCAGAGGACTAAGAGTCAGCAAGAGCAAATCAGACTCTGGGGAGAGGCAGTCAGAGGAGCATACGTCTCATTTATTAAAGCAAGGGTTCTTAAATTTATAGGGTACAGGCAGAGGAGAGTCTTTGATACCCAGAGTTGGGATCCATTGGTTAAGACAAGGATATTGGAGTAGCCTTATTTGCATGTGGAGCTCAAATTTAGATATCAAGGTCCTGCAAGGGCACCTTCTGCACAAGGTGTGGTCTCACAGGGAAAAAGAGGAAGGCACCTTATCAGTAAATGGACTTATCCCTGTGCTTCCAGCTTCAGCACAGATAAGCACCAACCAAGCCACATTCCTTTGCTTGTGTGAAACAGGCAATATTTAGCTGGGTTTTGGCCAGGGCTAAAGTGAGGAGCAGCTAATCGCCTGCCGTTCTCAGCTCCTGGGATGACATGGGGTTCCAAGCCAGCTTCAACTCACCCTTAGCTCTATGACAGTCCCACACAAGAGTTCATACCAAACCCACGGATAAGATATTTTTGTGTATTTGCTAAGATGATCGTGCAATAGCACGCCAGCCCTCGTGCTTTTTCCTCGTATAAGGTTCTTCTAGAATGCTTTAAAAACCAGTCTGGCTATGTTTTTCTTTAGTAAAAGCTACTTGAAGCACTTTGTATAAAAAAGTTAAGCTCTTCTTAAAATAGTAAGGAAATTTTACTTTAGGAAAATATTCTAAAATTTATTTTTCAAACTGTAAGTACAAAAAAGCAAGCCTTACCTGGTTGTAGCCTGAGAACCAGATGAGTGACTGGGAAAGAAAACACAGACGTTTGTTAAGATTACAATTAACATACAAATAACAGGTTAACAATCCTTTTTTTTTTTTTTTTACATGTCAGAAAATGTTCTAATATAACATTTAGTCAGAAAATCTTCTAATATAACATTTATGCTTAAATGTATTTATTTTTAATATGCTGACATTCCTTTAGAGTGTCAACATGTTATCCGTATAACAAAAGATGGTTTTGCCAGTTGACTGGCACATTTTCATTTTGGCATAGGTGTCCAAAAATACATTATACCACATAGACTAAATAAAATAAATAGCTTGGTGCTGTGAAGGTAGCACAGTGAAGTATAATGGTGGCTGTGAAGTGTGAACAGTTTGACTCCCAGGAGCCCAGGTAAAGCTGGACACAGTAACCTGCCATCTGTAACCCCAGTGCCCCCACGGTGAAATGGAAAGTGCATGGTCCAGCTAGCCTGGTGTACACAGTACCAAACAAGAGACCCTATCTCAATAACTCAGAAATTGAAGATCAGACTGACACCTGAGTTTGTCCTGTGACCTCAACAAACATGCCTTTACTCATATACATGAATCCCAGCACCTAACACACACACACACACACACACACATACACACACACACACACACACACACACACACACACACACACACACACTTCCTTAAAGAACTATGACTGTCTAATAATTCAGGCATTCTTTTTAAAGTTTGTGTGTGTGTGTGTGTGTGTGTGTGTGTGTGTGTGTGTGTGTGTGTTTTGTATATTTTAATGATTGGGGGAGTTTATTTCTGGGAATGTGTCAAACATGTATTGGTAAATATCAATTAAGGATATTCTTTTTATCTCCTTTGTACTTAACACTTAACTAATGTTACACGTCAAATGTCTATAGTCAGAATACCATAGCAATATCAATATTAACTTTGAAGATAGTAAAAAGAAGTAAACATTCTAGGATAATGTTTAGCTGTATAAATGAAATGAAAGGACTGGCCTGGCTTTTCATGGTGGAAAGGAACACTGATTCTTCTACCAGCTTCATCAGGTTTGTGCTCAATGGAGGATGGGTACTTTAACCCCAGCCTTTTTATCTTAAATAAATAATTAGCCAGAGATCACCAAACTTTCGGTAAAGGGTCATGTAGTCAATATTTTAGACTTTGTGTCATATGATCTTCCCCCAAACTTGGCCATGATAACAAAGAAACACCTATGGAGACAAATGGTATGGTATGATTTCAGTAAAATTAAAGTTTTATGTAAGTGGAGGCTAGGCCTAATCCACAAGCTGCAATTTCACGGAACTGGAGGATTGTACTCCTGTATTTAGTCACCTCTGTGTTCTGTCAATTCCTAATGGAGGTCAGCCACTCAGGTCTCCAGGTCAGAAAGCTTGCTGATTCTTTCTTGCCTTCTACCTACCTTTCAATTTGATGGTAAGCTGCCATGAAGTCCTAATAAGAGTAATATTTGTTGAATGGGTGATATCCTTAAGCTTATCATAGCCTTGGGAGACTCCCAGTTTCTGACAGATAAGATTTCAGAGACAGAATCATGCTTCCTTCAGAGGCTGCCTATGGCAACCAAGTGATTGCTATAATTCCCTTCAGGATACAGGTGCTTTTAGCATGTTCTAAAGTGGATTTAAAGCTCCTGAAGTGGGGATTCTCCATCATCTTCAATTGTCAATAAAAAACAGACAGACCCTCCCACTTCATACCACCTTTTTCTGGGCTGGTGAGCTGCCTGGTTCTAAGCCGAGTTGTCTCTGTCTTGGAGACTTTACTGAACACAAGACTGAATCAACAAACATCTACATTTATTTCTGAACACTAAAGTTTCTATTCCCACTCCCTTTCCATCTGAAGAACAACAGCTGACAAACTGTCCAATTAGATTTATCCCCAGTGTAACAAAGGTGTCATCTTTTAACCCCGCACAATTCCACTGTCTGTATCTTGTGCCTACCACAGTCAATGCCATAAACATTTTAGGTAAAATACACAGTGGGTATCAGGATGGAGTTCAGAAATAAATTCATAAGAGAGGAATGTCTTGTTTGCTTGTACAAACGAAAACACACTGCAAACTGCACAAAGCCTCTGCAGTGATTGGTAGACACCGAAACCTGTGTTTGCATCTCCTGCTTGGCAGTGCTCAGCATTCATCATTTATCCTGTAGTACCTAACAACAACTAATGCTCCAGATGTCAAATCCAGAGGAGCAGAGGGAAGAGCCTGACCTTCTCCCATTAATGGCACTCCGCAAACCTCTCAGACAGCACTTAGAGACACACACCTCATTGGCTGGAATTTAGCTAAGTGTCTGCACATACTCAGCTACAAGAGCAGTTGATTAAGCAAGAGCCCTGCCAGGTGTTTGGATCTATGCACGAGGAGGAGAATAAACATTGGAGGGTAATTATCAGCCTTGTAACAGGTCCTATATTCAATATTAAACAATTGATATTATCTTTGAGTTGGATTAGAGTCTGTGTACCCAATTTCAGTTAATAAAGTGGCATTCAATATTTATTGGGTCCTTGGGCAAATTTTGAAGATCTGTATATGGCTGTTTAACCCAAGGATATGGAGTTTTGGAAATTCATTTAAGTTGACTCATTTCTTTCCCAAGTTTTTAATTATCCATCACCGAGCCTGAAGCTTTTCACAACAAATAATTGAGAGTGGCAAAGTTAGATAGATTTTTTTAAAGTGATAGAATAGCATGTATGTATATTTCTCAATCACTGCTGATTACATTTTTATTTTCAATGGAAACCTAAGCAAAAGAGGAAGAGTATTTTATAATACCCCTAAAACACTAAGATCCTTGAAAATTAATGTCTGCATTTAGCTAAAATCTTTATGCTTTTCTTCAGCTTAGAAAGTAAATGCTGTACATCTTTTTAAATTTTCCATTCATCAAAAATGTAACAAAAGGAAGGAATGTGATCATGATTGTTTTCTCTGAGGAACAGGAAGTTGTTAAATCATGAAAAGTAGTTTGGGCCTTGGGAATGTATCTGTAGCTGTTTCAGTGAGCAAAGAGTTTGTACTGTCCAAAGCAGCACTGATGCTTGACTGTTTATTTCACTGTATTCCCCACACACACATGCACACACAGCACATACATGCACACACATGCACACACAGCACAGTGCCTGAAGTATGCATGATGCTCACTGAAGCACCACTCAGTGAGTCATGAAGAGTGACTAGCCATATATTTAAGAATATTATACTAGGAATGTTTATAATATTTAATTCAAAATAGAAATTTAGTGTTGTGATTTATCTAAATTTTTAGTTAAATCTATGACATATCACACCTCATCAGACTTACTGCCCAACTGGACTGTATACATTACTCTCTGAACAAAGAAGAATGCTTTGGGGCTGGACAGGTTGTCCTGTGGGTAAAATATTTGCAGTGCAAGCATGAGGATCTGACTTCAGGTTCCCAGAACCTTTGTAAAACTTGGCCATGGAGCATTGGTCCATAGTGCTACTACAGTGAGACAGGAGACCCCACAGAAGCTCGTGAGACAACTAGCCTGCCATATACAAGGACAAACAAGAGACCCCAAGAAAAACAAAGTAAAGGGCTCAGGCCAACACTCAAGGTTTTCCTCTGATTTCCCCTCATGCCAAAGCACAAGTACATACCTCCCCAACATATGCACATACCCAAATACACACACACACACACACACACACACACACACACATGCACACGCACACGCACACACGCACACACACGATTTTAAAAAATGAGCAAAAAAAAAAAAAATGCTTTCCCTAAGTAGTAGCTCAAGGCTAAATGTTTCTCCAAAGTGTCTTTGCTCTGCCTTAATAATCACCCCCAGTGTTTCCTAAAACAAATTTCAATAAATCTTACTAAAGCTTATTTTTATGTTTTAAGCTTGCATTATCTCTTAGGAAAGTATGTTTTTCTATTTTATCATTGTTATGCAAAAAAATCCCTTAAACTATTGGCCTAAGATTAAGCAACACAGTGATTTTTTTAAAGTGTACTATTAATTTCCTCTGTCACTGGAGAAGCTAAACTAAGACATGCTTCAGCAGTGTCTTTGTTTAAAATAGAACAGATGCAAGGCAGGGAAATAGTACATTAAAATTCTACATGCACCTGTAGATGATGCATCTGGGAGGGGGACAAGAGTCTTGAGGAGGTTTTGAAATATCCATATCTCAGAATGGTTTCAGAGAATTGAAGTTATTTCTGGTGCTTAGAAATGAGGATGTTACACTTAGAGTGGTGTATGATATTTATTTCACATTTCTGAATATTGTGTCTTTCTCTGCCAAATCATCCTGTCAAGCTTAGTCTGGGAGGCCAAGTCTGCCATCCCCACTCCCCTGGAGAGGAGAAAGGGGCAATGGAATGAACTATTACCTTGGGGGGAGACTCTGCAAATAATGCAGAGTAGGGAAATGTATCATAGTTACAAAGAGCCTATAAAGAAAACTTTCTCTTTTATTGCTGTCTGAATATTAGTCTGTTATAATTCAGCCAATGTAGTTAAGTTCCCCTGAGCAATAATAGCGAAAAGGCACTCCAATGCCATCTTTCAGCTGTATTATCTATTGAGTCAGAGAACTTACATTCATTTTTTTTTTCTCAGTTTGGTAAAATATACATAGAATCTCTATTTGAATAGTTTTAAAGCATACAAGTTCATTGGAATGAAGTGCAATAATCTTGTTTTTAACAATCCCTACTTTTGACCTTCAGAACATTTATACCATTATAAACTAAAGCCCTGAACCTTTGGAACAACAACATTCCCCATTTCCTCCTTCCCCAGCTCTGATAACCTCCTGCTACTGTCTGTATCCATGAACTTAGGCACTCAAGGTCCTCTATCTAAGTAAAATTATGCAGTCTTTCCTTTTGTGTCTGTCTAGATTCACTTTTCCCATTGTCTTCAAGGTTTACCCATGTGATGGACTATTTTAGAATTCCACTGTTTTGTGGTTGAATAGAATTCTACTGTGTGCACCATGGTGTTATTTTTTGCCTCTCCACTGATGAACATTTGGTTGTTGTGAATAGTGTATGTACAAATGCATATATGTGAATATATATTTCCTAGGGTGTTCCACCCAGAAGCAGGCTTACAGGATTACTTGGGGATCTCTTCAACTTTCTGAGAGGCTCCCACACTGTTTACTCCCTTCCTACAGTGTATGGGCTTAGACCATACCTTAGTGCTAGAGAACTTCCCATCTGCCTGCAATATACAAGGGCTCCCATTTCCTTATATCGTTATCAATATTCTTTATTTTTGGTTTTTAATGATAATATATTAATGGGAGTAAAGTAGTTGTTTTCTTTTATGGACAGATAAATTATGTTGATGTTGACGTCAATGTGTCTTGTCTCCTCTCTATATTCAACATATCTCCTTTCCTGTCGCAATGTGACAGCATGCTATTTATGTCTTCCTGTCTGTCTTGTGTAGCACTATTTTTCACGAGCATGGCCCATGTTGAGTAGGTACAAGCATGGATAAAAAATTCAAAAGGGCTGGCAAGACGGTTCAGCGAGGAGAGGCTCTTGCTGGTAAATGTAAGGACCTGAGTTTGATCCCTGAGACTCACATGGAGGGCGGGGGAAGAACTAACTCTCACAAGTTATCCTCTTACCTCTAGTCATATGCTGTGGCACATGCATGCATACATAAGAAAGAAAGAAAGAGAGAGGGGGGGGGGGGAAGGA
The DNA here is from genome assembly GCA_026225945.1 of Cricetomys ansorgei. Classification (NCBI taxonomy): domain Eukaryota; kingdom Metazoa; phylum Chordata; class Mammalia; order Rodentia; family Nesomyidae; genus Cricetomys; species Cricetomys ansorgei. Next base: position 1,316,970 of record JAMJFZ010004091.1, on the reverse strand, counting down.
AGGAAGGAAGGAAGGAAGGAAGGAAGGAAGGAAGGAAGGAAGGAAAGAAGGAAGGAAGGAAGGAAGGAAAGAAGAAAGGAAGGAAGGAGAAGTTTTAAAGTAAGAAAGTAATAATTTTAAAAAGGAAAAAATAAACAGATGATCATAGAGATGAGTACATTGTGGAATCAAGAACTAGTTGATGTAGATCAGTACTCAGCCCAGGTGTCATCTGAGTGACTTCCTCCAGCAGCTGATGGGATCAGATGCAAAGACACAAGCATTAGGTGCAGAGGGAGTTCCAAACTGGACATCTCCATCGGCTTCCTCACCTCAGACCTCAGAGAATCCCAACACCAGGAGAACACGACCGCAGGAAATCAGCTAAGTAGGGCTCTTATAGACTCACGGACGCTGGACCAGCGATCATGGAGCCTGCACAGTTGCCCACCCAGTGCCTGAGGTCAGCCCGGTGCGGGAACTGAGGGAACTAAGTGAAGCAGGAAAGCCCTCGCTTCAGATCGCTTACTTTTCCAGTTCAGGGGATGAACCAGGAACAAAGTAAGTGAAATAAGCATGTCAGAAGGGGAGAATGTGCTGCAAGAACGATAGAGATAGAGCAGGGAGGGAACATAAAGAACGGTGAAGTAGGTGGGACTGAAGCCAGTAGAGGAGCAGGAATACTTAACTGGGAAGTGACCTATAGGTCGGAGGACCAGGTGTTTTGTCACTTTTGTTTCGCTGCCTGAGAGGCGAGGAAACAATCCATGCAACATCCAGAAAGCAGGAGCCAACATAGATCTGATGAAGAGAACAACAAACCTAGAAAGGAAGTCAGATGCTGCCATGGCAACATTGTGTTTCCAGGGCCTCTTAGGCTACCGCACAAACTTTGACCTCCAGGATGGCAGACTTTGAATAAAGAAATAGTGTCCAAGCCTAGTGCATATTTTGAAGAATAGAATTACAATACAACACAATTCAATAGAATACAGGAAAGACAGTGAAAACAGAAAGACACATAATTAAAGACTAATTAAAAAGAAAAAAAAAACTAATTGATGACTGCTCTCTGTGTTTTGACAAGACGTGGAATGATCTAGGAATCTTAAAACCTCAAAACTAACAGGAACTTTGTCATATTTTTCTACTCAGAAACAAACACACTTAGAATAGTACTCTTTCTGACGTTTTCCTATGTCAAAGGACATCTTCTGAACATTTTCTTTGTTGATCCTTCTAACCATCCTACCAGGTACCTCTTATTTTTCTACATCTTGATCTGCCTCAGGTTGAATGATCCTCCACCCCTGGCACCCTGAGCCACTTGTGAACTTCATTTCCTCTAACTTGGACTCTGAACTTCTCACAAGTACGATATATTGCTCATTTAAGTTCTTTAAGTGGCATTTGTTACTTTCCAAGTCCAATTGTAATCACTGCTTTACATGAGCCACAGGAAATTCTCACACTGAAACTTAATCACCTTCAATAGACCAGATGTCAAACCCAGAAAAGTCAGATTAGCTCTGTTGATGAAATCTGCCAGACAGGAAGACACACCCCTGACTTCCTGTTGTGTCTGTGTCTGATGTCTATGATGACATGTGCAACACTTTCTCTCACAGTGACTTGGTCATAGATAAGTACTCAAAACCATTTGTTCTATGGTAGTGTGAGGCTTTAAGGAAAGCTCTTTTCCCTCCAAAGATCTTTTCTTATTGTCCCAGCAAGAGTCCTTGAAATGTTCATTTCTTGCTCTCCTCTAGAGGGAAAGAATTAAAAGCAGTGGCACAATGTGAACACTTTCCTAAAGAGTCAGTGCATTAAGCCATCATCAGTTATCAACCCCTTAGCAGGAATTAGTTTACTAGAAAGTCAAGGACCTGGAGGGAATTAGTAAGAAAGAGGTCAGGTTTTCTCCTATGACAGAATACAATCAAGTTTGTAAAACAAAATAATAAAAGAAAATTTTTACAAAAAAAATAATAATGTGTTAGGAAAAAACAAAAGAGACAGGCTGACCCATGGAGCTCATGCTCCATCTTAACAGCAGAAAGGAAAAAGGAAGAGTTACATCACCCTCTCTTTATTGTTCTTCAGTGTTCTCACAAGTAAAGTGGCTCTTGGTGGGCTTGGGAGATGGTTCAGTAAGGTGCTTTATTTCCAAGCACAAGGACCATACTAAGAGTCCAGATCCCACATAAAAAATTTAGATTTGGTGATGCATGCTTATAAGGGAAGGATTGGTTTACTGGTCATTCAACCGAGCCTGCTTGGGGAACTCCAGACCAAAAGATAGATGGGGAAAGCTATATTGCATTCCTAAGGAATGCCACCTGAGGGTGTCCTTTGACTTACACAGACACACAGACACACACACACACACAGACACACACACACACACACACACACACAGGTTTTAAACTGAAATTAGCCAACAAGCTTCAGATAAAGGATCTTGGAATCCAAAAAGGGACAGAGACGGCAAGAGTCTCCAACTGTGTAGAGAACCACTAACTTGAAGAGAGTGTTAATCAGTGATGCAGATTTTAACACAATGAGAGCAGAATTATTCCCACTGTAAATTTAACAACATAGATAAGGTTATGACTCCTACTTTTTTATATACATATCTTTTGCCATGGTGCCTGTATGTGGGATGTGGGGTTAGTATGAGTGTGTATGTGTAGGGTGTGCATGTCTCTGTGTGTGTGTGTGTGTGTGTGTGTGTGTAGGGTTTGTGTGTGTGTGTGTGTGTGTGTGTGTGTGTGTGTGTGCAAGTGTATGTGGAGATCCAAGATTGCCATGGGACATCTTCTTTTACTCATCTCATATCTTGAAGCAGAACTATTGTTGAATCCAGAGCTCAGTTTTAGCTGGACTGAGTAGCCTGTATGCTCCTGGAATTTTCCCATCCCTGCCTCCCATGCACAGAAATCCCTGGGGGCCAGGGATTCAAAGGGCAGTCCCTGTGCTTGGTGACTCATCCATTTTCAGTCTTCAGAGCATTGAGGGTCAGGAAAAGTAGCACCTGTTCCAGTCTATGGCTCTGCTGCCAGGCAGAGATTATTAACTGCTTATGAATGGAGAGGGCAGAATAAAATAAACAACAAATTTGTATATACCTGACTTTAATATCTAGAAAATTTCTAAACTTAATCATTAACTGATTATGCATCCACCCAGTGATCAATGGAGCAATCAAGAATGGCATTAGAATATGACTTTCCTGAACAATGTTCTTCATATAGAGAACTGGAAGCTGGCAAGCATGAGGGACAGTCACTGACAAGTGTTTTACTTCACCCTGCAGTGCAGATCACATCCCCCAGCTCTCTTGCAGCCAGAAGGGTTGGGAACCTGAGAAGCAGGCTCAAGTTGATTTGTTTTTCATCCAGGGCCTTGGTAAAAGCTCTTAGAGTGAACCCTGGAGTTAAACTCTGGAACGCTAATTAATTTTCCCTAGTTTTATTTTTAATTCAACATGAAGTTTTGACCCTGTATTAAGTAGACAGAGACAAAGAGGAAAGGTGAAAAAGTGTGTTGCTTTTTGTAAGGTGAGGGGGTTGCCTCTCACCTTCCCTGGGTCTCATTTAGATGCCATGAGGAAAAATAAAATGGGAGCAGGGTAAGAAAGCACTATACATTCACCAGGACTATTGTCTGGCTGATTATTGTTAACAGTTCAATGCTACTACCCTCAAATATTCTCCTTACTTCTCTCCCTCCCCCCCATCTCTCTCTCTCTCCCTCCATTTCTCCATCTCTCCCACCCTCCCTCTCTCCTTTCACCACACACACACACACACACACACACACACACACAGAGTCGGGAAGGAGACAGCATACAGTGTGTAACACATCCCCCAGCACCAGCATGGACAACAGTCATTGACTTTTAAGTTGAAGGCAAGTAGTTTGGAAGTATTAAGAAAAGTCTATTTTTGTGAAATCATAGTTAAAGTCACCCGTGAAGGCACTCTGCTAAGGAATTCTGCTGAACACTGTGAGCAGCTAGTTGGAGCACTTGCAATATGGGATGTACTTCCAGATCCCAACTTGCTGAACAACCCCCTCACAGGGTGTGAGCACCTGTGTGTCTCTACCTAGAAGAAAGCACACAGATGGCTGAAGGCACTGCTCAACATGAGACTCACAGCAAGTCCTCTCTATACTTTGACCCCAGTTTTGACAAGCGATTCTTCTTCAGCATCTCAAATAACTGTTCTTCAGTCACTCATTCAGATATCCTCAAGAGTATTCCAAGTGCGCCACTAGAAGTGACCTCGGTATTCTAGAATTTACCAGGGTCATCTAGGGTGGCCTTGTTCAAGAGATGAACATGCTTGAAGAAAGCTGTTCTCAGTTTTCCCTTCCTTGTGATGATTCACTATATTGGGAAATAGTTATGTAAATCTTCATAAGAAAAGAATGCTTTTACTTCTGGGTAAATATGTGTCCGCCAAATGATAAAATTTCAGAAACATGTCAGTGATCTTCTTTTGCATTAATGGATAAATGCCAAAGACACAGGAAATATTGCTTGCATTTTCTTCTCCCCTGGCAAGTCCACATCCATATGGTGCCAAGTTTAGAGAAAAATCAGTCCACTGGAGCATATCAAAAAAGGGACACAATGAAAAGTGTCCTGTAACTTGTCTTCTTATAAAATTATCAACAATAGTAAACAAATACAGTTTCCAAAATGACAGCCTTGTTTCTGCTCTCTTCGTCTTTCCTATATGTATGCCGATTATTCCATAGAGCACTCTGCAAATGGCTTAACATCAGGAAGCCTACTGCATATCAAATAACTGCCTTATTTTTAACTTACTTTTAAATGTCAGCAACGGGTGTTAAGAAATAACATAGTGACTAGAGAGATGGCTTGGGGGTATTAAGATGTAGCGATAGGGGCTGGAGAGGCTGCTCAGCAGTGTGGAACACTTCGTGCTCTTGCAGATGACCCAGCACCCACAACCCCCTAGAACTCCAGTGTCAGCTAATCTGATACCCTTCTGGTCCCCATGGGCACCGCAAACACAGGGTGCACTTACACCCATACAAGAAAGACACTCTTACACATCAAATAAAGATGCATCTTTAAAAGGAAAATAGCAGCCTGGTGCTGGTGGTCCAGGCCTTTAATTCCATCACTCAGGAGGCAGAGGCTGGTGGATCTCTGTGAGTGTGAGGCCAACATGGTCTACAGAGTGAGTTCTAGGACAGCCGGAGTTACAACAGAGAAACCCTGTCTTGAAAAAAGAAAAATAAATAAATAGATAAGTGAATAAATAAATAAATAAACAAATAAATAGCAACAGTAGAGATAGATCCCTAGATGAATTCATAATAATCTTCAAATATAAGACAATGGCAAGTTTTGCTTTCTCTGAGAGAAAATAGCACCACTGCATTCTTGCCTGCAAAAATGAGTGATGGTTGTAGGAAATTTTCTGTATTTTTTACTCTAATTCCCATCTTTGGCTCTGTCTAGAATACATATATATCTAATTCGGATCATCTCCAAACCAGTGTGTTCATTTCATCTGTCCCCTCTTCTCTCCTTTGGGACATCACACAAATATTAACAATTAATCTTTCTCCTCCTTCACCAATTATGTTAGGCCAAAATTTTAGTAGATACTGAAGTTGTACTAGTAGAATTTACATAACCTTAGAGGCAGTGTGCATTTTACTGAATTGACTCATAAATATATTCAGCAGTTCTTTTCCAGGGTAGATACTGTCTTAAATACTAATATACAAGTAGTAGTTCATGCTGAGCTAAAGCTTCTAATAGAATAACCTAGAAATCCGTTATTTTATTGTGACGCTACCAATACTTGTACAAACCTCATTTGATTTCTGTTTTTCTCATTTGCACTGCACATGAAGAGAATTGCCTAAGGAAAGTGATTTTCCTGTCATTTGATCTTTATGAAGAAATTACACATAATTAACTTATTTCAGTTTTAGTAAGTTACTAATTAGGTGATTCATTGAGATTCCAAAGGATTAATCTTTTGGCTTCCAGCATGGAAGTAAAAACGAATCCACTATCATAGAGAAAACAAAACCATCAGGAGTTCTTGAGCCTCCAAAGAAAATAAATGATTGAACAAAAGAAAGGCAGCTAGAGGCTTTAATCTGAGCATTTAAAGTGAAACTTCGGAGGATAAACTCCCACGATCAAAGCGACTGGTTTAACACAGGCATGAATTGTTTATGAAGCTAAGGGTTAACTTTTTCTTTGTGATACTTACTTCACTTAGAAATCAAACCCATCATCTCCATGATGTCACAATATTTTAGATTTCTCAGCAGGAGTTTCTCTACTTCACTGTTAAATTAAGCTTTATTGTTCCCTACAGGTAGCTTAACATTTAGTATCTAAAGGTCACTGTTGCACATACTTAAGAGGGAAAATACTAAGCTTAACATCTGTATCACATTATACTCATCATAGCAGGAGGAAAGGAAGAAACAGCAGATGCAAAGAAGACAGCACCGTGTGGGAAGGGGAGGCATACAGAGTTACTTAGCAATGCTTTGCAGGCAGAGTCTGATTCTGTATTGTATTCTGAAAATTAACAGCTAGCATACAGAATTGATCAATGCAAATGTATTGAGAATTGGGAGTGAACCCTGTTTATTTTCTATGGTCTCTCCTTACTAAGTGAGAAGGTCTTTTTTACAAGTTAGATGTGCTAGCTATAGAACTCAAAGTAATTTTGGGAGTTATTTTGACCTTACGAGAGATTATTTACAGAAAGAGCTGAGGGTTTTGAAGAGTGGGCTCGGCCTTGCTGAACTTGCCATATGTCCACATTTAGAGTTTTGCTCTGTCTATTTTACTTGTCGTTTCTGGAAGTGGAGAGGAGGCCTGACTAGCTAAGATGCATCTAGATAGAGTTTGTTTAAGCACAGATACATGAAAGTGGAGTTAAGCAGAAAATGCTCTCAATCAGCCTGTTCCTTCTAAACCTGGATCACAAGCTGCTCACCATGATACTGTCCATGCGCAAGATGCTCAACCATTCCTAATGCCTCAGCACCACACCGGGCAATGACCAAAACCAGCCTGAGTGTGTTTTTCATTCAGAGCATCGTATAAAGTGAACCTTTCATTCTAAATATTTTGTTTCTCTGCTGCAAAATTTCAGAGAACCAATAAGATGAGGGTGATTATATCCATTTGGATATTTTTAAGAAGGGGGAGGGGCAGAATATAAAAAGAAAGAGTGTTCTTTTACCCTATTATTAGTGCCCTTCTGGTTAGTCAGAAGTCACGGAGGAGGTTTTGTCACAGTTAACTGTTAGAATTGAGGCAGTGTATTATTAAAGCCTATTAGATCTGGATCTTCCTTTTCAAATTTTAATAATAACGTTTCAGGACTCATTTAAAATAAAAATGCTATGAAGAGTAACTAAAGCATCCCGACGTGGGAATATTCCATATTGACAGTATATTCTAAATCCAGCCTTCAGCTAAAGAAAGAAAAATCTGCACAAAACATCAGTTTTTATTGACAGAAGACCAAGCAATCTTTGATCATTAGTGTTTTCTGGTGTCTATGTATGTGGGTGTAGATATAAGGGAAGTATGGATGGATGAGGCCACAGTGCAGACAGGACAGTGAGAGGGAGAAGGAATGAAGTTTCTTGTATATGCTTCTAAATATATTCTCTCTATATATATTATCTCAATTTTATCAAATACCACTTGTTTATTGAAAAAAAACCATCTTACTAAAACAAGGTACCTTCATGGAGTAAGTGTATTTTAAGCTACCTCTTCCCCAGAAATACAAACTGATTACATCCACCCTTCTGTTACTGTGAAGATGGCCACTTTAACCAGTGATGAACCTTAACACCCATCCCCAGGGGTCCCTTCCACCTCTCACAGCTTTTGTGACTTTCCAAAACCTTATCACCAACCAAGAACCAAGGGTTGATGCACATGAACCTGTCCAACATGGTGTATTTCGCCTTAGAACCATGTCTAATGGCAACCTTCCCCCGAATATTCCAACAGTTCTGGGTGGTCCATTGTGGTGGACTCAATGTACTCCTTGGAAGAACTCTTTGATGAGCTCTGAGTTTAGTGGTATCTTCTCCCTGGAGGCCTCACTTGGAGTTTTGTCAGATTACGCTGACGTGGAATGACCACTTTGACAGATATGTGAAAACAACACACTTCTGAATCATACAGCACACACAGACACCCACATAGAGCAAACACACTAGTCCAATCCTGCGCCTTTGTCCTGGAGGTGACTTTCCCATGGTTTTAGTTTTCCTTTTTTTTGGTTAAACTCTACATTAGTGTAAGCCCACTAACTGAGCAATCCCCAGGGGCCCTCACAGACCAAGCAGCCTGTCTTGATGTACATCATGTTTCATCCTTCCCCACATGTCTTCTGCATGGGCAGCAGAAAGAACTCCCTGTCAACCAACCTCCTGCCACAAATCATTCCTCTGAAGTTCAGCTTATGTGTCACTAAATATTTGTCACATTTCTCCCTTCCATTCTTTGTAACTAAGAATAGATATTTCTATTTTCCTTTACTTTAGTGTGGAATACAATTTAAATCGCCCTGTCATACTATTTTCCAGTCTCCGTGTTACTAACATTTCATCTGCCTATAGTGTATAATCACCATATATAATCTATTTTTCTATTGCTGTCTCACTAGCTTTCTTTGTCTAGAACTTCCTCCCATTTGACTCTTTAATTTGTTGATCTGGTGCTCTCCCACCATAGCGAGCACATTGCTTTAGTTTCTGAGGAAAATATCTGAGCTGCAACAGCCAGACAAAAACTCTATAGAATGAAAGTAGGATCATCTGATAAGATGGAATGATTAATTACAAGTTTTATCATGGCTGCCTATAGTGAGGTTAATATAATATATTGCTCAGAAGCCTCAGACTCTATCTAGACTCAGAAAATACTTAATATGAACTCTGCCTTTCATTGATTTTTTTCATGTTACACCCTATTATAAACAGAATTAATTCTCGATTAAAATAATAAACACATGTTGATATATGCATGTGTATACAAAAGTACACAACCACCGTGTCACATCTAAAATAAGAAAATTTTGTTTCAAATAAAATGTCCTATTACATAAAGTCTAGGCATTTAGAGCTGCCTTAGTTCAGTTGCTCATATTACTATAGACTTAGCAGCTCAAACAACAAATAAATATTCAGTTCTCAAAGTCCCAGAGACTAGAAATCTGAAGTGAGGGAGTCAGTCTGTGGGGAGGGAATTCTTGATAAGGATCCTTCTTGGTTTGTGGGCAACCAGCCTATTACCACTCTGTCTTCCTGTGAGCAGCAAATATCTATCCACTGTACCATCAGTAAGGCCTCAAGGTTGTGACCTGATAACCTCCCAAAGACTCAAAACAACATCACATTTGAAGTGGGGTTTCTATGCCTATTCTTTGTGGAGTCGCAGTCCTTAGTAAGTACAGACCATAAATGATGATTATTAGCATAAGGTTTTGGGGAACTTATAAGGCTTTTATTTTACATTATCTGTAGCCTTGTTTCTTTGAGTTTGTTTTCATGGGGCGAAATTATTTAGCTCTAAATAATTGTGGGCTACAGAAGCATTTGTCCATGATCTACCATGGCCTTCAATGATATTGTCCCAGTATCTCCGTGCTACATTTTGTTTCTTTCAAAGTAATTTCACAAACATTATCTAATATTGCAACCACAGCCAGCTTAATGTCAGAAATATTTCCAAGCATGTATTTGTATTTGGCTTCTAAAAGATTTTATCCTTAGACATGGTTACACATCAAACATATATTTACTTCAGAGCACCAACTCAGTGACACCCATAGCAATTTCAATTGTGCTCATCCAAGGACAAAATTAGGTTTTAGGATTTAACCCAGGTGGCATAATAAAATATAAATAACTGTTTACCTGAGAGCAACAGGAACAAAATGAGACAATCTGAAATACAAGCCACTACAGAACAATAATGAAACGTGACCCTGGGAATAGCAATGTGTGTTGACCCTATGGAAAGAAATAATAACTGTAGGAAGTAAAGAGAAAACCGAACAAGTCACTGGAGTGTACTCTAAGACTTGAAGAGTATTTTTATGAATCAAAGATACCTTCCATTGTTTCCTTTCCCTGGTCATTAACACTAACGATCTGACTCTCATGCTAATCTGTTGGAGCCTTATGCAACTTTGATCTTCCCATTGATTAGCGCTGTCAAATCTGGCACAGAGATTAGATATTCAATACATGTTTGTTGAATTGCATGGGGCTTTTATTGTGTACTGTAAATCCACACATTTATTTCCTAAATGGTGGGCACATCAATGGAACAAAAGAAAAGTAAAATAGACTACTTTCTCCACAGCATGAATTAACAGTAAAATGCAGCTTGGTGCGTTTTCCCAATGGGAACTACAATTATTCTAGCCGTATTCTTATTCTAAATATATTATTCATGACACATAATTACAACAAACAGCTTACTTTTTAAAGAAGATATAGTGATGTTACCAATGAGAGGAAAATTGACCACTTTCCCCCATGAAGCTCAGTATCTTTCCCAAGCAGTAAGATGTGGCTTTAAGTGGATCATGTACATAAAATGACAAATTTCCCACTACCTCAGGGTTTCACTTTAATGTTTAATTTTACTTTGGGTATATCCTGGTGCATCAGAGAGATTCCTTATTTATTTCATTTCCTAACCTTAATTTTGCTGCTGCGAATGTGCCAAGCACTTTATTGAGTGTTCAATTAGTTCTAATATAAAGAATATAATAAAGTTTAAGTTTTATGAATGAGATTGTGGATTCAAAGTCACTCCGCTGTAACAGCAATACCAACTTCAAACCTGATTCTCTCATCTAGGCAAATGGTTGGGTAGCAAGGCATTTCATTTCATTTTGAGTTCTCCCTTCATTCTACCCTTGTCAGGAGTGAGCCTCCCAGTAATTGAGAGCTCATGAGTAGGACGCTGAAACTGCAGACCCCAATTGTAAATATGTCTATCTAAAGTGACTGATGGACTGATCAGGACCAGTCATCTATCCTAGAAGAAAGAACAATCCAGGTAACTATTTAGCACCAGTTACCTGCTGGGCAGAGGACCTTGGCCACATGCTCTCTCATGAGCTCTCCAATCAAACCTTCAGTTCCTACTGTACTGATGAGTTTTACTGAAGTTAAGGGAGGTGAGATGATGCAAGGATATTATTTCTGGAAAATGTTGGTGATGACATATAAATACAGAGTCATCCTACTTACATTAACTTTTAGAACTGACTGGATAACAATAAAAACTGGTGTATTCTACCTGGTTAGTGTCTTAAGTCCACACAATTTTATACTGACTGACTGACTTACTTACTTACTTAAATACTTACACTTATTTTTATGTGTCTTCATTTGACAGAGAAGACGTCTTCTCAAAGCTGCTTTAATAAGATAATTTAAACTTAACATAAAAGCTACATAAATTCCCTTTGTAGTTACTTGTTTGGAAACTCAATTCCTTACTTTATTTATGCTTAGGTGGTTGTAGAATGAATGGTCTATCCATTGACATTTTGTTTCTTTGTTTAGATCAAATGTATCTCCTCTCATTAATAGTTCTTTTTTTGTCCTTTCTGTAAAATTTGCAGAGTGAATATTATATATTCAATTAAGTTACATACAAAGGAAGCTACTTAGTTTTCACCTAACTGTAAAACTTTACATTGCTGGGGTAAAATACTTGGCTAACATATGTTTGCTGATGATAAGTTACCAATTTAAAAATTGATATTCAAAATAACTATCAGATGAGAAGTAGTTCCATTTCATCAATGGTAATGCAAGCTTCTCTCTTCTCTTTTTTCTTTTCTTCCTTCAGAAAAGGTATTGTACATGAACTGTGTTCAGCTCATCCATCAGATTTTTATAATTACATTTACATTTATCACTGAATTCCACTGTTTGAAATCCAGTAGGGAAGAATGGTGCTGTATAGTTTACTTCTACAAAAGGAGCCAGCAGATCAGCAAATCTGAGCCAAGGATTTGAACATTTTTGTATGCTTAGTCTCAAGCTTATTTAGTTAATTAAAATAAAAATGAATGGGTTAATTTTCTCCTCATTATTAACAGAATCATTGACCAATGCTTCATGAGAGCTATAAACCCATCTTATTCTGCAGCAGAGGCTCCAATGGGACACTACAAACCACATTCCAGATTTGTTTATGCCTGTTATCCACAGTTGAAGGCCTCCAAGCATGAGCCTTCCCTCACCCTAACTGTTACCCTTTTGTGTTCTGTCCATCCACTGCTGTCTATCAGACACAATACAGTAAATCCATGAAGAGATTTTGTCATGTAAATGAGCTCTGTGAATATAGAGAGGAGACAATAAAAGGATTCCAGAATATAAAATTTATTTCATCACTTTGGTGTCAAATCTAAAACCTTAGGGACTACTGAGGTTTTTACAATACGTTTTAAAATCCTTAGACTGGAATTTTTACATATTCTGCCCCAGATTTGTGTGCCAAACCATTTTTTCCAACTGGATTTTTTTTAAATCCATTTGTGAGATAATGAGGCAATAGTAGTGGCCTCACTTTTCAATATTGTGTTATTCTTCTGTCTCTACTCAGTTTTATTCACTATGAATAGCACATCCTCACGCAATAGTTTTATTAACATCCTCATAGCAATCACCGACTGATTCATTCACATTTTCATGAAAAAGAATATCAAGGGGGCACCAAGGGTAAAAATGCAAAAAAAGAAACAAGTTTCTAAAAAAGAGTCTAGATCTAGTGAAAGAATTATAATGTTCTCAGGGCTCTGTCCATCTGTTCCGCTACAAGAGCTCTTCTTGTTTGCCTCTCTACCTGAAATCTCACTGAAACTCAGAGCTGATACTTAATACTCAGAAGTCAGACTTCCCTGTAACATGCCTTCTTCCTTAGCGTTTTGGCAAAATGGGAAGGTAGGAAAGCACCGACGCATCAATCAAATTCCACCACACTTCTGAAGATGCTTACTGAGACCAAGGCCAAGGGGAGGGATGAAATTCTGTCCTCACTCCCTGTTTCTGACACTGCTTTGTGCTCTAGTCATTAAATCACTATCAGTGCTATCATCCTGAAAAACAGCCCTCTCATGAGCCTTTACAGCTAGAATTGTAGAAATAAGTTTAAATAAATGTAACTAATCAATTAGTAAATAGCATACTAGTTTCAATCATTTCTCATAAGAAGAGCACTTAATTGCTGCAAGTTAAGTAAGTAGAGTCCTTTCCCAAATTATAAATAATACAGTGGGTGTGTGAAATGTTCCAGAGAGCTATTGACATACAAATTCCTATATTTTATATGTTTACAATCAGCATATTTCTAAAAACTTGAATAGAATGAGGAAATATAATTTTGTGCAAAATCCTTGAGTGGATCGTCTCCTTTATTTTCTCAGATGTAAAAAGTAGCAGAATTTAGAAGTCTACCAACAGAGTATATTGATTCACAAAGTGAAGTGGTTCATGGCATATTATCTCAAATTTTCCTATTCTGGATACCACAGAATCTCTCTCAGAGTGGATCGTGTATTTTAACAAATGTGCTCTTATAAACTTGATGGTATCTATTTCCCACACAAAAACTGCATGCTTTCTTGTAAGCAGGAAAGACGTTCAACACTCAAGATATGAAGGCAAATGCTTATATATTCAAAATTAAATTTGTTTCTAGAAAAATTTGTCGAGTTCTCTAAACTCCCCCTCTTCCCCTCTCTCTCGTGTGTGTGTGTGTGTGTGTGTGTGTGTGTGCACGCATGTGTGTACTTGTGTGAATATGGTTTAGTTATTTACCTGGAATTTGTGAAATGAAAAATGTGTTCAACTTCGAGACGTCACTCTCCATTTCAGTGCTACTTTGCAACACTGTAACATTAGCATGAGTTTGAGTTGCATAATCCGTATGTGTAACCTGAACTAAGCATCCTTACTTTTGCTTTGAAATCTAGATTTGTACAACTCTTTTCTGAAACAGAAAATATGTATTCTTGGCCAGTGAGCATAGGCTAAACTATTTTAATTCAATTTAAAACGTATTGAATAAAGTAAGGCTTGCCAAACCTCATACATCTTTTTGACTTTAGACTACCTTCCACAAATACAAAATTGCTATCATTTTAAGTTGAGTTTTCATTTTTGAGACTATAAGTTGAATTTTTCTCATAAAAAGAATGTATAGAAAATTAATTCATTGGAGCACTCTATGAAGCCAGCCCTATTCAAGTTTCCGTGTTTCCTGCACTGGAGCAATTTGTTAACTTTGGCTCAGTACCAAAAGTTTCAGGTGATTTGTTTGTTTCTTTTTTTTTTTTTTTCTTTGCAGTATTTTCATTTTTATTTGGTTGGGTCACTTATTGTTTCTACTACAATATGTTTCTATATTATATTGGATATAAAATATAGTAATTTATGTCTTTATTATTTGTTAATTATATTAGTTTATATACACTGTGGTAGAAAATAAAAATAGTTAAATGCATAAATCTTCTGCATATATAAATTTCTAAATAGAATAATCCTTGAAGACTAGACTAAGTCTTGTTTCATTTTTCATATCGTGTTCCTAGAGCAATGCTAGGTTAATGCATAACTTATTAAATAAATAGAAGGGAAATAGGAAGGAAGGGGGAGGTGAAAACAGTCATATTTGGCACCAAGGGAATTTCCCAATTATAGCTGTAATAAAGTTCAGATCATGATAAAGTATTTTAAGCAGTAAATTATGTCTGTGTTATTATAAGGCAAGGACTATTTTTGATGTCTGTAATTAACTTACCTCTCTGGAGAACAGTGTTAAATATACATATTTATTATAGGCTGAAATTCTAATTAATAATATATGTTAGGTCTCTCTTAATTCATCTGTGTTCTCCCTTGCATTGCCCTCCTTTATAAATCAGCTAAGCCTTAATTGGCCTGAATATACTAGAACTCCAAGCTGGCAACTCAGAGTGTCCTATCACAGGAATTTATTCAAACGAAAAGTCTCAAAGCTAAATCTTCTGCAGTGGCCAAGACCAGATAAGGACTGAATAAATCTGCTTCTCCAGGACAAGCATCCCATAAATTAAGGGCAAATGGGCGAGTGTTTGGACAACATGAAATTTAAGGGGAAATGCGTCTTCCAGACTCCACCAGTAAATCCCCTTTAAGGACCTACATTGTGTTCAGTACATTAAAATATGCCACTTTGCCAATGATTGATGACAAATTAATTTGCTTTGAATCAATCAGCTAATAAAAAGAAAAGAATGAATCAGCAAACATTGGCCCATCTACCTGTTGCTTATATAACATGCTCTTGATAAATGATTTGATGGTGGTGTTGTCTTTACACAACAGCCATTCAGCGAGTATGCACTTATCATGCCTGAAGTGACAGGAGTGTCACACGCATCAGGGTGACTTATGAAACGGTGCTCCATGCTGAGTATGCCTCCACACTTTCAAGAACTGGCAGGGGAACTTGTCTCCCTCAGGATTCATAATGCACATTACATCTCTGCCATAATTTTAACTAACGGCCCCTGTTAAGATGTCTGTTTCTCCCTCTCAACCTAGTCAGTTATTAAAATGACATATTAAATAAATGTTTTCATTTCACCCATTAAAGAAGAAGTTCTTTGCTTTAAGAAATTTCCAGTCTACCACCCACAGTTTAGAATAGGTTCCAGGATTCAAGAATTGTGTAGAGGAGTAAAAAGTCTAATTGGCCCCATACTTTATGCTATTGACACACTCAATAGCTTCATTGATTCAGTTTATTTTTCCTCTGTTAGAAACATGAGACCCTTAGCCATGGCAGAATTCTCATTTTTAATTTATTTTGCTTTCTGTATTGCCTGTTAGTGAATTATTCTGTTTCAAAGGCAAAAGTATATTTTCCACATGGAAAAATGTCCTGAATTAGGCAGTAGACAATATGATTATTAACCGTTATTATGTTAAATGATAGTGTAATACACAGTAGTTTATATCACACAGCTTAATAAGTAGGTGAAACTATTAATTTTTGAATCCAGTATTCAGCTTTCCTGATAAGACTGGACACTTTAATTGCTCTCCACAGCAATTAATCCCACACCAACAAAACCTACACACTATCAACCACATGTATAGCACATGACACTCCATACGTAACATCGAGTCTTGCTTTAAGAAACTCTTAATGTATACATGAGCATGGAGAACTCTTTCATTAAAGGAGATATTTCCCCAATTTTGGCTAGTTTTAATAAAATGGAAAATTATTTTATTGCCTTTATTGCATTTTCCTCATTCAAATCTTGTGAAACTCTCCAGTCTTGACTTCAGCCTGTTTTTGTTTTTTTGTTTTTTTTTCTTTTTTTTTTTTTTTTTTTCTGCCAGTTGGACTTTAGCTGAGCTAGAATGTCCACCAGTCAGTGGTGACATCTGGAGAATTGCTGTCTGCACTGGGAGCTCACCTTATGTCAGATAGAATGATATCCCTTTCTTTCTCTCCAAGTTTGACCTACATCTTCTTGGTTGTAAAAGAGTCATCAAACCCTTCTAACTTCAGGGACTATAAAAGGTAAATGTTCTTGTTATTTCTGGGAGTGAGTTCAAGAAACCTTCACAAAATTTCTGTGAGGTAGTCTCTAGTGTATTCTCTGTGTTATCTTCCTCAGTTGTTAACCAGCCCTTGCTAAACATGTAGCCTGACTAGGGACTGTATCATGACTATGAAGTTTTCCTTCTCTGTTTTGAAATCTTTGGTCTTCTGTGCTCAAGAACTAGACTGTGTCCAGGAAAAGCCAAGCCCAGCTTTTTAGCCTGAGTCTTTCCCTATATAGAATTCTTCCTTGCCATCTTAGGCATTCAGGAGCACCTCTGACTCTGGAAATTTTCTACCTGCTAAAGAGAATACAACTTATGGAAGGTGATAGAATTTCTGATTCTAGACCCAGCAGAAATCTGCACTGAGATTGTAAGGTTTCCATAACCCCTTTTTCCCCTTTCTCCTACAAGTTAAGTGATTCAACACCTTATCCTTTGATTAGCACCTGTTGACTAAAGGATCAACAAAGCATTGCTCTGTCCACAGCACTGTTTCCTCTCCTGGCTATAAATCTCATCTGATAGTTCTGCTCAGCAGACTTTCAAGCAACTCTCCTCGTGGTACTGAGTTTCTAACTGCTACTTTCTGGTTGTAATTTTCTCTTTCCAGAACTTCACTCTATTAAGTGCTTGGGTAGATTTCAAGATATTTTTTTTTTGTTAGAACAGTAGGAAATAGGATAATAAAGCTTCTACTTTTATTTTAAAGACCCCTGAGAGATACTTAACCAGTTGCCTGCTGTGTAAATAGTATTGAGAATGAAAAACATAAAGGAGATTTACAGTTTCCCTTATGACCACATGCGCTTTCAACTTTCTGCACAATAGCAGAGATAATGCTTAGCACTCCCATGGTGATTTCTACTGAAAGTATCTCCAGAATATTTCTGTAATGAATTAGAAGCTGAAGACTTTCCTTAAAAATTAGGCTGTTTAAGAATTAGGAAGCAAAGGGCACTGAGGGTAGTTACCATCGAAAGTTGACATGTTCCTTTAAAGAAACTCTGTGTTCAAAGTACGTATCTGTCACTAATTCTTTATGGAATTGACCATACAGAAATAAATGTTTGTGAAACTTTGATTATTCCCAAAAAGCATTTTTATCAAACCTGCTTTGGGTGCTGTTAGTTACTATTTTTATTTTTTCCAAAAGTAAGTATCTACCACATCTACCCATTAAAACACTTATATTCTTTAATCTATATAGTATGTTGTGATGATATCACCACAGAGGAATAACCTCTGGGAAATATTATTCTTAAACCCTCATTGAATAAAGAGGACTAAATAACAGGTGCAGTAAGTTATAGCACAATTCAATCAATGTTGAGAAGATGTGTCATTTGTTTTGAATGTGAATCATGGCGTCTATTTATGATAAAATAAGTAGTAGGTGATGAATGTTGAAATCGTCCACGGAGAACTTAAAGTCTAATATACAACAAGTGAACACAAAGAATTTTCCAAAAATATCCAAAAACAAAACTAATAAAAAAAAGCATCACATTGTGTTCATCTCAATGAAACTTGCTCTGCTAGAAGTATCACAAGTAGTATCACTATATATTAATACTTATGCTCTTGAAATTCCTCAGAAACCCCTAGTTGTTAAGGAAAGATCTAAATTCTGGTTTCTGGTCATTCATTCCTGAAGCCCCTCCATCTTAGGGAATACAGCGCTCCCTGCTACCATCTCCTACTCCTTTGGTAATACTAGTTTCAGTCATCAATACTGGAATGGCACAGGTACCACAGTGTAGGCTAATGACTTTTCAAGGATTCTAGTCACACCTTGCTCATAGCTCATCATTCCCACGTCTGGCCTCGTCTACATTTATTCTTTGATTGACTGGCTTAACACTAGAATACAGACCTTCAAAGGTTGGGAAATTTGGTTATAGCATATAAATGTCATATTCTTAGACCACAAATTGTTGCTTGGCACAGATATATGAAAGCTGTATGACTCTTCCCAAAGTTCTTATAATCTTGCGATACCAACTATTAATACCCCAAACATACAATTTGTATACTTTGAAACATTCACCCCAGTTTATTTCTAGATGTTTATACATTCACTTATCTGTTCAAAACTTTATCCAAAACCTTAGATTTAATTCCAGATTCTTACAGTTCAGCATAGATAACTAGTCTCAAAACTTGGCCAAGTCCATAATTAATTCTCCTTGCCTTAACAGCTTCTAAAGTTGAATATTTTGGAATGAATTCTTGATTTTCTAGTAAGTTTCTCCTCTGAATTATATATTTAGAAAATAACTCTTAATTCTTTCTCTCATAGCACACAGATAATGGTATCAGTTGTCTCTAAAGACATAAAATATTTTTTTAAATTTTCCTTAAGACTCTCTAATTAATATCATTGGTTGTTTTCATCTGTAAAGTTTAATTCTTGTGCATGAAGTTTCTCAATATGAACAAAGATGTAATCTTTTTGTTGTTTGCATAATCTATGTTTTCCAGATTTCCAGCTATCACCTACATTGGCAATAGCTCTTTAGTTAAAAAAAAAACAAATAAACACACAATCTTTTATGGATGTTTGAAGTTTCTGCTAGTGGCTCCATAGCCACCATGTTGGTCTTGCATAATGACTAGAAAACTATTAAACTGTGTCCATCCATCCTGTCTTAATTATCCTGTCTATTGCTCTGAAGAGACACCATTACCAAGGCAACTCTTATAAAGAAAAGTATTCAATAGGGGCTTGCTTACAGTGTCAGGTTACAGTCCATGATCACCAAGGCAGGAGAAGACAAGCATGGTGCTAAACATCCTGATCCACAGGCAGCAGGCAGAGAAAAGCCTAGCATGATCTTTTGGAACCTCAAAGCCCATCCTGAGTGACACACTTACTCCAAAAACATCACACTTACTCCAACAAGGCCATATTCTGTACTCCTTCCGAAATGGTTTCACTTACTGGGAACTAAGCAAATATATGAGCTTTTGGGGGCCACTTTCATTCAGACCACCACACCCCAAATGAAATAAAGAGAACACAAAGCCATATTTAGGCAGCAAAATTCTATGAATAGCAATAGATAAGACAGAAGGGTCAAAAAAGGTAAGTGGCTTGCTTGGAATTTGCTGAGGGATGGAATGCATCAATCCAAAGGATTTCCAAGAAGGGTCAGGAATCTCAAAACAGCAAAGGTTAAATTACACCAGACAGTGAAAAGCTTCAAAGGCCACAGGGATAAAAGACTAAAGACTGTGGGGAAGCAGGAAAAGTCAAAATGCTAATCCTTGTTAAAGAGGGGAGAAAATAATACTAAAACTAACATCTAAAGAAACAAAGACTAAGGAAAAAATCTAAACCGAACAAAGAAACAAATGAAACCTAGAAGTCTAAAGACTAAAGCTATGTATTGGGAATCAATCTGGAAAATAATTAGGGAAACGTCATTTACATTAGGAGGTCTTTTAAGAGTCTGATGTTTTTTAGCAATTCTGAAAACTGACAACAACTAAATGTACAGATTCTTGTCCTCTGAGCCCTAATACTTTAATGTCTGTCCTCTCCATGTCTGTGTCCACCCCTTACAGGTTTCTTCAGTGTTTTGTTATTTAATCTGCCCATTTTCTTTTTGCTTGCCCATGGAGTTTTGGATTTGCAATCTGTACCCTTCACAATTTTACTCTGATTATACTGCATAAGACAATAAGCCTGCTTTACTATCTAACAAGAAATTTACCTGAGATTAATTTGATCAGTTAGAACATAGTTACTTGTTCTAGCTTTGTATGTTACTTTGTTAATAAAACCTAACGGGCCAGGTGGTGGTGGTGGTACACACCTTTAATCCCAGCACTCAGAAGGCAGAGGCAGGTGGATGTGGAGATCAAAGCCAGCCTGGTCTACAGAGTGAGTTCCAGGACAGCCAGAGTTCAAACAAATAAACCCTGTCTCGAAAAACAAAACAAAAGAACAACAACAAAAATATGATCACAGAGTGATCAGTGAGTCAGGTAATGTCCTTGCCCTGATCCACATCTGAGACTCAGGACTCAGATGGCTAATGTGGATAATGATATCTTAGAGCAGGAACTAGGATCCCTGACAGTTCTTCACACAAATATTTGGAACTTGAACTGAAACAAGCAGAGGATGAGTTCGCTGGAGACACTGGGCCAGAGGGACCAGATATGAACTATCCACCCAGGCAGCCTCAGAGTGGTCACATATTTTGCATAAGTAGATGGCTCCAGCAATGGATGTGTCTATGGAATCAGGATGGTCTCTTATTCCTAGCCCTGAGAGTCACCTCATGCTGCGTATATTAACCCATCAGTCACAATGATAAAAAGTGTTCCATGTTTTGTAGGAACAACATAGGCTTCATATCATTTGTAGCTGTTATTTTAAACTACATCCCCTAAAGGCACATTGAATATTCTTTACTGAAGCTGCTATTGGTAACTCTTGTAGGAATATAGCCATTTTTATGGACATTTCTATGTCCCTTCCCCAAATTTATATGTTGAAATTCCAATAGCCTTTTGAATAATAGACCTTTGGAAAGTAATCATATTTAAATGAGGCCATGAGGACCAAACTTCCTTGGTCAGCATTTTCCATGACCAGAAAGAAACTAGAGCCTTATCATTTCAGTGTTCCAATACAGTAAGAAGGAATTACCTCCCAGTCAAACACTGGATCTTCTGGTGCTTTGATCATAATTAGTATTATTTAGAATCAAACAGTGTCACGGTTATAGAAATATTCTTTTCCCTATAGAATTTCTATCATAATCCATTGTCGTGTCATTTCATTATGCTTCAAAAATCTTATTATAATAGTTTTTTGTGGGTTTTATTTAAATTTTGTTGGTTTTGTCTTTTTTCATGATTTCTTGTTCTTTAAAAACAAAAGCATGTTTTTACCTATGTTAATCCTTCTCAGACTCTTTTGTGAGTTTAAATGAGAAAAATTACTTTAATCCTAAAGACTTGTAGGTGAACACAGAGTCACTTTCTTGTATGGTGAGTTCAAATATTCTCTCCACTTGAGCCTTCTCCATCCTTTCCCTCATCCCTCTCATGAGGCCATTCTCTACCTAACAAGTTCTGAGAGTCAAAGACTCTCATTGGTTTCCTATTTCATTAGACTCTATTTGCTTTCCTTTTCTCCCCAAAGACTGTTTTATATTTGCCTTATTTTCTGTTGTTCTTTATTCGTTCTTCATTTTTTAAAAATTTGTTTTTATTATTATGTGCACATATGTGTAGATGAAGCTATGCACAGATATAATATATATATATGTGTATGTGTGTGTGTGTGTGTCTGTGTGTGTGTGTGTGGACAGGCGTGCACATGATGCTGAGCATGTGGAGATGAGGGGAAAACTTCATGTGGTCAGACCTCTCCTTACACCATGGGTCCCAATCAAATGCAGGTTATCAAACTTGTGAAGCAAAAACTTTCACCCAGTGAGCTACACAGCTAGACCTCATTGCTTTCCTCTCATTATTTCAGATGAACTTTTAACTCTGTTTGTTTGTGTTACTAGCATCTGAAGCTACATATTTCACTCAAAGTCCTAATTACCTCCATCTCATAGCTTTGTGAAATAGAGCTTTCATGTTGTTTGGTCATGTTCAGCATCTTTTAATACAATAATGGATTTTCATTAGTTTGTGTCACCTGAAAGTTACATTCAAAACTTTTATGCATGTTCATGTTTATTCATGATATTTGGTATAATTGAATATAATCAATTATTAATTACTGGATATTCATTAAGAAGCTTGCACTGTGGGGCAATATTTAGCCAATTTTAATCACGTTTTTGTGTTTTTAGAGAGAACCACATGTCTTCTAATTGTTGAATATTTTGTTTAAATATGTTTAGACTTCAGGAATTGGTCACATTTATGACTGTAGAATCAGCCAAGATGATCTACTCAATTGTCTGGTATATATACAATGCATGCAATCCTTCTGCAGTTCATGGTTTTAATACTTCAAAACCAACTTTCCCTTTGAATGCCTTTCAAAGCCTACCTTATGCCTTTGACAAGAAGCAAGTTTCTAGGGAGACTAACTACATGCTGCTGGAAGAAATTCCCAGTTTAAGCTTCACCTCCATATTAGCAGAAAAATAAGGATTAGTTAAATGAAAATGAAGTTTGACTGCTCCTGTTTCCGTGCCCTGTGGTTGTTCTTTTGTGTCACAGCAGGGCACAGTATTGGAAGTGTTGTGTCACCAGATGGCAACAAGATCTAGACTGTAATAGAAAGAGTAGTTCTAACTAATTCTAAGGACAAAAATAGCCCACAAAATGGCTGTAAGGCCAGCCCCTGTGTGATCCTGTGCATAATTACAGGACACACTATTAAACATGCAGAAAGCAGAAGTGAAGAGAACATGGAACGGAAGATGACCTTGTGTCAACAGTGTCCTGTCTACATGGTAGAAAAGGCAGTCTGGATTAAAGTCACATGCCTTTAATCTTAGCACTGGGAGGCAGAGGCATGTGGATCTACGTGAGTTCGAGACTAGCCTGGTCTACAGAGTGAGTTCTAGGACAGCCACGGTTACAGAAGAGAAATCCTGTCTCTTAAAAAAAAAAAAAAAAAAAGATAAAAGAAAAAGCAAAGGACAGTCAGTGAACATAAGAGCTCCCCTGACCTTGTGCTGCCCATTCACAAGAAAGAAACAAAAGTCTTTGATTTCTCAGTGATTGTGAAGGCTTCTGGAAACAGGTCATGTGACCTGCTAATGATTGTTAAAGGAAACATTGCTTCATTTAACAGGAAGCTTGGAGGGAAAGGGCTCCTGATTTGTTATTCCCATGGTCCCGTGATTGTAGGCACTTGGCATATTAGTCTGTGGTCCTGTAGCTAGGCCTTTCTGTAGTCTGTTATGTGGTTGTTCTCATAGGACTTTACACAAAGGTGAGAAAGCCTCCCCATCTCTCCCATCAATAAGACATCTACTCTGAGAATCCATCCCATATTTTATTTTGTGCCTCATTATTCAGGATTATGTTGTGTGTGATAGACTTTAATTACATGTTGAGGGTTGAACAAGGGGGCTCTGGCCTTCCTATAAGCCAGCCTCCTGCTCCTGCAGGGCAGAAGACACACACAGTGAACAAAGTATTCAAAGCAATATTCTGGATCTCTAACAGGTTTTGTTTTGAAGACTGTACTTCTTCTTTTACATGTTTACATATGTGTGTATGTTTATGTATGTGTGTGTGTGTGTATGTGTATGTGCGCATACATGTGTAGAGATCAGAAGACAGCTAGTGAAAGATGCTTTTCTCTTCCATGTGGCTGCCAGGGATTGAATTCAGGTTGTCAGGCTCAATGACACATGATTTACCCACCGAATCATCCCACCAGCCAATGCCTTAGGAACCTTTCTGCCCTTAAGTACAAACAGTGGCTAACTGCTGACTACTGTATAACTAGCTATTTTATCATGATGCAGTGTCTGTCAAGACCCAGTTGGATTCTGCTTAATCTCCATGCTCTGGTCAGTTGCTCTGGCCCCCAAATGGGTAGCCTTTGCCTTTGGCCAAACGTCTTCCATCTTTCCTAGACAGCTGAAATTGTGATATCCTGTGGAAAAACTGGTTTTATTCGTTCTTACTTGTTAAATTCTGAGTCACTTTCAAGGCAAAGCTATTTTCTGAGCTAACACTGGAATCAGAAGTAGGCTGTCATGCCCACATAGCAATTATGTGGAAACTTTAGATCCAAACTCAAGTCCTCAAGCTTACAAAGGAAGCACCTTTATCCTATGAGTCATCCCTTCAGGACCAATCAATTTATTCTTTGATTGATAACTGTAAGGCCGTATGTGTAATAGACACGTGTTCATCCCTAGTCATTGGTATATTTTATGAATCTGAGAAGAATCATTGAATGCAATGTTTATCAATGTTCACTTGAATGAGGTAAAACAAAAATTATATCTTCTCATGAATTTGATTTTGTGTAAGAATCTCTTTTTTTTTTATAAGAGATTAAAGATACATTTAGTCAGGCCTTTGATTTTATGTGTATGTGTGTACAACTGAGTGTATGTATGAGCAACATGTGCATGCAGTAGCCTGCAGAGGTCAGAAGAGGATGCAGGAAACCCTGCAGCTGGAGTTACAGGTGTGTGTAAGTCACTTGTGGCTGTTGAGAGCAACTCCCCTGGGAACTGAACCCAGGTTTTCCACAAAAGCAGTAAGGGTGCTTAACTGCCAAGCCATCTCTCCAGCATCTAGAAAGGCTACTTTTAAATTACTTTATTCTCAAGTCTTTTAACTCTCCTGTGGTGTTACAAATGTTACTGTTACCTAGCGTTACACTTGATGTCTTAATTAAGCTTTCCCTTGTTCAAAGAATGTAGTTTATGGTGTTTGAGTTTTGATCATCAAAGTAAAATCATTATAGAACAGGTGTTACAATCTATTATCAATGTGTAAGTATTTTTAAATATCTGCAAGTTTTAAATTTTAACAGTAAATTCAACTCACAAAGGGAATTTAAGTTAATTGGAGCACCTCCCCCCTATTATTATAGACGTTTATTTGAAAATGCCTATCTGTAATTAGGATATTAGTAAGAATTTCTTAATCAAAAAGCGTATGTTATATAGACTTGTAATTGGTCTACATTGGAATGTTTCTTTTGGAGTGTAATTTTACCACTGTAAATGTATCAGGATTATATTCTAAGGCAATCCTGTTTAATTTTCTAAGAAGCTAGAACTTCTCTTTCTAAGTTGCTTATTTAATAGACCGCTACTGACTTTTCTTCATTTTTATACATGACACGTGGCCTACTGAGAAATAAAAATAATTCCCTGCATTAACTTGTAGGCTTTACAGAAGAAGACCTTTCGTTTTATAAGCTTTGAAATCCATGAAAATTGACCTTTTCTCTGACAATATCTTCTTCCAGGACCTTTACTCATGAGCAGGCTTACTCATGTGCATTGTTTCTTCTAATCTAAAGATTACACCACTCTGGGTCACTCATCCATGGCTAAGGACTTCGAGAGTATGCCTCACAGTCAGAAAATGGTTCTATCTTTATAGACATTTTCAGAAATTCATTAAGTGAACATTATTTTTCAAAACAATGATATATTCTTAATAAACATTATGTTAGCCACATGTTCAGTGGGAAATATTTGATCTCAGCATGGTTAAGATAACGTTACTTATATTAATTATTGGATGACTACACATGAATGTGACATACTTGATAGACTAAGAAATGTCAGGCTAGAGGTGTGGGATATAGTTCAATCAGTACTAGGATCATTGCTTACCATGTGTGAGGCCATGGGTTCATCCTGCTCAACACACTCAGGCACACACACACACACACACACACACACACACACACACAAATAAACATTTAGGCCTATCTTTTCTCCAGGCCTACCCAGGCTTACCTACCCAAGAGTATAAATTCTGTGCATATGTATTGGAATGTATATAGTTTGCTAATTCTTTTAGATAGGATCTCACTATATAGGCTTGGCTGTCCTGGAGCTCACTATGTAGACCAGGATGGCCTTGAACTCACAGAGATCTGCCTGCCTCTGGCTCCTGAGTGATAGGATTCAAGATGTATGCTATCATGTCTGACCTTGGCTATCTATTTTAACATAACAGCTATCACTTTCTTTGTGTATATTTAAATATATATATATATATGGAGGAGTGGGGCAAGGACAGCTATTGGGGGTCAGGAATAAGTGAGGTATGCCACATACCTCATTTCACTGCAGCTTACAGGAATTGGCAGCTGCCTTCACACAACAAGGTCTCTGAGAGGACACAGCTCTCTGTCAAGAGCATACCCAACAGCAGCAGACACAGTTGACACTCAAAGGATTGAACTGTCTCTGTCTCCCAAGAGAAGGCGTTCTGTTCTGGCTGGCTGTCCATGTTAGAGAAACAGCTCTTATTTTAATACATGCTCTCTAAACTCCACTAATGCGTTCTTCCTCGTGAGATACAAATCCTTTGGGAGACTGGCAAAATGAATCTTGTGGGTCTCTCAGAATGAAAACAGCTTCCCATGTTGGATGGCAGCCGCCACTATATTGTGATGAACAGTGCCTTGAAAAGAACATGTATTTTAATGTTCTTTTGGCATTTTTAAAAATGTTTCATTTTTCTACCACGTTGTTGGTCTCTATTGCCACTTTCCTCCATTTGAGTTTCTATATGCAGCATACATTCCCGAACTCTAACCTGAGATTTGTATTTCCCCCAAAGGAAACAGGTTAGTCTTATGTAATCTATTAAGTCATTCAGAGGTGCTCAATACTGAGTATCATTGTTTATATTCCATGGACTCTCCTCTGCATCTCTGCCTCACTTGCATGGCACGATTGATACTAACAGACTGTTTCCCCCAAAAGATAATAGGGAGAAAGCTTCAGCCAGATATATGGTCTTTGTTAATGGAATTGCAGCAGAGTACCAGATGCATGCTTTTCCATGGTGCTCAGGGAAGGAAACACTGTATAAGCAAACTGGGGTTCTGCTACCTTCCCGTTGGGACTGCATCCCTGGGATGCTGCACCACTAGACCACAGCTTCCCTTCCTCTGCATTGCTCCCTGTTTCTGCTGAGTTTCCCTGGCTAGTTGGGCTCCCTTCGATCTCCATGATTTCTTTAGAGAGGTTGGAGTGTTCGGTCACTTGCTGGCCTCCAGGCTGCATTCTCTCACACCAAAGCAAGACTGTGCTGCTAAGCACTTAACTGTGTTTTTAAACATTCTTGTTCAGAAAACACATTTGTTTCTTGTTTCATAGGGAATATTCATATTAAGGAATCTCTTGTATTCAAAGAGGACTCACAGAGTAAACACAGATGTTTCAAAAGGTAACTAAGGCTAATAGTAACCCTGGATGGCTTTGCCACAGAATTCAATATGATCCAGGTCAAGGATGATGATATGTTATTTCCTGAGATTCATATTATTAAAAGAAAAAAAACTGTCATAAGGACAAGGACAAGCTGTTGTGGCATTTTTTAAATTTTTATTTATTAGTGTTTTATGCGTATGGGTGTTTTCCTGCATATTACTCATCTGTGTATGTGTGTGTGTGTGTGTGTGTGTGTGTGTGTGTGTGTCTGTGGATGTGTGTGAGGTGTCCTCAGAAACCAGAAAAAGATGGTGAACTGCTTAGAAGAGGAATTACAGTAAGTTGTAAGTTGCCATATAGGTTCTGGGAGAAAAACCAAAGACCTCTGCAAAACAAATGTTCTTATTTACTAAGCTCTCTCTCCAGCTCCAAATGTAGTATTTTTATAAGCCTTCTTTATTGTAAATTTGATATAGATACACAAGAGCCAACAACTCTAAATATTTTTAAGTAAGTTTTCATTAATATGCCTTTTGACAAATGTAGAAAAGATGATTTTACTAGCATATTATCTTAACAAATTACACCCATTGAAAGAATACAGGCCATTGAATTTTAGTATTTAGTTATTAAAACATTGAAATATTAGTTATTGGTGCTTATGTTTTATAAAATAGACTTTGGATTGGACAAACCAACCTTTCTCTGGAGCAGAGGCAGCAAACAGAAGATGCTAGAGACAGAGGCTTTGAGCTTTCTAGCTTTTGTGTAAATTGAGAAATGGGATAAGGACATTTTAGTGTATTGGACTCAAGCCCTGTTTTGTTTGTTTGTTTTATTTTTATATCTTCATTTTTTTATTTGGTAAGATATTATTGTATCTTCTCTGGCATGTTTTTACATAGAGATGTACATTGGAGATAGAATAAATATTTTTTTAAAGTATAAACTGCAAATATCTTCTTAACACTTCTAAACAGCAGACTAGGGACAGATACATTCATCAGACTGCACACAAACACAGCCTGCAACTCCGTCTCTCTAGCAGGTGGCAGAAGTTTAGTCTAAATAATGGAAAGCCACACTGACAATAAAACCCATTCATGGAGATGAATCTCAAATATTCCAATAGGATTGAATTTTGCTCGGAAGCTGGAAACAAACTTTCAGATTTGAATTCAAATTTTATTGTTTCTTGCCTTGATCTAACATGTATATATTTTACCCTTGTTTCTCCAAAAATATGACAGGAGATGTAAAAATCAACTTCTATTACAGCTTTCCTATGATGGAATTTAGCCCTTTAGGAGCTCAGCTAAATGGCTACTTTTCTATTCTCAACATGATTCCCCACTGTTCCAAGGAAAGGAGAT
Source organism: Cricetomys ansorgei (assembly GCA_026225945.1). Taxonomy (NCBI): domain Eukaryota; kingdom Metazoa; phylum Chordata; class Mammalia; order Rodentia; family Nesomyidae; genus Cricetomys; species Cricetomys ansorgei. Next base: position 1,288,091 of record JAMJFZ010004091.1, on the reverse strand, counting down.
TTATTTATAAGCCTCTGTGGGCATGTATTTTTTTGTCTTCATCCTAAATTTAAGTATACAGCTTCAAATCTTGCCTTCCATTGTCGTCATTTGAAACCAGTGTTGGCTTTCAACAATTCAAAGGTGTGTGAGCCATTTATCACTGTGTGATCACCTATGACTGTCCAAATTAGAATGAAGCACTTAGAAGAGGTCATCTTTGGGAGAAGCTTGCTGACTAACAACTGCATCTTCAGTGATCGGTGACTATGACTTTAAATATAAATATCGATGTCTTCCCTTATGACTCTTCACTTCTGCAAGGGTCTCTTTGCTCGGGAAAGCAGACAGGGGAAGAAACCTGGGTATTCAACTTTTCAATTGTAGCAGTCTTGGTAATTGTTCTATTTTCATGCACACAATTTCAAACATATCCATCTCCACCAATTGCTGACTGCAGCTGACAGTCAAAGCTATTGGGAATATTCTTGCAGACTTTGGTGGTGGGATGGTTAGTTTTAAATGTCAACTTGCTACAACACAGAATAAATCTACCTAACAAGAGTCAGGTGAATAATTGTAATAATTGGTCTAGGGGAAATTGGTCTGGGGGAAATTGTCTTGACTGCTAATTGATGGAGAAAGATCCAGTCCATTGTGGGTGGAACCATTCCCCAGTTTGGTGCCCTTACCTATAGAAATGAAAAAAAAAAAAAAAAAGCTGTCTAACCAAAAGCAACAAAGCAAGCACCACCAGAGAATTCATTTCTTTCTTCTCTTGACTGTGGATGTCATGTGACCTCCTGCTTTGAGTTTCTGGCTCTACTTTTCCTCAATGATGGACTGCAACCTAAAATTGTAAGCCAACAAACACTTTCCTTCCCTAAATTGCTATTGGTCAGAATATTTTATCACATAAACATAAATGAAACTAGGACAAGCAGTGTAAGGGATACAAGTCTGTTCCCCAAGTTTAATGTATACACTCTTTCCTCCTGCCCCCTGTGTCACTCCTGAACCTGGAGCCTTGCATGTATTGAGACATGCTGTTTGGCTCATGTCCTTAGGATTTAAATCTGCAAATACCCAAAGAAGTCTTTCCATTTTCATCTACTTTTAAAATTTTCTTCTTCAAAATCTCGTTTTAGAATCCTGTCCCTAGCTCTTACCCATTTCAAAGTTTGTACCTCTTTCCTGTGGCTTTATTGTCTTTTAGATGAGTCAGGAGAGCACAGGAAGAATTGTGGTCCTCTGAGCCAGCATCAATATATGGCATTTATGAGGAATTAATGATTGCTTCTTGTGGGGTTAAAGCATGTGGTGATGTTGTGCATAAGGGAGGGCTGCTCTTCTGGGAGGAAAGAAATACAATATATAGGGATTTTGTACATATACATAAGAGGTTAGGTTTTTTTTTGCAAAGAACTTGAAAGTTATAGCTATTAAATCTTCCCTTTCTAAAGCATCTGTGTATTAACCATCGAGGACATTTGTTTGGGAAGCTTACTGTGTGTTGTGTATTTAACTCAGTACTGAGTACTGAGGACAACCCAGCACTCAGGGAGCTTCTGGCCTGAGTAGAGGGAAAGGAGTGGGAATCAAGGGATTATAGAGATGGGAGTTGTTGCAGATCTTAGGAAGTGGGTCCTGCTGACACCATGAGGGAGGAGAAGCTAAACATGGGGCTCTTATCTAGAGAGGATTTCTAGAATACTGAATGTGAATTTTTGAAAACGTACTTTACTTGAATATTATATCAGTAAGAGCAAATATTTTTAAGTTACTGTTGATAGTAATAGATTTAACTTTCCTCATTAAAAATTAATCTTTTTATTAATTTATTCTTTTCCCTGTCTTTGTTTTGCCTGAAAATGCGGTTCATCTCTTTACAGCCTTCAGGAGCAGTGCTGCTGTGGGCTGCACTCTGTGCTCTGGGATTTTGCAGTATTACTCCGTGCTTCCTCAAAGTAACACAGTGAGGCAAATCTGTTACAGTATTTTGTCTCCTTTTCAAGGTCTGATCATTTATTTGTTACCTTTAAATACTTGCTTTTGATTGGACTCAGACTTAAAAGTAGAAGCTCTCACCAAGGACAGCGTACGTATCTTAGCAATCTGTTCCTGGCATTTGGTTTTGGCTTCCTGTATTCTCTCGGTCTAAAGTATAGCCTATTCTGCAGCCCCACCCTGTTTTTATTAGTTCCTGTTTCTTGGGAGCAGCTCATTGGTGTTTTTTTTTGTTGGATACATGGAATAACAAGATGCTAAATCTTGGCTGCTTTGTTACTAGACTTCTTGCCTCCTTTGTTCAAGGACTTTCTGACTATATTGGCAGGAATCATCTTTTTTAGAGATATTGAAAATTTTCAGCTCCTGCTAACTCCTTGGAGTCCTAACCACAGAGGCATAATAGTATCTGTGAGTCCAGGAATAAATTTCTTTCTTCCTTCCTTTCTTTCTTCTTTCCTTTCTTTCTTTCTTTCTTTCTTCCTTTCTTTCTTTCTTTCTTTCTTTCTTTCTATCTCTGTCTTTCTCTCTCTCTCTCTCTCTTCCTTCCTTCCTTGCTCTCTCTCTCTCTTTCCTGTTTTTTTTTTTTTTTTTTACAATAACCAAATTGAGAAAACACAGGTTAATATCCACAATGCATCTGGAACAAACTTGCAATTCCTCTCTCCAGTTCTAATTTGTTTATAACAAGAATGTCCCTGATTCAACAGGAGGTGCACACTAGGCTGTGGGTCAAGACACCTTACTTCATGGGAAAGCCTTGTTTGTAGTTACTTTACTTTAGGGTCTAAGACTAAGGTCTAAGTACCCTTAGTGTTGTTTCCTAGAATAATCTTTATCTCTTGAGATTTTTATGTTTCCTGATGATCTGCTATATTAGTAATGACAAATGGTCTTATTTTAAAATACCTTTCATTGAATTTTTCCATTGAAAATTTCATCGTGTAGAAAATGCTGTTTAATGTCTGAATAAATCTTCCTCCCATCCCTATTACCAACCTCAGTCCTCCCACATATATTTTAAAAGCAATTTTGTTTGATAATTATTCTTCTTCCTGAATTTACATTTTTAAACAGTCCTGGAAAATTCTCAGGTATTGTCTTATAATTACTTTTTCCTCATTCTTTTCTGAAATTTCATATCTGTATGTTAACACTGATTTTTTTCCCTAGATTTCAAATTTTCTATGTAACGTCTCTTTTATTTTTAAAGAAATGTGGCTTTCACTTTTCCTACCTTTGTGGATTCTATCTTTCCATTCCCAGTTTCACTCCGACTGTGTTTAACATAGCCCATGAGTTTTTATTTATAGCAATGTAACTTTCAATTGTACAGTACCTATTTGGGTTTTGGTCAAAGCTAAGTAGTGCATCTTCTTTTTTTTTTTTTTTTTTTAACATTATCTAATACTCATATATTTGAGTCTAGCTTTTCGTAGTTGTTGTTTTAAATAATTTCTGAACACTTTACCTGGCTAAAATGTGTTTGACATTTCTCAGGGTCAAATGTTTCTTCTGACCCTTGTTCATTATACAGACAGATGCCCCTCTGATTACACTCTGATAAGCACATAAGCTGGAAGTTCAGTAAATGCTGAACTTGGTCTTGGTCTTCCTTGCTTAGCTGCAGAGCGGGAAGGAATCCCTAGATGGGGGTGGCATGATGGACAGAGCTGTGACTTTCTACCTCTGCCAGCATCTGTAGAATATCATACCTCCTATTGCTAGTGTTATGAAAGAAAAGAGTTAAGCTTTGAAGTCCAGCTTCTAAAGGATATCACTTTTGTGTGTGTAGTTGAAGATGCTGAGTTGTGGGTCCTTTTGTTTTCTGGCTCATCTTCCCTGGGGAATAGCTAAGCCATTACACTCAGCCACAAAGAGGAAAGCTCAGGCAAGGATTGGTCACAGATTCCAAGATCTTGACTGGAGACTGAGAGCCCACAGGAAACAGACTTCCAGGGAGACCACATCAGTGTATAAAAGTCATTTTATTGTTTCAGAGTCAGAGTATATAAGGGCTCCTTAAGGCAATGGGTCAGCACCTAATTAGTTATAACACAGCACTGTAGGTATCCTAATTATCATATGGGTTAGAGCAGGAAAGTGTAGGGTCATCTAGAGTTTGTAGGAGGCTCCATGCCGGGGTCCTTTTCCAAATAAGATCAGGAGGCAAAGTTAGAGACACTCTCCAAGTAAGGTCAGGTGAGGGAGGGAGCCTCACTCACAAAGGGAGTCCTCCATCTGGACATGGTGGACTACAACCTTAGGGCAAAGCTACTCCAACACTGAGTAGAACCAGTTTAAGCAGGAGACCAATTCTACTTCTCCAGTGTTTTATAGTTTAGGATTACTTGTCTAAATGTCTCAGTTTTCTCTTCAGGAATCCTAAACTTCCAGAGTTAATCCAGAGAGAATTTACACTTCACTTCCCATGTTAACAGTCTGAAACCACTTGCTTTCTATAGTAACGTCTTGATTTGAGTGCCACACCCTACAGTTAGTACACATTTGAAAGCCATAATTTAGTTTAGCAACTCCACGTTCTATGCCTTCTTGAAGAGTAACTGCTTTTCCTTTCAATAGGCGGGGGTGGGAGGGGGAGATAATTCTTCTTGTTAACCCTCTTTGCTAACTAGTATATTTTCTCTAGTATCTACTTCACTGAGATTTTGGCAACTTTGAGTTTAATGTGATACTGGTATTGTGATGTTCCTGTTCTTTGTATAGGCCTAAAGCCTGCTGTCTATTCATCTTGACCTTTAAAATACAAGCCCCTGCATTACAAAGATGCAAAACGAAAGGCTTTCTAAAGACTAGTGGTTCAGCATCATCTAAGGCCCTTGATTTTCCATTCTCCCCCAGACAGATAATTTAAAGAACAAGTGCTGCTTTTTAACCAAGCTCTCCTAGTGTTTACAACTGGTAGAGTTTCTGGACTCACATTATGGATGCTTTATCAAAGACTCACATTATAATGACACTTACCATGGTAAATAGAGTTCTTGACATTGTCTTTGTCTCTTGTCCATTTATTGCTAAGGGCAACATCATTGAATGCTAAATATTTTTTAAATAAATTGTCTCCTATTGGAGGATTTGTATTAATACATTTAAGATGTGGTTGACATTTTAAATATATTTGCATATAGAAAAAGTCATTAGTAAAAATAACTTGGAATAGTGTAACAGTTTGAATATATATATATATGATTGTTGAAAAATGTTATGATCAATAATATTTTATAGCCACTCTTGTGGCCTGCTGTTTTCAAACTCCAGAGTCCAAAGTGATTAACAAACTATGTGAGCTCATAAGGAAAAAATCAATGAGACAATATTATTTTATGATCTGATTGTGTGAATGAATCTGTCTGTGAACTAGAGATACTAGCAATCCATAAAGAACTAAAGCTGACAGGTTTATGTATCAATTCACATTTCTTCTTTCTTTAAAAGGGTACAATATTGTAAAACATATGTAAAAATATCAAAATGTTCTATATTCTTCATTTATTCCTTGTTTAATGGTCCATTTTAAAAAGTACATTATACATTTTGTTTCATATATTTCTAACTATCCCAGTTTGACAAAATACTAGTCGATTCATTGAGTTTACTTTCAATTTCCTGTATTCTTATAAATTTCTTTGTGTTTGCTGAAAGGAGCACCCAAACTTCTCTACTGCCTTTGTATATTAAGCCAATTTTAATGTCAATGTAATTTACATTTTATGTGTATTGTGTGTGAATAGGAAAGAAGATGCACAATAATTTTATTGAAGAAACATTACCCCAGTAGTACCATAAAGTTAGGATTAAAAAACCCATATTTTATAATAACATAGTAAAGCTCATATATTTAAAGATATTCTAGCTGAAGTATATGTTCAAAATATGATGACATCTTTAAGTGATTCTATTTTATTTATTTTAACTAAATCAATCTATCTAGTACATGCCATTTAGAATTTTAAGTATTCCCTTTTCAAATATATGATCTCACAATTTGTAAATCTCTACAAACATATTTTTGTGTTAAAATACCAGAGAAAAGAATCTGAGCAATTTCACAAGTACTGTGAACATGTGTTCTAACATAAATAATCTATTAAGAGAGGGAAAGATGCTCAGATTATCATGTTCAGTAGAGACCCCTTGGACCAACAAAAAAATGCACTGGAGATTTGGCTTGGATGGTCACACAGAGATGAGAGTTGTTTAGGAGGTGGAAGATGCCTACTATGTTCTTGGCACATTAAGAAGAAATGAGGCTGGAAGTTGAGCTAATGCATGACTTACAGATGAATAAACTGAAGTTGAGACTTTGGGAAAGTCTGCTGATAGGAACAATGGCAGGATTCCAGTAAGGGCAGGAAGATGTGTCTGGAGTTTTGAACGTAAACATGCAAACATGCCCAGGAATGAGAAGTCAGTGAAATTTTGTCTCAGTTAGTTCTGAGCTGAGACAGATACATTTGAGGCAGAGGTTTGGAAGGGACCCCTGTTAAGGAAGGACAGACTTTTATCAGGAAACCAGATGTAGCCCAGGACCAGCTTTGAGGATCTTTCACACTTAACTCACCAGAAAGACATCAGCATGCATGGAACTGGGAACATCAGAAAAGCAGCAAGAAACCCTGTGTTAGCATAGCAAAAGTAAACTGCCTGGGAGAGTGACAGCCCACACTAACACTGCCATTTCATTTACACAGCCAGCAGAAACAGCTTGTTTTTGAAAACATGTCCATCTATCTTCTTACATCTGAGGCTTTTTTCACTAATGCGGTTGTCACATTCTTAAGGATCTAAATATTCCATCATTAGGTGTTTAGTAAATACTAAAGTTATAGACACTGCCTAACAATTTGTAACAGCGGAAAGGAAGAGGAAGTAAGTTGTGCTGGGTCTCTGTGATATTCATTGCCCTCTGGGAACTTCTGAAACACTTATTTTATAGATAGATTTGTATCTATTTTTCACACCTCACCATAATGGCAATTATAATTTCTCTTCTTTCCAGACTCAAAATATAATAAGAGAAATAAAACATAATAGAAGAATAAAATATAATAAAAATATAATAAAAGAATATAATAAAATAAAAAGTGTTTAATCAACTTAAGACCAAAATCTGATAGGCAAAAAATTCTTGAATTTGTACCTTAAATATTTTCATTATAAAAAAATAACAAACATTAATATAACATAAAGCAAGTAACTCATAGTAAGCCTGGAAAAGACAACAAATTGTTTTCTTTCTGTGACATTATCAAAATTGACTGATAAAAATTACCTTCAAGGAAATTACCTCCTAACTCGTGACTCCCATTCAAGCTTAAATTCATATTCCTTTTAGCCAAATTTAGATGCAAATAAATGCTGGGACCTAAAAATACTAGGACACATCCAATCACATGGATCGCTGTGATCCTAAATTTAAAAGCCAAAACAATAGCAATGCAACAAATAAGCATAAGGAAATTACCTATCAGGACAACTGGTCTTGAAATGGATGTCATCTGAGTTGAGAAAGCAGAATATGTGAAATATTCGTTTGCTTATTGGGTGCTGATACCATGGCTAGAAAGATGGACTTCTGTGAGCTAAACCCAACCTTGGCTTTAGGAAGAACAATTTCATTGAAAATCCATAGGCAATGAATACAGATTAAGATGGAATAAATTTAATACAAAACAGTTCTCAGATGACACAGTTTTTAGCATTAGTTTCTGTTTCTATAACAATTAGAAACTTTACTGTATGTATGTATATATGTAAGTATGTGTGTGTGTATGAAGAACACAAAGGCCACCAGTATAGCAAGCCCCAGTGTGGGTTTGCTAGTTCTTACATATTGTCCCTTATAAGAAAGGACTCAGGCCAAGAGTGTCCACTTCACCTCATTTTCCCACTTTTTCCATCCTATCTAATCAGAACTAGATCCTCCGTTACCTGTTGGAGCCTGATCATCCTTGAGTATCAAGATATTCTTTTCTAGATGGCACCTGTTGGCTTTGATCTGAAATCTCTACGGAATGCATATATATTTTTGCAAAAACACTGAAGGCCTTGTTTTATTCTCCTATTTTGCATCCTGTCAGGTTACCCACAGTGTCCATTTGTGCTGCCACTGTAGTTATGCCTTTGATAGGTTGATCACAAATCAGCCAGTCAGGTTTCTCACCTCTAAATTGATAAATCTTGCCTTTTCAATGATTTTCTTTTTAAGCCTGGGTCTCACTGCATAGCTCTGGCTGACATATAACTTGCAAAGTAGACCAGGCAATCCTTGAACTCACAGAGATCCACCTGCCTGCCTCCAGCATAGTAGCCCTGAGATTAAAAGTGTGCACCAACATGCCCAATTTCAATGGCTATTTTAAGAACCTTTGTACAATGTTCCTCACCCACCCTGCTTTCATTTCAACCTCCACTAACATTTACTGCCTAAGTTGTTACTAATATGAGGGTTTTAAAGGAATGATTTCAAACTCCAATATTCCTCTTACATTGTAACTTAACAGGGAGAGTGATCTCTCTACTCTTTCCACATTGATTTATTCACTTTACACAGACATTTATATGTGGATTTGTATTTTACTTAATATTCCCCATCATTTTTATCAATGAATAAAATATACACTTTTATTCTCAAATTGTGAAACTTGCTGGCCAGCTGCCTTGAAGTTTGGCAGCAGTAACTACTCCATGCTGTTCTGAAGCAGGACTTCCATTCCTTCTCTGAACCTTACCATGCCATTATTATTTAATAACACACACAATATTCCAGACGCATATGTCTGTCCTGTCCAAGCCCCATAATCTGTCATTTCCCTATGGGTTCCTGGTTTTAATGAACCAAATCTGAGATGTAAAAGTACACACTGTTTTTCACATGACCATGCTCGCAGACTGTCCTCAGTAGATGTTAGGAACCAATTATGCTTTGACCACATCCACTTCTATCTAAATTGACTTGTGTATATAGCTCCATGTACAGGAAACCACTAGTTTAAATTCCTTCCCAAGCCCACAGAGTCCCTTCAGTGTTTCTCATATTCTGTGTTCATAGTTCTCTCTCTAACACTGAGACCTGGCTCATCCTGGCCTCCGTGTATCAACATGTTACCTTGGTTAACCTGTACTACAGCCAACATCCCAGCCCTACCAGGTGCTATCTTCCTGGCTCATTCTAACTCCATGCTTGCTTGTGAACAGTACACACACACACACACACACACACACACACACACACACACACACACCTTCCTGGGGCTCTTTTGTTGCTACTGTTTAATACATTTTTGCCTGTGATTCAGAAAGGTTGCCTAGGCAGTGACTTTTAAAGACTTGATGTACTCTTCCAGAGTCTCATTGGAAAGAAAAGGCTCAAAACTTAAGCTCCTTAGAGGCACTGTCCTAGCCTCTCTCTAAGCTCCCTAGTATCCCTCAGCTTTCAAACAGATATAATAGAGAAACAATGTTCTTTGGCCATTTAAATTCCCAGGCCTGGTGCCTACTGTCTTTACTTATTTTTCATTCTGTTCAATCAGATTAACAGTATAACTTGCAACTGTTTAGTTTGGCAGTCTAATGTCAGAACAAATGTCAGCATGTTTTTCACTGATGTATTTCTGAATTAAAATTTTAAAACCTTGAAGATTCACAGAATTACTTTGTCAGCAAGAAGAATAAACTGAATGGACTTCAAATCAGATAAGGGTTTTTTATATCCTAAACCTTCGAACAGAAATCTGAGCATAAGTGTAAAGTATCAGCCAGTTATAGTAGAAGGGGGGCTTTTTCTAGGTAATTGAGAATGAAGTGCATTAAAGACTGACAGAATTCCATCACCATGTGGTTGTTATAACACGTTGTTAGTTTGTAGAACTCAAGAGTATTTACGTGTGGTTCAGGAACTGTAACCCATATGTAAATACTCTGCAGTTTTCTATCTTTCCCACACAGGTAGGAAATGATTTGATGTGGGAGGAAACTATACTAGGGGTAATTGTAGTAATATGATTATAATGTGATGATTGATAGCCTTCTTGAAAATGGAGTTAAGTTTTACCCTCCCTGCTATGAATATTCATGACTTTTCCATGCATAAAATCCAAGCCTCTTCTGAAAACTACTCTGAAACTGTATTTCATTAGAACATCTGTTTGTAACCTTCAGTGTCTTGCCCAAGTCAAACCAAACCAAAATTAATGGTCTGTTATTTTTCAGAAATCAGGTTTGGTAGTTGTTGGTAATTCCCTTTTAGAATTCAGACCTACTGATTTCCCACAACTCTTTGATCTTCATTTCTTTGTTCTGCCACCCTGAGTCATCTTTATTTCCTCTTCTTCCTCCTCCTTCATTTCCTCTTCCTCTTCTTGTAAATAGGTAGTCTGAGCTTTAAATTTCATTTTCTTCTGCTCATAGAGCAAGGTCTGAAAGTTTCTTTACATTTGCGCTCTCTGTTCATCTTAGTACATGCTGGTCAAAGTTGATGGCATTACTGCTAATGGCAATGTCCTTAAAATAAACATCAATGGGACTCCGGGGAATGTTATTCAAATTTGTCCATTGAAGTGGAACACTGTGCCACAGCATTTAGGAGGAGAGGTTAGAAAGATGAGGAGTTCAATACCTTGTTTCTAAAAAGCAAACAGGGACCCAGAGATGGCTCAGTGGGTAAATAAATCTACTGCTCAACCTGACATTCTGAGTTCCCAGGATCCACATGGTAGAAGGAAAGAACTGACTTCACAAATAGTCCTCTGGCCTCAGTATACACAACATAGTGTGGTTAGCACACACAAGCACACACACACACACACACACAACCACTCACACAGCTCTTTACACACACACACATACTTACACATATAAACACACACACATACACACAAATGTATTTTTGAAAGACAAAAATAAATAAGTGTTTAAAATAGTCATTTAATAGAAAGCTAGTTTATGGCCTTATAAAGATAACCACCCCTGAGCTCCTGCGCTACTGAGCAAAATACCCTTAAGATCATTAGAGAGGCTCTTGTTTGGGGTCTGCGAGGTGCAGGAGGAAGCTGCTGAATGGGTCTTCCCTCTTGTGGATCGTTGTCTGGCCCCTCACCTCACATCTGTCCTAGGGTTCGGGCAAAGATTTCACCAACATACTCCAGTGTCATCACTAAACAATGTTTCCTCATATTTGATCACTGTTTGGAAGTGATTTTTTGTTCTTACATTATTCATTGTCTGAGTAAAGTGGAATTATGACAAATTTTGATTTGAGATCCATCAAATCCTGGCTTCATTTTTCTTTTCTCTTTTCTTTTTCTTAATTTGGGTGGGTGGTCTGAATCACACTGGCTGGGCTCCATATATAAATCCCAAATCAACTCATGAATAAGAAGACCACCACAATTGAGCCAAATTTGAAGCAAGCAAGCTTTAACTAATTAAATACTGGCCCAGGAAGGTAGATTCTGACCAGGTTCATTCTGAGGTACCCATGGAATAAAGCGCCCAGATCCAGAGCTCCCACATAATGGCCAGGTCCTAGCTTCTTTACAGCTACAAGTTTGCTTTAGACTTTTTTAGTCAGTTTTTTACCACTACGATAAAACACATGAGCTGAACAACTTGAAGGAAAAAAGTTGTATTTAGCTCACTGCTTCACAGGTTTCTGTTCATGTTGTCATAGCAACTCACTTAGAACCCTGGTAAAGGCAGCTTGATTTCTCTTTTTATCTGGTCCCTCCCCAGACTGTGGAAGGGTGCTAAGCACATTTGGGGTGGGTCTTCCTCTCCCTCGTCAAGGCCTCCCAGACTCAGCAATATGCCTCTCAAGCCAATCACTTTGACAAGTAAATTGAATTGGATTAGCAGATCACACTTCCTGCACTTTGCTGGAGAGATACCCTTGACTAGTTTTTACAATTTATTTAATATATATTCTCATTTCTGTGTTATCATAGACAGTGTGTTGGATAATTTTCTGTCAAACTGATGCAAGCTTAAGTCATCCAAAAGGATGAAACCCTAATAAAGAAAATGCTTCCATCAGATGGGGTTGTAGACAATTCTATAGGACATTTTCCTAATTAGTGATTGATGTGGGAGGGCCCAGCCCACTGTGGGTTGTACCATCCCTGGGGTGGTGGTCCTGGGTACTATAAGATTGCAGGCTGAACAAGCCATTTGGTATAAGCCAGTGAGAACAAACCAGCATCCCTGAGGTGAACTCTCCTATGAAGTGTTTCCTCAGTCAGCACACAGAAGCTGTGTTCCAGAGGCAGCCGAGCTTGGACTTCTCACCGGCAGTGAAACTTGACAGTGTAAGAGTCACTCAGGTGGTACTAGTTTTGAAAGCCTGAAGGGGTAATGGAGAACAGCTGAGGCTTGGCACTGTGCCGCAGGGCTGGAGTTCCGGAAGAGAGCCCGGGAGAAGCTGTGGGTGAGCGTCCAGCCCACTTGCAGCAAGAGACCCCAGCAGTTTTTGAAGATGCCGGCATGGTATGACCACCAAGAACAGCATCAGTGGTGAAGTTGAGGCAGCCTGAGCCTAGAAGATAAGCTGTGTGTGCTACAGAGGGTGGAACCTGAAAAGCCACCGAGGCACTTTGAGGAGCCCAGAAGATTGTGAGTCGATCCCAGACATTGGATATTGAGTTATTTATATAGTTGGAGTTTGGTTTTTGCTTTGTTCATATCGTAACCACGCTCTGCTTCTTCTCTTTTAAAGTAACAGAATTTTGTTTTGTTTTTTTAATTTTATAGGAGTTCATAGTAAAGGCTTTGGATTTTAAAAAATACTTTGGATTTTTGAAAGACAATGAATTTTTTTTAAGTGTTTGAATTTGTAAGACTGTGAGACTTCTAAGTTTGAAAGCATTTTATATTGTAATGCCAATATTAATGTGTAAGCTTGGGGATTAACAAGGAAAGATTGTGTCTTATCAGTGATTTGTTTGTAAGTCAAGCTGACATGGGATTCATTGTGGTGGATAGTTTTATTTGAACTTGATATAAGCTAAAGTCATCTTAAAAGAGGGAAACTCAAGTAAGAAAATGGAGCTGTAGTCAAGTCTGTAGGGCATTTTCTTAATTAGTGAATGATGGGGGAGGGTTCATCCCATTGTAGGTGGTGCCATCTCTTGATGCTTGTCCTGGTTCTATAAGAAAGCAGATTGAGCAAGCCATGTAGAGTAAGCCAGTAAGGAATACTCCTCTATGACTTCTGCATCAGCTCCTGCCTCCAGGTTCCTGCCCTATCTGAGTTTTTTTCCTGACTTCCTTCAATGATGAACAGTGATTTGGAAGCTTAAGCCAAATAAACCCTTTCCTCCCCAAGTTGCTTTGCTCATGGTATTTCATCCACACGGTGGTATCCCTAACTAGAGCAAAGAACAATGTTGATACGTTTTGTTCTACAGCATAGTAAGGATCCCATGTGCTTTCATTTCTAGTGCCCATTCTGTTACTTTCCTTTGTATTGTTACTGATTGTCTTACCAAAAATCATTAGACTTCTGACCAGTGATTCTCTGAAGGCTCATTAAGCAGACTTGTACTTTGCTTTGTGGTTTTGTTGTTTATTGTTTGTTGTTTATTGAAGTTCTTTATTCATTCTTATTGTAAAGTAACAGCCATTCCTCTTAAGTAAGGGTCTTCACCACCTCCACCCATGCCACACAACACATTTGGAGTCCTGGAAGTCTTTTACTATGTCTTGCAGCCCTCCCCACAACACTGCCTGGTGACCAAAGTGAGCAATTGCACATACTGAGTTAGAAATGGGCCTTGAAAGTCACCAACTCCCACCTCTTCCATAGTTTATTGTTGTCTATAGATATAAACCAAACTCCAGGTCCAAGGATACTATTGAAGGGTATGAATGCTTGCATGCCAGGGCAAATAGGATCCTTCTTAAAAGTTAGGATAATACAAGAAAAAGGACTAGGTTTCAATGGCTATGTAGTGGCTATGCCTTTAATTATCTTCTCCTAGAATATATCTCATGTAGGACCATGAAAAGAATTGACAATTTCAGACTCAAAACGTACCACAACCAAATAGAACACTGTTGTGAGTGGATGCTGAAGTCTTGTTTTGGGAACTTAATCACACCCAGTTGGAAGTGATGAGCATTTATGCAGCTGCTCTGCTTCACAGAAGTTCTCACTCTCGTAAACAGAGCTACTCATTTCAAAATCTTTCCCAGCTAATGTGAATGTTTAGACTCCTAAGTAGTCACAAAAGCTGAACCCAATGATAGCCTCGCTAAGAGCAGCCACGAAAGTTACAGCTGCGTGCTTTCTGTCTGCTAAGTTTGGCCATTAAAACCCTCTCAATTTTATTATGATTAGACAAGTGGAAATCACATTGTATGGACACAACTATTCTAAGCAGACAACTTACACCCAAATCAGCATTTTTGTAAAAAGACTTAGTCATTACCAATAAAAAAACATAGCTTAGAATCACATGCACACATACATACACATCCATATATATACAGGCATGCTGGAATGTGTGCCTGTGTGCACGCACATGCGCACACACACACACACACACACACACACACACACACACACACACAAACCATATGCCAGTATTGAAACAGAGTATGTCATTTTTAAGTCAAGAAGTAAGTATAATCCTATTTTTATTTAATGTGGCATTGGTGGAAAAATACTGGAAACCCCAGTGATGAAACTTTAAAGAAAACTCAAGCGACATGTTTCAGAATTTACATATTGACACCTATTAAGGAATTGAGAAATGGGGGTTTTATTGTAATGAACTGTTACTATAATTTTAAGATTCACTTAATGACCAAATTCTTTTTTTAAATTCACTTTTATTGGTTTAATGGCATACGTTTGTTACAACTCCTTTTCTGTATATTGATTGTCTTTTGGAAACTATATCATGTTGGATAAAATGAATTAGTAAATAATATAAGACTAATGGGTACAATTTAAATTTGCCTAGTGGACAAATTTGGAATGGGGAACATCCAAGGCCACACCTACTCCAAGGACACCAAATAGTTCTGTCAACTAGAGAGATAACCATTAAAATATATTGGGATATAGGGGCCATTCTCATTAAAATCACACACCCCTCAAGTGTGACACTTGCCCAAAGTAATCTCACATTACCAAGAGGCCTCACACCTCTACTATGTCAGCAAAAATCAAAGAAATATCTTAGACAGATTAGCCATGTCTGATCAAATGGCTGGAAGGCCTTTAGTAAAGCCTGCTGAATGCCCATTGTGACCCACTTGGTCCTTTTGTTTCGCAGGGTTTCTGAACCACATGATGAATGCCAGTCATTCTGCCCTTCAGCCGTCATTCCAAGGATGCATGCAGCTCATTCAGGTGGATGACCAGCTTGTAAATTTATATGAAGTGGCACAGAGGAAGCCAGGGAGCTTTGCAAATGTCACCATTGACATGTGTGCCATCATAGACAGGTAAGCCGTCCGTTCATTCTACCTTAGGTGCGCCGGACTTCACAGATTCATGTTTTAGTTGCTTGACAAGGGAAGAAACAAAAGAAAAAGATAAACAGAAAAGCAAAGCACTTGGCTTATGAATGGTTGCTGTTTCAGATGCTTTCTTCAGTGTATTTGTGATATCAGCAAAGGCAACACATGTATATGTATATATATGAGTACATATGTATGGAATATATTTGTGAATGTATGTATGTATATAGTATGCTTGGTACATGTATGTGTATATGTGCATGTGTATGTATTTGTCTATATACTTGTGTGTATGTATGGAGTATTTATGTGTATGTATATCTATGTGATATATATATATACCACGTATATAGTGTATACAGCATATATGTATGCAGGAGTGTGCCCATGAGTACAGATATACATGCACATATACATATGATGTGAGACAGAGAAAGAGACGGAGCAATCTGTAGTCTCACATGTGCCCACCAGTTTCTTTCAGGAAATGCGGGTCTGATGCAGGTAGTACTGAACAATGGTGCAAACCCTTAAGTTTCAATGTTTCCTTTGCTTCCGTGCACCTTAGTAGAAGATTTCCATCTCTTTTCAGCCTCAGAGAAGAGATGTTGTCCTTTCTGAAGACCATTTTGTGCTGGATGTAATCGCAAGGGGTTAATGGCAAATGAAGGTTAGCTGACACAGGCTACTTGAAATACTTCTGCTTACAAAATACAAATATAGAAATATTTAGAAGTGATTTTTATTGGGCTTGGGAAACATAAGAAAAGTTCTTTTTATAACTCTGATCCCCCTTCCTGCACCTCTGAAATGCTCCTTCCCAACAAGACCCCTCCTGCTTTGATACCTTCTTTGTGTGTGTGTGAATTCACACAGACTAGAAAGGCAGAATGCTTTTCTGAAATATGAAACTGTCACGTAAAATACCCTAAATCTTAAACATTCAAATTTTTAAGTTTTCTTTTCATTAGAGCTTAAGACATTTCATTTTGGGATATTTCATCTGTGAAAACTACATATAAGAACGAGTTGATGATAACCTCATGAATTAATGTAGCTTTCTCAGCCAGTTTCAGATCTTTTGAGGGGGTTATCTTGCTTTTGAACAGTAATTCTATTCATTCCATATACTGTAAGATGAAAATTTATGAAAATCACTTTTAAATTCTGAAAAATAATAAGCAGGGAGAGGTGGCCCAGCAGTTAGGAGTCCTTGCTGCTCTTACAGAAGACCTGAGTTCAGTTCCCAATATACACGTCAGATGACTCACACACGACTATAACTCCAGAGAGTCTGATGCTGTCTTCTGACATACATGCATGTGCATACAGGCACAGATACAAATAAATAAACAAAAGAAGACAGTGCTTGTACCTCAGTTTGACCCCTCCCCAAAGGCAGACTTTAAAGTCTCTAACGTGTGTAGTAGAAATCCTCAGACAGCTGCTGAAGATATCTAACATACCTCATAAATACAGAAAATGTTCTACTATGAAGCAGGTTCATCTTCATATCATCTTAATAAACTGGAAGTCATGCATAAGGTGCCTTACAGTTCATCTTGGCTATGGTTTATATTTTCTATGGTGCATGGTGGCTATGGAATATAACTTTTAAAATCTGATTATGTTTGCAACAGGATAAAGAGAAATACCCTGTTCATTTATATTAAGTCTATGAGAATGTTGTTAGTATCAGCCTACCTGTTGTATATTTAACAGAATAGCAAACAATTTTGGCAGAATATACCCCTAATTTGGGAGACATTTATAACGTATTAGCCATTGTTTCTGCTTAAAGTACATGGTAGTGGTAACTGGAAAAACAAAAAGTTGAGTAATTTTGAGACACATTTTCTCACATTAGATGGTATCTACATGTTCTCTACAAGGGCACACTTCATTTCTTCTGGTTACATGAATACTGAAATCATTACTACTTGGTGGTCTTTCTATGTCGGTGTCCTTAATGAGACAGTGATTTTTCTGGAACTGTCCACTAGCCTCACTCAGCTTTGTAGATGAGCAGTATTGTTCTTTCGTTTCAAATTCCATACTCAGGCTGCCCTGTTTAAAGTGTTTCTTCTAGAGGAAGTACAGATGATGTTGAACTCCTTATGTGATTTTTCTGATGGAGATGAAAGGGCAGTGTCGTTCCCCAAAGAATAAATGAGAGTTGAGTAAGTAGAGAAAATGCATGATCGTGATCATGGTGAGGAGAGAGTGTGGGGAAGGTTCAGAGTGGAGAGTACCCATTTCCACGTTGGTAGCTCTGTGCTAGAACAGCCCGTCTCACTGTCCGTGTTGCTCTCTGCAACAGTTTACACCATCATTTGGAGTGATAATTGTGTTAGTTACTTGCCTTGTTGCTATAGTCAACTACCTGTTGAAATCGATGGAAGAAGGGAAGTGTTTGTTTTAGCCTATATTTAAGGGGGTATAGTCCACTGTGAAGAGGAGGTCTGACAGCAGGGGCTGCTGATAGTGTTGCATCTGTAGTTCGGAAACACTGGGGAGAATGCTGGTATTCAGTCTCCTTACTCTGCAGGATTTATTCCGGGAGCCCAGGCCACGGAATGATGCTGTCCACATTTACAGAGGGTCTCCCACCTCAGTTAACCTAATCCACATCGCACCATGAAAACCACTTTCTGTGCTCTAGCATTTTTTAAGGGCAAAAATGTCTGCATATGTAATGCCAATTGGTGAGATCAACTCCTTTATTGACCTACAATGCACCCAAGTAAAAATCCTAAGTATGGAGTGCAGTATTTTTATTTTATGTGTTAAATAGGCCCTGTTCACTTCCTTCAGATTCATTGACGAAATGCCGACAAAGTGACCCTAGACCCTGTGCCTTTCCAATTGAGAACATGGCACACACACCTCTGTAACATCCACAGCTCCCCAGTATGCACCAGTTCATCTTCCATTTGCCCAACTTCCCCTCAAGGGAGTTTATCCTGACTCATGCTTCCCCTTCAAAATTCCTGCCAGCACTGTTGGGAGGGGGGGTGCTACAAATGAGAACCCAGAGTAAGAAGATAGAAGAGCTGCTGTAATCTTGCTGGGTTTATAAACTGAGTGTGTTAGCAGGTGCCGCAGTGATGTGATGGGAAGTCAGGGAAGTATAGGAAGAGGGTGACTAAGTGTTCCAGAAGTTTCTACTGGGTTTTCTTTCTTCATTTATACATTTGCATATGGCTTGGTGTGTGTTTTCTGACCACAGCATTGAATCATGGAAAGAATTTGATCAGGTTGCAGGCTCATACATTTAATGATTATTTCCTTACCATATGGAATGTCCAAGCCTGTTTTCTGTACTTAAATAAGTCAATGAACAAAGTGAAAGTCCATACATATTTGAAACTCACATTCTAGTGGAAGAGAACAAGGGTACACCGTAAGCTACAGTGTAAGTTAAAACTAAATGATACAGTAAGAAGATTCTGTGTTAAGGGAAAAGAAGCAGAAAACAAAACAAAGCAAGGTGGGCAGGTTTGTTAGATCCAGATATTTGAGTGCTCAGAATGAACCTCACTGAAAAGAAAACACCAGGAGCACATCCATTGCTTATACAATACCAAATGATCAGCCCTGAAAACATGCGTACAAGTAACATTATACAGACTGAGAAAGTTGTATTTATGTATTTGGGAATACACAGAGAAAGAGGGGCAACGGAAGGGAGGAGGGAGAAGAGGGAGTAAAAAATGGGGGCATGAAATGAAAAGAGAATAAGCAGAGCAGTACATGGGAGGGTTTGGAAGAAGGAAAGGGGGGTAGGAAATGATGTATCTATATTATAATTTCAGAGAATAAGATTTTTTTTGAAAAAAAAATGAAAATTCATCCATGACCTGAAAAATGTAATATTTTACCAATTTGAGGAAAGAGCATTCCATGCTGAGATGAGAGCTAGGTCAAAGAGGATACCTGTCATGAACGGATCTCAAGTAAGCCACAGTGACAAATTTGGAGGAATGGGAAAGCCACCAAGAAAAGAGATCTGAGCACTCCTAGAATCTATGTCCTTCCTAGGGCGGTACAGCTCCCTGTGTGCTGTCATAAGGCAGGGGAAGCCTGAATTCAAGACCAGCAAGACCCAGTCTAAGCAAACAAATATTTAAAAACGGGTTCCATGATGCTAATGATTTATTGTAAAGATTAATTTTCTGTTCTGAGAGAATTAAGGAGCCATTGGGGTTCTGAGTGGTTCAATGACACACATAATAATTTGTACTATAAATTGCTGAATTTGTCAGTGGGAGGAGAAAAACATGGATGGTAGGAGAATAATTGGAAAATTGTTTTCATAATTCTGCAACTGATGCCTGGAACAAAAGGAAGTAAGGTGTGCTCGTTTCTGAGTATATTTAGCTAGTAGAGTCGGGAGGGCTTATGATGGAGTGCATGTAAAATATGAGAGAAAAAAAGAACACATCCAAGTCCTCTGTAAGCACAGCCAGGAAGAAAGAATTGCCAATCCCACCAGCAGAGAAGGTTCATCAGGGTAGTGAAAAGTCAAAAATCCAGTGTTGGATGGCAGGGTACATGTCTTTTGGATGTATAGGTATTAATGTCAGAAATAGAGTGTGAATATGTATGTTACAGATGTCTATCATCATATGCCAAGCCTTGGTGACTGACAGCATCATATTAACTACAGCAGTCTATGATGTCTTTATATCTCATTGTAACCATCTTTGCAGGAATGAAAATATGCTCAAGAGACAGTCGTACACCTCCCTTTGGTTTCAGACTATTAAGAAATTGAAATCTCCTCAGGAGTATCATGCTGAGCAAAGGAAGAGACTAGGGTCCATATGCCACCCCAAGGGTGAGCTTTGTCTCCTGGAAAAGAAATGCTACTATGTTCTGACAACTTGTCCAAGTTCTTCACAGGAGAGGCTGTAGCCCTGACAGTTATGGGTCAGTGATGGACAGGACTACTCCATGACTAAGACTGATTAGTTATAACTATCTCTTATTCTCTGTTGAAGCCAAAATCTCATGTCAGGACGGCAAAGATGGCCTTGGAGAGAGGCCATAAGTGGACCTTCTCCTCTTTACTATGTGTTCATATTGAACAAATCATTCTTTCCAGCTCTTTCGTTATTTTGTTTAATTGGCTTGTTCAAGCCTGGTGCCACAGCATGGCTTGTGAGAGCTGTCATGGCCCAGGTTCTGTCCCTAAAACCTCTGGTGAAATCCTGGGCAATAAACACAGTGGGGAGGAGGAGAGAGGGGGTGACTCAGAAGGATTTCTCTCTGGACAGTGGAAGCCTCTGGCATCTTCCTCTCTGTGACATTCAGCTTTCAAGGAACAAGACTTTGCTTGAACTTTTGGTTGCTAAATTAATCTCTGGCGATGTAAACCGTAGAACAGATAGCCTCTGTTCTTTCTTGTATCGTTGGCACATTTTACCTGCCCTGGTGCCCTTCCACCCCTGGCTTCTGATAGTAACCATCTTCAGTTGTCTGACTAGTTCCTATGATCAACCATTCCTTTTTAACCCCTGGTAACTGAAGAACAACCACATCCAGAAACATCCCTGTAGCCAAAGTCAGTTCACTCATTGTCTCTGGCCAGGGAGAGGCACAGAGGAACTGAGGAGTACCTCAAACTGGGAAAGCAGATGGGTAGGAATCAGAACTGTCCAAGTGTGGGTAGGAACTAAAGTAGGCCCTAAAATGCCCTGTGTGACTCTGGCCAGCATTGGGAAGTAGAAAAGCTGCTGCAGTACATAGCTCTCATAGGACTTATGAATCCATATCAAGCATTTCTGTGGACACACTGGCAGTAACAAGCTGCTGATAAAATAGTTGAGCTTAAGTAGGTGGTAAGCGTGCTAGACTTGGCAAGATTAATCTGCTTTGCAAGTAATAGTGAAGTCCAGTTTGCAGGCTGGGTCTTCCAGTTTGCACCCTGCCTTCAGCTCAGCTGCTAGGGGCTGTGTTTCTCTTGACCATGAGCAGTACTAGGGAAGTGACTCAGCTTGGATACAAGGAGAAATCAGAAGTGAGCAGAGGTGTCTTGAGAAAGTTTTTGTCTAATGCAGATGTGATCTCCTATCCTCTACCATCCTTATTTATTTGTTTGTTCGCTTGTTTATTTTTATTTCGTTTGTTTTTTGAGACAGGGTTTCTCTGTTGTTACCTCTGTCTGTCCTGGAACTCACTCTGTAGACCAGGCTGGCCTCAAACTCACAGAGATCCACCTGGCTCTGCCTCCTCAGTGCTGGGATTAAAGGCGTGTGCCACCACCACCCTACTACCATCCCTTTTTAAAACCTCTCATGATGCTTCAAGATGAGTGGCAAGAATCCTCAGGTCTCCATGCCTCCTTCATATCATATTTCTGTGCTACAAAAAAAAAAAAAGAAAAATAACAAAAACAAACAAACAGAAAAACCCTCTGGAAAGTGCTTTATTTTTCCTGGTGCTCAAAACTTCTGTACTAGTTGCTCTTCTGTTGTTATGAGAGAATACCCTGACAAAAGGCAGATCTGAAGGAAAAAGCTTTGTTCCGGCCTATTCTTCCAGAGGGGAGCTGGTCTGTCATGCAGAGGGCAGACATAGCAACAAGAACAGGAGGCCAGCACATTGCATTTCACCTACACAGCAAGCGGGGAGGGAGAACAGGAACCAGGGCCTCTCTATAGAACCTCAAAGGCCATCCCCAGCCACAAACTTCCTGCAACAAAGCCCCATAACTTTCCTAAAGGTTCTATAACTTTTGCAAACAGCACCACAGCTGGGGTCCAAGTACTCAAATGCATGAGCCTATATAGGGGACATTCTCATCAAGGCACAGTACCGTCTGTCTCTTCTCCATTCGATGCTTCTAAAATCAACCCTGTATCATCATTCTTCCGTAGTATAGAGAAACAAACTCCCAAGTTTGGACGTGTCAAAAGTAAAGAAGACACATTCATTTGAGGTTCTGTGTAGTGGCTTCCCATTGCTGTCTATTAGAGGCTGGAGCATGGGAACTAAAGAGCCATTTAGAGGCCAAACCAAATTTATTTATTACAACCAACACCCGTCTTTTAACAGTACTACATAAATTTCTAAAAGAAATACAGCAGTAAAATGTTTGTTCTTCTTAGTCAACTTCCCTCACATAAATAAGGAAACAAACCAGTAAATATTCTGAACAGAACAGAGAGTGGAAGGAGAAAAGCAAATGTTCCAACTTAACCAGAGCTTGCAAAATCACCCTCCTGAGAAATTTCAGAAGAGTCTGGATCCTATTCCTGGGTTAGCAATTAAGTCCTCATTATATTTTTGGAGAGAAGTATATAATCATATACCCAGCATTTATTTTCTTTTTTGGTTCAGTGCTTTCTTTTCAAGAACATCTACCCAATTGGATATTTTCCTTGAAAGATAAGAATAAACATATGAGCATAATTTTTTTTATGTCTGTGTAAGTATATGCATATGTGTGATCCAGCATACATAAGCAAAATCCAGAATAGGGTCTCGGGCCTCCTCCTCTATCTCGATCTATTCCTGATCTATATCTCCATCTGTTCTTTTAAGGCAGGATCTTCCTCTGAACCTGGGGCTTGTATTTTCTTTGCTAGGCTGGAGCTCAGCAAGCCTCAGCAATCGCCCTGATTCTGTACCACTCAAGGTGTGTACAGGATGGCAGGCTTAGTATACATGGGGGTTGGGAATCTATATTCTGATCCTCATGAATGTGAAGCAGAAGCCTTTAACTACGGAGCCATCTCTCCAGATCAACATATGAGTTTCTACAAGAGAATTTAAATGCAAGTTAGATACGTACAACATGAGAAATCTCAAAAGTCAGTTGGCTCTTTTGGAAAGCTAATGAACTCAACCTAGAAGGAGAAGATGTACTTCTTCAAAAGCCTAAGTGTCATCTATGGCCCCGGCTACTGTTGTGGCTCAGTGGTAGAGTGCTTAATTGAGGCCTGGCCTTTGATTCCTCACACAGCAACAGAATCAAATTTTACAGCACTATCTTAACTTATATAAAGACAACACATAGCGTCCTGTATCAGAAACAAATCAATCTAATGTCCAGTCACCAGCAAATAAACCCTTGAACAGATACATTCTGGTTCCATAATTACTTCCTTTGTCAACTATAAATCCAGTCGATATGGAATTCAAACTAGGTCAAATTAAACTCCCTTTTCAAGCTACTATGCCACTTTAGTCTCCTAGACACCCCAGTATGGCTCTTTGGTGGGGGCCAGCTCAGATAGAGTTTCATCCTTGGAATACAAATACCAGTAGAGAGGGGACAGAGACATTGCCTCCACAGTGCTGCCCTCAGCAGCCTGCAGACTTCTCTTGGACATTTAGGGACTTCAACTTGGACCAAACTATAGTTTGTGGCTTTGATAGACAAAGAACTTCAAGACTGGCCACTTTGTGATGAAGCACGGTTGTGTTTAATAATGATGCTTTAACATAGATACATGCCCAAGAGTTGAGAAAAAGAGAGTGCTCAGGAAAAGAGCAAGACACCCATTGTGGGTGCTGGCTCTTGAGGGGAGACTCACACTTGTCTTAGCACTGGCCACATACACTGCTTTGGTGGCCGTTACGTTACATTTTAAAGTATTGCCAAGAAACTTTTACTTTCCTCTTTTGACAAGTGAGATAGGTGAGATGTAGCTGTGCACCTACTGTGTGGCTCATCAAGGAAGACATGGGGCCACTTTCACGAGTGTAAATCCTGCCAGACCTCAGCAGCGGGAACCACTATCATGTCAAACACCAAACTGGGCAGTGGAACCCTGAGCATTTCCTCTCAAGGGTTTTTAATTGATACCTAAGCTCCTCAAGTGTTCAATTTATACCACGTGCAGATCATGAGGTATCGATCATCTTTTACATAAAGCCAACACCTGCAGACAATATAAATTACCTAGGCAGTCCTTTCACCGACAGTGAGTAAAATAACCATTTTAAACATAAGTACAAATAAATTTCTGCATCAATGAGGTGGCTCTGGAGATGACTTAACAGGCATTATAATATGATGAGGTGGCTCCCATTTTCACAGTGCTTTAGAACATGTCTTCCCTGTGTGTGAGGTTTTGTTCCTAGAAATATGGTGGGAATGGACAAAGTGCTGAAGAGTTATTAATTGTGCTTGTATTACTGCTTTTCTGTTGGCAATAATTTCATCCAGATTCCAGAAAGAGAGTTCTTTTTCTCAATTCCTGAGACTTTCATTATCTTTCTATCCTGACTCAGAAGAATCTCTTCTGGAGTTCTAAACTCTCATTCCTTCCAGGAGCCCTAAATCTGTAGCTTACCTCATCTATTCTGTTCCTGGTACACATGGCTGTGCCAACTGCTTCTTCTGGCTTTGGGATTGTGACATGGCTACTTCTCTCTTTAGGTTCTGGGATCTCTATTAGTCCCATTTTTTCCCAAGACAGTCTTGGTGGTAGCACATCTAAAGTGTGCACATCTGAAGAAAGCACCATTTCTGGAAAAACCAGGGTGGTTAGTGACTCCAAGGTACAAGATATATGCTTGCTTTATTCTGAGACCATTATGAGGGCATCTTAGCATGGTTATAGTTTGTGTAAGTACATGTGATGGCTTCTTGGAAGCCATCACCTCTTGGGAACCATGTTCAGGCTGAGCTTGATTGTAGGGTAAGTGTGGAAAGGATGCGGAATTGGGCCACAGCTGTTTCAGGGTTCTGCTCTGCCCCAGCAACCTCCTGTCTCTTCAACAGCAGCTGTCTCATACTAGTCTAAGGCCACAAATCCCCAGGCTGAGTTGTAGCCTTCTTATTTTGAAATGTGAATGTCCTCAGTTAGGTCAGTGTCAAACTACGGAAGCACTTCTTCTACAGTAGGAAACATGTCATCCTCCCAGTGGGTACTCTCTGTATCACTCACCCAGTACAGTACACCCCTGGGGATCTCTTACCTTCACTTAGGACAGTTATTCAAGGAAGCTCAGGGAGGCAGACAGTCTCTCTGAGAAGTTTTAAACTGTCTGAAACTTTGTACTCCCTTTAATCCCGAGAAAAATGTGGCTTTGACTTCACCTAAATCCAAAGCTACCAAACCAGGTTGTCTAGAACCAATTCTGACTGGATTTGAGCCAGCTAGCAATTTTCCAGGAGTGAAACTTGATTTCACATTTGGGAAACAGCTTTTTGAAATACCCAAAGACAAGTCACACAGGGTCCTGAAACTTAACACTAGCTTAACACACACACACACACACACACACACACACACACACACACACCGATGGGCTTTTGACACAGACCAACTTTGATTTTTCTCATTCACAGGGCCTTTAATTTAGGTATGTCCACTCTTACTTAGATCTTGCTCTGGCCTCCCTTGGTGTCCTCCAATTACTGAATGAATTCAGAGGAGATTAACAAAAGGTAGCACACTTGATATAAAAAGTTTATTGTGTTATGAAATACACTCATGGGGTGAGAGTGGCCAGTAGCCAGAAAGACCCCAGCTCATAAAGAAAACTCCCCTGAAAACCAGAGCTCTAAAACAAGCCCAAGGTTCCAGGAAGTCTGCTGCACATGGGATTCCCAGAAAGTAGCTAAAACCCACCAAATGTCTAGGAGTCCAGGAATTACAAAATGAGACAATTTGGTTTATCTACCCCAAAGAATTTCAAAATGTAATTTATCCAGAAAAAGTTTCTGAGTCTGGTGAGGCCCTAACCACCCCCCACCCCACCCCCCTGCCACATACACGCACTACTTTTGACTACAAAAACTGCTCTTAGACTCTGCTGGGATCTTTCTCCTGAACCCTTTCCAATATTGTTGGGTTAAGATTAACCCAATGGTCTTGGTCTCAGATTAAGGAAAGTCTGCTCTCTGGTCAAGATCAAATTGAGGTTTTATTCTTTTTTTTCACTCTGCTCATATATTCTTTACTTTTCTTACAGGAAAGTAAGACTGGCATGTTTAGGTAGATCAGATATTATTTTTCAAGATCTCTGGAACAGACATCTTCCTGGGGGTGTTTCTTTTGTAGGTGATTGGCAGGTTGACTTAGTTTGACTCTTAAGGGAGGAGGGGACAATTGTATCTTTGTTCCTTGCCAGAAAGCCATCTGCTAAATAGTAAACTTAGAAGCTTCTTAGTAATTCACAAAGGCTTTTCTCCATTGAGGGCCAGAAATACAATTCAGATTCCATTCATTTGACCAAGAGTTATCTAACAGAGTAGATTAAAAAGAATCGAGGAAACACCAATCTGAACAATAACCAAGCATTAGTAGAGACAAATAGCCTTCCCTACACAGCAGTCAACAAAGCCCGGCTCCCCTGCCTCGCTCCCTTCACACTGCATAGGCAGATACCACATGGGATTTCCAAGTTCTGTTCCTAAAGAGGAAAGTGAGCCAGGGACATGGATAGCTGTACAAACAGGCATTTTCTTAACAAAATGGGCACTTCTGTCAACACAAACCCCACCAATTTCACAGTAAAGGGAATGCTTGATAGTTTATGTTTTGGAGCCATTTTCAGTGAGCATGGCCTGGAAACACTGATGTAGGCTATCTCCAATTCCATGTTCCAGAGTGGAAGCACTTTCATAAAGTTTTATAGTTTTAAAGAAAAAGAGAGTCGTAAATCAAGGCAAGTTTAAAATGCATTGGTGGGTACATCAGAGAGGCAGGCACAACGAGATGGGGGAAGCTTTCCTGTAGGCCCAAGATGCTGTCTGGTGACAGTCTTGGCTTTGGGGTTGGTGGAGACCAGGGGCTCTGCTAAGTCAATATATTCTGAAGGTTTTTATTTCGTAGTATTTATTTACTTATTAAATGCTAAAGGGACAGGCCAGGCAGGTCGTGACCCCGTAGGATCATCTCCACAGCACCTCCTCTCCCGTATGGCCTCCTGCCACAATATGGTATTTTAAGTCTCCAGGAAGGGTGACTGCAATGCTTTCTCTTCCTTAAAATTATTGTGTGGCTGGGGAAGAGGTTGTGGAACCTGAAACTGATTATGAGCATTTCTATCTAGCTGGCGAACATCCTTTGTTTCTCTTCATCTTGGATCTTGTTAATTTTTATAATGCAAAATATAAAAATATTGGTTCTAAAGAGATCAAGCCACTAGAAAGTTTCTAGGAAGCCCTGTTTCCTCTGCTCTATTAAGAATTACTTCTGGTATTGGATGTATGGCTCTCCATATGACCTTTTTAAGCCTGCTATTCTTATCCCAGGTTCTCCACCAAGGCTGTTTTGTTTGGAAATCATAAATATAGTTCCTGGAAAGAATCCCAAAGCCTCCACTGAACCTCCTGCAAAGGCCCATTGAAATGGTTAGGATTTCAGTGGTGCGGAATGGTTGGAATGTTGCTCGTCCACAGCCAAATTATCTTGTTGTGTCTTTAGACCACTTAATGGCCATTTATTGTATTCCTCCATGTATAACTTAGCATCTTTGTTGCCATTAGAAACTTTCTTTGTGATATTTGAGCAAACTTTCAGTTTCTAACCATCCAAAAGGCTAAAAAAACTGTCAGATACCATTTGAGGCCTATAGCAGTGTGTTCCCTGCTTTGCTATGAACTGCCTAACTAATATTTCCACCATTATATTTGGAAAGTGACTTGATTTATGACTTTCTTGGTCATTTTCACCAACATATTACTATGTTAGAAAGTGAAATCTAGGGTAATATAAATCTGTGTTCCTGGGCCTGGCTATACATGTTTGGCTCCAAAATCAACTCTCTTTTCTCCTTTGAGGTGAGGGCTGTGTTTATGTATTGACAAAGGTTCCAGGAGGAGTGTCCTGTTCACACTGGATCATTTAACACATGGTCTTCTGCCACAAAGACATCAGTTCAGTGGCCTAAATGTTTTGTGTGTCTAGACAAAGGCAGTTGCCCTTCCGATGTGATCCCAAAGTGATTTCATTTTTAAGTATACATAGAGAGCTAAGATGGGGATTTTATTTTTACTCTTTAGAGTGAAGAAGTGTCATAGGAAACAATCTCTCAAGATGGTGGGGAAAGTCAAGTTAACAGTTTTAAGACTGAATGCAGGCTTAGTCTCCTTTTATGCATCCGCAAGTGTTAAAACAAAGAAAAAGTCTGTTTGCATTTGGTGTGGCTGTGCTTTGACATTTAAATCCCAAGGAGGGCCCAGTCCATAAGAGTAATGTCAGAAAAATAATTACGTTTTTGAAGATGAGAAGTTATAGAAAAGATAACAATTTTAACACACAGGTAGATCAATGACATAAAAATTTAAATAAACCATTTAATGGTATTTCTTGCTTTTGATATCTCATGAGATGGAAAAACAAGAATAAAGATTCTTAAAATATTTATCCTGAATATACACTTAAGATATTTGCTTTGGCCTACTCCATAGGTACATTGTGGAAGTTTGAGTCAACACGAAGAAGTCCCTCTCCTAACCCACTCCCTCAGTGAAATATGTAGTTGATGGACAAACACTGGCAGCCACAGACACCTGCCTTTACCTGTTGCAAACGCTCATCCAGGTGGGGAGTCAGCAATCCATTCCCAAATGTGTTTACACAAGGCAAACTTAATATAATTACATGGAGTAACTAAGTACTAATTACATTTTAAATTAGTAAGGGCAGAAAAAGATTTTCATAAAACAAAATGAAAAGAATTTGTAAAGATAAGTGCCTAGAAATAGACACAAATCCACAGGCAAAGGCTAAAAGGCAGCAACTATTAAAACCTGCAGAGACTTGTAAAACTAAGGACTTATTTTTGCCAGCTCATTAGTGGCTTCAGCTTTAACCAGATACCGTGCAGCCAAAACTGAACATTCAGGGTGACACTTTGTGGAAACGGCACTTCACAAAGATGTCAGATTGAATTTAGAGGTTCCAAGCCCGTGGCACACACACAAAGACTCCACAGCTACTCTCTCCAATCGCTGATTGTTCTTGTAGGGTGTCTTACTAAATTAAAATGGCTAAAATACACATCTTTTTAGTAATACCTTCCTTACTGGCGTTTGTTAAACTCAATGTATTGAAGATGTACAAAGATGTGCATTGCTCTCCAGTCTACACAAAAAGAGAAGCAGAATATTTAATTTTTCCCAGATGCTTTCTCTAGGGG
Source organism: Cricetomys ansorgei (assembly GCA_026225945.1). Classification (NCBI taxonomy): domain Eukaryota; kingdom Metazoa; phylum Chordata; class Mammalia; order Rodentia; family Nesomyidae; genus Cricetomys; species Cricetomys ansorgei. The sequence continues at coordinate 1,258,514 of JAMJFZ010004091.1, read as the reverse complement.
AGAAGGTTTTATATCAAGAGAGAGAGTGCGGAAGAGAGAGAGAGAGAGGAAGAAGGAAGAGGAAAGGAGGTAAATGGCAGATGGGGGAGGGGAGGGGAATAGACTGAACACATCACCATCAGATGCACCATCAGGGGCATCTTTTACTTTTACTAAAACAAAGCTCAGGATGACAATGACAAAATGCTGTTTATCACAGCAGTTTAGAAAGAACATGTTCTTTGATTTTTTTTCCTCTGCTGTTTATATGTAAATGATGTATAAATAAGTGAAAACAAATGGGCAAAGAATCACAAATATTTCCAAGAAAACTAACAGAAGAAAGCTCATCAATTTTATGGAGACTTGGAGGGATCACCATCATTTCATTTTATTCATTAGGTGAACACCTGTAGTTTGTGTGCGTGTGTGTGCGTGTGTATGCGTGTGTGTGTGTGTGTGTGTGTGTGTGTGTGTGTGTGTGTATCTATGCTGCCTAGAAGCCAGTATTACAGAGACACCAAGCTTAGGGGTTTTGCTTTACTTATTTACTTATTTATTTATTTTAGTATCAGTGTCTAAAATGCTGGAAACACCCGTCGGGATAGCAGAAGGGAGGGTTCTAGTCTACATCGCTGAATTCATTGCAGAACTCATTAGTTCTGGGATCTCATTTTATTTGTCAAATCGTCTGTCTGTATCCAATGAATGTAGCAGATGGAAGAGTGGAATGTGTGTGTGTGAGGGGGGTGGGGAGGAGAGAGAGAAAAACAGAGAGAGAGAGAGAGAGACAGAGAGAGAGAGGGAGAGAGAATGTAGAAAATGGGTCTGTATGACACATAAATTATAGCGTCTGACTGGGATTTGTTAATCAAGAACCAAACTGGTCTAAATTGACCATTATCTACACTTGTGATCAGAGCGAGGCCTCTAAGTACCATACAGCATTTGTTTATAGGATTAACTTTGTTTTCCTTCAACAAGTGGCACCTGTTTCACATTTATTCAGGAATTTTAATGATCTCCCTTTGCTGCCTTAGCTTAGTTCAGGGAAGCCTTCATCAACACGAAAATTATTATCATGGTCCCACATCCATGACGGACCCTCCGGGTGAATGAAAGCCCTAATATTCAGTGAATTGTTTTCTTTTTCTTTGTTTCTTTCTTCTGTTTCTTTTCCCCCCCTGAAACCTCAGGCATTTGAAAATTAAAAAGTACTGAATTTTTGAAGTTAGGTAGATGCACTATTCACAAAGCTATTGTAAGTTATTAACTCTAGAGAAGTCTGTTAATCTCCTATGAAGGCCAAGAGAACAGAAGGTCTACACAATGGATAAAAAGAAAGAAAGAAAACCCAAGATTAGAATAGCATCTCTCCTCCCAGTGACATGAATTCAGAAGGATATTGGAAGCATTCATAAGAAGGGCTGAAACATAAGGAAGCATGTCCTTATTAGTCATCGCAGAGGGTGATTTCCACAGGAAATTGGAGGATCATCACATGTTACAGAGGCTTCCTAGAGAAAGGCCTTTGAATTCTGGACGAACTTTAGCCCCAGATGAGAGAGATGGGGAATCATGAACAGGAGTTAATAGGTCTGAGTAACTGATTCACCAGAGATCATTTAAATGGCAATAGGAAGCACGTGTAGATGAGACACAGCAAAGCTAGAAAAAGATTTTTTTTCATTCATTTTGTTATCCAATCTTTTCACAGTCATTTCATTGTTATCTGTAGAGTGCCTAGGTTAGTGTCTGTCTTGATGAAGAGTACATGACTTATTTTTATTCTTTTATTACATTTGTTTATTGTGTATACATGTGAGTGTGTGTGCACATGACATGCTTTGAGATGCTTGTGTGGAGAACAGAGAACATTTTATTGGAATCCCTTTGTTCTTTCTATCATGTGGGTCTCAGCAATTGAACTGAAGTGTTCAGGTTTGGGACCAGTGCTGAGTCATCTGTTGTTTGTGTAAGTTTTCTCCAGGCTGAAACATTGTATCCTGCAAGGAAACTCCTTAAACAAGAATGTAAGTAGCCCAAAATAGCTTCAGGAAATCCCTGAAACTGACCAAATTCACTAGGCCCCTCCTTCTCCAAAAGTATGTAAATAGTAAAAGTTGCTGAGCATCAACTCTGACTAGCAAAGCTGACTAGACGAATCCATGACCAATTAAGTAGCCTGAAACAAAGTCGGGCCTAAAGGCCTGAAAGAAGTAAGTTAAACCAGTATTCCATGGACAAGACTCAGACCAGCTGAGCCACTTGGAAAGGACACTCTCCAACCTGTTGAGTTACTGCAGGCTGTGTGCTGTGTCCTCCAGATTTCCAATTTTTGTGAGCTGTCACTCATGCCAGGCTCAGCTAAGTGATACAGCAGTCTTTGGGTAACCTCTGCTTCTGTAAGTAACCCTTTATCCATATTTCTGTGCCTAATCCCAGTGGAACTCATTGGTTCAGCATGTTTAAATGTTGGTGGAGATGGTTGTGTTGTCAGTTTCCTACCTGGGGTGTTTGTTCCCATCTTCCCAGGAATAGTGTCTCATAATAACACCTGGCCTAGAAGATATAATCTTTGAACTCAACTTCCTAAGTAACTAGACATGTTTCTACATGTCTGGAAGAAAGAGAAGTATGAGGGAGAACACCTCAATTTGCCTAGGATTTGTACTGAGGTTCAGAAATTCACAAAAGAGCAATCACCAGCACAGAGAAGTGACATTCCAGGCAACAGGAAAACACAGTACAAGACTGTAAAGGACTTTGCTGCACGCAGGAAAATCTCATCATTAATGTGAATCCTTCCTCAGACTGACAGCTGGTAGGAAGGGACAATGTAAGGCGAGAAAGTTATGGAAAACCAGAGGGATAAGGACATAGAGTGGTTTTATCCACAAAAAGGATCATGGTTTATCCTGTGAACCATAGGAAGTTAGGGAAGGATTGTCAGGGTCTTCATGCTTTATATTGTTAGTGTTTTCTCTAGTGCTGCTAACAGAGATGGTGGAAGCTGACCATTATATCCACAGTAAAAGCAGGTGGACAAGTGAAAGGGTAAATCAAAGCACGTTAGAGCTGGAGTAAGGAGAGCAGGCATAGAGGAAGGGAGGTTGGTGGCAGGAAAGGAAGAATGGTTTCCATGTTGGAAATGGCTTTGGTGGAAGACTGAAGTGTCATCTTGACTAGTCTGTGAACAATGTCTTCAGCAAATATTCATGTACTGACATCACATATGTCAGTTAGAATAAATTTTGATGGAATCTGATAACAGTGACAACTGAACAGGGGAAGAAGGTATAAAAAGAAGAGTAACACAAGAGAGGGAGTTGGGGTGGATTAGAAACACAGGTAAATGAGAAACTGAGGGATAAGGAAAGAGGAGCTGTAAGAACTACAGTGTTAAGTATGGCAGGCAGTACCCACATGTAGTTATGTACCCATGTATGTAAAAATGAACTTCTAATTGAGATACACTAAAGCTGTGAAATATACTACCAGTCTTGACTACTTAGCATAAATGAACACACCTCATTAATTATTTTATATTGATTGTATTTTATGTTAAATAAGATATAGTATTGAAGTTATGTATGGAGGCTGGAGAGATGGTTCAGTGGTCTAGAGCACCAGATGCTCTTTCAAAGAACCCTAAGTAGGTTCCCAGCAAATACATGACAGCTTGCAACCTTCTTTAACTCCAGTTCCAGGGGATTTGGTACAGATTTCTGGCCTCTGAGGGTACCAAGAATATACATGGTATGCAGTCATTCATTCAGGCAAAACTCTCATTAAAATTTTAATTTTTTGTAAATTAAAAAAAAAACTAAATATTTAAAATTCCATATGACGTATGGTACACGGTGTACTGGGCAGTCTGGCCTAGTACCTTCTATGTGGTTGTGGTCCAACAGGATGTGGCTAACAGTGACTGTAGCTTTTCTGCTGGTCGTGTCCACAGGTGAGTTAAGACTCCTAAAGCTTCTGGTAGAGTTCAGCAAACGATCCTGGCAAACTTTTTATTTCTGAACAATGTGCCTTCCCAGGAGGTCTGTGAAACTGGCATCACTCCAAAATTTGCAGCCCCTTTTAATTAGTTAGAAGTTTCCTTAAGCCAACACCATCTCCAGAGACTATCTTTACTGCCTTAGAAGCCAGGTGTGTTGGTTTTCTCTTAGAATATTAATTCCCTATTCATTAAAAATAAAATAAGAATTCAATGAGGAAAAAAGGAGAACTAAATTAAGTAGATGATACGTTAGTTGATCACAAGTTAGAACTTCTTGGTTCAGTGATTAATTTCTCTTTTAAAATACCTGTCAGTCATACAATTTAGGGTATATCAGCCAATATCCCTGCACTTAAATTTTCCATCTCTATAAGATATTGGTTTCAGCTACTACAAACGGAGGCCCAATTACAAATTCTTAGACAAATATGAAATTTAATATTTTGGGTTATGTTCTTTTTAGGTTGTTTATAATTGAATATTCAAGGTTTCCCCTAGACTTTGAAGTCTGTAAGGATAAGAATAGACCTAAGATTCTTCCTCACTGAATGTGGGTTGGAAAAATGAATGAATACAACACTAGCATAAGAAAAGGCATGTGAAGTTATACAAAAGTGAAAGTATAATTACTAATGGAGGAACTGAGCAGTGGTTTATGGAAGAAATGGCATCAAGGTCATTGTTTCAAGTACAGAGAATCTGACATGAAGTAGCAAGTGACAGGCTGTCTTGGAAAATGAACCTTAGGAACTAAGGCATGTGGCACAGCCTTAGGAAGTTGCTTTAGTTCTCAGAATTCTTGAAAATGTGAAAGGTGTACATCTAATAGTCCAGAGATGCCATTCACTTCTGGTATGTGCGTATTCAACTGGGTGCACACTAGCAGCATTGCCATCAGAGGTTATACAGGGGGAGAACCTCTGACTTCAGCTCATTCACTCCCAAAGCTTACCTGCTCTTCTCCTGTCTTCTTCAGGTCGGCAGTCAGAAAGGCCTGAGAGAAAGTACATCAGAAAAGGCTCTAGTAGAAGTATTTTAAACATAGTAGTTTGCAATCAAGACATGTTCTCAACTCTTCACTGTTTCCAATGACTTGAATAGAATAGAAAACAAGTTGGCTTAGAGTGCAAATTTTGCTGCAGAAGTTTGTCTTCTTGGAGAAATTAGATTTCAGCTGTCATGGGGAACGAGTGTGTTTGAGAAAAGTCCAAGGTAGAAAACAGCTTGTAACAATATCACAGTTGGCCTATGACCGTGTTTCCTGCAGGACTTCTGAGAGGGTCCCTGAAAAGGGTCAGCATAGTTCAAAGAAACCAGGATGAAATAGAGTAGAGTTTTGCACATGATGAGTACCCAAGCCAAAAAGAGCCCTTTCACAAAAGGGAGACTGGCAGAAGGGTTTCCTGGATGTAGAAGCTTAAGATGAATCCATGAATATGGGATGAAGAAAAAATTAAGAAAAATTAATCAGAGTTTCAGAAGAGTCAGAAACTTCAGGCCTGATGAACTTCTCAATCTCTCAAGTGCACAATAATCATGTCATATTAAAAAAATGAAACAAAACAGATTCATATAGTGGGTGTGAAGTATGCACTGAAATTGCATGCTTCTGACAATGTTCAGGATGGTGCTGATGCTGCTGGGTCATAGAACACACACTGAAGATATCAAAGTTCTAACTGGGCTACCAGATGAGTAAAAAATTCATCTCAGATGATGGGGACAGTTGGTAATGGGGACTTCGAAGTGATACAGTTCTGAAATAAGAACCACATCCAGGGAAAATAAATCAAAGCAGGTAAATTTGAAATTCCATTCGATTAGCCTGGCATAATGCTGAGAACTAATTAGAATTTCCTCAAAACTCTAGGTGCTTCTATTGTTTGCCTGTATCACCTGTAATCTTTGGAGTCCATGTTTTACATTACTTGCACAGTAAAAAATCCCACTTCAACAATTCACTGTTTCTATAGAGAAATGAGTGAACAATAAAACATATACCCTGAACATATACCGACATATACTTTCCTAGATTGTTCAACAGCAATTAATTTTTTTCTATAAACACACAAAACTAGAAAACAGATAAGCTATAGTAGATTGAATTTTTAAAATGTAGTTCTCTAGTTTAAAAAATGAGGAAATTCAGAAACCAAGGAGTGGTAGGCAAAGATTTCTGTCATCTGTTCCCAGAATGCACTGTTCTAGAATTTTCCCATCAGCTACCTGGAATGATCTCAGTGGCACTTCATTTCTGTGTTCTTCCAGCAGGTTCAGCTGGGCATGCTCATATCACCTTCAGGACCCTCCCCCAACCTCCCCTCTTCCTCAGCAGACAGTACTTACTACTCTGCCTCTCACTTAGGGCACTAATGACAGTGGTAGCGGTGTCTTAGTTAGGTATTTCATTGCAGATGAAACACCATGACCAAAAGCAACTCAGGGAGGAAAGGGTTTATTTCATTTTACAGCTATGAGTCCATAATCCAGGGAAGTCAGGTAGGAACAGGTGCAGAGACGATGGAGTAGTGCTGATTACTGGCTTGTTCTTCATGACTTGATCAACCTGCTTTCTTATACCACCCAAGGGGACCAGGCCAGGGGTAATTCCAAAATGGGCTGAACCCTCCCACATCAATCACTAATTAAGAAAATGACCAACAGATTTTCCCACAGGACAATCTGGCAGGGACATTTTCTTAGTTGAGATTCCCACTTCCCAGATGACTCTATGTCATCTGACATCTATGTCAATGATGTCAAGTTGACATAAACCTAGCCAGCACAGTTGAAGGAAATTGGAGAGTGAGAACATATGAAGGCCACATGATCAAGTATTAAATACTTGTAAAAATACACAAGAAAGTAAATGTCTTCCACAGAGGGCAACCCCAATGGTTCTAAGTTAAAAACAAGCAAACAAAAAATGTACTAATGGTTTTTGAGAATTCAAACAGAGGAATTACAAAAGTAAGATTACTGTGTCGTTTGTCACAAAGCTAGACAAACTTTAACAGTAAAAGAGGTGTGGCTGATATGAATTGGTCCAATACTGGGCACAGTAAGGTACTTGATTAGCTTATCCGATAACTGTGGGCCCATCTGAAATCTGTGCTAGAGGAAGTTCTTGATTCCAGAGACATTTAAAGATCCACATCTACAGTTCATCATCCAGATACTCTGTATTGAAATGTCTGCATCATATTACACTGTCACTTTCTTCAGTCCTGAGCCAACTAGAGTCCTCTTCTACATATTTCTTACATATTCATATAAATTTCATAATGGAATTTTTTTTTCTCAGCAATGAATTTCCTATGGGTTGCTCAGAGTATGTCCCTTCTCATTGATATTTGTTTGGGTCCAGTGAAGCTGGCCTTCAGTGGTAATCATTGCTTTAGTCTGTGACCACAAGGGCTGCTTGGGAACATGGGTATTGAACAGCCACCTGAACATCGACAAGTAACCATGATCAGAGCAGTCTCAAGCTGTGGGCAGAAATAAGCAACACTTTTTGGTTAGGTTTGTTGTTTGTGTTTGGTTTTCAAGAACAGCCTCTTTTGAACTCAGCACCAGCCCTCCTGCCTTGCTCAAGCCAGTATCTTGGTCGTTGTTGAATTACTGGATCAAGCTTCGGCACAACTCCATATTCTTCACTGATTTCAGCCACCATGCTTTCTTTTCAGGAAGGTGGGCTTATGTAGATGTTCTGTTTCCTGATGGGTCTATCTCCCTGTCTTCAGTCCAGCTTCTACAGTATGCTTAAACAATTCCCGTTTGTCACTGAGAGGTATCTCATGTACTTACAAACACTACACTTTATTGTCTTGGCATGCCGAGCTCCCGTATTTATAAGCTATTAGATAGCTTATAAATAAAAATACATAAATAGATGCGTCATGGTGGTGAAGGCTGGAAAATGGAGACCATGGCAGGGGAAGGCTCAGTAGATCTGGGTGCACAGATATTGGTCTTCCTCCTGCCCTTACATGGCAGAAATGTCAAGGCAGCATTTTGGGGTTTCATGAATAGAAGCACTAATTCCATTCATGTATTCTCTACCTTCACGACTTCCTCCTCACATAGTCCCACCTCCACATAGAACCACACTGAGGACCAATGGATGATCCCTAACATCCATCTTGTCTCCATGGAGCATCCACAGTGCGAAAGTTAAACTTAAACTTCTGGAAAACTTCTCTTTCATTTTTTTTTTAGTTTTATTCATTCCCTTTGCAATGTAATTATTATCACATCGACTCCCTATCTTATGCTGTTGAGTTTAAATGGATCAAAACTATTGCTCTTTTAAAGCAACATGGAAATTTTGTAAGATACATTGCATACTAATTAAAGTTCAAAGAGCCCGAGGCAAGAAAAAAAAAGATAAGCTGTGGTTTAAGTTATGCAAAATTATTAAGTATTCAAGATTAATTAAAATCTAGAAAGAGGGTTTTTTTTTTAAGGTACTACTTAAAGTTTCCAGAGAAATTAATGCTTTTCTTATTAACTGCTTGTTACCAGACTAGCTTGATGAATTAAGAAAGTCAACTAGAAACAGCAATAAAAAGTGCATTCAGTGGGTGTATTTGATAAAAATTACATTGTACAAAAATTCTCAAAGAATTAAACAAACAAAAAAAGTCAATTATGTTATCCTAGTGTTTGCTTTGCTTTGTAAAAATCACCCATAACTACACATTACACCCCAACATCCATTCTTTCACAAATGATAGGAAGAAAGGGTTTATTTTTATTTTTTAATTAAAGAAAACCAAGGTACTATAATGACCTCACAAATAAAAGCACCACACAGCTAGATTAAGGTAGACACTCAAATTAACACTAGCCTAGTCCCAAAGTATACATCTGAGTGAACTTCTAACAGCACAGTTTTATGCTTCTTACTCATCTTTTTTCCTTCTTCCTTCCTTTTCTTCTTCTTTCTTTCTTTCTTCCTTTCTTTCTTTTCTTTCTTTCTTTCTTTCTTTCTTTCTTTCTTTCTTTCTTTCTCTCTCTCTCTCCCTCTCTCTCTTTCTTTCTCTCTCTCTTTCTCTCTCTGTGTCTCTGTCCCTTTCTTTCTCTCTCTCTCTTCTTTCTTTCTCTCTCTCTCTCTCTCCCTTTCTCTCTCTCTCTTTCTCTTTCTATCTCTCTTTGTCTCTTCCTTCCTTCCTTCTTTCCTTCCTTTCTTTCTTTCTTTACTCTTTTTTGTAAAGAAATAGTATCTCTCTAAACTCATCCTGCTGGTTTTCCCAGTGAAAAGTTTCAGGAAAGTTGTCAGGTGTGCTGGTGCAAGCCCTTATTCCCACTGTTTAGGAGGTAGAGGCAAGCACATGGCTTACCAGAGCTACATAGCTAGATACTGAGAGAAAAAAAAATCAAGAAATCTGATTTTTTCTCTAGAATTTCTATTTTGGTAAAGGCAAGGAAGTATAACTTTGAGCAGGTAGCTGCTCCAAGTACAGGAATATTTGACTAATGATCTTCATCAAAAGTGTAGGGAAGTTCTTTGCCTGACTTCTTGAATTGCCTTTCCATCCCCAATTCAGAACACAGGAGCTGTTGTTTTCCTTTTCTTATAGACACTGATGTATATTCAGGGAGGTAAGTCTCACATTTCCTCATCCATCTGAAGCAATCCATTATCTTGAGGCCAACACTAACAGGGGAGAGTTTTCCTGGCATCTTAATGTAAATTAGGAGCACAGTTCTCCATAGTCTAAGCTTTGGGAGAAGTAGCTGTCAGGCAGGGTTTGGCATGGTAATTTAGTTTGGGAACATTCTCAGGGAACATTTTTTTTTCTTATTGGAAGGAAAATTTAAATATAACTTTAAAACTACATTTTGTCTCCAAATGGATTTTTCCAAAGTGTCCTATAAGTAAATGTAGCTTATTTGAAGGACAAAATCTGCTTCCTCTTAAAAGAAAAGAAAAAAAAAAACGCAGGGTAAACAAAGATGGAGTCAGTTTGCTGAAGTTAGGGTAGTACCAAAGGGAAGCAGGCAGTGCCAAGCCGTGCCCCCCAGACTCCAAACACCAGCTTTATTCTTATGAAGTAATGGTGCTTAAAGAAGCTTTCATGACTGCTGCTACCATTGGTGTGTTAGCTTTTCCATCCCTGTGGTCAAACACCCACAGCAAACAGCTTCTGAGGAGGAGAATTCATTTTGCTTCACAGTTTCAGAGGTTCTGAATATTGTCCAGTTTGCTGTTTTTGGACCTATGATAGGACCTATGTACTACATATATATATATATATATATATATATATATATAGAGAGAGAGAGAGAGAGAGAGAGAGAGAGAGAGAGAGAGAGAGAGAGAGAGAGAGAGAGAAGAAGAGAGCATCAGGGTCTCTTCAAATACATGTCCCTAGTGACATAGCCTCTTTTCTCTAGCCCCAGCTCCTATAATTTCTTGTCTCTTTTGGAGTCACACACCTGGCCTTTAACATGCAAGCTGTGTGTGTGTGTGTGTGTGTGTGTGTGTGTGTGTGTGTGTGTGTGTGTGTGTGGGGGGAGGTGCATCTCTAAACCACAGCAGGCTGTGAACCAAAATTCTGTTAATATCAACAGTGCAAGTGTTCATTATGTGAGCTCTAAATATGGGACTTAAAGCATGTTGCCTAAAACGTCTGACATGCAACCTGTAAAGACAGATTTCCTTCAACACGGATGTCACTAAGCATTCCCAGCAATATTCAAACATTGAATTTGTAACCAATGAATCTGAGAAGATAGAAACAAGTAAACATACTTCCCCTTGAACAGACTCACAGTGAAAGCTTATTTTCCAGGTAGAGAATCCTTTTTTGTCTGCACTCTACCCCCTGCCAGCTCTGCCTTCTCTCACAATGTAGGAAAGCACCCCATGGCTTACCTTTAGCAGAAAGCCAACAGGAAAAGCTACCCAGCAGAATCAAATCTGGGCACCACAGGAGCCCTAATGAGAGCCTGACAGGGGTACCCACTGTTCCTGGCAGCATTTGCAGCTGTGTGGCCCACAGACATGGAGAGGAATGACTAGGGTGTGGCAGATATTTTTTTTTTCTTGATGCTAGTTATAATATTTAAAAGCATCAAAAAAAGAAAAAGAAGAAGAAAAAGAAAAAGAATTGCTTCTTGGGCACCATAACATACTGTCTGTCAAGATAACTTATTTTTTGTTTAATGACTTTATGTAAATGGCCTCTCCTCAATTAAGATTGGAAATAAGGCAAATGGGAAGGGGAAAAGGTAGAAGTCACTAGAACTCCTAAGCCTGTTCTTGAAGTCTGGCTGGAATGTTCTTGGAAGCTTCATGATACTTGGCGAATCCGGTAGAATACCAAACACACCCTGGAGGAGATGCTATTAGGTTGTCCACCAGCAATTTCTGTGGCTGTTGGCTGGGCACTAATGCCGACATTACTGTGTCAAGTTCAAATGGTATCTATCCAGCCTCACCTCATACGACATGCAGCAAGCACCACAACTTCTTCAATACACCAAAGCCAAAGCCTCAGAAGAATCACTCGTCACGGTCCCCTCCGAAGCCCTTCTCATCTAAGTGCCAGCAGCCCTTTCTGATTTGCCACTTTGCTACCAGCTGTGGCATGCCTAGTACGACATGGACTGACGTATTTAAATGTCCTTTTCCGTCCCACCCTCCCAGTTATCTCATCAGTTGAATTCTAGAAGCAGAGATTCTACCAGGAATACAAAGAAACACATTGCTCTTCATAGATAATGTTAACTATTTGGATAAGGGAAAGTATTAAACTTGCTAATGGCATACATTTGTGAAAGTTGTGAATTGGACCATTTACCAATCGTAGTTATCATTAGAATTGAAAGCAATAATTTGAACTTAACTCTGTAAGTTCGATAGCCCAAGCAGGCTGTATGTCAAAATGTCATCTCCATTGAGGAGCTATTAAATAAAATTCCTCTAGGAGTGTCATCATTCTGAAGGGTATGTTATAAGATTTTAAAAGTATTCTTTGATGACCTGAATACAAAATAACCCAGGCACATATTGAATACTCCAAGTGGTGACATTAAAGTGACTTCTTTAAGTGTTTTGGTTCTGTCCAGAGCAGTGAAACAGCCGAGCGAAATGAACTTAGGAGGGAGAAGAGCTCAGGCTTGCTCCCTGACTACTTCTGATGAAGATGAGAAGTACCACTGTGATGCAGCAGAAGAGGATGACTCTCTTGTTCTGCGTGCCTCTAGAACAGGGAGCATCCCACAGGCAGCAGGAGGCAGGGCATGTGCTTAAAAGGTGCCAGAAAAGAAACATTATTCAAATGGACACATATTTCAGTGAATCACAGAATACTAAGAGCATATTCATTTTCTAAATTGATTCTGCATGCTATTGTTGATATTAGGAAGTTGTATAACTCTACTCTTACACTTATTAAGGATGATTTCTGAGAGCAACCAAAAATCCTACTGATGTTCTGGTGAGTGCTTTGAACCTGAGTAATTATTTGAGATTTAGCCCTCCAAGAACACAAAATTCATGGCAAAAAGAAGGCAGTGAAGTGTTCGTTCAGCATTCATCCCTGATACAGGATCCTAATAAAAGTATTATTGGGACTTATGACCATACAAGTCGCACAAGGAAACAAAAACTTGTCCCTGGAGTGCACAAATACTCTCAGAGGAGCACAGATGGAGACCTACTCAAGAGTTCGGCTTCAACCTTCATGAATCATATACTATTACTGTCTCAGATTTAGCAGTTCCTGCCTCATTGTTCGTTCAGTTAGCTCACGAATGAGTTGAATTTTTGAAAAGCAGTGTTTAGCATCATTTAAATTGTCACTTTGAAATTAACTTTCACTAAGAGGATGTTCTAATAGCTATGTTTCCACTGGTAACTCATCCATGCATGTACAAGGAATACTGAAATTAGAGAAACAGGGATGACCACTTGGAGACAATTTGATAGAGAAATATTAATAGATGCTGGAAGTCATTGAGTTTCTTTTCTGTAAAAAATTCTGTTTCAGAGGCTTCTTGGGGACTCTCTTCCCTGAAAATAGACTCTATCCATCATTCTTTTCAAATACATTAAGATATAAATAAATAACGTGTGCATCCACAACATTTCAATTATACAATTAAGAGCACTGGCTGCTCTCCAGAGGACATGGGTTCAGTTCCAATTGTCTACATGATGGCTCACAACCATCTGTAACTCCAGCTTCAGGAGACTCAGTACCCTTTTCTGACTTCTGAGAATACCAGACACACCCATGGTACACATAAATACATATAAGCACAGCACTCACACTCATAAAATGTATCTAATTCTCTAAAAAAAGGATATTTATCTAATATAACCTAAAAGGTATATATTTTTGTATGTATATACACATCATATGTTTAAGTGCATATATATGCAGATATATGATACATATATTGTGTCTATATATATGTATGTATATATACATATGTGTGTATATATATATATATATGAATATATATGAATTCATATATATGTAATTCATATATTCCATTGCTATTGACTGCACATAGGATCCGTAGTATTTGAGTGTTCTGATGAAATTCGTTTCACTGACAACATCCCTAATTTACATTCATCTCATAATAAAGCAAACAAACTCATGCTTTATTCCTGAGAAGTTTAGATCCTGAGTGGATCCTGGCAGGTGTGGTGTCTATAAGCCCTTAGATGTATTGAAGAAGTTCAGTAGAATCACTAATACTACCAACTAAGTAGAAATAGACATAATCAAATGCACTTAGTTATATTTAGATATGACTGTCTTTGCTATAAAGGCTAAACTTTTAAGTTCACAGAAATTACAGTGAAGAATCATCATGTTACCTTCTGTAGCCTCGTATTTGCTGAGAATGTGGTTTCCTAATGCATGTTAAACACTTGCACATTTTTTTGGTATACTTGCACATTTTTTTGGTATACTCATATAATGCTATTTTATTCTTATTTTCAAGCAGAACTTTTAAATTGCGAAGATTGGAACAATGAGACTTGTCATTGAAGTTACCAAGTAAAACTTTCATAAATGTAATTTAGTGGCCAGAAGTCATTTGAAAGTGAGGTTCTTTCCTGGATAGTCACGGCATATGTTTGTATTAATTGCAGTGGCTAAGGCTATGAAGGCAGGTTATCATCTAGCTATGAATGCACAATAGGATGAGCTGAAATATGTAGATGTTTTGCTTAATGTCCTCTTCATTGCAAGACATATGATAAAAAATAAATCAAAATACTATTACCCTATTTATCCTTTTTCTAGTTCCTCATGATAAATGTTTCCTTCTTCCTTCCTTCCTTCCTTCCCTCCTTCCTTTATTCCTTCCTTTCTTCCTTTCTTTTTTGTGTGTGAAATGCCTGTAGTAATTTTGGAAGTGATCAAATTTAATATACAGAAGTCCTTTAATTAAGTTAGCTTGGCTACGCTGATTTTTGTCCCAAAGATCATAGAATCAGCCAAGCAATAATTTATATACACACAGAAAAAAAAATCTAATTTAAATGCTTAAAATATTGAACATTTCCTTGATGGTTTTAATAATTGCAGAGCATGTACTACTTACATATGTTTAAATTGGTATGTATCTTTAGGGAAGAAGCAAGTTCCTAAGCCTAATTTTTATGAGAAGCTATAGGCCCTTGGCACATTACAGCTTTCTCCTTGCAGATTTTAATACCCAGCTGTCATGTATAAAAATGTCCCTGTAGAGCCACAGCACACAGACACACAGACACACAGACACACAGACACACACACACACACACACACACCTACTCACTCTAGATAGGGAACCCATGGAAGACCAAAGTAATGACCCTACCAGAGCCCAGTTTGTGAACCTGTGAGTTTGTGGGGTTATTTATAGGAGCACAGACGATCCAAAGGCAGTTACATCACCAAATGCATAACCAGCACAGGCGACAACTTATAAAAGCTGTGCCCCTGAAAGCCTCTGCACGGGTCTGGGAATTTCCTTTCTGCATCTGGGCTGGTGAGCAGCTCCTCTTCTTGCAGTTGATTACTACTTCCAGAACCTTTCAGGGAAGCCTTGTGAATTTCCTAGATTTCCAGCTTTCCAGGATATATAAAAAGTGTTTAATTCTCAAGTCCCAGAAGCCTCCAGAGTTTTTTTTTTTTTTCTTTCTAAAGCGAATGCTTCAGTTTAGAGGAAATTGCCACATAACACCAGCTTTGCTAGTAGGTTTTGATTTAAATTGCTTCTGTTTTCAGTCACTGATGCATGCACTGTGCTCAACTACTAGTAACTATATAGACTGCTTTTGTTGTTACTTGAAACAACAAGGTCTTACTAGTAGCCCTGGTTGGTCTAGAACTAGCTATGTAGACCAGGCTGACCTTGAACTCACATATATCCACCTGCCTCTGCCTCTCAACTGCTGGGATTCAAGACATGCACCGTGACACCTGGCCTTAGGCCATTCTTTAAGAAAGCCATCTCTTGAATTCAAGTTCACGGGCATAACCCCCTCAATGTGCCCGAGTCACTCAGTTATAAGAACGCTTCATTCATCTCACCATGCTCATCTGTTACCTCCACTCCTCCATTGTGCTGCCCATTCCTTCCAGTTAGCTAGATAAACTTCAACAAAATACAATTTTTCCATTCTTCTTTACTTCCTCCTCACTGGCACTTCATGATAGGTCCTTATAATGACTTTCTGGTAGTCATACTCCATTTCTCTGCTCCTCTAGCCTCAAAACCATTTGCCCAGGAAAAAAAGAAAATAGCAAGCTGGTCAAATGGATCCTTCCAAGCCCTTTACATCTCTCTGGAGATGACAGCGTGACTTGATGTAAAATCTCCTCTGCCACTTATGCCTGTCGTCCTCCCCATTAAACTGATTTTATTTTCTAATTTATGGAAAAATAAAACTGATTTACTTTACTGTTCTCTTGAAGTAGCAATAATCAGCACTGTCTCCCTTTGTTTTCCCTGTATCTTTTAACCAGTTCTCAGTCTTTTGCTACTATTAGGGCAGTTCACTTCAGTTCTTAGCTATCTTTAAGTTGCTCAGCTTCACTGGAGATTCTCCATACTCAACACCTTCACCATGACTCAGTGGCAGAGCTCGACAGTGGCCACTTCCTCTTTCCTAAAACATGGCTTCAGTATTGCTCATTTGGTTCCTCACGAGGTTTCAGTGCCTAGACCTCTTCTCTTTGGTCTTTACACCGACTAAGTGATATACTAGTGCAAGAACCTTCCACATACTAACGGTTCAACGTTATGTACTAGCTCTTTCTATTCTTTCCATTGAGTTATAGACCTTCCCTCATTGGCTTGTTCATCTATCAAATACGAGTCGAGCTATTTCTAAAATCAAACTACCATAAAAAATTGCACGTCCCTTTTTAGTGTTCTTCATATAGAGTTCTTCAACTCATTTTGTCTATGTACTTAGCTAAAAATCTTAGCTTCATTGTTATCTCTTCCTTCTGTCCCTCACATTTAAAATCCAACCTATACTCTCAAAATGTTAATACATCTGAAATCCTATTGCTTCTCATGATCTCTCCCATTTCCACTCCTGGGCCATTAATTGCCTGGATTGCTACAATAATTTTCCAATTGATCTTCCTGATTTCACCCTTGCCCTGGCCTCTACAGTCTAATTTCAGCTCAGCACTCAGAGTGATGTATCAAAATGAGATATCTTCATCCCATTCAACATGAAAGCCAAAAGTTTTACTAGCAGGGTTTTCTTTAGAAATGGCTGTTGTTGTTTTCAGATAATGACATGTTTAATAGAAGTACTTCAGCACTGTGCAAGCGTTTGCCACCGTTCAGTTCTAAACAATGAACATTGCCTTTCAATAATCATGGGAAAATTTTGGGATATCCAGGGAGAGACTGCAAACAGTGGGAGGCTTTCACTTCAGTCTGCAGCATCACCATGCTCTTATTTTGCAGTTTCTTCTACTATTAAGATAGGAATATCATGAAAAGTTCCTGTGATATAGCTCTAGATCCCTCTGCTTTTCCTTAGCTCTCCTACTGACACCCTCAACTCTCTTACAAAGGTCCAGAAGCTGCAGGCAGAATTTTCCATAGGTGCCACTAGCTACTCCCTGTCCTGAGCAGCCAACCAAACCAAACAATCACATATCTGTTTCCTATTTCCTTGGCCCTGGTCAAACTGAAGTTTAAAATTTAACATGCTTTTATTTTCTGTATCTTTCTTTATGAAATCATGTTTATGCCACTTGGCCTAAATATTTCTATTTACAATTTCATATACGCAATGTTTAGTTAGGATTTCTATTGCTGTGGTAAAAACCATGACCAAAATAACTTGAGAAAAGGGTCAATTTAATCTTATCACTTGTAGACCATCATCCAGTGAAGCCAGGGCAGGAACTCAAGCAGGACAAAACTCAGGCTGGAGCTGAAGCAGAGCCTACAAGATGCTACTGCTTACTGGATAGCTCCTTATATCTTGCTCTGCTTGCTTCTTATACTACCCAGGACTACCAATCTAGTGGTGGTACCACCCATAGTTAGCTCCCACATCAATCATCAACAAAGAAAGTGCATCACAGCCTGGTCAGTATCCAATCTGGTGGAGGAGTTTTCTGAACTGAGATTCTCTCTTCTCAAATGACTCTAACTTTTTGTCAAGTAGACATAAGAACTATCCAATACACCCCAATGAAATACTACTAAAAAACAAAGTATACTTTTTCAGTATTGGTTTCTCATTATTACTTTGAATTTCTCTTACTAATAATGTTGATTAGGGAATATTTTCATCTTGATTCAGTCATTTCTTAGTTACAATTCTGGCCATGAATATTTAACATGGTATTTCCAAACAAATAATTCATATTTGATCTACTCCAGAATTATAATTCTATAGCTCAAACATTTCTATATTAGTTGATTATGAGTGTTAATGTAGCAACTTCTTACTGAAGAAGATCAATAACAGCCTTTGTATAGATTATGCGCTTCCGATGACTATGGGTTAAAAAACTTAATAATTCAGAAGCCATAATTTCAAGGGCAGTTTGGTATTACATACCTTTCATGCCAATATCCAATACTAAGTGGCAGGAGGTTCTTAAGTTCAAAGTTTGCTTGGTGTGAATAGTGCATTTTAGGACAAAACAAATCCAGGCAAATGAAAGATGCCTTTAGGCCACGATCCAGCAGCAGTCATTATTAGGGCTGAATGTCTGATGGCATGTACACAGGCAGTGCCTATGTTACTTTTAACTTGATTAAACATGCTTTTCATAAAGTTATTGTATAAGTAATTAGAAAACTCAAGTACCAGTCATTATTCATCACGGTTGGGCTTTAAGAAGTTGATTAAGCCTTTCTCATTTATAATGCCAGTATAAAGATTCAAGTCCTCAGAAAGCTGACCTGTATGGTGTGGTGTAGGATGTGTGTATGTGTAATGATATCAAAGCCTGTGATACTGGATAGGGTCAGTCCATGTTCCTGACTGTGCCTTCTTTGACCATGAATCCCTCAGGTTGTACTTGCAACTTCAAATAAGAGAGTGTGCAGTTATAGTGCTCAGAAACTCTTTTCCATAGAGTAGAGCTCCCTTGGTTTGCAGCCTGGGACTTCACACTTGACTCGTTTCAAAGTTCAGAGTGCTAACCATTACACAGTTGAACCTATGTCACACTTGCTCTGTTCATATGCTCTGCATGTGTAGTCCCACCAAGACAAAGCATTGACTTTCCTTAATGCCATAGCGAGTATAAAAATCCAGGAAACTAAAAGCTCCACAGGCTTCTGCCTCTGCCTGGGATCCTTGTGGTTTTTGCATTCTCAGAATGTCTGCCTCTGCATTCAACTGTCATGTTCTGAGAAGTCTGGGGTGACCTTTATTTGTTTCTTGTTATATCTTCAGTGTCTAACTCAAGAAAAGCTCATGACTGATTTTTAGTGGATAAATGAAATATTTATCCACTGATGAAAGAATTGATTATTATTTGTAGAACACACTCTTTTGAATGGAATAAAAAATAGATATAATACCAAGTATTTTGTGATAATAGACTATCACAAACCATTTGGACTGCTGTAAGAAAATAGCATACACTTTAGAAACATTATTTTTTTCTCATAGTTCTGGAAGCTGAGAAATTGAAAATCAAAGCTCCATCAGTATTAGTGTCTAGGGGAGGTTGTTTTCTACCTCTGAAAACCATCTTCTATCTAACTCCTCTAGGAGGATGGAACCTGTGTCCTCACATGGAATAGAAAAAGGCTTACACATCATTCCCCTTTGTAAAGGAACTGGTTCCATTTTGAGCTTAGTGGCCTAAGCATTCCCCAAAGACCATAGCTCTTAATAGTACTGCACCAGGAATTGAATTTCAATACAAATTTTGAGGGAAGCATCATCCTTATTTAAACTTATTTAAATAGAAACACTCAGAGAAATAGAAGACAATCTTCACTGGGGGAATCTGGAAGGGCTTGAGGGAAGCATGGTTCTTTCAATAGGCAGAAATGATAAAGGAACACATACAGTGTAATTCCTATCAGAACCAACAGAGGCAAAGGAGTCTGGGCAGGGAGATGTTGGAAATGCTGGAGAAAGATGAAAAGTAGTTTGGCTAGATGGAAGAAAGGAAGCCACCATGGTTGAATACTAAGTCAGAAATCAATCCTTTGAGAGGATAGGTAGCCAATAGAAAAAAAACCACAGGGAGCTTATGAAGAATATAATATTCTGATTGAAAACGCCTGGAAATGAATGACAACTGTACAGTAAGGCACATGAAGAAGAACAATAATGGAAAATGGATATTTTTCCCCCCAGGGATATTTTTACTTTTCACACATGCAGGTGGACGTGCTCTCTCTCTGATTCATTTCTGCACAGGGCTCCAGGAAACCAGCCTTTATCTTTTATTGGCTTCAAGAAGATGATGAGGTTAAAGCTGCATCAAAGGATAGAAATTGCCCATTTGCTTTGTTCAAGTATGACTTTCACTAATTACATGCAAACATAACTCTGTAGTTTTTAGAACTGAATGCTGAAAGGAATGTGAGAAAGCAGGGGGTGCGAATATTCAAACTTTCTATTTCAGTTTAATAAAAACAATACTCTGGCAATTTGTATTCCTTTCAAACAGGAAACTAATTTCAATTGCAATCCAAAGACCAATAAACCAAATAAACATTGATTTAATTGATTTGCCTGAAAAGAAACATACTTACAGCAAGAAAACAGCTTAATTTGTCTTTGGACAAATGGCTGGGGAGAAAACTCAGCAATAGCCTAGTACAAGTTCACTTCTGCAGAAATACTTCTAGAATGCTCGATTTCACAATGAACCCTCAGGACTGCACCCAACACTTGAACATTATGACCTCCTCAATGAATGTTTTTTAAATAGCTTAACTCTTACCAGCCTTACACCGTACATGTGCAACTAGTGAAAGTGCTTTGAGTTACTTACTATTTGATATCTTAATATTTCAAATATAAATGTGAGGCAAGGCCCTGCATGCTCTTTTTGGGTCTCATTCTTCTCATTTAATGATTGAAATCGACAAAGCAATTAGCATTACATAAATTGATATCGACTGGATTGCTTTTCTATCCTACTCTAGAATACAGGATTCAGAGTATAGCAAGCATTTCTTTGTAAATGCAATTGCCATTTATTATTCAGGTTGCTCTATATAAGCTACCACTTTTTGTTATGTAGGTTTCCAGAGGCCATTTATAAATCAAAATCTCTGCTTTTTGGACTGCCATGATTCACATAAAATACAGACTTATGCTTCAGAAAGATAAAACCTAAAGCAAAGTGATCTCCTCCAGTGTTTCATTACCCACTCGTGTGCTATCTGATGTTCTAAGGTTATATTTGACCTTCTATGTAATAGAGGTGTAAGTGGAGACTAGAAACTTACAGTCAGAAACCTAGTTCTATTTATTCTTATATGCCTGCCTTCTATGAAGTCACAGTCTCAAAAGAAAGAGACCATGATTAATCAGCTTTTATATAGAATACAGGGTTTTAGATAATAGAATTCCTATGTAAATATCTGAACTTTCTAGTTCGCTCAAATTTGAGAATTTTCTAAGAGTGGAGAACCATGTAAAGTAATTGGTGATTTCAAGTGTACTCTTATACGCATGCATATGAACTGCTAGTTGTATGCACACATGTATGCATTTGAAATAGGATCTTTCTATGTAGCTCACACCATCCTTCAACTCAAAATCCTCTTGCCTCAGATAACTGAATATTTGGATTATAGTCTTTTGCCACTACTCCTGACTTCAATAAACAATTTTTGAGATGCACCATTTTGCCAAAGGCAGATAATATTACATCGGGAGAGAGATTTACATTAAAACAAACACAGACAGGAAAATTAACCTCACACTGCACACTTGCCAGTCATTGGCCAAGAAACAGGCATTGGGAACCCCTTTTTTATGTACATGAGTATGATCTGTATCAATACAAACTATCCTGGGACAAATAATTGAAATTCATATTGATGAACCCAGCTTGAACATGGAAGAGAGAAAATAAGTTCCACCTTAGAAACCAGAGAGGCACTCCCAGAAGACAGAGCAGGCAGGGTTCAGTTGACCATAGATTAGGGAGAGTGGAGGCCATTTTTTAATTGCCATATGAAATCCTTGAATGGGCTTGTCTGAGCAACTGCTAGGATAATGATGGTAATCATTCTTCGCTTCTACTTTATCTAGAAAAATAAATGTTTCTTCCTGCCAACCAGCCACAAACCTTGTCTACATGCCATATAAATAGATCAATAATGGATTGATCCTTGTTTCTTCTGACCGCAGAGGTAGTATTTTCTACTTATTTGGGGTCCTGTCTAGTTTTGCAGTATAAATTTTCCCTTCACACCACACAGAAACCAAATCACAGCTGTAAACATTTAAGCATGCTTTGGTCTGTTTCATATGAACCACGATTCCACGCCTAAGACCTTAAAACCTATTTTTCTTCACACTGAGAACTTCTAGGAGGGTTGGTTCCAGTGTCACGCTGTCATTTAAACCTGCACCTCTCTAGCTGTTTTTCATTGACGACCTCTGTGTCACTTGGGAAGACAGACTTCCTCTTCTTGATTCTCCTCTGGCATCCATTTGATACTATCAATCAGTGTTCCTTTCCTGAGACAGTGTCCTGAATTAATCTCCATGTCATGACAAATATTTTTCTCTTGTTTTGTTGTCCTCTTTTGGCTCTACCAGTTTCCTTTTATAGACCCCTCCTTAACCCTATGGGAAACGAGGACATCCTGTCAGTAAAAGGCTCTTTTCTCTTCAGGACAATCTCACCTATAGCATGGATTCAAATTCTATGTCTCTGTAGGCTCTCAAATGTAAATGTCCACTCAAGATTTGAATTATATTTCATCATTCAAACAAACAAACAAACAAACAAGCACCTCAAATATATTTTACGTATTTATGATAATCCCCTATTCTGCTTGATTTCTACAAAAGGGATACATAAATATCTATCTCAACGTTTTGGTTCAAGAAACCATGAAAATTAATTTTTAAAATGCTTTAAAACAAACTTTCTCTTCATCAGCAGTAGGAAACGATTCTTGCAGCGCAGTGCAGAATGTTTCATTAGTAGCCCTGGTGTGTACCCACTTGGTGGCAATAGTACCCACTTCAAGTGGGTGACAATCAAATTGTGAATAAACAGTGCCAATTATAACTTGGAAAAGCAGCAGCTAGGGCAAAGGGGAGACCAAGTAACCCCACCTCTGGAGAATCACTGATTTACAGTAAACACAAACTTGCCAATACTGTTGAAAACACAATCCAGAAATTACAATGAGGCTTTCCCAAAGCTATTGAAAAATGATGTTTAATTTAGGGTAGGAAAATGTGAACTCTACTAAGTGAACTCTCAATTCAAGTGTCTGCCTGAGATGAGTAATAGTGACTAATATTTATGAACTTCCATCATTCCATACTGGTGACCTAGCTAATATGTAACCAAGAAACAATAGAGCTAGCGGTTAATAACTGATGTTAGTTTCACATTATAAAGAGGATGAGATTTCTCAAATGTACATCAGAAACTTTGCTAGAGTAAAGACTTGTCCAGTAATAATGGAGACATCACACATTGGCCTTACTGGCATTTCTAGATCTTTCCACAACATTTCTCTTCTTGCCCTTCATCTCAAAATCCTCATGACACGGTCACTTAAAGTCATATGATCTTGTCTCTCAGTGTCACCTGCAATCCTATGTGCAATGCGCACCTCTTTCTCTGAGTTACCCATCTCAGTTTAGATAGAACACAGCCTAGATATCATATATCAGGACATTCTCTGAAGCCCCAAGTCACCTTTCCTTTCTAAATAGTTTGGTGAAAATGAATTCTTTCCCTTTGTCTGAACTTACCCATTTGCTAGTAAATACACACTCATTTGATTTTTGAATGTTGTTAATCACACCCAATGGCAGCCACATTTGTGACTACATTTTAGACATGAGCTACCAGACACATGATCTGTTAGCATCATGGGACATTATAGCAGCTTGTGTTGAGATAGTTCCTGATAGCTTAACCATCACCAAAGAACAGAATTGCCTCTGTGCTGCGTCGTATTGTACATATCATGGTTCTGCATTATCCACCATCTTCCATAATACGTTTGCCAGATTTCTTGCCTGTTTTCTGACTGGCTAGTTTACATTCAGTTTAAGGTAAATGTCTTGGCTGTAAAACTCAAATGCTTTATGTTTTATTTTAGTCTGCCTCACACAGTGTCATGGGGTTAAAAGTAAAAATTCTACTAGAAATGACTGGGTCTGGGTTATGGTACTCAGAGAAATTTACTTGGCCTCCGAGGTACACTGGGGCAATTCCTCTCAAAACACACAAAGCCACATGCTTGCTTTGTGCATCAGCAAGGAGACCTTTTAGGTGGGATGTTGAGGACCAGTTTTGACATTTGTTCTGAGAAGTCAATGGTAATTTTGTGCCACAACTTAGTGAGGCTATGTAAAGTTTCTGACCTATTTTTTAATTTATTTCATATTTTCCTCACCAGTGGCAGTGTGTGGTAAACTGTCTTTCTCCTCCATGTCCTACAAACTATAACTAAATAGCATGTGCCTCTGGGTGTTTTGAAACTGCCTGTGGGTAGATGGAAATGTGCTCATAACCAGAACTCTGTGAATATCTGACAGACTGGAAATGTCAAAATCTAAAAGCAACTTATTTTCTTTGATATGTCTTCATGTTTTATAACCCAAGTAGGAACAATGACAAAATTCTGATATGTTCAAACATTCCAGAACCTTCAAATCAGCCGAGAGAAATGCTTTTTTGTCATTGTAAAATAGTACAGGTATTGTAAAGTTTTGGAAAATGTTTTATATCTACTGATGTACTTGTCATCAGTCCGCTAAATAATATTAACCTAATTGAAGAAAGTAAAGGAGCAATATTGAACCTATTACTGAAGGTCACAGAGTTTTCAAGGCTGAACTGAGCACAGAAAATGGAAAACTTGTTCTTGATGACTATTCAACAGGGTTCAAGGTTATGTCCTTGCTCCACTGCTCAATAGTTGTGGCTTCGTCTATCCACATCTGTGGAGCTTAAAGTAATACTATCTTCTAAACAATAATTATGTTTTAATATTCTTTATGTATATGAGTGCTCTGCCTTCATGCACACTGGAAGAGGCACCAGACCCCGTTAAAGATGGTCATGAGCTATCATGTGATTGCTGGGAATTGAACTCAGGACCTCTGGAAGAGGTTAAGTGTTCTTAACCACTGAGCCATCTCTCTACCCCTGATAATAATTATTTTTTAAGCAACTCAATGAAAATGGAATCCTGAGGCTAGAGAGATGGCTAAACCTTTAAGAACATTGGCTTCTCTTCCAGAGGACCCAGATTCAATTCTCAGAACCCACATGGCAGCTCGCACCTGTCAGTAACTCCAGTTCCAGGGTTTCTGACACCCCCACATAGATATATGTGCAGGCGAAACACTATAAAATAAAGATAAATTATATATTAAAAAAAGAAAATGGAATCTTATGTTTGACCACTAGAAAATTTAACTTGTTTTCCCATACATGAAGCATTTTTAAAAGTCTAAGTTAATTATAAAATCAAATTCAAATATTTCCACACAAGGCAGATTTATGTATTTAATAAGTCTGAATATTCAAATTTTTTCTTTAAATTTCTATATTAATTTTAAATTGCCTCAAATTTGCAAAGAAAAATGAGTATATACATTCATATTTAAAGGCTCATAGGAATGTCTATCACCTTGTATTTACATGTATACTTTTAACAGCTATATTGAAATGAAGTAATATTTTCTCTACCTATAATTAATTGCTTTGTTTATGTTAATAGGGACAGATGACAAATGACCTTGACCATGCCTTTGGCTTCTGAGAAGTTGTGCTGATCCCTACTTTCCCTCTTTGGAGTACAGCAATTCCCTAAAAACTTGGGCTTCTCCTCTGTTAACTATTCCATACATGATCATGTCTAACTTGTGATCCTATGTGAAATGGGAAGGTGAAATAATAGATTTACTGGAGTTCTCATGAATTTTCTTATTATCTCCATGCTGTACTGATAGGAAAGTGAAAATGGAAGTTAATTTTATTAAATAATCTAACAGGGATTCTGAAGGAAGTTCTTATGTGATTAAGTGTGTCTGTCTGTTTTCTGTTGCTGTAGCAAAGCACATGAAACAGGGTAACTTATAAAGAACAGAAGTTAGTTCGGCTTACAGGGTAGACTGGGATGAAGTACAGAAGCATGGCACCAGCATTACATGCATCCATGAAAAGAGCTGCCCACTTGCCTGATAATGATAGGATTCTCTAAAAATATGAATCGGTTATGCCATGTACTACTTCTTAGTAGATTCAGCACTTGATGAGGACTTCATGTTGAGTCGCAGTGTGGTGGAGATCAACACTTGGGGTACAAAGAAAGTGTGCCATCTCATCCATCCTTCCTTCCTTCCTTCCTTCCTTCCTTCCTTCCTTCCTTCCTTCCTTCCTTCCTTCCTTCCTTCCTTTCCTCCTTCTTTCACCAACTCTCCTCCTCCTTCTTCCCCTTCCTCCTCTTCCTCCTCTTCTTCTTCTTCTTTATTCTTCCTTCTTCCACCCATGATGCAACTATGATCTCTGACCCCACTACCTCATTTATCCTAGTTATCTTTTGAAGACGACCCACATATAATCCCATTACCATATGAATATAAAGACTCAGTTCCTAGTACATGAAATTTTGGAACATACAGTCAAACTGAATCAACCGTTTTCATATAACACATGAAATGCCAGGATTTCACAGAGTGGATTTCTCCTTTTTAAAGAAGTTAAAGAATCTTTGTTTTATGGTGCAAGTGTTGACCTGTATATATGTGTGTGCACCATATACTCACAGTGGCCATAAGAAGGCACCAGATCCCCTGTAACTGAAGTTACAGATGATTGCGAGCCATAATATAAGTGCTAGGGACTGAACCCATGTCCTCTGCAAGAGCATCAAATGCTCCCAAAGGTAATATGACCTGTTTAGTCCCTTATTATGTGAATTTCTTGATCTTTAAGGAAGAATTCTACTCAGAATATGTGAGCACAGTACATAGGTTAGAGCCCACTGCAGATAGGAAACCTACAAATCGCCATGAGATGTTATAAAAATAACTCTATATGAGGATTACAATGTCAGCTATTCCAGCAATGATAAGATCTCTACCAGCTTAGAACTCTAAATCTTAGAAAATTTGAGCAATATTAAATCGATAAGACCAACTAGAGTTTTGGATTCAGTATGACTATTGGTTTCTTTTCTCATCACTGAAACAGACTATATGAAAGAAACAAATTAAGAGAAGAAAGATTTATTTTCATTCAAAGTATGAGTGTCCCTAGTCCATCACAGAGGTGAGGGCATAGCACAGGGAGCTTTTCCATATTTCCATGCATAGCACCAAGCACTAAGCAAAGATGTGGGACCAGAGGCAAGACTGATCTATAGCCATCAGTTCCCTTTTTCCCACTGACTGTCATACTTCCTTAAACTAGACTCCACTGCTTAAGCTTCCTAAGCCTCTGTGGTGGTTTGAATGAAAATGGCCCTATTGGCTCATAGGGAGTGGTGCTATTGGGTGTGGCCTTATTGGAGGACATCACTGGGGGTGGATTTTGAAGTTTCTGATGTTCAAACCAGCCCAGTGTCATTCTCTCTTTCTGCTGCCTGGTGATCCAGATGTAGAACTCTGAGCTGCCCCTACGGCACAATGTCTGCCTGCATGCCACTATGATGATAATGGGCTAAACCTCTGAACTGTAAGCCAGCCCTAATTAAATATTTTCCTTTATAAGAATTGCCATGGTGATGGTGTCTCTTCACAGCAATAGAAAGCCTAAGACAGCATCCCAAATCCAGCTTTGGTCAAATATATGAGAATGCAAGAACATTCCACACTTATAACAACAGAGAGTATTTGAATTTTTAATGTATAGCCAGATAATAGTTTTTTTTTTATGAAAACCACTGCCTGCTGCATTAGGATATGGGACCATATATCCACAGAATGTACTGAAAAGTAGAAAGGAGTTCATTTCTTGAATCATGATTATATCAATAGCCATGGCAATAGGAGCTTGTACATGGTTTGCTCCTCACATCTTGGCTGGTCAACCTGAGAGATTTTAATGAAGCATTGTTTGGCTACAATTCTCATTGCCTGACCTTTAGCAAATCATTTCCTCTTACTAGGCTCCATCTCCTAAATGAATTACAACTTCCTAAACAGCACAACTAGCTGGTGATCAAGTGTTCTTACACATTGAGCCAGTGGAACATATTTCACATTCAAACTGTAACACCAGAGAATGCAAATAAAAATGCAATGAAATATCATTTCATGTGAATCAAGAAAGCTATTACAAAAAGACAGAAGACAGCACATGATGGCTAGGAGACAGAGAAAAGGGAACCCTTATTTGCTGCTGGTGACAATGTTAATTTGCATAGTCATTTTGGGGAAATTACATGAAAATTACTCAAAAGTTAAAAATAGTATTACCAGATAATACAGTAATTTTACTTCAGGGGATATAGCCAAAAGAAATAAAATCAGTAGCTCAAAAGAGCCATTTTTTTGTGTTCTTACGTTCAGTGCAGTGGAATTCCCAATAACTTAAATATGGGGAAAATCCTATGTGGTGTAGGTAAAGAAAATGTAAAACTAGGTCCTTTTAAAAAATAGGAACTGCCACTGATGACAAAGTGGAGAACCTGGAGGACTTTATACTAAGTGAAACAAACCAAACACAGAAAGACAGATGCTGATGATTGATCTCAATTTGTTTGGAATCTTGAAGTTCAAACTTAGAGAAACAGAATGGAGAACTGGATGAGGGAAAATGTCAGTCAAAGGGATATAAACTAGTTGCAGTAAGATAAGGTTCTCGAGGTTTAATTGATTGTGATTGTTAATAATAATACATACTTAATTTGGTATATAGGTATTTTTACCATTACCTCATCAAGTTATGATACAAGGTGATAAATGTGCTGATTCAGTTTATTGTGTAGGACACTAATCATAAAGCTTCTTTGACAGTCATACCTTTAAAAGCCCAAAGGAAGCATATGAAAATGTCTAGCACATCAACATTATGTTGTATTCATGTGGGACACTGACTCTTTTCTTCCCATTGAATGGTTAGATCTTAATATGGCAAATTGGGTGGGGAAGTTAAGGACTGCTTTAGACTGGGGAAGAGGGACTTCACATCTTCCAGGTAGGCTCTGAGTCCAGATTCACACCAGGAAATTTCAAATAGCTTTTCCTGAAAGCCTGAGCTTTTCATGAGCACCAGCCACATCCTCTATCCATAAACAATACAGATATTTTGTAGCAGAGCAGCTGGCTCTAATTCTATCCCAGGAAGACTGCTCCAAGGAGAGTCCTGCCAGCTATGTTTGTTTGCGCCCTTCAATCCAGATTGCTGTGTGAGTTTCTCCTTTGGATTTAAGCCTCCCACCCACCATTCACATTTTCTTTTCCCACTGCAAAGCTTTTGTTCCATCTTGGTTTTATTCCCATCGCTCACTTCAAAGAAAGAAAACATCCCAAAGCAAAGACATCAATCACCTTTTTGAAGGTCTCCATGACATTATTATTTATACGTCAGTGGTGAATCCATTCCACCGTTTAAAGGACTGAATGGTTAGATTAGAAACACGGTTACAGAAACATAGCTGTCATTAACCCTGTCACTTTTCCAGTAAAGAAAAACAGCGCCACAACCAGCAAAAGCCAGTGGCAATTTAGAGCACAAAGATCAACAATACAGACCCCAAGACAGGATAAACTGGGGTGCCAAAGGCTCTGCATAGGTTGAAAATAATTTTATCCAAACAATTATCCTCTCTTTAAATGGAAGTCAGTGAAAGTACTGAAGAAAAGGTATAAAGCGTTTCAAATCTTACAGTATACTCCCTTGTTCTGTGGAGACAGGGTTTTGCTCACTTTAGAAAACCTCATGCTATATTTCTTCCCTTTTAAGCTGATTTTCTTATTACTGATGTCTCAATGAAATGAAAGATACCACGTTTTAGATACCAAGAAGCCAAGAAAGATACCAAGCTCTATACAGAGGTCACTTAACAATAAATCTTCCTCGGAAACTCCATTCCTAGCCAGGAAAAAAGGAATTATTGGACAAAACTGAAGAAGGGAGGTGAAGAGCCAAGGATAAACAAGGACAGGAGAAAAACAGGGACAGAAGTTTGTCCAGACAGGGATGCCAGAGACACTTGACCTGCTCCGTGCTCCCACTAGGATACAGTCCTCTTGCTGTGTGAATATATTTAAAGATACTGATGTCTCTCTCTCCATCTGTCATGCTTTGCATTTTACTATTAATTTAAAACATATGTTTATAACTCTGGGGCTAGAGAGTTGGCTCAGCAATTAAGAACACTATTTCTTTCTAAGAGAACCCAGGTTCAATTCTCAGCACCCACATGGTAACTTCAGTTCCAGGAGATGTGATGCCCTCGTTTGACCTCCATGGGTACCACACATGCACATGGCATAAATACATATCCACAAGCAATCATTCACATATATGAAATAAAAATATTTCTTTCAAAGCTAGTGGGGAAGCTTTGGTCTCAATAACTTTGATATAAAAAAAAAGTATTGCGCCTTGGTGTGGAAGAATTAATGTGCAGTTAACAAGACACTAAGATGCCACCAAAGAGAAGCAAAAGCAATGTGGCTGAACAAGAAGGCTTGAGAACAGGAAGGATTAAGCCTGAAAATGTGGTAGAGGCCTACAGGTCTCTTAGATCATTAAGAGATTCCCCACTTTCTACCAACTGCAGTAGGATTTCAAGGAAAGGTATGAGAGCACAAAGTGGTGCCAGCAGGTTGTTTTTTTTTTTTTAAAGTTCTTCATGACACTGATATAAAGAAAGAGTTCTCCATGGACCATATGTGATGCTTGTCAGTCCGGAATGATGGAGCCCATCCATGTAGACAAAGGAACTGATTTCACAAAAGTTTTGGAGGATATGTATGTAAACAATTCTAACGACATATTCTTCGATGTATGTTTATAGAATATGTTTGTGTTTGTGAACATACTTAGGGGAAAAGGGTGTAAAATATACTGAAATATTTACAGTGACATTCAGGGTACTAGTATTTGGGGTAAATTTTGTTTCCTTCACATTTTTCTTTTACTAATATTCTGCGATGAATGTTTATTTATATACACACATATTAATAAGATATCATAGAAATTAAATTAGGTTGCAACGCGATGAAGTACTTCTACCATAAAATTACTTTAAAGCATATTATGATGTTGCATGTCCTCTGTTTGCCCAGGAATTGTGCATAGCTCACAAGGGATTATAGATAGTTACAAACATAGAGGGTCTAGTTAAGAGCCCTTTGTCATGACAGGCACTAGAACTTAATAATCCAAATGTTCAAATGCTAAATGATTATTGGTGATCTGTGTGAACAGATGTTTCTGTTTACATGCTGTCATTCTTATTTTCTCTAGTTTTTTCAGTTTTTATTTTAAAAACATAATATTTCAGAAGAATTATCTCCCGCATTCTAGATAAGAACCAAGTAAGAATTCTAAGTTGTATTTAAAATTTGGAGACATTTTTAACTTGTACATAATATTTATACTAGATTAGGTCTGTACTAAAACACTGAGACTCCTTAGAGCCTTCTGGCTTCGGGATTGAATGCTGCTTAGGACAAACCAATCCTGTGTCAAAATAGACCAATTATGAATTCACTCCCCATTGATTAGTTCAGGATCTATCCCTGGTGATTCCACCAGGCTCAGGTTAAAAAGCTTTTAAAACTTATCTCTGATCACACCTCAAAAAGAGAATAACCCTCATATGCATAGCTTAGCCTATAATATATAGATTTGTATATGTAAACTAATGTGGGGAAATTAGTATAATACTGACAAAACAATAAAGGCTAATAAAATTTTAAAATGAAAATGAATACTAATGAATTATATATAATATACTTCCTGTAAGTTCTTTGAATTCTCTTGCAAGGTATAACACATTTTCTAAGTAAGTCCTGAAATGGGCAGTGTCCACATGCAGTTCCACAAGGGGCTTGTTACCTTACTGGGAAATCTGAATTTTAAATTAGGCTTTTTATTACTTTAGTATTCCTGTAGGCTATAGTTCTTTTGATTTAATACTGAGCTGAGTGTATTTTATTCTTTAGATACGAATTTTAGTTATCTCCATATTAGAATGTGAATACTGTTAGAAATATATTCTAAATAATCATAATTTTGAAATTTCTGAGATAGCCTGGGAACAATGACTCACTGTCTTTCAATCTCAGAGACTAATATACCAGGAATTTGCAAAGACAGAAATTTGCTTTTGCAGTGTATATTATAAAAATTTAAAATATATCACTGTTGCTGAAAAACAATTCTTCTTAATTAAAATTTAAAAAATGTGACCATATTGAACATGCCCAGATATTTATGCCATCATCTCCTAAAATACGGAGTAAAATTATGTATGAGGCAGAATTTGCATTGTGTAAGGAATGTGTGAGCAATCTGGAGACGGCATAAAGCATGTGGGAGAATGGGCACAGACTCGGGGACTCTGTGCCATGAAACAAAAAAAAATCAAGGCTCTGCAGGTTTGGGTATCAAGGATTCTATAACCAAGACTATGATTTTTGTGGCTCCATTGTTTAATGGCAGATAATCACTCTTGATAGAAATACTGAACAGATATACAGCCAACAATTGATGGCAATCTTGGTTGGTATTCTTTTGAATGATTTCATTAATGATGAGATATTATATTCTAATAATAGAGAAAACATGTTTAGGGGCATACACACACATGTATATACATATATACGTGTGTGTGTGTGTGTGTGTATATATATATATATATATATATATATATATATATATATATATATATATATATATTAGAGACAGTAGAAGCATTGTGAAGTGACTCAATGTAGAATATTACCTGAAATTTTATACTTATTTAAATTTATTAGGTGATCATAATAAAGTTCAATTGCTTTGTAAAATTAACGATATGCTTTAGCATATGGCTACTTAACTGAAATGGTTTCTGATTTCCACCACATTGAATAACTACTTCTTTACACACACACACACACACACATGCACACACATGCACACACGGTGTGTGTGTGTGTGTATTGTATACATAACTATCTGTATACTTGATAACATAATCTTTTCAATAGAGAAGGACTCTAAACATCTTTTTTATGCAAATAACAAAAACAATGAAAGGCTATCAAAACCTTAATGGACTGGGAGTTTTTTTAAAAGCACTTTTGGATTTAGAAGAAGCCTACAGATTCTTCTCTAGAATTCCCTACAGAATCCTAATGGACAGATAAGATGAATAATATAATGTGTAAAATGCATCAGACCCTTTTAAAAGAGTGACATATTTACTATGAATATATCATCTCTGACCATTATCTTTAAGAGAAAATTTTAGTAATGTGCACAATGCAGTAGCCATTTACAGCCTATTTCTTTCCAAGAGAAAGGTGAATATATACAGCAAGAGACTCATCTCTTGCATTCTTTGGCTTCACTGGATAACTACAAGTTTCCATGACTTATGGCATCCCAGTCCTGGCTGACAACCTAGATCAAACCCGATCTTTGTCTTATGTTCAGTCAGTTGACTATGGTCATTATCTTACTTGTAGGAGCCATGCTCCATCACCAGTAGAGTATGTAGCATTATCTGATTAGAAGTTAAGAAAGCCAGGCTAAGTATATAACTATATAAGAAGAACTCTATAAGTCACTAGTTAAGTGTTTTAAAGGATACATCAGATTAAAAATGTAGTTAGTTAAATCTTAAAGAGATTTGTTTCAGATTAAAGAGGCTGAAATATAGCTATCAGATCGTTTAATTTTTAAATGAGAAATAAAGACTGATCCTTAGAATTTAACAAAAGATATTAGTGGGAAATATTGTTCCTTATCCCAGAACACTGAAAATAAACCAAAAATTGCTGGCTTCTCATAGCTTTGTGATTTCAGTGACCAACCTGTCAGGTAATCTTGTTAATTCTGGCCAATAGATGTTGCATGTACCTGTTCCCCATTCCTTCTTGAGAACAGCATTCAGCCATGGCAGTAAGTCTTACACCAGTCTCTGTCCCTGTAAGGTAGACAAAATTTCTGAAAATCCTCCAACTAGTAGCGCTCTTCTTGTTCTCCAGAAGCTATTGGCATTACTTTCATGATCATGAAACTGACTAAGATTCCAATGGGTCTAATGCAATTACATGGCTCCACGAAAGAGAACTCTTTCATACTACTAACAGACTCTACCTGCCATCACTGTCATAAGATGGAGAGGACCACGTGGGAAAGGATGTGCAGAGCCTCTAGGATCATTCCTAGGAATCATCATTCTTTCTGATAAACCAAGAAGAACTGAATGAGTCTAAACTCACTCATTTTGGAAGTAATCAATGTCTTTCCAAACCTATCAAAGCAGTGCTCCCGAGTATTCCTGTGTGTCTCAAACTGACACATGAATTCAATGATGATTATTCTAGAGCATTAAAATGTAATATTGTTTGCTATGGTGGCGATTGAACTTTTGTGGATCAATTACTTTATTTTCTTGCTCTCTATTTCTCTTATGGAAAGATCTACATTGCACCTGTCCAGCCACCTAAATTTTGCAAGCACATAGATTGCTTTCATTTTTTCTCACCATTTGATAGGACTCGGCATCAAGATGCATTGTGCTTTGAGGCTCACACATTTCTAATTTAGATGCAAATCTGGACTTTGGAACAGATGCTGGTATGAAATAAATCTCTTGGAAGTATTGGGTAGAAACAGTTTTATTTTGTGTGTGAGAAGTGCCTGATATCGGCAATAGCAAAATGCTATGGTTTGAATGCCCTTTTCGAAACTTGTATTGGGAAGTTAATTGCTATTGTAATAGGATTAATAGACATTAAATGTCTTGTGCCTTGATGTTTGTGCCTTCATGGATTAGTTTAGTGCCTTGGTAGAGGAGTGGATTTAGCCCCTCTTGCCCATCTAACTTTTATGATAGTGTGATACAGTAAGACAGCCTCTGTCAGAGACTAGCCCATTGACCATAGGTTTTCAGGTCCTAGAATTGTGGAAAATAGATTTCTGATCATGATAAAATAAAATACCCAGTATCAGGCAATATAATACAAAATCAACTTAGTGAGCATTGACTACAACTTAAAACTTAAAAAGACTAAAACTTAAAAAGGATTGTGTAAAACTATTTTGATTTAAAAGCCATAAGATTTGGATATATAAAGATAGATTTACAAACTGCCTCTGTCTCAATCCTGTGTATATGACACACTAATCTCTTAGTAATTCAAATGATTGATTTTTTTATTTACTTCACATATATTTGTGCATGCCTGTGTGAGTGTGTGCCCAGAGGGCAGAAGAGTGTGATGGATCTCCTGGTCCGGAACTGTGGGCAGTTGTGAGTTCTCAGGTGTAAGTGCTTAGAACTGAGCTCAGGTCCTCTTGGAGAGCATATGCTGCTCTTAATCACTAAGCCATCTCCCCAGCCCTGCTTAGTAGTTTTAAATAGTATGCTAGACAAATGATTTTAGTATCAAATGGTGACTGGTGCTGATAAAGTACAATCAAATTCAGAGCTTATGGTTCTGGCTGTTACTGTAATAAAACATTGAGCCTGGTTTTATTACTAACAATGACCTTTAGATAACATATAGCCAGTAAATTATTTCTAAAAGGACTTGATGAATTTTCATAAATGTAATTAAAAGCACAATTTCAAACCAAGTAGCTGAATATTTTTCTATAACTTGGCCAGACATAGTATAAATAAAAAATTATGATTATAAAACCCTTTTGAGATTTATATATGATGCACAGAAGATGCTGCTAAAGTTTGACAAGGGAGTTGTAGTTGCTAATTACATACATTAGAAAACTTATCTGTGAAATTTATCTATAGATTCTACCTCAAATATAATTTGCACTGCTGATTGTGCGACACCATTACTACCAAAATTACAGCACAGATAGGGTTTCTATAGCATAGTGCTTGATATATAAGCACACAGAAATGTAGCAGAATGCAGACACAAAGAAGACTGGAGTAGAGGAGGAAAGGAGAAGAAGGAAAAGATGAGGTCAATATGGAATACTTGTCCCGGACACATCATGTACATTATGTCTTCCTCTTCATCTCAGTCTTTTTTCTTCCTGGTAACCTTATGTTCACTGTTAAGAATCTCCTAAGAGTAAAGCTTTCTCTCCAGCTTCCATAGGACCAATATAAAAGTCTGTACCTATCCTCCAGACTTCTAGGGGTCTTCTGAGAATGAGACTCTGAAGTGCTTTCAAGGACACAGGTCTCTTGAAGTCAGATCTTCCCATCTGCACAGGCTCTCCATTGATAGGCAAAGTGCTAGAAGCCGGAAATGGTGTGAATTAGTTTATGTTTCATGACCCTACCCCAGGGCTTGGTTAATAGAAAGCACTGAGATCCCATCAATGACCGTATTTAATTTTCACAACTAACCATCTGATAGGTGCACTGAGTTCCTTATTTTACAAGGGACTAAACCTACATTCAGGTTATTAAACTGACTTGTCCCCTGTCCTTAGTCACAGTAAGCCTGAAAATGATACTTTGTCTCTCCGTAATGAGATCTGGAATGTAGAGTAATCCTGAGAACTAAACAACTATGAAAATCCATCATTGTGTCTTAACAGAGGTAGAAATATGATCAAATCATGCATTTTTCACTACAAATTCTTTCAGAAATGTATTCTTCCCAGAAATTAATTATGGGAAAGTCAAATCTGTGTTAATATATGAACCAGGATCCCTAGGAACCTGGGTCTCTCGTGTATTGTTTCAGAAAACTAAATTCTAACACTGTAGTACAAAATATTTTTTTCTAAATTTATCACTGGAAGCATTTGCGCTGGCTTAGTTATATAATATACTCCAACAAAGTATTGGGGGTGTCCAGTGAGTCCGCTTAGGGTTTGATTTGGTGAATGCTGCTTGTCTGTGCTTCTAAGCCCCAGTTCTACTCCCTCTTCTCAGTTTCCACTGCCATGTATTTCTAATACAAATCTGAATTGATTTTTATTGGTGATATTTTTGTAGTTCTTCCCATCTAGATTTTAATTATTTTGCCACAGGATGCCTACCCTAAGTAAACTCTGTGTTCATCCCACACTGTGGATTCCTCCGCTTTCCTGAGAAACCATTATTTATACAAGACTTGCCTCTTTTCTCTTGAAATATAGAGCATCTTCATCATTTGTGCGTAGAATTATAATGTAGGCCATGCTTTTGGCATCTTTTCTTGTATCTGAGCTAAGTCACACATATATTAATATCACTAAACTAGGCTCACAAGCCAGTGATGATTTTCCGTGTTTGTCCTCTAAATTCAAGAGAACGACAACATTTAATCTACAGGTTTCAAATCCAAGCAAAACTGGGGATATTTCATATCATATTCAAGATTGTATATAAACTGAGCACCAGTGTGTCTAGAAGAGGCCTCTCTTGGAGCCCATTAACCTTCAGGAAGCTTTCTCCTCTCTTTCCTGACATGAGTAAAGTGAGCAGGATTTTAATAAAAGTCCGGCAGCAGTTGTGCCTGAGAGGTCAGGGATGGTGATAAAGCTACCAACACTGTAACGTTAAGAAAACAGAGCCTGACAACCTTTAATAACAGTGGGTCTGCCAGGGCTCAAAGCAGAGATCTGTGTTTTAAAATTCCATTTGAGAAGGCAGTTCCACCATTTGACAGCACCATGGTCTTTAATCTTATTTTTGGTGCTCAGGTGTTGACTGTACACCTGGTGGAATTTTGCAATTTGTGTGATTCTGAGGAGTGAAGGAAATCATTTTCTCTGGTGATAGATGATAAGCTTCCCTGTCCTCAACTTTGGCTTTCTGATCACCCATGTCATTAATACGAAGTATTCCACCTCTAAATGGAGAAGTCATTTAATATTGAAGCCGACTTGGTTCAGCAGAGCCTCTAGTCCTTGTATTTTCATTACTGTCCTTTAATCTT
This sequence comes from Cricetomys ansorgei, assembly GCA_026225945.1. Lineage (NCBI taxonomy): Eukaryota > Metazoa > Chordata > Mammalia > Rodentia > Nesomyidae > Cricetomys > Cricetomys ansorgei. The sequence continues at coordinate 1,220,823 of JAMJFZ010004091.1, read as the reverse complement.
TCTTAAACTTGTTATACATAGAAACAACCTAAATACAGCAACACCTATGTCCATATGGCCATCAGTAGGGTGAAATTACTGGGAACTTGGCTTGCAAGCATTGTGAATCTTATTTCATGGCAAATACACACTAAAAATATAAGCAAGTTGCTTGAATTAATAGAAGAAACAAACAACCCAGAATCCATTATTTTCAGGTCACTCAGTTTCAAATGTCATCGTATTTTCAGTCTCTAAGACATTGGTGACATATGTCTATATTTCTGCCCTCATCATCTCAGTTTGAATCAATATGAATGAACAAATATTTCTCTGGAGGCTCAAAAAGCATCCTGCATAACAAGGAAATCTAGACTTATTCAATTTTCTCCTAGCATCCTAGCACTGAACAGTGAGCAGATTCCATGTTCTCTTCAAAAGAATTTCCACCATAGAAAATCTTACAGATTTCACTGCCATAGAACATTTTTAAATGACCTCTCATTGATGAGTGTTAGTGCACAAGTCAAAATAATACTAAACAAAATCAATATTATTACATGACAAATAATAATACATGGCTGTAGAGATGACTCAGTGGTTACGACCTCTGGCTACTCTTACAGAGGACTTAAATTGGATTCCCAGCACCAACACGGTGACTCACACTGTCTATAAATCTATGGGAGCTAATACTCCTTTCTGTTTCTCTGAGCAGCAGGCCAAACAAGCATACGCTTTAAAATAAAATAAATAATTAAAAATAATATCACATCATGAGGTAGTGAAAATCCTCCCTGGAAATCAAGGCAATTTAATATTGGGAAGTTAATAATACAACTCATCACATTAGTAGCACTAATGAGAGATGTAGTGATTGTCTCTAAAGATATTAAAAAGACATTTCGCAAAGCTCAATACCAGTTCTCTTTTTGAAAAGTCATTTAAATAGGAATCAATGGATATATATGCATGTACAAATATGCATATATGTCCCTGAATCCAACATTTAGCCTGCACCTTCCTTAAAGGACACTTATTAGAGATGTTCTAAACAGAACGACAAAGGCACTTCCCACTGGTTTTGCTAAAATGTTACAATGGAGATGTATAATTTTTAAAAAGCACTTTGAGATATATAACTTGGAAACAGAAAGACAGAAGTATCTGCATTTGATATTAATATAGTTATCTGAAAAACTGATCTTAAAAAAATGAAATCAATGAAATGCTTCCAGATCAAGTATTAATTTAACAAAATAGTAAGGTACAGCTTTCACATAAAGATATCAAGTGCTTACATGCAATTACTAAGGGGTTGAAAGATGCAATGGAGAATACTAGAAGGCCTGTTGGCTCAGTTTTAGATAATAGCGGTTTTGAAGAACTTCTTTGTTCTATTTGGGTTGTATGTATAGAGAGGAATTCAGCTTTGTATCTCAGTAGAAAGGGCAAGAGATGTGATGAGGATCTTGGATGGTGAGGAGTACAATGGGTTTCTCTGAGGATCCATGCCTGAACAAATGCTACTTTGGAAAACAATCACAGGAAGAATTACAAGGAGGGTGTGTTGAGAGTATAAAGAAGAAGAGAGACTGGAAAGGATGAAACAGCATAGAGCACATTACAAGAATCGAGCCTCTTAATGGTTGGAATCAGAAATTCTTAGAATACAGTGCATTAATTGGGCTTGGAGAGAAAAGCCAGAGGAAGTCTGTAGATCCACTTGGGCACAGATAGAAACACCAATAGAAACAGCTTTGTTGGGAGCTAGGTCAGTTATTCCACCAAGCTTTCCAACTTGCTCTCATCTCTTGCCCAAAGACATTCAAAAGTTAGGTAGTAGGCAGCCTGCCAATATGAAATCAGAAGCAGCTGGACACATACTTTCCTTCTCTGATAAATTCTTTTGTTCTCACACTTCTATACTAAAAGGCTAAGTATAACTGGGCGTCAGTTCTCAGTCGTGTTAAGGAAGATGAGATGAACAGGGAGAGTGAATGAAATAAGAGAAGAAATAGTGTTAGAAGCTGCAAGGGAGTTCAGTAAGCGTTATTTATTTATTTGACCATTCTTAGGTAAGAAGATGGAAAATTGGGGCTCATCAGACTCCATCTTGAAGAGCTGTCATTTTGGCTCAATCAAATCTGTTCTGACTTTGAAACTTTTGCAAGTGTAATTCATACTCAGGTGTTCTCTTTCCTTCCAGTCCTCCTTGTCAAACCCACATCATCCCAGAAGCATACCCCTTGCTGTTCTATAACCCTTCAATCCCTTCTCTCCCTCCCTCCCTCCCTCCCTCCCCCCTTTATCTCTATCTGTGTGTGTGTGTATGTGTGAGTGTATGCCTGTGTGTAGTATGTATGCATATGTATTCATGTATAGGTATGTATGCACACTCATGTGTGAATGCAAGATCTACAGCATGCATGCAGAGGTCAGAGGACAAAGTCAGATGTTATTCCTTGCTTTCTACCTTGTTCAGGAAACAGTTTCTTTTGTTTTGTTTTGTTTTTTTTCTGTGCATGGCAGGCTAGCTATCATGCAAGCTTCTTTGAATTGTCCTGTATTTCCACCTTCCCTGCAGAAATGCTGGGGTTTCAGATGCTCATGCATCTGGTTTTTACAGAGTACTCAGATACAAGTTCAGGTCCTTGGACTTGCACAGCAAGCACCTTCAACTACTGAGCAATTTCCTCAGTCCTAAGCCCTGTCTTATTGTCTTCCACAGTACCCAGCTGGCATATCTTCAGTTTCTTAATGTTTGTCTCCTCCCTAAACTAGCACATCCATGATACAGAGATTTATTTTCTGTCTTACTTTTCCCCATTAACTATTTCAATTCTGGTGGCATAGACATCCATCTGTTGTACATAATAAGCATTCAATATTTAGAGTAAATAAATGAATAAACTATTGAATGAATAAGTCTTAGTAATAGAGCATTTCAAATTCAAACAACTATATCTTAGGAAATTTTGAATAGAAAAAGTATCCTGGGACATTTTACCTTCAAAAACTAGTAAGTAACATCCTTGCTATGTAACTTTATTATTTTTTTTAATAAAAAGAGCAACACTTTATTAACTTAATTCTTGAAGATCATTGGTTACACAAAAGGAAGAGAATGATTAGATTTTTTATTTTTTGGTGGCAACTGTAGAATTTTCTCTATATATTAGATATTTCTCCCTTTAAGAAACATTTAAGAGCTGGGGAAATAGCTATGTTTCCCAGCACTTGCATAAAAGCTGAATGTGGACATGAGTATCTGTAACTCCACCCCTAAATATGGAGGGACTGTATAGGAGGAGACAGCAGACTGTCTGGGACCTGCTGGCCAGCTAGACCAGCCCAGAATTGGCAAGCTCAAGGTTCAATAAGAGATGCTATCTCTTGGGCTGGAGAGATAGCTCAGCGGATAAGCACACTGACTGCTCTTCCAGAGATCCTGAGTTCAATTCCCAGAAGCCACATGGTAGATTATAACCATCTACAATGGGATCAGGTGCTCTCTTCTGGGATGCAGATGTGTATGCAGGTAGAGCACTCAAATAAAACAACAAATTGAGGTGGGGGGATGCTATTCTCAAGGGAACAAGGCAGAGAGGGATTGAGGAAGATAATGCATGTCCTCTGCTGCCCTCCACATGTGGACACATCCTACACATACAAAGAAGCGTTCAAGCCCGTAGTTGTTATGCCTCAAGGCCATCCACCATAGGGAGCTAGTAGTCTTCAGTTCATTAAATATGAATAATATTTATAATGGTTAATAGCTAATTTGGTTTTTCTATTTAATGCTATCAAACAGCACAGATATAAATAGCTTTTAAGTTGCCACACACATCAAAGGTTCTAATATTTTGACAAGCTGCATAATATATGATTAATTAAGTATGTTTTAATTTCTTTACCTACTTAGTGTTCATCAGTGAATGTTATTTATTTATAGTTTTAGGTATTAGAAAAAGAACAGTGTCTCTCAGGACTTGGCCTTCTTTCTAATTCCATCTCAAATTCCTATGTATTTAGTCCAACCAAAACCTGAATATGCCCAGGCAAGTGAGCAGAAGCAGTTGCTGATGTACAAAGACCCTACATCAAAAGCATGCAACTGACCTGTAAGTCCCCTAACTTACAGCTTGATCTCCTTCCACCAGTGACCTCCTTCCACTCAGTACAGTTGCAAAATGAAGGCACATCACTGAGAAAGGTCTTTGCCAAGTCTTTAGGCTGCTCATGCCATGTTGCTGGGCAGGGCTTTTCTGGATAAGAGAACAGCCTCGGAACACAGCAACTTAACCAAAACCTTTGCAGTAGGACCCCCGGAGACCACTGCTAACACTCTGAGCCCCTGTGTTCGCAGCCAGTGGGATAAACTTGAGATACTCTGTAAAACACAAGGAGAATGCATCTGTAACTGGCATTCCAAGAGCATAGGTACTCGGCAGCATATGCTTTAACTTTATCTTAAAATGAAGGTCATTTTAAGAACATGGATTACCCTCCCCCAAAATAAACTAAAACAGAGGAAAGTTATAGCTAACCCACGTATTTTACGAGCAGAATGTGGATTAACACTTTGCTTCCATCTCTCGTATGTACTTTACAAGACAGAGAATGGAATCACTCTGATATAGAGTTGAAGAAATTGATCTTCCACTACTGTGATGTACTATGGTTTATTTTCTCTACCCTGTGACTCTAATTCCAGCAGCGCTTGCAGCAGTGACAGAAGTTCTGACCTGCACAGTAGCTGCAAGCTTGCTGAGCAATAGAGATACGGCCAGCATGAATGGTGAGAGCAAATGGAAATTGAATTTTATCTAATTTTAACTATTTACATATAAATATTTAGCTAGTGGGGCATTACAATCCTCAGGTGAATACTCCCGTTTCTAGATTTCTCCTTCTCTGTGGTCTGTCTGAACACTGCAAAAGCTGCCTTGTCTCCTTAATTCTAAAACCTATTTTTGAACTAGCTAAAAAAATAATAGATGTGAATATTTCTAGGATAGAATGATGGGCCCAGAAAAATCTAATCTTTGAATCCTGTCACCATTTGAGAGAAAAGCAGTTTTCTAGATGTGAATAAGTTGATCTTGAGATGGAAAGAGATTCTTGTATTAATCTGATAGTCCTAGCCACATCAAAAGTATGATTCTTTGTTGCTTTACCACTGAACCACTCTAAGGAGGCACCTGAATCACAGATGTATAAGGGATATAAGAACAACATGTGCAGAAGAAGGGATACAGACGTCAGAAGATACTTTGATTCTAGATTTGAGGATAGAAGTGGACCACAAGCCAAGTAATATGGAGTGCTTTCCCAGGGTAGGAAGACAAGGGGAAGAATTCTATCCTATAGCCTCCAAACTCTGTACCACTGTGAACATGTTTGAGACTTTTGACCTACAGATCTATGTCATACTAAACCTGTATTGCTTTATACTGCTTAATTTGTCTTGATTTGTTACACAGAATACCCTGGAAAAGGTTCTGTGTTCTTCATGGCATATATCCTGGTCTTGAGGGAAATATCCATGTCTGTGTGGATGCTGAGGGTTATAACCCAAGTGGTTATATCATACCACTACTGTCCACTGTCCTAAGAAAGAGGGTGCTTTCACTCTTCAACCATATGTCAGTATCTTCTGATCCATCTGTGTTAAGGTATAAGAAGGGGAGCTCTTCCCTAAGCCTGGGCTTCCTTCTCAGCCCATCCTAAACCCAAGCCTAAATCCGTGACTATGAAGACTGAATGCATGGATAAAAGGAGCTCCGCACATGTGCACTTTTCAATTGGTTCAAATGTTCTCTTAAGCTAACTTAAATTTGGAAGTCACTCTTTGCAAAGATGCTTTGAATGTACCTAGGTCATATTTGCCTCACCTGAGGAGCATGTACAGATTTATTATTCCCATAAAAATAATCATCTCTTTTCACTTTTGTGATTTCACTCCTTATAAATATCATTTAGAAAAAAGTGGTTTGTTGGAAGATGTTTTGGTTTTTATTAGAAAACTCCTCCAAAGATGTGCGATGGAGGCTCGGTCCTCAGCTAAAGGTTCTGGGAGGTGACAGGACTGTTAGGCGTTGTGGTCTAGTTAGGGAAAGGTAGGTTATTGGGATCATACCCTCCAAAGCTCTATCCAAGCATTAGCTCTGCCTTTTCTCTGTTCTGCTTTGCTCAACCACACAGTCACTGCAGTGGTGCTTGTTTTCCATCAAAGCAGCAAGATCAGAAAATCAAGGGTCTGAAATCATGAGCACAAAACTTTCCTCTTTCTAAATGTATTTCCTCAGTGATTTTGTCACAGCACAGAAAACTAACAAACATGGGCTTTCACTGGTGCTAACCATTACACACTATTTGATCCCACGGCAATTGGGTGTCTGTGGCTCTGTGATTTTATTTAGATGTCAGTGTTCTACATGTGATTAGGGACTTCAAGTAGAAATTTAGTCAATTATTTGGCTGAGTATCTTGAATATATTCAAGGAGATCATAATTTCTTAATAGGAGAAGGGAATCTGGAATCCGTTGTGCTATACCTGGTGTGTCACAATCACGACAAACCTGAATAAATTCCTTTACATTTGTGGAAGGAAACACTAAATACTGTTACTAGTATCAACTACATGATGGAAACGTCACAGTCCTCAATAAGGAAGAATTTATAACCAAGTCCTGCCTTCCAGTAGTGAAAACTCAGTTGGCTCTTAAATAAATGAAATTACACAATATTCAAGCATATGTTGTAATTAGCTGTGGGTAGTTAGGTTTGAGCATACATTTTCACTACTGAAGTATAAGTCCCTAAAATAGCTTAGTGTATTAATTATGAAGAAAATGCTGACAAAGACCCAACTGTTTCAACACAAATGCTAAGGCTATAGTAATATGAAAAGGATTAAAATAGGTTCAAGATCTTTCAACCAGATACAAATCAAAGCCTATCCACTTTTCTATAGGAAGTTTGGATTCCTTTTATGTTAGATAGTGTTTCTGTGGAAATGAGCTGTTTGTAATTAAAATTAAGCATGCCAAATCATTTCAGGATCATTTACAAAGTCAAGTGCCGGTTAGTAAAAGTCAGATTTGCATTGCTATTATTGGCTTTGAAATTATTTCCATTTGAGATGAATTATTTTCTTGAAACTAGCCCATCACCAGGGAATTCTGAAATTTAATGATTACGAATATGAACACAAAAGCTTGTTCTTTGACTTACTATGTTTTCTCCATTTCTAGTGGAAGATTGAGTAATTCAATAATGAATTTACTTCATCAACTTGATAATGTGCCTGTTGACTCTGGCATAGGTCTATCAAATCACTGGAACAACCTTGATACCTTAAATTCAAAGAAGTTAAGTGCCAGAGAGAGAGTAACGAGAAGATGCCAACATTTAGCTGTAGTACAGTCAACTATCTGAACAACACAGCAATGTCTGTATAACATTTAAAGCTATTATATGTCAGATATTAAAGAGTTAAATTATCTCTTAGCCAATTTTACCTTAAAAGTTACAGAAAAAAAAAATTCCTTACACTCATAATTCTCTCTCCTTTGTACCTAATCCTAACCCTAATCACTAACACTGGCCCTAACTCCTAACCTTACCAGCAATTTATGTTGTTCTCATGGCTGAGATGTTTTCTGTACATTCTTCTTCATCCAGAAAACTCAGACCAAACATAAAATCCATGGTGACTGTCACCTTCACCCTCCCTGCATGGTATACTAGACAAACTACAAGTCCCTAGAGGAACATGTTCATGTTTCTACAATAATATTTATTTTATTGATTTTCCCAAATTCTCAGGCATGGGTCCTTTCTCCCCAGTTCCCCGTTTTCCCAGGGACTAGCCAAGCCCTTGCCCACCAGCTCAGCCTCAGGGAGGAAAGTGCAGGCAGCTGCCCATATTGGGTTTGGAGAGCTGACTTTCCGGGAGCCAGTGTCAGTATATACAGCTCACTTTATTGTTTCAGAGTCAGAGTATATAAGGACTCCTTAAGGCGATGGGTCATCATATGGGGCAGAGCAGGAAAGTGTAGGGTCATCTAGAGTTTGTAGGAGGCTCCATGCCAGGGTCCTTTTCCAAATACTGTCAGGAGGCAAGATTAGAGCCACTCTCCAAGAAAGATCAGGTGGGAGGGTAAGAGCTCCACTTAGAAAGAGAGCCCTCCATTTGATGCCAAGTTCAGAGAGCTACCTGGACATGGTGGACTGCAGCCTTAGAGCAAGGCTATCTCAATGCTCATATTCTCTGAACACTGTAGAATATAGCAAGAACTAGAAAAGTGGTCATTCCTTAATAAGGTGCACAGTGCTGCTCATTTCTTATTACTCATTGTTTAGTAGAATTAAAAGATATTTTCTCTGGAAACAACTTCAGTTCCAGACCCTAGTAATTTTATCAGTCGAATTACAGAGACAATTTCCTTTTCTCCTCTTTCTCCTCCTCCTCTTCCTGCCCTCCTCCTATTCCTTCTTTTCTTCCTCCTATTCTCTCTCACTCTCTATTTTGATTAAAATATAAGTTTCCAATGGAACTTAAGAACCATTGCATTCAATTCCACATAAAGAAGAAGAGAATAATAATATTTGGGCTGAGACATCATCAATTGGATGTGACTGCCACTGTCTACCAGACCAGCCAAGATTTTATAAGTGAGATGAAACTTTTAAATGTAATAACTTTGAAGAGATGTTTTTTACAAGCTCTCGCTCAGCTGACCATCATAAGTAACAGGGAGTCATCAACTAGATCCTATTTCCACAGTAGTTAAGTTATTTTACACGTTTTTAAAGTACCAAAAACACAAAGAGTAAAAATGATGCTATCTGAACTAACACGTTATGAATCAGATTATATTTGATCTTTACTAAAACAAGCCTAGTCTGTGTTTTAATGAAATAATTCATGTGTCAATCATCACCAGTTCTGTTTCTCACTAGTTACTGACTTTCATGGGATGACATTTGTGCACAGGGGCTCCTCTATCCTCTCCTGATAAAGAAACAGGGGTGAAGGCTAGACAGCTAGAAGACAAGGATCAAGGTTGTTAATCTCAGAATCCATCTCTGGCAGTAGGAAGCTGTGAGACCTTTGAAAAGCTGTTTAGCATGTTTGGTCATAATTATGTGCATCTCTGTGGGTAAAGAACAGCCTTTGAAAACTTTTTTATAACCTTAAACTTCTTTGCTAACTTTGCTTTATAATATCCAACAGACGGGAAGTTCTTTAAACTATTTTCTCTAATTCTAATTCTCTAATTAATCAACCTGCCTTTACGGAGGACCCACTGTCTTGTGTGCAGATCTGGGTCTAATATCTTTTCTTCCAAGGAAATTTGGAATCCAACTGAGATAGTAAAATAATTACATGATAAAAGAAACCCCATGTCACAGGACAGCTAATCCTCCTTCCTCAGGTTTCCTTAAACAGCGATTCCCTGCTTTCCCTCCAACATCTGAAATCCATCAACTCTGTAACAAAGTCTACAGCCTTCTTGTAAACAATATTTCACAAATTGCCTCATAGAGAGGTTTCTAACCAGCTCAATTTACAACAAAAATTGTGTTCTAAAGATGCTGGCAGGATTTCCAAAGAATAAGAAATCAACAGTGAGGAAATAACAAAACACTAGCAACTGCTTAAATAATTTACCATGAGATTTGCTTTGAATCATATGATAGAGTTCTCTCAAATATATTCATTTCAGTATATTCATTGTACAAGAACTAAAAATCTAGTAAACATAGTCTGGCCATTTGGAACTAGTATTTAAGGAGATGGAATGGAGACAAGGCCAGACACTAGAAAGAATGTATTCAGCCAAGAAAAATGCAAATTTGTTAGGGATAATAGGTGGAGGTTGTATTTGCTGTTTTTTAGAGATTAATAATTATTTATGTGCATAATGAATGCTTTCCAAGGGACTCTGGTTTATAACTCTGATTTGCCATTGTTACTTATGATGGGTTGTTATGATGGGTTATTAAAAGCTACTGGACAAGTTTTTGTGCTAAAGTCCTGGTTAGAATTTAGATATTCTCTGTGACCTTAGACAGAATTTTACTGAATCACTATCATTTGTAGTTTATTCATAGGAAAAAGAAGATGAAATAAACTCTATGACCCTTTCTGGCTCTCCCTGCTATTCCATCCTAGTGATTTGAATTTTGTTTTCTTTAATGTAGAAACAAACTCACATAAATTCATATTTTAAAATAGTATATACAAGTGGGACACATGCATATACATGCATTTTGGTCATTTCATGTCAGCATGACTTTTTTTCTTTAAGACAAAGTCTCACTATGTCACTCTGTTAGCCTCTAACTTCAGAGTGATAGGATTAAAACTAACATTTTTTTTAATCCGTGTGTACACATGCAAGTGTGTGTGTGTGCATTATGTGTGTATACAAGTACCCTAGGGAGTCAGAAGAGGGTGTCAGAGTTCCTAAAGCTAGAGTTATAGACTTGTTGTGAGCTGCCAAATATGGGTGGGTTCTGGGAATGAAGTTAGGTCCCAGCAACTGCTCTGGAAGAGCAGCAAGCATTCTTAATCACTGAGCCATCTCTCCAGCACCATTTGAACATGGAAGGTGATAAACCTAAAGTCCAAGACAAAAATTCAAAGATCTTCAACAATGGTAGCAGATATGAATATAATATTACATACCAAAGGTGATATAAATAACTTCCAGTGCCAAAGGACAGTTATAGAAATTATCTCATAATAAAAATTTCATTTGTTATTTTATCTGCAACACCTGGAGTTCATAATGCTCTCAGAAGTAACTCCATATATAAAAATCTTTGTATATGCACACGTATAGGGAGAGATGAGCTCAGATCAAGCTTCCTGACTTTATAAAAAATTAGAGAACACCCACATGCCATATAAATTGTTAAAATCAAACAAAAGCAATGTATTTTATTGTCAATGTTTGAGTAGTCTCAAATATTTTCTGTGATATCACTTTAAGATTTATCAGATCTTCTGTCAGATAAGGCTAATTCAAGCTTTTAAAGTCTTTGACCAAAATCTAAGGCCTGAACATCCTGTATCCCAAAGTTGTAAGAAACATAGTTCAACAAATCGGGTACTAAAAGTCTTTTCTCTTCCATGATTCAGTGCTTCACTGGTTGATCTTTTAGTTTTACGTTTGGGAGTTGAGGGAAAACCATACTGTGTCTTTTGAATTAAAATGAACACTTACAAGTCATTCTAAAGGAGTTTTTGTAGTGGTGTGTGTGTGTGTGTGTGTGTGTGTGTGTGTGTGTGTGTATGTTTCAATATCTGAGATGCATAGGTTGTAGATTGTGTGTGGTGTAGTGTGTGTGTGTATATATGTATATATATATATATATATATGTATATATATATATATCTATACACGTATATAAAGTGAAAATAGTGTTATACTGATATCTAGAAAACATAAATCCATAAATCTAGGGACTAGAGGATGGTTCCATGGTTAACAGCACTTGCTGCTCTTGCAGCGAACCAGAATTTGTTTGCCAACCCCAAACAGTGACTCATAACCACCTGTGAATCCAATTCTAGGGGCTCTACACCCTCTTCTGGTCTCCATGGGCTTCTGTACACTCATGGTACACATACATTCACTCAGGCACATATACATACACAATTTTAAAAAGCTTAAAAAGAATAAAACAAAGGTCTGTTGTATAAAACACATTTCTGCCTTAGGATACTGTCATTCCTTTAAGTTAAAGTATCTTTCTAGCTTTTAGGAGTCATTTATTTCAACCTATTTTGCTCCAGTGTAGTGGGTACTTTTTAAGTGTAATCATGGTAAAATAGGAACATCTTCACTGATCTCCATTAGTGGGTATTTGGGACATCAGGGCTCAGTGAAGCCTATCAAAGGGAATGTTCCAGTTTGATTTCAGGCTTGTATAATACAGCAAACCAATTAAAAGAGATATTCTACTACAAAAATAAAATTTTCCTAAGTCTTCCTAATTCATTACATTTAAAACAATCCTTTATTTAAATAACTGTAACTGCCTGTGTGCATTTGGAATAAGCCTTCAAGGAAGTTGGCTATTGCTTCAATAATACATCACTCCTTGAAGATATGTAATCAATAAATCTCTTATAAAAATACAATAATATTATTTGTAATAAAAGTAACCCATATTAACTATTTTCTCTCATAAAAGGCATTCATAGATCTACAAAGGATTTTTTTCTGAAACTGCTTTTCTGTTATTAGTATAGTTTTGATTTTTGTATAGTGATTAACTTTTGAAAGTTTATCTTCGCTTCACTGGTGAATTTGCACAAGTTTCACATTGCTGTTCTAAAAGTTGCATCAGAGTTAAAAGCCTTCGTTGTGTAGGTTAAGGAATCCATGTTAGATAGGTGGAATGGCTCCTGGTAGATGGAGAAATTATATAGAGCCTTTTATTGGACAGATTGAATTATTGTGTCATTGTACTAGAGGCATGTGATCTGTGATCAACTTGAGCTGTATGACAGACATAAGTGAAAATAATAATCCAGAACTCACATGAAATGCAGCAGCCTGAGACATTCACCGTTTCTATACATTGATTTATTTGCCCGAGGTCCTGAAAGCTATTCCCAATTGTTCAAACTAATCAATAGTCACTTCTTCAAAATCCACTTCACTATTATTCATTGGGAACCCACTCAACACCAGGAGGGTGTTATGACTGCATAGGTAGATGTTATGGACTGCAAAGGAAGCAGAAAATCACCTAGCCTTCATGAAAAATATAATTAAGTAGATGTGGTGGTTTGAATGGCCGCCGTAGGCTAATATATTCAAATGATTAGTTCCTGGGTAGTAGAACTGTTTGAAAGCATTAGAAGATTTGAAGATATTGGTCCTGTGGGGAGAAGTGTGTCACTGCAGGTAGGTTTTGTCTTATTCACTGTTGTATTGTGAAGAGACACCAAGACCAAGCAACTCTTTTAAGAGAAAGTGTTTATTTAACTGGGGCTTGTTTACAGTTTCAGAGGTCAAGTCCATTATAATCATGATAGGGAGCATGGGGGTATGCAAACAGACATGGTGTTAGAGAAGTAACTGGGAGTTCTATATCCAGATCCACAATCCACAGGAAGAGAGAGACACTGGGCCAGACTAGGGCTTTTGAAACCTCAAAGGCAGTGGCCAATGACACACTTTCTCCAACAAGGCCACACCTCCTATAACAAGGCCACACCACCTAATCCTTCTCAAGTATTGCTACTGTTTGATGACTAAGCATTCAAAAATTTGAGCCTATGAGGGTCATTCTTATTCAAACCTCCACAGGCTTTGAGTTTTCAAAAAGCCTGGCCAAGTCTCTCTCTCTGCTTGTGGATCAGGTTGTAGTTCTCAAGTACTGCTCCAGCACCATGGTGATAGTGGACTAAGCCTCTGAAACTGTAAGCAAGCCTCCAGTTAAATGTCTTTTATGAGAGTTGCCTTAGTCACGGTATCTCTACATAGCAACAGAACACTGACTAACACAGTAGAAAAGACTGAAAATAAATCAGAACCCAGAAAGTATATGCTCAGAATTTTGTTAAATATAAATATGAGTTGATAGGTTGAAGATGATGACTATTTCCGATTGAAAACTCAAAATGAGCGAGCTTTAAAAAGTTATGCAACCAGGTGGTGGTAGTGCACACCTTCAGTCCCAGCACTGAGGAGGCAGAGGCAGGCAGATTTCTGTGAGTTTGAGGCCAGCCTGATCTATAGAGTGAGTTTCAGGACAGCTAGAGTTACAACAGAGAAACCCTGTCTCAGAAAAAAAAAAAAAGTTATGTATAAGGTAAGAAATGAAGGACACCAAAGAACATTTTCTTGTGAAGAGTGATGGAAATAATGCTTTGTAGCAGAAAGAATTGTGTGTGTGAATGCAATACGGGCAGATATGACCCTCTACAGAAATGAAAGAGAGCTGGTATTGCTGGGACACACACTGAGGGCAGGAGGAGAGGCAGGCAGTGGAGCAAGCAGAGGCTCACAGCTGCTTTATTTTATTTTGAGTATAATGAGAATCCATCGAAGGCTTTTTAAAATGACATAGTGAAGAGCACCCTGGCATTTTCTTGAGACTGAATGAAGACAAGGTCTGAAAGGAGAAGTACATCTCACCCAGGATCCTGGTAACCCAGAGATAGGTGATGGTGTGTTGAGTTGGAGAAAAGTAAACAAATGTGAGGCAAGTATGCAAGGGTCCTTCCTAAACCTTTGTTCTTGGCTGGGCTAGAAACGGAACAAGAACAAGAGAAACAGTGACCTCAGCTTTCTGGCTATGAATAAATGAACAGATGATGATGTTACTAACTGGAATTGAGACAAACAAGTAGATAAAAATCATGTAGAAAAATAAAAGGATGCCTTTCTTCATTTCACTTTGAGATGCCTGATACAGCCAATGCCCAGGATCTGACTGGATATTCAAGTCTGCAAATCTCAAAAGAAAAAAAAAAAAGCTTCAAATAGACATACAAGTTTTTAGTGAAAGATGTTGCATCAGAGTCCCAATGCTGAACACCTTGGCAGCTGAGCAAAGTCCTAGAATTGAAGGTTGGCTAAGAAAGACGCTATGAGTTCAAGTGTACCCACAGAACGGGAAGGTAGAAGCTGCATTTTTAAATTTATTTTATTTTATTTTTTCTTAGCAGAGGCGCTTTGACTAGATGAGAATGGATTTCAGATTGGGGATTTCCGAGGCAGAAAGAACTTGCTTAAACAAACCATGGCAGAAATGAGGCTGTGGCAGGGCTGAGAGAAATGAGTAGGGACCTGAAGGGAGGAGGGAAAGAATAGAGTCTGTTATTCCTTTTGGAGGAGGTGAATGACTTTTCAGTGAAGGGAATAATCCATGAATGGGGGAAAGTTTTGACTCTGGGGAAGATAGCAGTATAGAGAGTTATGTACAAGAAAAAGAGAGAGGTGCTAGAATTCACATATGTACAGACATGGTCTTTCATCGAACGGCAAGGCCTTGGCATTCCTTGTCTGCTCCTGTTGCTGTGTGAATGTGGACAGCAGCTGCACACTTGCCTTTGTAGCCAAGTAATTTTTAACAGAGAAACAATAATTGCTTAAGGGTTAGTTAACAAATATACAAGCCTTCCCTCAATACAACATTGTCTCTAAGGAACCCATTATCCTAACCTCTAAGATATTTCTTTTAAAACTATCAGAGTCACATATGAAAATATATACATTTATGTGGATGGATATAAAGAAACCTCCACGTCCGCTTGCATCAGTCACAGCGCTGAAGAGCTAGCCCCTTAAACTCAGGTAATATAAAGAAAGCTTACTTATACACAGGTTAATTACAGAGGGAGCCACAAGGATAATGTGGTAATGCAGGCAAAGAGGCCAGCCAGCAACGTTAGAGAGTCCAAAAGCTTAAGGCAGCATATATTTATATAAGATGTTCCAAGGGACTGGAAAGATGGCTCTGTGGTTAAGAGCACTTGTGCTTTTAAGGAGAACAGGAGTTCAGTACCCAGTACCCAAAAGATGTCTCACAACCATTTGTAACTCCAGTTCCAGGAGATCCTCTGCCCTCTTCTGGCCTCCACAGGCACTGCACACACTTAATATTTAGTATATTAACTCATGCTGGCACATAAATATACAAATAATTTAAAATTTTTTTTAAAAAGCTGTTCCTAGGCTATCGATACTTTTTAATGAGAAAAGTATAATATAGAGTGTAACATCAGAGAGCAGTCTTGAAAGAAGTCTCTACCTGTGGAAGAACAGAGACATACAATGTCTACCTCTCTTCCCAAGGTCCCAGTGAACAAATTGAGGCACAGTTCCATTAATATTTACTATAGGAAACCAATAAGTTTGTGTAGGTACTCCTCCCCCAACCAGCAGTACTTAGAATGCCTTACCTAGCAGAGAGGAGGGCCTCCCCATCGCTGCATAAATGAAGAACCCCTCTTGTCCACCAGTCCTATACATATACTACTGCCCTCTTCCCAGGTTGCATGCACAGTTTCCTGGTTATAAGGACCAGCAGAATACTCAGGAGAGAATAGCATGCCTTACTCTGTCCTTAACATGCGGATGCGAACCATCAACATACCCAGCTGGATGACCTTTTGCAGAGGGTTACAGCTAAATGGCCCAAAATGGCCATTTCTTGGCTAAAAGGACAGTCACTTATAACAACTACACAAGAGGAGAACTAGGAAAATGAAGATTCTCTTCTTCCTTCTAAACTCTGGGAAAGGTTTCTCAATTGCCAAGCCCATGGAGAGATCAGAGGGTTTGGGGATATCTGTAATTACCTGCCTCATGGGGCTCAATGCAGGGATGAAGAATAAATTTGAGAGGGGCAAATGGAACTGATGGACAAGCATGCATCGCCATAGTTCAATCACCCTAATGATCCTTCACAAGACAGTGCGATCCTCCTTTAATGTAGATGGAGGCATACTCTAAATACTGATGGGTTCATCTCAAGTCTTTTCCTTGGAAATGCATATTAAAGGCTATAATTATGATTCACGGATCTGCCTTGACTCTTTAAAATCTGTCAGGGGTTCCTTGTACAGACTGCCTTAATGCCTTAATTTAGCACTGTGCTCCTAGCTGGTGAAATTCCCCTGGGTTTTGGCTGATACAAAAACTGCTGCAATAAGCCTGTTGGGGTTTTTTGTTTGTTTGTTCTTTTATTGAAGCACAAGTTGTGGCACTGTGGCACTGTGCTTGTGGAGATATAAGGTACATTCTGAGGCATGAAGCAATTAGGTTTCAACATGTGCAAATGTGGAGTTCATAGACCTCATTAAGTTGCCCTCTGAGCAGTGTGCGCTTTATGTAGGAGAGGTTAAAAGTTATTTTCCATTATGTGCCCAGGAGAAAGAACAACATTTCAAAGCTTAATGTATGACTCTTTGAGTGTGGTTGACCTTGACAATCTTCATATTTAAAGGTCATATGAATTTTGGGGTGAGGAGATGGGTTAGTGGGTAAAGTAAAGCTGGGCATGGTATCATATGCTTATAATCTCATCATGGGATGGCAGATAACTTGGAGCTTGCTAGCCATCTGGCCAACCCTACTTGCTAAGCTCCAGGACAGTGGGAGACCCAGACTCAAAGAAAGGTAGGCAAGGACTGAAGAATGAAACTCATAATTTTTTCCTATTTTCTTTTTTCTTTTTTTTTTTTTTTTACCTCAATGAACACACACACTGTGCTGGATTTTTTTTTTTTTTTTTGTCAACTTGATACAAATTAATCTGGAAAAAGGGAACCTCAATTGAGGAATTTCCTCCATTAGGCCTATGGATATATATATATATATATATATATATATATATATATATATATATATATATATATATATATATATATATATGGTCCACTTTCATGATTAATGACTGATTTGGTGAAGGTCCCGTGCACTGCAGGCAATGCCACCCCTAGGCAGATGGGCCTAAGGTGGTAAGAGCTAGACAAGAAAACCAGTAAGCAGCACCGCTCTGCAGTCTCTGCTTAGTTACTGCATTCAGATTGTGGCCTTACATTCCTGTCTTGGCTTCCCTTCATGATGGACTATGAGCTGTAGGACAGAATAAATCTTTTCTTCTACTAAGTTGTTTTAGACAGTGTTTTATTACAGTGACAGAAAAGCAAACTAGAGCACACATTTTCATGTGCACATGCACACACACACACACAATGTCATGTGTATTTCTGTATGTGAATCACACTATTCATGTACTTTGCTCATATTTAAATGGATTTATTTCTATTTTAAACATTGCACGTCATATAAATGAGCTCTGAGACCATTAGAGTTGTCTCAGCTTGTGATTACCTTTACATTTGATTATATATGTCCATACAACATCTTAAAAGAGATGTATCTATAGTCAAGTTTCTCCATCAAATCCCTCCTACCCAGGGCCCAGGTAACTCCACAGAAGAGGAGGCAGAAAAAGCGTAAGAGTCAGAGGGGATGAAAGACACCAAGAGAACAAGTCTCTCTAAATCAACTGAGCAAAGCTCATATGAACTCACAAAGACTGAAGCAGCAAGCACAGGCACGTCATAGGTCTGAACCAGGTCCTCTGAGTGTATATTATAGCTTTCAGTTTAGTGTTTTTATGGGACTCCTGTGTGTGTAAGCAAGTGAGTCTCTGATTCTTTTGCCTTCTCTTGGGCTCTTTTCCTTCTGTTGGTTTGCCTTATGCAACTTTAATGTAGTGGTTTTTGTTTTATCTTATTTTATATATTGTATATTATATATTTATTATATATATTATATGTTATATGTTATATATTATATATTGTTAGATTTGTTATTTCTTTGGAGCCTGCTCTTTTCTAATGAGAGGCAGAAAAAGAGTGGATCTGGAAGGAGGGCAAGGTACTGGGAGGAGTAGAGGAAGGGAAAATGCAATATTGATAATATTTTATGAAAAAAGAATCTATTTTCAATAAAAGGGGGAAACAACAAAAAGAAAAATATTATACATTTTATGTAGGTTTTTTGTTTGTTTGGTTTTTTTGTTTTTTGTTTTTGTTTTTTTTTTTAACATTCTGGTACATTTGGAAGGTACTAGAAATAATGCCCCATAGAAACAGAGGGACAACTGTGCTGTTACTTCATTGCCTAAATATGAAAAAAGAGAACATGTTGAATTAAAAAAAGAAACCTTATAACTTTTAAATTTGGGTTCTTTATATGACATATTTTTCATGTTAACAGATTATCAACATATTCTTCCATAGTTTGTTTTCTCCCTTTTCATGTATAAACTTTTCGTCTATCTAGACGTATACAGTGGGAAGAAATAGGAGACATGATTCTACTCCTTCTCAGACCAACAGCTGTTTGACTTTCATGATTAATTAAGTGACCCGTTTTCTCCGCTGACAGCGTGCCAGTGTTAGCATTTAATTCGTAGCTGCCTGTAGTGTGTTTCTGCTTTCATCTCAGTTCCAATGCAGCGCTCTCAACGAGTCAATGTTAGTTTAGAATTTATATAGAACTACCAGTAGTATGGTGTTTCATAGTATACAAAGAATAATCCTATTTTTAGGATTTTTAGGACAATTTTTAGAACACACCAGATCTCAAGGCTTATTTTTTTCCTATAACCACTAGAACTTACATGGACTTCCCATGCCCTGTCAGTAATGTCCGTGGTTATCATCTCCTAGCAGATGCAGGTAAATCAGTTGGATGTTCCTATTCTTCTCCTCTTTGCCTCTTATCTTCCTCTACCTGTGTCTTCCATGCTCCGTCTAGCCCAACACTTGTCCTAATTTCCTCTTTAAATTATTCTTGCTAGAGTAATCCAAGCTCTAGCAAGTTCTAAGGGAAATAAAAGGTATTCACATACTAGACACATGCAACTCAAATCTGATGCTTAAAAAAGTGGCACTAAAAAAAATCCCAATGCATTTTAGATATTTCAAATCCTTTTTATTAAATTTATTTTAAAATTCTTATATATTATATATAAGGCATTCTGATCACACTTAACCACCCACCCTCTCTTGTTCTCTTTCTGTCTTCAACCTCCTCTTCTCCCCAGAGTTTCCTTTCCATTTATATGTCTTTCTGTTTTGTGACTCATTGAGTTTAACCAGGTCTACCTTCTTGTCTGCTTGAGTTATGGGTATGAGGCTACCCAATACAGCATGGGGAACTCACAAGCAGTTACAACACAGAAGACAATGCCTACCCTTTTACCAGTATTCTTACACAGACAGTAGCCACCCGGGAAGTAATTACCCCAGTCTTAACACAGGCCTTGTTCAGGCAACCAGAAACTACAGAGAGTTGATCATGCTGAGGGCCATATGATATCCAGAAGTGTTACAGTCTCCTCTCCACCACTGGGTTCTTACTGACCTTTCTACTTCAGTGCTTCCTATGCCTCTTTAATGGCTCTATACTACCCCTATACACACATTTGCACACACATTCATGCGCGCACACACACACACAAAGAGGAAGAACTGGGATAAGACAATAACTTTCTCAGAGTTATATCTTGCACATCACTCAAAATTCAGTTTTCTGGGAGAATACAAAAAGCGAAGTAGAAGCTGAAATGAGCTATCCTAAAAGCTTTGATAGGATTTAAAAGATTCTTCTTGTATAAGAAAACTCATTAGCTCATGCTGAAAATGTCACCAGTTATCACTAGTTCCTAAACACAGGACATCTGAGGTGTTTTAAATTAATTTATCCCTCCCAAGTAATGGATTGATAACGTAGCCCTCTAGTTACTTTCTTGGATATTTCATCCTACTGTAGACTTTTATGTCCTGTGTGAAATACTCACACAACAGCTGATATTGCCTTTACGTTCCCCATTGTGTTCCAGGCCGAATATCATTTTTTTCTCTCTCTTAAAATATGTGTTTATAGGCTGCAGAGATAACGCAGCAGCTAAGAGTACTTAAGATTCTTCCAGAGGAATCGAGCTCAGCACCCAAGAGCCATGTGTAGCAACTCACAGCTGCTGGTAACTTTAGTTTCGGGGCCCCAATACTCTCTTTTTGTCTTTTCATGTATCCACATGCATGTGCACATGTGTGCACACTCACACCACCATATATAAGATGTCGTGGGATGTTTTAGTTGTGGATAATATTTTAGTTAAGATCTGGTTTTTACTTGTTTACATCTCTGTGCCATCCCCAGCTTCCACTCCCGGCAGGAGGTTCCCGTGCATTTGTTTTTTGAGGGTCTGTGTGAAAACAGAAAGAAAAATACCTGGTGAGAGAGAAGTGGAGCAAAGAGGGAGCAGGGAGGAGGAGGGGGAGCAGGAGTATGAGGAGAACCAAGAGAGAACCGAGAGGAGAGCATGGGATGAGGAAGCCTCCGAGGTACCTCTCTGCTTAAGCCACCTGGGTATTGGACCCCTGAGATTTGTAATATGTGTTAATAAATAGTTTTATTACGAACAGCAATGGACATTTATTAACAATAAAATATATTATGATATATAATATATTATATGGTAACTTATGTAATAATATATATGTATGTTTAACAAGAAGTTTATTTGGGAGTTTATTTGGTGTTCTCTCCTCACCCACCTCTCTCCATGCTTAATAATTCTATTTAATTAAGCCATTCTATTAGAGGTCAAGATTGATTAGCTATATACCTATTCACCTAATGCTCTAGCTTTACTTTGCCTGTGAAAATAGGTCAGAATCTTAGACATGAATGGGTTACGTATCATCACACAAGTCCCTTGAAATATGGTTTCTTGCAAGTAGACTTCTGATAAGAAATTCGGAATACGTAGTAGGACTCAATCAATATATATTGAACTGATAAGCAAGGCTACATTCTCCAGAATCCTGATACAACCATCATAAATGCCTGTATAAGATGAACTCAAACAGCGCCCCAGGCTGTTGATATCTACTGGCTCAGATGTTTGCAGTTGTGAGTCATTGCACACAGTGAACTTGAATAACTTCCACAAAGTGTATTATGTCAAGGTAAGGAAGTGAGGTAGTCAAGCTCTGCTTAGAGTAGCTCTATTTGGGTTTGAATGGATTTGTGGCTATAACAAAATTACAAATAACTATTTTAAACTGCATAGGAATTTACTTCACTCATACAAATATATGCTTAGGTGAACCAGAACTGCCAAGATATTTGGGACTCAGAGTCCTTACATGTTATTCTTTGTTACTCTCCTATGTTATGGGATACCTGTATAAAGTCTAACCCTTACATGTTGACCTCTAGAAGTAGTCTAGAAGAGATGCAAAAAGAAAAAGGCAGAATAAAGAAAAAGGCACATTCTTTATTGAAGTCTTGCCAGAGTTAATCCACGTATGCACTTAACACTCCCATTGCCTTGTCATAAGGCCCAATCCTTGTCACAGGCTCTAGAATTTAAAGAAACTCTGGCAAATTTTACCATTAGCTGATGGCTCTGTGTCAAGACATAAATTGTACTGTTATAAGAAAGGGCTCCCAGAAAGAGGGGAATCATATACCTGAATGGCTGTATTCCAAATCCTGATCCATTCTTTTTGATGCCTTGGAGGTGAGGATAGTCTGCTCATCAAAATGCCCATTGCCACATGAAGGAGACAAGCTGTGTGAGTGTAAGCTGCTAGGAGAGAAGGGCAAGGTGGCTGTTGGGTGTCGCTCCACTCCACTGCAGTTCCCAATCCAGCAAGGAGATTCCAGTCTTGCTAACCTTGCCAGCCGCATAGTTCTCAGCTACACTTTGCATTCTTTCCAATTTGCAGAAGTTCTTTCTCTTCTCTCCATGTAGAAAACAGTTTACTCCTTCCAGTTTACCAAATCTTAGCTTTACTTCATAGATGGACTTTTCCACAAACCTTAGTACTCCCATATAGTGGTACCCTATTATCCTCATTTCACGACAGCATTTTGAGTGCTAGGCCTGGAGGCAGACATACAGGCAATCATCATGATGAACAGATAAATAAATGTCGGTAGATGATAGATAGATAGATGGATAGATAGACAGATGATAGGTAGATAGAGATGATAAATGATAGATACATTGATGACAAATGATAGGTAGATGATGAGATGATATATGATAGATGGTAGATATGTATCAGGTAGATAGATCTGATTTCAAACTGCATTTCACAATGAAAACAGTCTCCTGAAGATTAAACTCTTTGCTTTGCGTCTCTACAAATCATTTTTGAATCTCTGGCCAGGAGCAGGCAACTGACTGGTTAAGAAGAACTTGCTTGTGTTTATTTAGGTTGGATACAGTTTGACCTGGAGTCAGGTGAAGGTATTGCTGATCACGCAGATTCTTCTCCTATGAGCATAATCACTGTAAAGCTGTTTTATTCATAAAACTATAGGGAGCTGATTGTAAAAGAAAAACTCTGAGTACATTAACAAAGGAAGATGAAGAGCTCTCAGGTTTATTATAATAAAAAAAAAACAACTTATAAAGCATAAAAACCAAGGTTAGTTGTTATTTCATAAGAGTACAATGAAAGATAGAAGAATTCTTCCAGAAATGTGTAATGGTTGGATGATATAGAACAAACCTGCTTGATTAGTTTTCAATGCAAACATTTGGCATAATGTAAGAGTTACAGTGGATATCTCTGAACTTAAGTATTGCCATAAATAAATGCTTGTTGGAAAAACACCATCAATATAACATTAGTATCTCTATAACATTGTTACATAGCATTGAAATATTAAATTGTGCTCTGGGATTATTAGTACTTCTCCATTTAACTTCCATTTGAATGAAACAGTGATAGATACCTCACAGCAAATATAATCTCATCTATAAATGAAGTATAGTTAATATGAAAATGGAAAAACTAAGATTCTGCTGCAGTCAATATAGAAATTAACACGGAAGGAGACTCTACCTGATGATTCGAGTGCCTCTGAAATCTAAGAGTGTCCAAGCCAGTATTCAAACATGCAAACATTCTCAGTGACTTTTTCTTCCAAAGCTAAAATAAGATGTACTTGGATAAAGAGAGAAACCATACATTCAGGATAATTTACACAGGATAGTAAAATACAAATCATTTAAAATTACCAAACCATGGTTCACAAAATGGTCTCTCACTGCAAAAGCAGTCTTTTCCTTTTAAAATTTAGAACAAGGCATGCTGATGAGTGATGATAAAATCTGTATGAATCTAAAAGCAAATCAAGGATCCTATCATGGGGATAGGCATGAGAAGCAGGCAGGGAAGTGTGATAGCTGGCTAGAACTGAAAACACAGACTGAGATCTGTGTCAAGATAAGATGCAGATGCCTTTATAAGAAGTGATTGCCTGCCATGCAGGATACAGAATCCACACTCACAGTCTGAGGTAATTCATCTTGCTCTATGAGATAAGGTGATATTATACACCGTTCCCAGTAAATCATATAAAAATAGTAAGACTATCTGAAAAATAAAATAAAAACAACAACAGCAACAAATCCAAAAGTGGTCTTGGGAGAAGTGAATTTCCATTTCTCTGGAAACGTACTTCCCCCCTTCTCGCTCAGCATTCCCATGCTCCTTTGATGCCCTCTGCTGAGAGCTGCAATGCTCCAGTGTCTTGTTATTCCACAGTCAGATCTTCTGCCCAACCGCAGGTGCATCACCAGAGAGCTTGTTAGACTTTGAAAGTCTCAGACTCCACCCAGAGCTCAAGAATCAGATTTTTCCTTTCATGACTATTTCAAGTTAATCCTATCCGCGTAAAAGTTTGGGAAATGCTGCTTTGAAGTGCTGTGAGCTTAGGAGATAAGTGACAATGATCTCTTGTAGTAAATGTTCTGCTTCTTATTATTTGTAAGCATGAGCATGTTTCTAGGCAGATATTTGCAGCATTGTTGTAAACAAGCTACTGGATTCTACAGTTCCAAGTGTCCCTGAAATGCTACCACAAAGATTTTACTCAGTTTTGACAGGGCTAAGGTCGGAATAAACCAGGGCTTTGTGCATGCTAGGCTAAAGTTCTATCATAGATCTACACCCAGCCTTATTTTAACTTTTAAATAATATAGAGATAAAAACAAAACAAAACAAAAAAATCTTTAAAACCATTTCGAGATTACCAAAGTAATTGACTTATACTGTCAGAAAAACATTTTGTTTTATTCTTGAGATAAAATTTCTTCTGCTCCCTCTGGCTGATTCAGTAATGCCCATAAACCAGAAAGCTGCCATCAACAAACAAATCTGGTACCATTGGCTATCTCTTATAGTCATGAATCCCAATTTCCCCAATGCTTTGCAATTGAAATCAAGTACAAAAATAAAAGAGATGTTTGGGTGCCATAAAAATGCAACTGTCCTGACAGCCCTGAATTGAATTGTTGTGTCCTCCCAAACAGGCTGTCTTGTGGTGATTCATTTTATATCAAGGAATCGTACATGGGAACTTTCAAATCATAGCCTCTGTTTACCTCACACACTGGGGTACAAATAAGCTTCACTTAAAATATACATTAAGCAAACTGTCTTCTAATTCTGTTTCCCTAAATCCAGAGATAAGTGCAGCTCTCAGTCCTCATCAGAAAAGCTTCAGCTTTTTTTTTTTTTTTTTTTTTTTTTTGCAATGGATAGCTGTTAATACAGAGACTCACAACTGGTCAGTGTGCAGAGAACAGGTGTTTGTGGAGGTATTCAGCCATAAATGGGAATCTGCATAATGCCCTCTACCCAGAGAATGCAGGGACCACCAGGGAAAGGGGGAAATGGGAAGATTTAAACAGCCAGAAAACGGGGAGGACTGGAGCAAAAGAATATATTCTGGAATGATGGGACCACTGCACTCATGTCAAAGCACCCTTGGTGACCTGTATAGGACACTTACTAGATCAAACTAGTTAAAACTCCAGATGGGCAGCGTCCTCCACCCCTGAGAAGCTATTAACAACTCACCACTGCTTAATGGAGGGAAAGTCAGTTTTCTTTCAAGCTGTGATCCTTGACACTTGATATTGCTCTAAAGAATGGTACCACACCTGTGGATATATGGGTAGCACTGATTGGGCTCAGTGGATCATAAAGAAGAAAGAGGAAATGAAGTTGAAAGGAGAAGGATATGGGAGGGAGTAGGGAGGAGTTGAAGGTGGTAAAATACGACCAAAATACATTAATGTATGAAATCCTCAAACAATAAAAATGTGTTTAAAAGAATGTATTTGGAATCTAAAGCACCTTGCAAAACTTTAGCTAGAAGGATGACTCCAGTTGAGATGGTCTCAGTAAACAGGCTCAGCACACTACTTCTTCAAGAGCTCCACGACCAGAACAAGTCAACACCTGCCAACTTCTGCCCTGCATGTCTCCAGTTCTGGACCAAAGGCTTCTCAAGTTGAAGCTGTCAAATCATTCTAATTTATTCTCGATGTGAATCAAACTTTCAAGCCAGCACATGCCATAAAGCAAATCACGCATTTCCTGTGACCCACTTAAAAAATGGTTTATTAGAGCAAATCTGTATTTAAGTCTAAAATACTAGGGAAAATTAATCTATTT
Source organism: Cricetomys ansorgei (assembly GCA_026225945.1). Classification (NCBI taxonomy): domain Eukaryota; kingdom Metazoa; phylum Chordata; class Mammalia; order Rodentia; family Nesomyidae; genus Cricetomys; species Cricetomys ansorgei. The sequence continues at coordinate 1,194,796 of JAMJFZ010004091.1, read as the reverse complement.
TCTCAGAGTCAAAGAGATGCTTGCCTCTGATGTGACTTTTATGCCCTTGGTGGTACAACTTTTGGGCATTTCACACATCCCGTGTCTCTCTCCAGTCATGCTGCTTGTGGGATAGTACCTCATTATGAGAAGAACTCTAAGGTACCACACTTCACTGTGGGAGCATCTGGGTAAAGGAGATGGATGGACCAACAAGTAATTACTAGGAAACCATGGTAGCAAAGCACTGGATACAAGCAAGTATCTTTATGGGAATATAAGAGAAGAAATGGTAACTAGAGTATTAGGTTGATTTTGCTGTATTTCCCTTGTTAACTGGTCCTAACAGTTTGACATGCACTGATATAAGGTAAGAAATAGCCTATGAATCAACTTGTTTTGGAAATTTATTTTACGTCCTACCATTAAGAAATAGAATCTGCACACAGATAGGAGGGGTATATCAATTTAAAAATACGAATGGTAAGAAACAAATAGTTAAGATAAAATATGAAAATCTTATTTGGTTGAAACAATTATTTAAAAAGAAACCCATGCCGCAGGCTGGTAAGAGCTGCCAGTTCTTCGTCCTCAGTGATGACTCTATGTGTCTCGGGGGATTAAATCCATACTTACACTTTTCTCATTGAGATGTGGGTTCTCTAGGGGGCATTACTGAAAGCACATTTAGTTTCCAACTTGATTTTCCTTGTGCTTCTGTCCACTTCTGCATTGTCTTCCCCCTGAATTAACTGGTAATGATTAGCTGATGGAAATGACTTTAACTATCAAGCTGAGCTACTATTGGCCCACAGAAACTTGGAAAATTAAATATAACACAGGAAGGGCATCTCTTTACTGAATTTCAAGGACAAGCATCAAATATATTTTCCCAGGATGTCAGGAATCTATCTGTTCACTTTCTGCCATGATACAGAAAATGAGGACTGTCGGTTGCAAGCACCTGCTGTGGACGGCCACGCTGGGGGTCTGCAGTGTGTAGTGACTGTGCAAATGGCCGTGACGAACCAGGAGCACCTGCCACTTGCCGAAACACTTCATTTTCATTGCTTTTCTGTCGTGCTCAGCTGGCACCACCTCTAACATTTTAATCATCATATTGCATCCTGTCTTTAAGATCCGGATTAAATATTCTCAACTTATTGAAAACCTCTAATCAACCTCCACTTTTAACTAACCTGGTTTCCAAATTGCTGCAGCATTTTATATCTGCCCCATGGCTCATCAAAAGACTCTTGATATTTGGCGTGAATCTTGCCCTGACCCCAACTTCCGACTTGATGCAGAGATCATTGGAGAGTGTTCACCTCTGTGGCCTACATTAAGCCAGAACCATATAACAGGAAATAAAGGTGGCTAATGAGAGTAATACGAATTTTCTATCCACTCAAGGTGATGCCTTTGCTTATATTCTACTTCAACCCAATATTAGTCATTCTTATTTTCTTCTTTCATGATCTAGATGCTCAAACTTAAAGCTTTCAACTGAGCCTTCAGTGTCTATTGGGTGCGTTCTGTGAAATTCCGTACTACTTTAATTTCCCATTCTGTGTCATTTCCCCACTCCCACCCTCGTTATAATTCTCACTTATAATGTACTCACTTATAAGGTACACTATGATAAGCATAGCCACATGTCATTCTGAGCTATATGCCCTACTGCAAGTGCTTTTAGGAATGGCTGATGGAAAATCAAAAGCAGAGCTTGGAAAGTGTGGGTTCTAAGACAAGATAGATCAAGTCTGTTTTGTCTAGTTTTGTTTTGTTTTTTGGAGACAGGGTTTCTCTGTTGTAACTTCGGCTCTCCTAGAACTCACTCTGTAGACCAGGCTTGCCTTGAACTCACAGAGATCTGCCTGCTTCTGCCTCCTGAGTGCAGGGACTAAAGGTGTATGCTAACACCACCACTCAACTAGATCAGGTATTATAGTTAGATGCTATTAGGATATTATGAGGAAGGGTTTCCTCACAGGGTGGCTCTCTGTCAGTCCATTGTCCAGGAACACTGCTATAGATTCTGCTGTTTTCAACCGGAAGTACATCTACTTTGAGGTGTTTCTGATTAAAATCTCAAAAATCTACTGAAATGACAACTCATGACAGTATTCTCCCTTTTAGAATATAAGCACTTTAATGCTCATTATAAAGAAAAAAGATATAAGGAAGTTGGAGAGTGAAATGGGTGGGATGGGAAAGGAGATGATACCAGTAGAAAGCAAATTGTATTATTGGTGCAGAGGTGTTCCTAGCCACATTTCAACCCTAACAATGCTAGGAGACAGTCAAGGTAAGAAATTGTTTCTGGGAAGTGGGGGTCCAGATTTGTATAGTTCCCACTCATTAGGCTTCTAGTTCCTACTTGGTAATTATCAACATCATGAACATTGTCTTGAAACTTAATGTGGTACATGTATACAAGACAATTCCGTTCAGTTGTAAAAAGGATGAAATTGTCACTAGGCAATAAGGTAGATTGAATTAGAGATTAGTCAATGAATTCAACAAGTCAGACACAGAAAGGTAGGTGCCACATAATCTCACTTAAAAAGTTGATCCCATAAAAGATTAAAGGAGAATGATGGTGATTAGAGGCTGGGGGTCAGGGAGAGCTGGGGAAAGGTCCATCAGAGGCTCAAGCTACAGTTAGGTAGTGGAAGGAAGTCCCTGTGTGTGGTGACCGGACATAACAATTATGACCTATGCACTTCAAAGATAAAATATTTTTCACCATAAGTAATAAACATTTGAGAGGTAGATATACTTAACATTAATCATTACACAAAGAGAACACATATTGACTCAATAGGAGAAGCCACCAATATGCAGTGTTCCTACTTTTATATATCAGTTTTAAAATAAAATTTAAGGAGCTCGAGAAATGACTGGGTGGTTAAGAGTGCTTACTGCTCACAGTCACACGTAATTGTGTAACTGCAGCTCCAGTGGATCCTATGCCCCCTCCTAGATTCAGTTACCACCTGAATTCACATAAATGCATACACAAAAATAAAGATAAATATAAAAGTAAAATTTAAACTAATTGTTATATATTTTAAACTATTCAGAAGGTAAGTATAATGGCCCAATTTTCCAAATAAGAAAATGAAGGTTCAGAAATATTAAGCAGTCACAATTATCTGCCGAATAACCAGTTTTGTGAACAACTATGCTTTATCCTCCTAACTTACGATTGCAGACTCTTTAACCGGACATCTTTGCTCTTTAGACTGGTATAAAAGGAGATGTTTGGAAGACTCAGAAATATCTTCCTGTCAGGATGGTATATTCCATTGTTGTTTCAATGGCATTGTTTCAGAACCCCAAATTGTTACGACTCACTCATTATTAGTGACCTCCCCTTTTACTGGTATTGACCTTGATAAAGATAAAAATAGGGCAAGAAGGAAGGAAGATGGCTTCCATCTTTTACCAAGAGGAAATGGAGGTGGTGTCTCTGTCCCTTGTAGAACTAAACTAAAATGAATCTGTGATATGCAAATGAACCCCTCAACTGTGTGATAGCGTCTGTGGTTTATTCAAAAAGGGGAAACGCCAGGCCTGTGATACATCATTTTTTTGTGAGCCTGGCACCTTCCATCATGAATCATATTAATCTGCTTAAACTAACAAGGATTAATTGCCTTAGTAAAGCAACATGGCATTGAAATGATATATTGCCCAAACAGCTTGGAATTTGGCCACTCATAAATCTCATTTGCTTGTTGGTTTATTTCTGTGTGTGTCTTTTTTTCTGACAGATGTGTGCCCAATCACTGCGAGCATGGCGGGAAGTGCTCGCAAACATGGGACAGCTTCAAATGCACTTGCGACGAGACAGGATACAGCGGGGCCACCTGCCACAACTGTGAGTGCCAATTTATCTCACTTTCATCCGGTAATTGCATGGGAATCATGGTCCTCAGCTACGCTTTACAACATAGCAACCTGAATTACACACATCGTGCTCCATTTGATTCTGGGGGAAAAAAAAATCCTCCAGGTTGCATTCTAATTATTCCAAAAATGATATTCTAATTGTCAAAATATATTCTCTTCTGTCTAATGACTCTAAACAAGGACAAACATGTCCACGTTCCATATGTAAAATTGAGATGCAGAGATTGGATTCATCTCTTGTGTCTAAGGCATGTTTGTCTAAGGAGATTGCTTGGAAATCGTGTTAGCGTGATGTCTCTAGCTAGGCCTCATTCATCAGCTCATCAGTGAGACAGACAGGGACAGAGGATAATTAGAGCATTTAGTTTCTGGATAATGCTTGCCTCCTGCTTTCATCCCAACTTTTGGTTACATTATTTTTAGAGAAAAGGAATATGTCAGACAGTGGAAAAGTCCGCTGAAGTTTCACATTAAAAAATAAAATCCAAAGAACACAATTTTTTAAAAATATTAAGGGTAAATGGTAAGATGCAAAAATGAATAAATTAGAATTGTGATTTGTTTTGCATAGCGTTATCCTGAAAGGTTAAATAAAAGTTAAAATTTGAGTATTTTTTAAAACAATTTTAACTCTGTCATTGTAATATCATTTTCCTGCAAATGTTTTGATGTTTTATTTGTGAAAATAGATGTATCATAACATACAGTCGAGAGAGAAGAGATATGACTCCTTTGGTATCTTATGTGGATATGAATGAGTGTGTGCGTGCATGGTTATGTGTACATTAGTGTGCACTCATATGTATGTGTACATGTGTACAGATGTGTTGTATTCATGTGTGCATGCATGTGTGTGTGCATGTGTATGGGTACGTGTGTGAGTATGCATGATGTATGCATGTAGCTAAGAAAGAAAAGGAAGGGAAAACAGATATTCAGCTTGGTCTCATAACTCTAGAAAATTTCAAATTTAAATTCTCTAATTATACAGATTGATTACTCTTCACTTTACTTTTAGGAAATGACAAGCAAAACATTCTCAGCGTAGAGTCTCAGGGGTAGTAAAATTGCAATATAGTTCCCTGTGCCTTTCCATGTCGTTATTTTTAGTAATGCACAGTAAGAAATCATGCTTAGATTGTACTGCAAAGCATAAGTTAAGAAAAGCTGCTTGTAATTTCTTTTTCTTCACTTATAAATTTGCATAGTGAGACTCAAAATCAAGAGATAAAGAAATTCATAGACAAACTGAAATTGTGGTTAGCTCTATGCCTCAGCATGTAAGGGTACTTGCTGAGTTTGATCTCTGGGACTTACATGGTAGAAGGAGAAACAACTCCTACAAGTTGTCATCTGAGTTCCCTCGACATTTGTGCATGTATATGCACACACACACACACACACACACACACACAGAGAGAGACACAGACACACACACACACACACAATAAATGTAATAAATCAGTAACTAATAATAATGGGGAGATATTTAAGAAGCAAAATACATACATAAAGATTCACCATTGCATGATCAGGGCTGGATAGATGACTCAGGGGTCAGGAGCACTAGCTAATCTTTCAGAGGATCTAGGTTTGGCTACCAGGACCCACGTGGAAGCTTACAACCATCTGTAATTCTAGTTCCAGAGGCTCTGGTGCCCTCTGGCCTCTGCAGACACCAGGCACACAGGTAATACACATATATACATTGCAGACAAAGCAATCATATACATAAGATAAAAACAAATAAATCTTTTTAAAAGAGATTAATGATATATAAATACTTGGCACAGAAAAATCTTTTCATGAATATACCAATATGAAATCACTTAAAAGAAATAAATTATAACTAAAATTGTTTCCAACCAACCATATCTCAAAGTTGACTTCAATAGGTAGTCATTATATAAAATATGATTATAAACTAAGTGATTTTATCAAGACAGGAACCTCTCCTTTACCCACATACTTCACACAGTTATTTATAATTTTGCAATATTTCAATACTAAATTTTATAATATTTATAAATACTGTATTTAATCATATGAGATTTTGTGTCTATAATTCTATCTAGAATCAAAGAACAAGAAATTGATTGATTTTGTAAATTTCTCCTCTCTCATTGATTATTTGATACTGAATTGAAAAGCCAATAACGTTTAAATAGTTGCTCCCATCATCGAAGATCAATTTTACAAATACATACCATTAACTCAGAAATGGAATCTGATGTTTGAGAACAATAACTGCAAGAGTGAGTCAGAATGACACTCGATGTGTTCACATCTGGGAGAATGGCCAGCTCCAAAAGTGAAAGAGGAAAACTACCCCATGTGTCACATCCTGACATACCATCTTGCTCCATAATGGTGCCAGGGCTCCATGATGGTGGCCCCATGTCCTGGTATTCCATCCTGTGAGTCCCATCATGTCCTGGTACTCTGTTCTGCTGATGCCATGTTCCGGTACTCCATACTGCTAGTCCCAGTGTCCTGGTACTCCATCCTGCTGATCTAATGTCTTGATAATACATCCTGCTAGTCTCCATGTCCTGGTGTAGAGGAATAGGCCTGTGTAAAAGCTAGGAAGGGTCTATATTCCAGGGGACTATATGAAGGAATCACATTCAGAGGCCTGTGTGGTCTGGAGGGAATGTAAAAAGAAAGTTAAGAATATTGGTACACACCTTTAATTCCAGTATTCAGAAGGCAGTGGTGGTTCACACCTTTAATCCCTAAGACAGAAACAGAGTATGGAAGCAGACACAGGAAGCCAAGCTCAGAAAGAGTCAGTGTCATACAAAAAGTGACCTCTGAGATGAGTCAGAGTGAATAGCAGGCAAACTGATTAATCAGAGGAAGAGTTAACTGAGTGAGTCAGAGTGAGAACATGCCCATCTCTCATGATAGAAAGGCAGGCTCTCAGTTCAGAGAAGAATCAGTTACAGTGTTCAGTTACAAGAGTCAGGTACAGTGGCAATATGAGGTGAAGAGTCTGAAGCAGGCAGAAGATGGTACAAGACACAGAGACAATGAAGTGGTCTGAGGAGTAGAAAGGCTGACTGAGTAAGTATGGAGCAAAGAGAGCTCAGGGAGAGAAACAGACACAGAGGCTTCTTGGCAGAAATCAGTATCAGATGGGAAGAGTGAGTCAGTTTGAACCTCAGCAGAGCAGTTCAGTCTGAGGCAGTCAGAGAATCATCAAGAATCATCCAGAGTCAGAAGAGTTAAGTCAGAAAGAATCGGCCAGTTCAGAAGGTCAGTTTGAACCAGCAGCTTGTAGACAAGTTTGAACCCGAGCAGCAACTGATTTGAACCAGAAGAGTCAGAATTCAGAAGGAGTTAGTCAGACAGGCTCAGTCTGGGTAATAGATTGTATAGAGGTTTAAATATTCTAGATTCCATGGAGGCTGAAGCCTTCCAGTTCTAGGCTTAAGAATAGATTGTGTAGAGGCCTAAATGTTCTAGGGCCCCAGGCTAGAACTAGTGATTCAATTAGGCAAAACAATAAATGGCTTTTGAACCAGAATCTACATCTACATTCTGGTATTCCATTCTGCTGATCCCTGTGTCCTTGGGCTACATCTTGCTCGTTCCCTCTTTTACTCTTGTTTCTGTAAAATTCAAACCATTCAAACTTTCCAGAATGAAAACTCAAACAGTTGATGTCTTCTTTCAACACAGTGGATACCTTGACTATCCACATAGAGTTTCAACAAGAGTTAACAAGCCAATTTTTATTCAAGTCAGTTTGTACGGAAGCCTTTAACTTGTGTGACATTGAAGGATATTTGCTTGGTAGTAACCTAAAAATTATATATATATTCATATATATATGATTATGTATGTATATATGTATATATATATGTGTATATTTGTGTGTGTGTCTTAATACACCTTATAGGGACTAGTCAAAAAATGAGATATCTGACAAATAACATGTAACATATAGAAAGTTAAATGTGTCATCAGTTGTATACTGAATGGACAATTTTGAGTTGCCACTAGGTCCATGTTATGTAATTTCTCTGAAACTTCCTCATTCCTGTGAACTAAAGGTTTGCTTGAAGTCTTTCCTACTCCTCAAGGCCAATATACTGACATTGAAGCTACTTATTCTGAGCTTTGTGTTTTTTTAATTCTACAGTAGTACAAGTAGAGCGTTGCTGACCCACAGTGACTAACTAAAATTGAATTAAATACTTGATAGAGTTTCAACCCTAACAATTAGTCTCCAAAAGTATGTTGGCTCATTTTCTATACTGGTCCTGGCTGGGTGAGGGAGAGATAGGAATTCTTGCTTAAAGTCAAGCCTTTGTGCTGGTTACACTGTGGGGCCTTTAACTTGTCTCCAGCACTTACTTATTCCATGCACCCTTGGCTGCTTAAGGTTTTTAAGCCTCAGTGCTCTCATTGGTGAAAGCCTATAATAACAACCACAGCATGATTAACTGAGATTGTCCCTGGGGACACACAGCACTCAGTATCTTTCATTCATTTCTCTCCTTTTAGGGAGACCATGTCTTGAACCTCTGTTTGTCCAGATCACACAATTCTTCCTTAATTTCATGTTGCTCCTCATCACTGCCCGTCATTTCTGAGGCAGGCTGGAGTTTGCAGAGATTGCAATGTTGGTTTCCACAGCATCTTTCTATAAAGCCGCTTTGGATACCTTTTGCACCCAGTTGCTTGTTTATTCGTCAAGATCTTCTTTTCAGTAAGTTGAGACTAGGACTCAGAGGTTGTCATTAACACAATACTTCCAGGAGGTCAGAATGCCATTCTAGAAATGGTGAGACCATGAGGCAGGAAAAGCTAGGATTTTGTTAACCAAGACCAAAAGGAAACAGTTTGTGATAAATATAAAATACAATCAATTCTCGCTATTTTATATTTCAAGTGCTTCTCTGAATACAGTTTATTATTAGTGATTTTTCTGAGAGCTACTCAGCAGAAATGTGGACTGAAGTCCCCAGGAAACGAGCGAAAGGATGGCTAGGGTGTCCGCTGGCCTGTTGCTGTTGCACTGACTTATCTCTATTTATTCCTCTCTAAAATGTAAGACTGCGTAAACCCCACACTTCCAGCTGTGGCCTTGCCCTAATGGCTCTCTGTAAACACACTTCAGTCATCTCCAGGCTTCCTTCCCAGAACTCCTGATGCTCCTTAGGAGCTAACTATCATCTCATTTTTCCACATGTGTTTCTTAAACTTTCAAGATTATGGGCCTTATTTCCATAAATTAAATTCAAGAAGCCATCCCTTATCTCTGGGCTCAATGGATTTTTGTTCCTTATGCTGTGGTACTTAGTATTCTCTTGGGAATCAGTCATCCCAAGTCTGTATTCTGAGCTCACTCTATGGAATTGCCATTATCTTCCCGGAACTTCTTTAACCACATGAAACCTTTAGGCCAAGCACCAAGGACAGGGCGTAAAAGATAGAATTTGGGCATTTGACAAAGATAAGCCCTATTTGGAAATGGAATTTAAGAACTTTTTAAATGCTAGATATGTATTCTGAGATAAAATGTTTTTATACCTAGCTCTTTATTAAAGGGCAGATGGTGGTCCAGAAATACAGGTATGACGCTTCTCTGGGAATAACAAGAGACCAACTAGGTGACTTGCATAGGTCCTTCCCATTTTGAAATTGTGACATTTCAAGTCTCAGATATGCTCAAAAAGCAATAGGTTCTTGTGTTGCTGCGCACTTGTGTGTAAAATCTTTCCCAGTCAGTGCATTGCTAGACAGAGCATGAAGGGTGCTAAAGCAACTATTCCACATGCTGTTGTCTGGAACAATTACTTGAGGTTCATATATTTATAAAAATGAATCATACTGCACTGCATAGCCCATAATATGTTGTTTATAATCTATTATGATTATAAGGAATTTTATTCAAAGCATAAGATTTCAAAAGAATGTGACCATACCTGCTGCAGTCACATTAACCCAGAACACAGTCAGAGTTACTGGCACGAAGACACCAGGAACTTAAATAGCCTGGGAGTCACTGATGACAACTTGGGATATTGCTACAAAAACAAGCAGTCATTGAAAATCTTGTTATATCGCTAAAATAAAATTTAGATGTTTGGCCTTGCAGGATTGGATTAGTTTCCTTGGCTACCAGTGCATCTGCTGTGTAAGATCCTATTTAGTGTGGTTATATCTATGAAACTTGATTTTCTACTATTATTTCCATCCCATTTACCCTTTCCGTCCTGAGGTTCTCCTTTCCATTTGCAAGGTATGTACCTCACCATCAACTTATACTTGGCCCATGTTCCTGTTGAAAGACTGCCGCACAGCTTCTCCCTCTGTATCGTGTATCTATATATTTCTCTTCTGGATCTCTGCTCAGAACTCACTGTCTTAGAGACACTGCCTGGAACTAGGAAAGGTACCTGCTCTAAGACATACAGCTCCTTTGAGTAGAGATGTTGCCTTTATATTTGTGCATCATTAATAATCATCTCTTCCATTGGATTAGAATCTCTGGAAGAAGGAGGTACGAGGATTTGTTGACTATTTTACTCAATGCGTTTGTTACCAGCAAGCTTGTGTGTTCGATGGATGTGCTCAGACATAGAGAATGCAGAGTTACCAGAGAACATGAAACACATCCAAGGATTCTTTCTGAAAGTCAATTCTCTTTCTCTGAAGTTATTAAGACAACCAAATGACAGAACTGAGTAGAACTAAACATGAAAAAGACAGAGGAAAATAGAGAAAACAGGAAAAATGTAGATTAATGGATGGATGGGAAGGGTAATCAGTGACAGTGATTACTGGAACAGCCTGGGTGTTGAATCATGGTGAAAACTCACGCAGGGAGTATCAGTACGTCAGCAAATTAACCTGTATGTATTTCTATTGAGATGATATTTGAATAGAATACTATTACAAGCCATGCCTTTATTGCCATTCATTAAAACACTTATAGGATACAGAGCAGCAAACTATAATGCAACAAAGATACAGAGTTTCTTTCAAAGAGTATAGGCAAGTGTTGTGCTGGATGAATACAGAATGAAGTTGAAGTAGACATGGATAGGCTTAAATATGTTCACTGTCTCATGAATGACAAGTTTGCTTCAAACTTGGTGAAATTTGAATGTGATGGACATCATAGTCTTCTGATTAATCACTCAGTGCCATGTATGTATCCTTGCCGTAGAAAAGTCACAGACAGGAAAGCATCTCAAAACTTCTGTAAGATCCTGAGCTCCCCGGGAAGTGGCCCACCTTAACTTTTTCATCGGCTGAACATCAGCTCTGAGACATGACTGACTGTCTGCCACACTTTACAAATCTTCTTCCTCAAGCACTGTTGGCACATGGTGGTGGATTTCACTCACACCCACACATAGAGAAGCCAGATCTGCCAGCACCTGCCACAGGACATGAGCTGCAGTAACATGGCATGTGTCAGATGTCATCCTGCTTCCAGCCCCAAGTAGCCCATGGCATCTAGGCTTTGTGTGTTTTGGCAAGCACCTTAATCTCTGAACTTCAGTTCTCTCTTGGACATTCAGTGAATTTTGAGATCATGTCTAAATGTGTTGCCCAGGTTGCCTACAAAATGAAGGTCCTCCTGTCTCAACCTTCCATATGCTGGAATTTCAAGTGCCAGCCACACTGTTGATACATTCTGGTTTATCTAATTTAATGCCTACGTATGTATTTACATGGATATACATACATATATATATATATATATATATATATATATATATATATATTATTATATTAGAAATAAACCTAGTCAAATTATTAATTAAACCTCATTGGAATGTATTTATTATACATAGTGGTGGACTGCATAACAACTTTTTATACAAGTGGACCGTGTACTCACCTCCTATCTCTGTTCCTAGATCATATCTCCCTATATGATCTCACTATATATATATATATATATATATATATATATATATATAGTGTATATATATACACACATATATTTGTGTATATATATATATGTTGTGTGTGTGTGTATGTATGTATATATATATATATATATATATATATATATATATATATATATATATATTAGATACATGCATGATTTTTTTTTATCTGTGTAAAATCTATTACCCACAAAAGAGAGTGGAACCAGGTGGTGTTTGCCTTCTGGATCTGGTTTATTTTGCTTAATACAATCTCCAGTTGCATCCATTTTGTCTCACGGTCAAGTAAAATTTTAGTGTGTGCATGTGTGTGTATCACAGTTCCTTTATCCATTTATCCATTTATCTCACATCCTAAGCTGATTCTGTACCTTGAATGCTGTGTATGGTGCTGCATAAACATAAATATGCACCTGCTGGCAAGGATGTGGGAAAAGTATTGGCAGGAATGCAAATTAGTAACTGCTGCTATGCAAATGAGTTTGGAGGCTCCTCGAGAATCCGAGGCTAGAGCTGCCATATGACCCAGCAGAACATTCTAGTTTTTAAGAATTTTATTACGTCTCAAAAACAGCTAGCCAAATTCCTCATTGACTGTAAATTGCATGAGGATGATGGTAACACTCATAGAGTCCTGCCTCAGTAGGTTCCTCTGGTTTTCACACCAGTGAGTCTCAAAGGAAGAATCACAAGTTGTGTCACTGTTGAAGTCAATGTCCTCTGAAAACATGAAAAGCATCCTTAGCTAATCAAAAATGCTACACTGGCCAATTTGTATGCATAGTTGAGACCATTCTTTGTAATCCTGAGCTGCCATTAAGTAGCTAGAGTTTGTTTCTCTGCTCTCAAGTGAACACCGAATTCTTTCAACTTGCTTCCCACTCCATTCAACATCATGTCTACTTCAGATGGTCCTTGTGTCCCTGATATTAGACACGGCTGCAGGACCATGCATGCTTACCAAGATCAATCAGTACACTGCAGCTGACTCTCTTACTCCCTGGAGTGCAGAAGGGTGGAGCTGCCATGACAGTTAAGCAGCACCTCCACAGACAGGCATGTTTTCAGTAAAAACAAAATGCTTATAACTTTACCCATCCCACAGCTGTTTCATCAGGATCAAAAACTGCAGATACATTGAAACATACACTTATTATTTTATGGCCAGGGTTGTTTTTTTGTCATGTTTATAAAATCTTATGAACACAGAGACCTGGGAAAGAGAAAAAAATTTAATGTTTTTTCACTGTAATTTTTTTTCCAATTTTAAGTTATTTGAATTACCTCTGAGATTAAGTTTTCTAACTGTTTGATTTTTTTTCTTTGGTTTTGCACTTGTTTTACTGTCCCCTTAGTCAGGGAAGCAGAGTGTGAGGCAGGAGCCCCAGCCTGGTGCTGGATGGAGACTTCAGCTTCCCATAGACTGTGCATAGCTGAAGTTTTAGTATGGAACCTGAGAAGATGAGTTAGATGGCAGATGGTAAAGTGCTCTTCCAAAACACGAGGACCTGAGTTCGTATCTCCAGAAGCTGACATCAAAAGTCAGCTGTAGTAGGATGTACCTCTCACCCTGTCTGGGGAGACAGAAGAGGGCAGCCCTGAAGCTTCCTGGTCAGCCATTCTTACCAAACTGGTAGGCTCTATGTTCAGTGTGACTGTTTCAAAAATAAGGTGAAGACCACTAGGAGAAATCAAACTGACATCAACCGTTGGCCTTCACAGCATGTTCACACACATATGAGCATACCCACACATGCCTGCACACACACATGGGTACAAACACACATATACCATAGGCATGTACATGCAAAATCATGAAAGCATATTAATGAATCCCTGCTGAGTTGTATGTGTTCTCCAGCCCCAAAGCTCTTTTCTCACTGAGCATGAAGCACATGGACAGAGTAGTGTCTCTTCCCATAGTCACACTAAATACATAAAGAAGCAGTCACCCTGAAGTCCTTTCCTCACCTTGTCACCTGGTGTCTGCAGATAATGTGACTGGAAAGAAATGGGAATGCGCCATCTTTTCAGAGTATCAGAAGGCAGTTTTAGGGCCATGCTGTCTTTCAACTACAACCAAATAAATTACACTGGGTTAAAAGAGTACAGGTCATTTGCAGAAATGTAGCCCGAGGACCTTTACCTGCTAAGGCACCCAAATTTTAAATTAATCCCTTTCTTTATGTTTTACTTTGGAATTCTTTGGAACTAAGATCAAACATTGAAAAAAAAATGGTTTAATTTCAGTTGTACAAAGATGTGCAATAGTTTCAAAAACACATTGTTTTTTGTTTTTTTTTTTCCTCTTTCAGCTGTAAGAAAAAGTTGATCTGCAAATGTACATTAAAAAGCACTGTGCCAGGGAGACAGGCTGTGATCCTGTGAACTTCTCACAGGCTATGAAGTGCCAGAGCTGGGCCTGGAGGGAGCTGGCAGTGTTCATTAATCCCCCTGTAGTTTGAATCCCAGTGACCATCTTATGCAAGGTTCTAAGAATAGAGAGAAATGAATACAAAACACCTATCTCTGCATGTTTGCCAGGTTGGCTTATAAGAAAAAGAATAGAAAGCAAGAAACTAGCTTAATATGAATAAAAGCAAGGAAATTTTTAGAGGTGTTTTACTGTTCAAGGAGTGGGGGGAAATTGGAATTGAAAATAATGTGTACCTTGCCATGAGACATTTTAACCCCCTTCCCCTCAAATTAAAGTATCGTTTGTTCTTATGTTGATACTAGCCACTGACTCTTCAAGTAGTTTTTATTTTTTGAGCATTTTATTATTTCATTATATAATTTAATATATAGAAAGTATTATATATTATACCTGACATATAATATATAAATTTAAACATTTATATATTATATATTTATATATATTTATATATTTTTATATTAGATATATTTATATATCATATATAATAATAAATTATTAAATAAATTATATAATATAATCTATTATTTTTGAGCAATTTGTTCTTTGAGCATTCCGTGCATGACTACAGTGTGTTTTAATTGCACCCACACCTGCTCCCTCCACTCCAACTCTCCCAACATAGCCCTCTCACCATGCCTCACTTCCAACTTCACATACTCTTTTTAATTTCATTCCCACTGCATCTATGTGCATGGGTTTAAGATATTCACTGGAGCATGGACAGCCTGTAAGGGATTATATCCTTAAGGAAAAAATAATCCACACTTAACAGCCTCCAACCGCCAATAGCTCCTTGGATAGAGATGTGGATTTGTGAACCCGCTCCCAGCCACATTAGAATTTAGACTGGCTTGTTCTTATGCAGGTATTAGGAAAGCAACCACAGAAGCCTGTGAGCTCATGTGTATGACAGCCCTGTCTCGGCTAAAAAAACACTTTCTTTTGAGTCCTTCAAAATCTATGGCTGTTAAAAGCTTCCTATCTCTTCTTCCAAGGTGTTTCCCAAGCCTTGGAGCTACAAGTTTTTAATTGCAACTCTTCACAAAGTTAACATATTTCATATCATAATTCCAGAGATAGTTGCAATTTGTTCAGTAATTGCATGTGTTTGGTTTGCAGCATGTTAGGAAAATGTAGACATGTAGACAAAGGTCCTTCTCCTTAAGAAGTAGATAAAGCAGTTGTGAAAGGAAACAGGATAAGTAAGAAATGTTAAAATTCTATTAAAAGGTAGAAAATGTTTACTCGTAGACCAAACTTTTATAAATCCATATTCCTATGAGAAAGTGAACATAGGCTAGGATAGCCGGAGAAAGATTTAAGGAAGAAAAGAAATCTTAGGTAAGTTTCTTCCCGGGTTCTCCAGAGAAACAAAGCTAGTGGTTAAATATTTAGGAGTTGTGTGAGCTAGTTGTTTGGCTCTGGTGAATCTCAGTAGCTTGTACCCAGCCATTGTGGGAGAATTTAGATCATGGAGATTGGGAAATATTGCGTATGAAGAGCATTTGAGTAGAGCTGCTTAAGCATGCCACCGCCCTCGTTCACTGTTCACAGAGCAAGAACACTTGCATGTACCTACTGGAGGTATACTGAGGGGTCAGGGGATATGTAAAACATGCAGCATGGTATCCACACTTCATGGTAAAGAGATGAATCCTACAAAAGGACAGCAAGTGCTCAGATAAGGAGTAGGTTGAGAAGCTGGGGTCAGTATTCTTCCCATATCTCACCATCCAAGGTTGACTTACACAGGTTTCCTCTCCAGCTGTGCTCTGATTGTCTTGTGGACTACACTCCATCTTGCCTCTTAACACTGGGTGCCTCAATAACACGCATCTCACTCTCTTTCAGTCTCATTCCTTTAGCTTCAACTACAACTTACAATTTTATGGCTACACATCTCTACTTTCAGGCTAGAAGTTTCCCCTTGCTCAAAATGCCTTTGAATTATGGTATGCACTTTTATTTTTGCTACTTACTAATCATGTGATCTATGACAAGTTGTTAAACATTCCAGTGCTCATTAATGAAGCAGAGATGATCACAAGTGTGTGCGTGTGCGCACACGCACGTACACACACACACACACACACACACACACACACACACACACGTATAACCTAGATCACTTACTTGTACCCTAAAACAACTTACAGTCTTTAGAAGAAAAGGTACCTCATAAATGGTGTTAAAGATTCCCTACAATAGGCTGTGGTTCTTAATCATCCATGAAATAAGGAGGAACTAGGTAAGGCTCCTGAACAATGCTTAGATGACATTTTTAAAAGGATAGGATTATTTGATGTCTCCTTAACTTTCAACATTTTATCTATTGAAATTAAGGTTTTTTTAATCCTTTACCAAGTTATGCCATAAATACTAAGCTTACTCTGTATTCTTATGAAACAAAATTAGTTTTAAGATTGTTTTTAATTGCTACTCCAAATCTGGTAGGAGAGGCTTTTCCTTCTCAGCATGTCTTGTAGCTGGGAATCATGTATGTCATGTTTATACTCTACTGTATTAAGTACTTGAGGTTGTTTACTGAGAAACCACTCAGTAATAAATTTTACATTTTAAACCATTCACATGAAGAAAATCTAAAGGAGTTTGTACTTCCTTTTTTTTTACACCTTTTACAGAATTGGATAAACGTTAAGATGTTGCTGGCACATTCTCTTCCCCTTCTCTCTACTGTCTTCTGGTCAAAAAACAATACTCAGAAAGATTGGTGGCTCATCTCATAATTTACAATGACCCATTTTATCCACATAAAGAATATACTTTTATGACATTTAATGAAAATATGAATCATATATCCTGTTTTAAATCTTCTTAACAGAAACAAAATCGCCTTTGGGAAGTATACAAATTTCCAAGAAAATGTTAAGGCTCAATACTTCAATAAGGTATTTTTCACATTTGCCATCTTTCAATTTTATGAAACATTTCTTTCAATTTTATGAAAAATTTTATTTTGAAAATCATTATCTTGGGCAAATAAAGGTGACATACTGTAAGGAGATATGGATCTGACCAAAGAATATAATCTTATTTCCAAGTAAAATAACCCAATGACTTGCAGCCTCTCCATCTCATCATATAATTTTCATCCAGAGCACTCACAGTAGCTGCTGTGTACAAAATATGCCTATCCTACTCTTCAAAGACTGCTCTTGTCATCACAGATGCCAACACCAAATGCCAGACAGTGTTGGCCCCTAGAAAAACACTGTCATTGCTCATTAGTAGGCATCAGAATGTCTTAATAATAACTCTGTCATTATCTGAGTCTGTTGAGAGATCAACCAAATGCATCCTTCTTGCCAAGTCACGTGAGTCAATTTTGCTATGTTGCTTAGAGCCACATTAAGCATCCAACTGGACTACACAAAGACACAGCTTCAGCAATTTGGTGGCAAGAGGGAATTCTATCTACCTGACAAGATGAAACTCATTGCTTTAGAAGAGGCAGTGTGTATGTTTTACTGGATAGCTGTCACCCAGTGATTCCACAAAGGGAACAGCCAAGTATCTAATGGAAAAATGCATCCTGATTCAGAAGTGCTCCATGTGAATATTTCATTACAAACATGGGTGACATGAATATAGACTTCTCAATTTAACAAAATCCGAATTTGCCACCCCAGTGAATTGCTCTGCAAATTCCTATAGTACCTAAAGATAGATGAGTAGTAAAAACTGTTAATAATTCATTGTCCAAAAGGACAGTTTTTACATTGCATAACATACTTACGGAGAATGCAACTGTGAGAGGGGAAAAAAAAGCACCGGGACCCTCCAGTGGGGTGAGGTGTTTAAGTGTCAGCTCCCTCCTGTTCAGAAAGGAACAGCTGAAATTGGTATCAACTAAGGGAAGTGGACAACTCTAGGTAGATGTACTTGCTGCTTGTCTGTTTGTGTGATCTGTAGTCACTGCACCTAATGAAAAAGCCTGGGCTACTATAGAGAATCACTCTTTGCAGCTGACCACGCAGCCAGGTAGCTACAAGGCACAATGCCAAATGGAATAGAAGAGAAACGGAAATGTGGAAGGCAAGCTAAGGCAATGACTGACAAGTGACTGATTCTCCCCACTGCTACAGCTTCTGCTTATTTCAGTTGCCACAGTTACAGAAAAACATGCAGCCCAGCCTTGTGGCATTTGCTTTATCTTAATGTTACTTCTAGAGCATCATTGCAAACCAATCATTTTACTGGACTGTGTGTCTACAGTTTTGATGGTCAGTCTTAATGGACAACTTTATGAGATCTGGAATTAGCTGGGAGGCAGGCCTCTGTAAACATGTATGGGGTTATTTTTATTAGATTAATGTGGGTGATAATATATACCCATTGGAGATAACATGATCCCTTGGGTTGGCCTCCTGGACTTTAGTCAAAGAGGAGAAATGGAACTGACGATAGGCATTCATTGCTCTCCGGTTATTGACTGTAAATGTAATGTGACCAGCTACCTCAAGCCCCTACCGCCATGCATTTCTCTGCTATAAGGATTATAACCTGGAACTGTGAGCCAAAAATAGTCCCTCCTCTCTTAGCTTGCTTTTGTCAGGTATGTTTTTTTCAAAACAGTGAGAAATGTGACTAGTGCAATAGCCTAATCTATATTTTAAATCGAACACAGTATTTGGAAATAAGCATCATGATACAGACTTATTTGTAGTGCAGAGACAATAATCAAAAAGAAGTTACCTGAAAACTTATTGGTTTGATATCATCAATCAGTGAAGAATATTTACTAGAAAATTGTTCTAAGTGTCTCCTGTACATAGGGATTAGATGTTGAAAGACTTCAAGCAGTAATTGAGATCACATACAATTTCTTGACAATACTAAAGCTAATTTGGAGAAGTTTTGAATTAGGGTTTTAAATGAAACTCAAAATGGAATTCACTCTTTCTCCTGTCATCCCTTATGGTTCCAAAGTACCACCTCTGAAGACAAGACAGAAAGGAACCAGGTGTTAACAAGTCATATCACCTGTGTTTCCTTAGCTATGGAATAGTTTACTCTCACGCTTTGTCAACATCCATTTCACATATGGGAATCAAAAATCAAAATTAATCTAGGGCAAGCTGCCTTTTTCATGCTGGGATCATTTAGACTCCAGCAGTCTTCCTATTTGTTAGTTTAAGATAACTGTGATTTCTTAATTAGAGAGCCCAGTGTAAAATAGACTTGAAACTTGAGAGTCTGCTGCTTTAAAGTACAATAAATGGAACACTGATAGTTAGGATGATGAACTTATTGTCCATACCCTTATACAAAAAGGACCATGAACCTACAGACACGGAGGAGCGATAACATTATTAAATACACTGAACTATATACTGTTGGTGTGATGTACTAAGGCTAGAAGGTGTGTGTTGTAAAAAATAAATAGAATATGAGAGGTTGCCTTCTCAAAGTGCTCATAATGGGACCTCTAGAACAATCCCTATCTCCTAGAGACCATGAGTTAGTATAGTGAGTGAAGAAATGTGGCATATTTTATCCTTTGAATTGCAAGGTCAAGTACGCCAGAATTTCTAGCTCTTTGCTTTGCATAGTATGGCTGGTGGATGATAGAGATTTATGCATCTTTCAAGTAGCCCTAAAGATTATGGAAATGTACTTTAGAGAAAGTGGAAATACATCTATGTTAAGATAGTTTTATTTCCCACTTTTGATTTAATGTATTCTGAGGGTCAAAAAATATTTTTGAAGTGAAGTCAACGAGTAATGGTTAGGTTTGGTTTTGCCTTGTCAGCAAACTCATAGCAAAGTTACAGCAAACGGTGGTGAGCACAGGTGACTAATGGCTCCTGGGAAATATTTACAGAGAAAAAACGTGTTATAAATTAAAGACTCTGTAATCTTTCATGAGCATTTATTCCTTTCTTCTTCCCATGCATGAGAAACAATGAGAAAGACTGTAGATTGGTTATTAAAATGTATCAAAGGTGAAGGCACAAATATTTTTATAATAAAATATTGTGAATGTAGACCAGTCAAATCTCAGATATCACCAACAACGTGAAGATAAACAGTTTGACAGATTGTTTCCTGAATAGATCCCCAATAAACCTTTTTTTAATACTTTTATATATGTGTATTTTATTTTTGTTTGCTTTTATTATATTTTTATCATGTAAAACAATTTTTAAATTTAAATATATTTTGATCATCTTCTCTTCCTACCCTGAGTCCTTCCAGATCCTCTCCTCCCTCCCTACCCATACAACTTTAAGTTCTTTGCCAATAAATAAATAAATAAATAAATAAATAAATAAATAAATAATAAATAAATAAATGAAACCCTATATAAAACTAATGCCCCCAAACCAAGAAAACAAAATAAAACACCAACCAAAAGGAAGAAAAAACTTACCACCAACACTAAACTGTAACCAAATAAAATGTGTAGTCTCTTATACCTTGGCCAACTATTCCTGAACATGAGGCCTGCCCTGGGGTGGCATTGTTACTCCATTGGAGAAACTGATTTTCCCTCTCCCATCAAGGTATAAATAACAGTTCAGTTGTTAACCTCTACCCTAGAAGCTAGGTTTTCGTTAATTCATTCACTCACATTTTAAATATAATATAATAAAATATAAAATGAATAAAATCTGTCATATTGAAGTTGGACAAAACAAACCAACAGAAGAAAAAGAGCCCAAGAGAAGGCCTAAGAATTGGAGTCTCACTCATTTGTATACTCAGGGATCTCATAAAAAATCTAAGCTGGAAGGTGAAAATATACACAGAGGGAGTACCTGGTGCATGTAGCCCTGTGCAGGCTGCTTTAGTCTCTGAGATTGTATAAGCTTTACCCACGTGGCTTCAAAGGGTCTTGTTTTCTTGCTGTCTCCCATCCCCTCTGTCTCTTACATTCTTTGGCCTCTTCTTTCATAGGGTTTCCTGAGCTCTGAGGGAAGTAATTTGGTAGAGATATCCCATTTAGGGCTGAGTATCCAAAAGTCTTTCACTCTCCATAATGTATGACTGTGGGTCCTTATGTTTGATCCTTTCTGTTGCAGGAGAAAGCTTCTCTGATGTTAGCTGAACAAGGAATTAATCCAGGAGTATAGTATAATCATGAAAATCATCAGTAGTCATTTTCCCTCATTTTTAGTCCAGTATTATTTGGTTTTACCCTGGGTCCGCGGACTATCTTGTCTCATGTTCTTGTCACCCAAGCAGTTTATGTATGGGTTTCATCTGATGTTTACTTTTCTCTGAGAGCAGGTGGAGTATATACCTGTAGGAAAGGCACTAGAACAGAAGGATAAATGCTCGATTTTGGCACTAGCTCGACATCTCCATGTTTAATGAGTTGTGTAAATGTTGTCTTCAGCAATGGGTCCTTGCTGTGAGTTTGTGGAAAGCAATCTATACTCTTGGCAGCAGCCTGGATTGTTTGACATCCAATAAAACCTTAATCATACATACTCACGGTATACTTAACAGGCCTCTTTGTATGTCATCTGAATCCAAATTGTATTACATTCTCTAAACACTGTTATAAGTTAGGTTGTTGAGTGTGAATTTCCATCTTTTAGCACAAGTGTCTGTCTCCTGATTAATTATGTAAAACTATTAAATACATTTGAGTAACTGAGCTATACTTTTTGTGATAGCAGGCATAATCATAATAATAATAAACCCTCGTATGTCACCTTTAAAGCTGGGTGTGGTGGCATACTCTAAAATCCCAGAACTTGAAAGTCTGAACCAGATAATTGTGAATTTGAGGAAAGCCTGGGCTGCAAAGCAGGAACCTATTATAAACAAGCACAAAATAGGTTTACCAGATTCTGAACATTTGAAGTCCTCAGCTTGAGGGAATATCTTTCTTTTGGGAGTATATGTCAGTATTTGTCAAAAAATAATAATTTTGATTTGATACTATTACAGATACTCTACATACCATTTATCCTGTGCCAAATTTTGTTCTGTAGAAAATGTCACTATCAGACATAGTTTAATATTATCCCACTACCCAAACCAGACAAGAGTTCTATACCAAAATATATGGGTCGATTAGTGTGCTTGATAAGCACAATATCAAAAATCCTCAATAAATCTGTCACATGTTAAAATGATTATACACCATGGCCAAGTGGGATTTATCTATGGGTCAAATATATGAGCTCACCTAATAAATTGTTGTGTTTTATATAACTTATTAACAAAATGAAGGAAAAAATATTTGATTATATTATCAGAAAAAAAACATTCAACACAACTTAACTTCCTTTCATATTAAAAATTACCAATAAGATATAAAAGGAATACACTTTAACACTTGCCTACCGCCAATATCCTACTCAGCAGGTGAAGAGCTGAAAGCCTTGCCCTTAAGATTACGAACAAGACAAGAATGCCCACTCTCAAGACTTCTCTATTCAGTAAATATTGGAAAAAGAAAAGACATCTGAATCCTAAAAAAATAAAGCTAAATTTTCTCTGATTATAAAGACATGATCTTATATTTAGAAGCCATAGCAAACAACTTTGAGAAATATCAAGTAAAATAAAGCTGTAGGATTAAAACAACAGCACGAGAGCTGTCGAGGTGGGTAGAGGCAATTGCCACTAACCCTTACCATCTAAATTCAATCTCTGGGACCCTTGTGTTAGAAGGAGAAAAACCATTTATGAAAGTTGCCCTCGGACCTCCACATACATGCTACAGCATGCACACGCACACAAGTGAAATAAAGTACATATTAATAGCATGAGAAATCAACTAGCAAAAGAAATCATAGATGTTGCTGAGAAAAATGAATATTCATAATGGAAAATGTAAATCTAAAATGTATCATGCTTTATATCACTAACTAAACTTTCTCAGAGTAAATAGACACTTTACTTGGTTGGCTGAGTATTTGCCTGGCATGTGTAAGACCCTGGGTTTGATTCCTAGTTACACAATAAATAAAAAAGAATAATAGAATAAAAATGGAAACATTCAAAATTGATTAAATAATTGTAGACAAGATCTGAAAATGGTAAGCCTTTAGATGTACATTTGAGGAATAGACCTTTAATATTGCTTGGCAATGATTTTTTGAGATATGACCCCATGATGGTAATCTTGATTGTCAACTTGATGAAATCTAGAATCACCTAGGAGACAAACATCTTGCAAAAAAAACAGTGATAACAGTTATGTCTTTTAAAAACAAAGGCAATTCAGACTCCTGGAAACAAAGAGGATAGTAATAGTGGTGGCCAGCAGTTGAGGAGATAAGAATGGAGAGACAGATAAATGTATGCAAAGTTTCAGCTAAATACTTTTGAAGGATCGAAGACATAGCTCACTGCAGAGGGAAGAACATTAATGAGATTGGAGAGTTATAAATTCTTCAACTCTGCAAGTGAGAAAATCTGACTATCTCACTTTTCAGATTGAAAATTGTTGTTCAAAGCACAGAGCCAAGAATCCATACCATCCGTGTTTTGTGAATTCGTTCTATCATATAGCTTTCCTTTCTGACACAGATTCTGTAACTCCCAAAGCACCAAAAACCTGTGTAGCCAAGAGACCATTTTAGGAAGCATTCTATGAAATGTATTTTATATTGGAGGGTCTAGTAGATGAGCTAGCCACATCTCCAGGTCCCAGGTCAGTAGCCACTGGTGCTCCTCAGCCCCAAAGCAGCTGCTGTGGGCATGAGTTTAAGGGGCGTCTTGGAAAAGCAGGAACTGATACCCTCCTGTGTGTGTGTGAAGTCCCAGCTCTCAGGGCTCCTAACAGTCATGTATTCCAATTGCCCCGTCTGACACAAAAGCAGCATAAAACCATAAGGAACGTGGTGAAACCTCAACAACATGTAAATGAATTGAAAATTTACAATTTAAACTTATATGTATCTGAATATGTATGTGTGTGTATGTGTGTGTATACATATACATACATATATATATACACACACACACATATATGTGTGTGCACATGTTACACATTATATATAGCTTATAAGTTACATAAAACAATAAAAACTTACATTATATTATTTATATTATACATTTATATTTATATGTTAATCATATTTATCTTATGTATAGCATGTATATTTATATATTATATGTATTTATATATTATAGATATAGCATATGTCTATTAATCTTTAATAAATTAGACTATTACCTTTTGAATCAAAATAGTTCCTTTACCAGGTTGCTTTGTGAGAGATGGAAATCTGTTCTTTGTTTCCCTAAATATTTTTGCTCCTGTTAATCACATGTGCCCTCATGCCTGCTAGCAGATGTATCTTCAGCAAGTGATCAGAGGCTCCCTTTTGTCAATGGCTCCTCTGGGATAACTGTGCTGTGCTAGTCAGCCCACAAGTTCTTCTTCCCCTGAAAGGCTGGAGCTCTCAGGGCTGCAAGGCTCACTGAGGGCTCCTGGCTCAGAAATACTCCTCTCAGCACTCCCCTGACGTTATTAATGGCCCTGCTGTACAAACCTAGAATAAAATAGAATTAAAATCCAAAGTTAATTTCAAGCTCCATTAGAAATTAAAGGTGTTGGGAAAGAAATCAATATTTGCCTGCTGCAAAAATGACTAAATTCTAAGCAATTAATTCTATTATTTTGTAACTTCTACAAACTATAAAGGAAACTCAAACTATAAAATGCTGCCACACTGGCGCATATAGAGTGTGTGTGACTACAAATAATGAGAATGAATGTCCAAGACAATGGGCAAAAATCTGTTTTATTGCTTTATAGCTACATCGTGTAGTGTGCACTCTAAAACGTGTCTTAAAATAGGGCCAATTATCCTGTAAAATTCGTGGTTATTTCCAACAATTATCAACACACTGATGTAAATCTTGGAGAATTTAGGGGCAAGAGAGCAAAGAGATTTATTTAAATGGAGTAAATGTATCCTTTTCCTTAATTTTACTTTCTCTTTTCCAGCTTCTTTTTAAGTCCTGCTATAGATTATGGAACAAACGACTCTAGAACACTGCATTCCCAGCTAGCATAAAGTATTCTGCAACCTGTAGAGTTGTAGGTCATGGGAGATATAAAAGCAGCGCTCAGTAAAAGCTTTTTCACGTCAGAGCCCATACCATCCCTTCCTGCAATGTCTTTGGGGGAAAGTTTGATTTACAAATGGATCTTCTGTAGGTCCAGAAAGATCAGAGTCAAAAGGCTCTGAGTCAGTCCTTGTGATGGCAATGTGCCACTCACCTTCCTCTACTCTTCAGAAGGACCCTCGTGGGAGCCAGCTACAGCCTCATCCCTAATGACATCTGATAGGGGTGAGCACTAGGAAAAGATAATAACAAAGTCAAAACAGCTAGGAGCTAAGGAAATCTTA
Organism: Cricetomys ansorgei; assembly: GCA_026225945.1. Taxonomy (NCBI): domain Eukaryota; kingdom Metazoa; phylum Chordata; class Mammalia; order Rodentia; family Nesomyidae; genus Cricetomys; species Cricetomys ansorgei. Next base: position 1,169,201 of record JAMJFZ010004091.1, on the reverse strand, counting down.
TCAACCCTCTCTCACCTTTGTCTACTTGTGACAAACAGTCAAGATGATTAAGGAGTGAATGCAACAGGAAAAACATACCAGGCACCAACAGCACCCTCATACTCGTCAGTAAGAGAACAGAGTAACAACCAGGGAAGATGCATGTCCTTTGAGATACATTTTGATACATGTGCCCAATGGCTAGTAGTGAACCATTTAGCCTCTTTATTATAAGTATCCTTTAAACTTCGATCTAGATGTAGTTTCCTTGAGGGTGTGACTTCTGTGACTAAGAGTAGAAAGCGAGGTTTCATGGGAAGCTACCTGGAGGGCTAACCACTACCCATTGTCCTTTCTGTTCCACACTTCACCCGACAAAACCCTGACAGGCTAAGGTGACGTTCAGTGTCTTTCTCCAGATTGTTCAACTTCTTCCTTCTTGTGACACTTTAAGTGGAGAACACATGTTGGAATGTAACAGAGTTGGCCCTCTCCTCCTTCTTAGGTATAGTAGTGGAAATGGTAGTTTTTAACCTTGAAGGCTTTTCTGTTGGGTCTCAGATACTTATGCAATGTAAAATGTGTGTGAAATGGATGTTCGTTCTTAGTCATGTACAATAGGCCATCAAAAGCAATGGCCCTAGATGCAAGCATGTTTTGACAGTTCCTGGCTTCCTGGGTGCTGTAGATCCTCTCGTCTCCGCAAGGTCTATCTGCAGGAAAACTTAGAGCCTCCTACTACCACCTTCGGAAGAAGTCATATGAGCGAAAGTGACATTAAGCAATATCAAAGTAGAATGCATGTATGCGGAGGTGGCATGGCAGTGTGAGTAATGGATTCAAACTTTGTGAATCTTTCTCAAGATTCCCAGGGAAACAGACAGGGAGTGTGAGGGAGTCACATTGTACTCAGTCCTGTAGGTACCTACCAACTCTTCTCTGTGGTTTCCCTGTTCCCCTTGTCACTATAACATCGATTTCCATTTATAAGATAGAGATTCTAGCATCTTAATTGGGAGACCAGAACATTCTGCGTTACTGAGAGTCCGGCACAGAGTTGAAATTTGATTAATATGTTTAGTGATCATCTCTGGATCACACATGTTACAGCTCTACAATAAGCTCAGCAGGTTAGGATTCTTATTCTTCCTTCTCCCATCCCAATAGATTCTTTTCCATAAGGCAGAATGGTCCATTAGGAACCCAAGCAGATGCTGAAGACATCATCTGATAATCCTTACAACCAGCCAACCACATTGTTCAGCAGCCTCCATGTCCAAGGTCACTGTATTCCACCTTCTTCTGCAAGCCTGCGTCTCAGGGCAGAGTCCACATTTCTGAGTAACTTCAGTGGCCTTCTAAGTCCTACTTCTGATTTGAGAAACTTCAGTTTATCCTTCATACATCGGCAAAACTAAATACTACAAGCATTTAGTTCTCAAGTTAAACTCCTTCAAGAAGTCAGCAAGGTTGTCAGCATGATAAAAACCTGAGAAATGTACTGTTCCTCACCATACTCACCTTCCCACCTGTCCCACTTGCTGCAGAGAAGATGAACATCTTTTGGTGCTTCCTTCATGTTTTTCCGTGGAACACAATGCTTCTTCTTCCCATTCTAATTAATTAATTCTGACATTTCCCATTACTCAGGCAGTCTTGTTTATTTCCAGAAGCATTTTAGCATCCCTTATCTGATTCAGGGTACCTACCTTCTGTTCCCCACATCAGGGTACACAGACCTTGTCAACGAGAGAACAGAGCTGATTTACTGAATGTTTTTAAACCAAATCACAGGGCAAGAAAAATGCAATAGGTGTGCAACAGATGCTTGCTGTTTGACAAAACGGGGCTCCATAAACACCCAGCTGGGCACTCCCAAACGGCAGCGGGAATTTTTGTTAGAAAAGCATAGCTGGACGTGGGCTAAACTTTTATGCTTGCCCTCTTCTGTTTCTCCCTGTCTTTGTCCGCTGCCCCTCCTCTGTATCAAGTGAAGAAAACCTGATACCAGTGAACTTTTCAACATTCCTCAGAAGGAGTGAAGTTCAATCCCATCCAGGTTCCCATCAATTCCATTTTAAAATTGTTTCTCTCTTATGTCAAAATGGGAAGGTGGGATTCATGGTTAAAGATGTTTCAGGGAAGGAGAATCACTTCTTTCTATCTTCGTCATAAAGACTGCCTTCTCTACAGGGTTTAGCCATTTTGTACTGTCCAGAATGTGTTCTGATGTTTTCTCTGCAGACTTTTGATCTAGAGATTGAGTGGATTCTGAAGTGTTTCTGGGAACTGAACTGAAGATGGATTAGAATGTGATACCACCTTTCAATGTATCGCTTCTTTGTCTACCTGCTCTGAGTTTGGGGATTTCTTTTTCTCTATAAAAATGATTAATTGACTATAGTTGTATAGCTACCTGAGGGAGCAAATAAGCATGCTGGTCCCTGTATGCTTTCCCAAGAATTTGTAACAATGTTAGGGATCTGATATTTTTAGATTTATTTTTCTTTTCCATGTATGAGTATTTTGCCTGTATGTGCAACACATGTGTGCCTAACACCCAAGGAGGGCATCGAATGCCATCAGATCCCCTAGAACTGAAGCACAGATGAGATAAGGTACCACAGTGGTCCTGGGTACTGAGCTTGTGTCCTCTGCAAATGTAGCAAGTGCTCTTAGTTGCTAAGTCATCTTTCTACCCACCCACCCATGTGAGTCTAAATTTTAACAAGATTACTAGAAGATTGTTAAGCAATTGAAACATTTGAGTAGGTAGGAAGTCAGGAAGTGTTATCAGCTCTAGCCTCAGTCCTGGATATTCTGAGCCTCATGTTTTCTTCTCTTTGTCGACTGACTTCATGTTCACTAGATTCTGAATGCTATAACATTGTTAGTGTCCTTTTATTAGCCACCTGATCTGCATTGGTCTTTAAATGTATTTCCAGCCCCTCCCTAATGGCCTCTTTGTGAGCCTATTGCCTTCTCATGGGCAGGTATAGTCATCTCATCCTCAGCAGGATGTAACCACATGCCAAGAACACTATGTAAGAACAGAGAACTCGAGATTCTCATACCTGCCATAGGGACAGCCCATAGTTGATGTCTTTTATCATTATAGATTCTTAGTGTCGAAGCTGTGTTTATGGTTACTAAAAATCATGTCAGCTAAAGAAGTCCTTAGGGTTAGAGAGATGCCTTAGCAGTTAAGAGGACCAGGGTTCCACTCTCCTCAGCTTCAACATGGCTGTTCACAGTTTTCTGTAGCTACAGCCTCAGGGGATTCAATTATCTCTGGCCTGTGTGGGTACTATATGCACATGGTGTGCAAACATATATGCAGGCAAAATGCCCGCACCAAACTTTTCCTAACTTCTCAAAATTTTAACTTGTGCTAACAAAACAGATTTTTTAAAAAAATCTCTATTTTAGGTAACAATTTAAAAGTAACAATCATCAGCCTTAAATTATCAGTTTATAATTCCTAAGCAGTTTAACAAAGGATGCAGGAGGTATATGTACAACTTAGATGCTATCTCAATTTTATTAGAATGCTTAATTTATTTAAATTCCATAGATGGTTCTACAATATGCCGATACTACAAGAAAAAATAGAAAAATCATTGTTCCTCATGGTCCTGGAGACAGACCAAATAAGGAACTCTATGTTCTGTCCAAAGACAAATGACTCTAGTCCTGTTTAATTCTTCACCCCCATGGCTACTTTTTTATATTAATAACAAAAAGTGGTACCTTTAGTACATTATGAATACAAACCTATCCCCTTTTCGAAACTTGCCTAGCAATTTCCCTTTTGTTCTGATCCTCATACACTATGTGAGAGTTGCACCAGCACCAAGAATTCATGGAGTAATGATTTCACTATTTAATTCCACATGCCTTTGAGAAAAGGGTCCTTTCTTCTTCAAGCTATTTTTTTAATGAAAAAGCTAATTATCCCTTAAAACAACATTTTTTTGCATCTTGTAATAAAACTAGGATGTAATTTAGTAACTTTCTAATAGTAAGTTAATGAGTTTTATCCAAGAGCTTGCATCATGTGGTGCATAATTTTTATGTATAGATAATGTTTCTAATCTGAGCATGCTTGAGTTTTAAAGTTTGTGTCAGCAAAAAAGGGAGGCTAAAAACAGACTCATAGCTCCCCAACATGCTGAACCTGAGTGTTTAACAGCATCTGATCCTACAAAGTCACTGTGTACATGGTAAGCTACTTGCAACAAAATGATGAGAATCAGAGACACATTGCTAAGGTAGATATCTGAAAACTACTTCTTTCTTATGCTCAGACTGTGCTGGTTGTCCCTGAGTGTGACCTGACCTATTTTCTCTGACCTTGCATGAAAAAAGCACAGTGTTGTCAATGCTTTGTGTAGTGAGAGGTCCAGGTACTAAGGGAAGCCTAAGTTAAATTTGTCTGTTTAGTCTTAATCACACTCAGTAGCCTACATGTGACTACATACAATGGATGAATACCAGCCAAATTATTATCCTGGAAGAGACTAAAGAAGATACACACAAGGCAAATTTTTGAGAAAAAAATAATTTGAGTTGGATGAGAAAAATTATAGGATAGGATACTGCCTACAGTGTTTAGTTTATGTTAATGGAGAAATTATTTCACCTTACAGTTCCACAGTGTTAGAGTAATTAATGACACGACAGAAGCTGCAGTCAGGCAGGGTGGCTGGATCAGGATGCTGCTAGCTCACATCTTTAGAGATAAGCACGAAGCTAGGAGAGGTAGGGAGGAAGTCTGAAGAGAGAAAAAGGGGGAAAGAGGGATGCAGAGAGGAAGAGGAGAGTTCACAAGTGCCCTGGGAATAGAGGCTTTGAAACCTCAAAGTTTCACCCCCTAATGATGTACTTCCTCTAGCACGGTGACACATCTAAATTTCCCCAACAGCAATTCCAACTGGGGACCAAGTGTACAAATACCTGAACCTATGGGAGGCATTCTCATTCTTACCACCACATTTGCTGTGCACCACTGTGGGTCCCGGGGGTTGGAATCTTTCCGGCATGTGCGTGTCCCTGCTGCTGGTCCCTTGCCCAGAGTCTGGGAGCCACACTCAGAACCGGTTCCAGGTCGAGGGACACAGTGGGAAGGACAGTGTGATGGGGCAGGCAGTGAGTTTTACCACATCCTGCCACTGCCTTGGTGGGCCTCTGTGAGCTGGACTAGTACAGACACTCGGGAGCACAGTTCAGTGGGCTTCTCTCTTTTAATCGAGGCTGTAGGGCCTATATCAAGGATCACTGGCTGGCAGGAGCCCATGACCCTGAAAATGTCCAGTGGTTAGGACACCCTATGTGGGAGTGGCCTTGCCTGTGTGTGGAGTTTGAGTCTGTGTCATCCAGCCCACAGGGCAGAGAGGCATGTTTGCTCATCATATCTAAATTTGGCTGGGTTTTGGCCAGGGCTAAGGTGTGGAGCAGCAAACTCCCATGGTTCTTACCCTTTAGAGGTAACAGGGGTTCAAGTCAGCTTCAACATACTATAGCCCTTGGACAGTCCAGCACACCATTGCCCACAGATCTCAATTGTTGAGCATGAAAGTATGTGCTCATGGAGGAGGGCCTTTGAGTTTTTTATAGCCTTGCCTCACTTCTTGTTCTCCATGTGGTGATTTGGGGGCCGTCTTCGCATTCTTACTTCTGTATCTTCCCTGCCTTGATTGACTGGATCCTCTGTGAGCCTGGAGGAAAGGTTAGCTCTTGTTTCTGTTAGGTAGCTTTCGTCAGGATATGCTATCACAGCCACAGAGAAGAGTCTGATGCACATATGTTCACAGACAGCTATGGTACAACACCCAAATATCCAAATCTATTTCCATTCAGGTTCTTTTGAGACAATTTTCAGGAATTATCTGTGGATACTTTTCTTTGGGGGAGGGTATTTTTTATCTTTGTTTATTTAGTTTTGAAAGGATTTCCACCTAGCTCAGACTGACTTTGAATGCATTATGGGGCTCACAGAGAAAGCAAATTCAGTGTTCCTATATTTTCACCACCTGAGTTCTTAGACTATAAGAATATAAGAATTCTTAGACTAAAATGAAAGAATGAAACCAGTAGAAAAGTTGTCCAGATGACTTCAGAAGAGATTTTTTTTCAGATGTTAGTTTGCACGTACGTTAGCCTTTAGGAAAGTTAAGAATATTTGTTATTTAATGAGCTATAAATTGGACTTCAATCTATCCTGATCTTCAAGAGGCCAACATTATTAAATATGAGTAGCATTTGGCCTATATTCCATTTATAGCCTTGTACTTAAGGAAATAGCTATCCATATTTACAAACAGTTACAAATGTTTTCAATTTTTTATTTTAATGAATTGATTTTATAACCCTCTAAGTCTAATTAATGCTTCCCTCTATGATAGTAGCATGAAGTGAACGTAGAGCCTCATGCACAAAAGTGGTCTACCACTAAGCCATAGCTCCAGCCCCCATGTATGCTTTTCAGATCAATATAGTTTTTAATGTGGAAAAATAAGACATATTTTAACAACTATTTATAACTAAATGGTAAAATATGTGGTGATCTAACAATATGCCCAGAGACTACTTGAGTCAGAAGCAGAATCATATTGTTTGATACAGAAATCACAAGAGCATCCCACTGCAATAACAAAGCCAGAATAACTAGTGTAACAATACAAATAATTGGCCTGATGTGGTAGCTCAGTTGCTAGAATGCCTGCCAAGCATTCACTGGCCCTTGCGTGTGATCCTCAGCACTGCATATACCAGGTGTGGTGACACACATCTGTAATCTCAGCACATGGGAGGTGAAGGAAGGTCCACATTCATGATCATCTTCAGATACAGAATAAGTTCAAGACCATCCTGGGTCACATGAGACTCAAGAGTAAATAAAAACTATGTCATGTACATACATGGAGGATACATAAAAGTACTGTATCACAATTTTGACATATGATATGATTACATCATTTCAACTTTTATATATATTTCTGTGTATATATATATAGTGTATAATTTTAGTTGGAGTGAAGTAAGCATCTATATTTTAAAAGTATTACTGTCAGTTTTTGGAATTAGGATATAATTACATTTCCCACTCTCCTTTGCTCTCTCCAAACCATCCCATGTGCTTCCCTTGCTCTCCTTCAATTTCATGGCCTCTTTTTCCTAGGTACATAAATACAACCTGGTCAGTCTGTATAATGTCACTCATCTGTATGTTTTCATGGCTGACACTTTTGTATTGGATACCATTGGGAGTGCTCTTCCATGGGGAATACTATTTCTCCTGCTGTCAGCATTTCTTTGTTGTTGGTAGTTCTTTGTCTACGGTTGACACATTGTAGACTTTCCCCTGTCCACATCATGTCTATTATTGCTGTTCTTTTTGGATTCAGCTCATGTTTATGCACTCATTTTGTAACAAATGATAAACTAGTTTTTAGTAAAAATTGTTGTGGAAAGATAAATAGGAATTTAGAAGTCCAGATAACGAAGTACTTCTGCATTCTAAATCTCTACACATGTTCAATATTTGCCCACATACCCACTACACTGTAATCTTAAGAAAAATGACTCTTTGCTGATTTTTTTTCTATGACTCTCCTTTCCACCAAGATGCTAAATATATCACTCTCCCTAAAGGTCTGTTGTTCTAGTCAAAAAAGTAAACATAGGGCTTTCTATTCACTTTACTGGGATTCCCGTCAGACTGAAATAACAGTAAAGCATCCCATGTGCGTGAGGGAACATTATTGTTTACATCCATAATAGTCAGTGAAGTGAGCATTGAATTCCCAACTCCACATTGACTCTGGGCAAAATTATAAAACGGAAAGCAGAAATGCCAGCTGCCCATGTGTGGCTATCTCCTTCAATGTAGGGGGTTCTGATTTTCTCAGAGGACTGGTACCTCTCGTTCTATCTCCCAATTGTATCCAATTATTCTCAGTTCTAAGGGAGCCTTGAGTTTCATCTGGTACCCCGTGGAACTTCTGTTCTCATTAGAAATGAAGAGTCACCAGCTACCTGGTGCTGCTTTTGTTCCATCCCTGGGGACACCTCTGAAAACTGGTTCTAGTTGCTCACCTCCCTCAGACACCCCGGCCACTAGCTGCCATCTTCCAAAACATGGAAGACTTTGCTATTAGGGATTCTGACTATGATGTGCTGGGATCATGAACCTATCATAGACCTCCACTCAAGTAAATTCTATACCTGTTTGAAAGGAAGCATAGTAATAGAGCTTTGCAAGTATATCCCAACAAGCAATCCAGCAATCCCCATAATTTTCTTCACAATGCTGTGTTAGGCACTAAGCACAGTGAAGGACAAGCATACTTCTTTTCCTTTTATTGGATTTTGTGTAACCCAAATTAATCTGAAACTCACTATGTAGCTGAGAATGACCTTGAACTTCTGAACCAACTGTCTCTACCTCCTCAGGCATGTGCCATCATTTCTGGTTTTATATAGTGCAGGTGACTGAACCCAAGAGTCTACCAACTCCACAGCTCCAAATACATTTCTTTATTTGGACTATAAGTACAATTTTTCTAATATATATATACATTATATATATATAATGATCTTATATATTACATATAAATAAATGGAAGTGGATATTATGTATTTATTTTATAAGAATATAAAAGAGATACTATTATATATTCATATATTTACTAGTAGATTTTAATTTTCTAGGTCTAAAAGTTTCCATATATTTAAAAAATTAACTATACTTACATACATTTCTTTATTTATTTTATTTTGTGTTGTTGTGATTAGTCTCTTTTCCTCCCATCCTTATTAACACTCCCTCATCTCTATCAATCTCTTTCTTAGCACCATGAAGTTTGCTTGAGTTTTGTGAGCCATTTAGTTTAGCCAGGGCCAACTTTATGGCCATTGAATTGTAACAGCCCACTGGAGTCTACTGGGGTCACTAGTAGATATACAACTAAAGGCCTTCTCTTTCTCTCTCTCTCTCTCTCTCTCTCTCTCTCTCTCTCTCTCTCTCTCTCTCTCTCTGTATGTTAGAGAGCTTGAACTCTGGAAGTCTGGCTTAAACAGGACAAAAACCACAGAATAAACCTTGCTACCTTACAAAAGAAATGCTGTTTAATGGAGTGTTTGGCATACTCTGTGTTAATTAGATTACTACTCTCTGAAGGTTAGACTGGAATGAAAAGGAATTAGCATGTGACACTGATAGATATAAGATGGTCCGGCCTGACCCACAGTGAATACAAGGAAGGGAATGAGCTCATCTTTCCAGTTGCTGGAGCCAAATTTCATCTTCTTTGTTGGCCTGTACTCACATTCAGTCAATCAGTCCATCAGCTAATTCTGTTGTACCACTCTGCTTCTGACTCCAGACCTTGGCCCATTTTTATAGCCACCTTCTGCTGGGTCTACCTATTCCATCTTATCATACCTGCATGATAGCAGCCAGAGAGTTCCTGATGAAATCTACTTTCAATTCATAAAGATCACAGATAGTGGCTTCTGAGACTCTAAACTACATGCCCCTAATCTTGGCTTTTCTCTCTGCTTCCCTTTTCTCACTCACTTGGTCCTCAGTTTTAGCTAAACTGGATGTTGGGGCTGTCCCATGACTGCATTTGAGCTGCATTCATATATCTGAGAGTCATTGCATTTGCTGTTCAATTCACATACCTATCTGCATGACATATTCCAGAAACTCCATGGAGTCATTGCTCAAATGTCACTTTCTTGCTAAGACCTAGCTCAACAGTCATGATTAAAATTGTAATTGCTTTTTCTCAGTTCCCATTTATCTTCTTATATGCTTTATTTTTTTCACAATATGCATCTCTTTCTAATATATAATCCTGGAGGTTTTCACCTGTTTTATTGCCCTGTGTGCTTACCATGTTGATTATATGAGTTTGAAGGTGTTTGCCTGTGATCTAGTTGCTTTTCTTTGTTGTTGTGAACAAATATCTGATGCAGACAATTTATAGAGGGCAACATCAATTTTTGTTTCCCATGTCAAGGAGTTCAGTCCATGGTTATATGGAAACAGCTGCTTATATGTAGAACGTCAGTCAGTGGAGGTATATGTGAGGTTCTTCATTGCCTTTTGGTATATAGGAGTCAATGTGGAGGGACTCAGAATAATATAGGCCCTAAAACTCATCTACAATGATCTACTGACAGCTAGACACACCTCTCTGTTTTTAATTAATGTTTTTCATATAATATATTTTGATCATATTCTGTCCAATCCCCAAAATCCTCCCAGAACTTCCCATCTCCCTACCTACTGAATTTTATATTCCTTCTCTCTCTTTCTCAGAACCAAAACAGAATGCACACACACACACACACAAACAAACAACAACAAAAAAATCTACCTCTTAAAGCTTTCTATAACCTCCTTAAATACTACCAACATCTGGTGACCACCTGTTCAAAACTCAAGCCTATCAGGACATTTTCTCATTCAAATTATAATGACCTTTTATGCACATGTGGCCTCCTTTGTACCCAGAGGACACTTTTTATTTTTACTGGATAAAATAAATTAGTTCATTTGTGTTTGGGATACCAAGGAAATAGACTGGAGGAAATCAGGCTAAAACTAGCAAAGAGAGCCTCATTCAATAGGTTTTCAGTTGAAAAACATGAAGGACTTATATCAAGATTATAGTTATGGAATGGTATTGTAATAATAATATAATGAGCTGTATAAAACAAGTAATGAAGGAGAATGAAAGGGATATAAGGAGCCTAGGTAAACTAAAGCAGTCTTGTTGAGATAGTTGCTTCTTGTTCCCGGATGATACTGCAAGGAGAAATGCCTGGAAGGGATGTGGGTGCATATCTAAATATGACCAATAGGGAAAAGGGAGCCAAGCCAGCATCCATTGAACAAAGTCCCTTAGACATCTCCCATCTATTCCCCTATATCAGTGCGTTGGTCTTCTGTCTCTCCAGGTCCTTCAGTTCTTTGTGAATGCCAGAGAATGAGCAGCAATCACACTTAGATACCAACTGGTGTCTTTATAGTAACATTTAAATATAGACTCTCAAGTGAACAGTCCCAAATCATGTCTCCCTAGAAAACCAAATACTGACTCTACTGACTCTATTACAACAAGCACGTAGAGTTTAGAAAAGCTAGGTAAATTAAATAAGGTTGGAAGTTGTCTGAAATGTTATGGAAAATTTGAGTTAAACCTTATAATGTAATTGCAAAAAATGTACAACTAAATATTTTAAGGGACTGATAAAAATTATCTATTGCTAATTACATATTTTGTATTTTTTTAAAGTTACTCATGTATAGGATAAAAAATGGAGAAAATTAATCATAGGCAGAGAATGATTCAGTATGCAGGGTTTACAAATTAATTAACTTTCTCTTAATCTTCTCAATTAAAAAAGTGTTAAAGCATTAGTTTACTGCTAACTTCAGTGTTAAAATGCTGGTTAATTGCAAAACATTATTGGGAGCCAATATGAAAAATCCACTTACAAGTGTCAAAGAAGCAAAACACATTTACGGTTGACTTACAAATCCAGCCTTCCTAAGTGGGATTGGTTTTAAGCTATACAGTGAGGACACACATCCATCCACACTCCCAGAACATGCTTGTTAGTTTCTCCCCTTGGCTTACACATGGTTATTACATGCATAAGTGTATCCGTGCATGTTGTGCATTCCTGATAGCTTGAGGTTATTCATAATGCCATCTGATAGAAAGGGCAAATAATGCAGACCAGTCTATTCACAGTTAGAAACACCAAGGTTTTAAATTGCAGGCACTTCCTTTGTTTTAGTTCTGTATGTGTGGCACACAGTTAGATTGAGCCCGGACACATCTTTTATTCAGAATGGAAGATGTGATGCATTGGGTTCATGCTGGGAATCAACACTGCTGAGCTATTTGGAAAGATGATTATGAATTAGAATCTGAGTATATTCACTGAGAGATGATCTTTATGCTCAGAAGCAGTCTTGACTGTGAAAGGTGTGTCCAACTGAAAGGGGTGAGACCCTCCCACTCTACAGAGTCAACATAATGGGCACAGGGAACTAGCGTGCTCCGTTTTGACCATGTGCTGGACGGGTGGTTGGCACTCTGGACATGACGTTGGAACATACAAATCATAACAAGCGGCCAATGGTGACCAGCTGTGAGTGAGAATGTCCTAATAGGATATCAGAAGAGCCACTTACTTATGCCAAAAAGATGTGCTTCTAAAAATGCAAGATAATTGTGCATCCCTGCAGTGACATATCCAGTTTAAGGTAAGCAGGGAAAGCCATGTGTAGCCAAAAGCCACAGCTAGGAATCTAGCCTGTTTAAGTGCACAGAATCCAGAGTAGGCAGAGTAAGGCAGCCTCTTTTACCTTCGTAGAGAGCCACTTATTTCCGTGTTCAAATGTTTTATTCGTGTGACAGAAACTAATGATTTCAAGACCTTACACGGTACCTGGGAAAAGTCTCAAATATCACTGAATGGAATTAACTCAATTTTTTTTCTTAAATCAAATGAATTTCATTAAAAACAAAAATGATATAAAACATAGCTTATGCGCTGTATTTTTAGAAAAAGATATGAAAGTAAAACACAATGTAGAAAACCTGGAATACATTTAAAAGGAAATGTCTGAAGCTTTCTCAGTATTATTTGAGCTCCTGGAGTTTTGGAGAAATGTGACTCATCTAGGCCTTTTGTCATCTTCCTGTGTGTGCATGTGTATGTGTGTGAGGACACGCACATGGAGGCCAGAGGCCAACTATCCCATTGGTCCTCCTGGACCACCTTGTTGGACACAAACATCTTGTTATAGGTCACTGCATATGTCAGGCTAGCTAGCCAGTGCGTTTCTAGAGATTCCCTTATCTCTGCCTCACATCTTGCCATAGGAATGCTGGATTACAGATGTGAGGTATCACAGCATTGAGCTTTACCTGAGTTCTAGAAGTCCCTGTGCCTGTATGGCAAATACTTAAACCACAGACCCATCTCCCCAGCCCAGAATCTACCTACTATTAAATATCTTATGTACCTTTCATTTACTTTCTTCCCCAAAACTCCAGTAACTATCTTTTGGGCAAAACAGTTTGAGATGCCAGAGCAAGACAGTTCAGCTAATATTCTCATGGACTCATACATTTGCAGCCCTCAGGGAGGCTGCAGATGCAGCAGGATTGTAATATAGTTCCATAATATCTCAGATTAGGGTTTCTGAAGGGATAGCAAATTAAAAGCAGAGGATCCGTGGGGCTATAGGGATGGTTCTGCAGTTAGGAGCGCTTGCTGCTCTTACAGAGGACCCAGGTTTCGTTTCCAGCATCCATGTGGTGGCTTACAACAGCTAGACAACTCCAGTTCCAGGGGCCAACACCATTTTCTGGCTTCTTCAGGCACCAGGGATACACATGTATATACACACAAATACATATAAAACAATACATTTTTTAAGTGTAAAAAGTAGTGAATCAAGTCACAGGCAAGAGATGATTCTGAGTTTATTTATCTTCTCTGCCAAAAGATTTTACCTGCCATGTAAGCACCACACTTTGAAGAAGGATCTATACAACTTTGGATGAAATCTCTGAGTCATCCCCCTGCTTCAACATGGGTTTCATCCTTTGCCCATCAGGAAATGACTCACAGGAGTGGTTTTCAGGGCACAGGCCCTCACACTTCACTACCGAGGAGGAGAAAATGCAAAACATCATGGGAAGGGCTGCATTTTGGTGCGTCCCTTCATCTACTCCTAGGAGAAAGCTAAACCATCTTACTGTTCCCAGAACTTATGAAGAACACTTGGCAATAGTGAACACTGCAATTGTAGCTGGGCAAAGGGTTTGATTGTCTGCCACTGTTGCTAAAGCAAAGACTCAGATAGGAGAAGGAAGAACTTTAAAGTGATCAGGCAGTACAGCAGCAGAGCTTCCAGTGACTCTCCTATCAGCCTCCCCACCTCAGGGAGCTGCATGTTAGAGGACTGATAAGAGAGAAACACAGATGAATGAGGGGGAAGATATTCACTTCTTTTTTGGGAATAAGGAGAGATTTTGCCGGAAACTCGGGTTCTCCTTTTATGCTCTGGTGTTTACCATCTTAGCAATTAAAGGCATCACAAAGGTTAGGGACACAGAGGAGAGAGACACAATATGAAGAGCTATATTAGCCTTTCTCTCTTGCTATCATCAGAAATTTTCTGGTCAATATGTCAGTGGAGGAGGCCTTTAGGCTCAGGAAATATACCTAAGTCACATTATCGTAACCCACATAGAAGAGGTGGATTCTCAGCAAAACTAATAGGAGATTAACAAAGCATTGCCCAGCTGTGGTGCTTCCAAAATCACAGACCTTTAGGGTAGCTAAAAGCAAAGTAAGTTACAGGGTGTATTTACAATGTTCTTGGGTAATGTGGATTTAATTTTTTCCAGGAAAATTCCAATTCACTGGAATATCCATTTCTTCTCCTAACATGTCATCTTTCATTTGCTTCTTCCTTTCTCCCACATAGTCCCAAAGGTTCAACCCTGACTTCCTTCTATTTTTATGGATACGTGACTTCACTGACCTCTGTAGATTGACCCTTACTGGGTTTTGACTATCTCCTCTGAGGAAATACCTTTTTTGTTGCTAGTGACCAACTCAATGTTTCAAAAATTGCAGCAATAAAAGTAGTGTTATCTGACCAAATGAATATGTGTCACTCTTCTGGTCAGAATACATTTATTGATTCTGTCTTTCTTTCCAAATGAAATTTGAGATCCCTAAGGTTAGACATACCCGGGGTCTGTCAACCCAACTTGGTGGAGTGATTTCCTATGACCACTGTGCCCACCAAGTGGAACTGTTCCCCCTTCCTGGAATTCTGAAACAAAATGTATATTTTACCTTCTGTGCTGTCTTTGTTCACACATGTCCTCTGTGAACTTCCACATACACATTCCTCTGTGGACGATAAGTCTATCAATTATTTTATTGTAATTTTTTTAAAAGCACTACTTTGACTTCTTTATTATGATTTAGAATAAGTTCAGAAATAATACACCTCATGAAGAAATCAGATATGTCATCTTTCAAGCTCAGAAATAAGGCATCACTTCCCTGCCCTTCTTCAATCCACAGCATCAGTGGTGGGGACTATGGAGGGAGACCAAGAGCATTCATATCCCACATGGAGTCCCTCATGTCAGTTACTTTATGAGTGTCTGGATCCAAATATCTGACAAAACAATTTAAGGAAGGAAATGTCTGTTTCATCTTAGAGTTAAATAGGATACACTCCATCATGGTTAGGAGACATGGCAGACAGAGCAGGGGATGTCTAGTCCCCTTACATCCACAATCTGGGAGCTGAGAGTGAGGGATGCTGGTGCCCAGCTTGCTTTCTCCTCTTTATACAGTCCGGGAAATCAGCACGTGGAACAATGCCCCCACATTTAAGGTGAGCCTTCCCACCTCAGTTAACCAATTTAGAAACAACTCCCTCAAGTAGTTTTTTTTTCCCCAAGGTTCTTCTAGATCTTGTCAAGTTGGCAGTCATAATTATCATGCCCCTCCTTGTGAAAAGATGCACTTCTCGGAGGCTTTCTTTGTGTTTACTTATTTATAAAAGCTTGATATCTTTCCTTCGCCTTCCCAAACCTGTATATTGCATCCTTCTTGTGGTATTTATATAGTTCTGCTTTCTAGATTTCTCTGTCATGTATTTTATCTTTCCAAAATACCATGTATTTTAGTATTTCTAAAATATCACAGACTGTGTAGCTTATAATGACAGGAAAGTCTTTCTCATGGATCTAGAAGCTAGGATGTCTAGATGCACTGGCAAATATGACCAGCTTTCTAATCTAGAGATGTACTTTAGCACCATGCCCTTTGTGGCAGAAGGAATCTGAGCTGCAACGCATTTCTGTTCTTGAAAGTTCTGCCCGTGGCTTCATTTCCTCCACAAATCCTGTATCACACATTTCATATTTTCACACTTTGGGAGTTAGGATTTCAATGCAGAAATTGTGTGAGGAGTAAACCATTAGACCATACTATATCATTTTTTGGTTTTCTGTTTCAGATTTTATGAGACTTGAAAGAGTATCTTGGTATTTTTAGTAACCATAACACAGTCTCTCTACTACAGATGCTTTCAATACATGTCTTGAAAATGAATGAATGAAGGAAGGGAGGAATAAAGGAATGAAACCATAAATCAATAACATTTTAGGACAGAAGTCAAATTCACACCTTCCTTTTTCGTTCACAAAATTATTCCTGCACACAATATCTAGAATGATTGCTAAAAGCTAAATTGGGATTCTGAACAAAAGGAAATATTTAAAGGAGAAAACTAGAACTGAGAGTGAAATGAGAAAACACATGGTTTGGTGGAGAAAAGAGTGGAAGATATCTATGTATCCCAGACCTATGGTTATTATTTTCAAAGTTTGGGGATAATATTCAAATGAATATCATTTAAAATCTGTTTAGCCACATGGATAGCTGATGCCTGACTCTATTTAATCTTGAGAACTTTCTAACCTGGCAAAAAGGATCTCATACAAATGAAAGTTTGCTAAAGAAAGGAAGCAGATCTTACTCTGTACTATTCATATGCATGGGAATAGAATAGAATTTCAAACTAATAAATACAGCTAAATTAACTTGCTTTGTATTAGCTATGTTATTACATAAAAATAAATGGTATGGGTCCTTTCTATATTAAAACAGCAAATGAGTTGAGGACATGACTCAGTGGTTAAAGTACTTGCCATGAAAACAGGAAGACTAGAATCTGGATTCCTGGAACCCACATAAATGCTGAATGGGTGTGAAAGCCAGCCTGTAATTCCAGCCTCAGAAGATGGATGGGGACAGAAATTCCAAAAGCAAACTACAACAAGCCATATGTATTCATTAGAAACAAGTTGCTAGATCCAGAGACTTTCAAACAATTGTGTAAAGATGTGACTGCAGGAAGTGCAGATCCCTAGAGTCCTCCTCATGATTGCTTGCACATCATATCACTCTTCTTTTACTCGCCTAGATAACTTCTACTACTAATCTCCCTAGAATCAGCTGATCACCACTCCCAGGAGGCATCCTGGAACCCACCAAACATGATGCATGCTCTCCTCTCAGCTTCCACAGAACTCCAGGCTTCCCTGTTGGGCCTTCTCTACTGTGCAGATGCATCACAATGTCTGAGTTTTGAATGTCTCCCTTTTTCTCAGACTCTTATTCCCCAACAGCAGGATCTCTGTCTAAATCACATTCTCATGCCTACTCCTAGCATGGCCATATGCTCCATGTATATTTCTTATTGTGGAACCAATTGTGGCTCAAAGAAAAGATTTTCATTCAGGTTACCCATAGAAAACAAATGCTGAAACTAATATTACTAAGTTGTCACTGAGAGTCTTCTAAAGTATTAAGGCACTGAGGCAAACATTTTGCTTGGCTTGGCAATTTACTCCATTGTAATCATAAATGTATGCATTGATGTATTAATTATTCACATGGGTTCATGGCAATGCTAATTCAATTCCCAGTGCTAGAGGGTTTCAGCCTCTGTACAATCTAATCTGTACAGCCTAGACCTAGAAGGTTTCAACCTCTGTACAGTCTATTTTTACTGATACAAGCCCAGACCTAGAAGGCTTTAGTCTCTACACAATCTAATCTGTAAACCTAAACCTAGAATGTTTCAACTCTGAGGCTTACTATTGACT
This sequence comes from Cricetomys ansorgei, assembly GCA_026225945.1. Lineage (NCBI taxonomy): Eukaryota > Metazoa > Chordata > Mammalia > Rodentia > Nesomyidae > Cricetomys > Cricetomys ansorgei. The sequence goes on along the minus strand of JAMJFZ010004091.1, from coordinate 1,151,484 downwards.
GAGCACACTCTGACTAGCTTTCCTCTGAAGTACCTCTTTTCACTCTGCTCTGTATTGTGATATCTGAACTCTAAAATGTAAACAGTCTGTTTCTGACTCTACTCTCTCTCTCTCTCTGCTTGCTGTGGACTGGCTCTGTTCTTCTTGGCTTCCAGTCTGCTTCCACACTCTGCTTCTACCCTGCTTCTCTTTCGGAGCTCTCCTTCTACTCTCCTAGCTCTGCCTTCTTGTCTCTCTGTCCTAACTCTCACTCCTGTGAACTGAGAGTCTCCTTTTATATACTAAGAGCTGGGAGTAAAGGCATGTACTATGTTGCCTTAACCACAGAAATCCCTTTCACCTATCACTAGCAAAGAAGACAGGATTAGCCTGCATTCCATCCAGATCACACAGGCCTGAAAATGTTATCCCTTCACACAGGCCCTTGGATGTGATCCTTTGCTAGAGCAGCCATGCTGCTAGATAAAAAGATTAAATATTTCTCTACATTCCCTATTCTTGAATTGCTAAATCAACTTGTGCAATAAAACTCCTTTTCACCACTGATTTGACTCTGGTTAGACTCTCACATAACTCACATAACAAATGAAAGCTTTTCCTCATTGATACCTTGTCCAGTGTCTGGATTATTTTAAACAAGGTTTGTATCTTTACTTACTTGCATTTCTAAGCCCACTGTCTCATACCTGGGTAGACTGACTCACAAGTACACACCGAATGCAATGTTGATACTCTGTGCAAAAAAGTCAAGATCAAATCTAAGCTGTGAACTGCAATGGACCATGGAATACCCCCAAGTCCTTCCTCAGTACAGCATAGGAACACCAATCCCACATTAACCTACAGAGTGGATCCTTAAGAGGTAAACAGAAAATGTAGTAAAACATGGAGAGGAAAACCAAGCTATAGTGGCCATGTGGTATCAATGAGCACATTAACCTAAGTCACACAATTTCTCATAATTTGCAGAACTGAAAGTAACTACAGACTCATATGCATGGGTAAAGCCATGAAAGTGATAGAATGCTTCGTTCTGTTTTGTGTATAGACAAGAAATGAAGAGGACATCAGCTGTTGCTGAAATTCTTGACAGCAGAGAATGTCACGGATCAACAGATAGGCTTGATAATCCTTTCTACTGGCAGTTCTGCTGAGCCTGGGAAAGCAAGCTGGGTAGAATGTGTTGAGACACAATCTGTCCTGACTCTATTTCTACGTAGCATACATTTATTTAACATTTATATTATTAATTTGAGAATCATGGCCATCTCTGTAGTATTTATTTTCTTGATCAAGGAAATAGAAAACACATGCTGGTGAGGGCATGCTGCATGTCAAATTGACTCTGTGTGTGTGTGTGTGTGTGTGTGTGTGTGTACACGCGCACGCGTGCACACGCACATGTGTGTCTGTAAGTGTAATAGAAAAAAACAGAGACTGCTAAAGAGAAGCGCAGAGGAAAGGATAGAAACCAGATGCCAGTGCTTTGAGAGGCTTTACAAATCCATAAGGTAGAACGTGTGAAAGGGGAAGTGACAGTATCACTTGCAGAAAACTGGAAGAGGCAAGATGTAGTTCCTGGCTACAGCTCATCTATAGGAGGCATGGCATTCAGTAAGTGGCAGGTGGAAGCCAGGGGTGAACTCTCAAGTCCTTGGCAATTTTCCTGGAACTTTTTGATTATATAGGAGTGTACACGTTAATCTTACAAGAAAATATCACACTAATAACCTACAAGATCGCACTCAATGTCCTAAAAAGTATGAAGTTACAGATATTTAATTTAATAATAAAGCAAAGATATTATCCTCTGTCAAAAGGCTACTTCAGCAAGCATGCTTTTTAACTATAATGCATTATTTTCGACTCTTTAATATTCTACTATGTGCCTAGCTGTGTGAACTTAGTTTACAACAGAATATTTTTCTTCGGGGATCAGTAGTTTCCAGTTCCCTGGGGAATCAACATTGCAAAGAATATGCTTTATTAAATACTATTGGAAATTGTTGAAGAAATGCCCAGAATCTCTTGGTATATCTTTCTCATCCTCTTGACAGTGTGAACTTTGGGCAAATAACTTTGTTTCTTTGGAGTTTTGCTCTTTATTTGTGAACTCAGGAGGTAGAAGAAGATGAAGTAGTGCCTACAATCCCTTCTGGCACTAATATTCTTCTGGTCTATGGGAAAGATGCTGTAGTCAGCCTGTCTGGAGTATAGATATGAAGCTTGAGGTAAAATTTTACTCATGAAGATTGAATCAGTGACAAGTGACATATTTAAGAAAAATATATAATCAACTTGAACTCTCTAATGATGGTTTAGTGCTCATTGCTTGAAGGAACGATTTTCAACAAGGTCATTATTTTAAAGGCTAATGTTCATTTTTGCTTTAACCAGAAGCAGGAGCTAGAACCTGGAATATATAGGTCAGTGCATTCCAAGATGTGCTGCAGTGTGAGCTCACTCAATCAATTAGACTTTCTAAGTGAAAATGAAAATCTCTCCAAGTTCAGGCAGAGTTGATAAAATTAGCCTAGCATGGGAAGGTGGAAAAATCCTATTCTTAGGTTTAATATTCCCCAACTAGAATGTCAGTGTGAAGAGACAGAAAGGAGACATTACCAAATAATTTGATCTTTAAAAGAATGACTTAATTTGTCGTTGTATGTATTGCCTTAAGATATAAGCCATATCTAAATTTTCCCTATCTTTTGAATAATATCAATAATTGAGCAAATAGAATACTGTAAAACTTTTATACTTCTGAATCATGCACGATAGATATTTCTTCCCACATTTTATAAGTCAAAAAAAAACAAGATGCAGAGAGATCTGAGAGGTAATACTCTCAGAATCCCAAAGAATGGGGGTCCAAATTGGGAATGCAATTTAAGTAATTTCAGTGTATATCCATTTTGTATCATATTTTCTTAAAGATAGGTAGCACTTCTTAATAAAACATATATTCTGCATGAAAGCCATTGCCTCCCAATAAAGCAAATACTCAATGGAATTTTAAGATATATTATGGGAGACTTGTGGTTAAGTATATGGTTATCATTCGCCAACTAGCATTGAGGGCCATGTTATTTAACAAATATAAATCCTAATGGCTTAATTCTTTTATTCTTTGGGATCTGGTTGGAATTGTGTTGACTTGTAATTGAGCCCTTTCACAACATGAAAGTGTGAGTTACCTAAAAGAAGAGATTGTGACTAACATATAGCTAGAGGAAGTTTGCTTAAGAGATTGTCCTCAGGAATCTAATTGGAGGACTGGAAAAAAATAGGCAGAAAAGAGGATATAATAAACGACACCTGAGCAGAGGAGTAACAATGGACACCAGCTCTGCCCACCTACTAAATATTCTGAGTAACCTTTTGATGCATGGGGTTGAGAGGACATTTATTCACAGGCACCTGTATCTGAATTGATCAGGGTGACTCTGGTTAAATCTTAAACACTTCGCAGATGTACCTGTACATATCAGAGTGAGTGCATGGCACCAGTTACATGTATGGAGAGAGGCAGGAGTTTGAATAGCTGCTCCTGTGTTGGTGATCATAAGCTGTTGGACTCAGAGGTGTGTCGGGGGGATAAACAAACGGAAAAGCAGGTTTCATTGTTGATAAATATCAAGAGTGAAGGCAGAAAGCATTAGTCGTGATAGTTTAGGATTCTGAGGACAGGCAGACAGCATTAGCTGTGATAGTTTAGGCTTCTGTGCCTAGCATTCATTTTCTGTTAAGGCCACCTTTATTTGCTTTAAAGGATGTGGTTAGATGGCTTACAGATTAGAGGACTGAGAGAGGACATGGAACCTTGAAGGACTCTCACTATCTCTAATTTGGCTTTCTTCACTGTGCAGCCTCGTCTTTTTCACATGCTACAACATATACACACAAAATTAAATATATAAGATATATTAAAGATATAGATTCTCCTTGTCTAATCATGAGAATGATGGAGACTTTCTTATTTTCTTCTAATAACTCTTTTACAGTTCTGATTGAGGAGGAGGGATGAAAGTAAAATGTGCAATACCCGTAGAAGTCCACACAGAGAAGAGCATAAGTGTTCCATCACACACATAATACCCGCAGATATGTACTCTATCAAGTAATCAATTCAGGGCCAAGGAGAGATATCATCTCTGCTTCTGAAAACATGGCACAGGCTGCCTGAGCTGACACACAATACAGTTCTGTCTGGAAGCTAACAGATAGCAGAGCTGAGCCAGTTAGGGCATAGGTCTGTCTTTATGACAGGAAGCAGAATGAGGTGTGAGGAAGTTATGCAAATGGCAAACTGAGAAAGGGCTTGAGTCCTATTTGGAATTAGACACCACAGAAAATATGTGTGCGTGTCAGCACCCTCTGTGCTAGACTCTTCAGATCTTGTATCTTCTCTCCAGTGTCCCCGTATCTTGATAAATGATCCTAAAGACCTGGGACTGATTTTTTTCAGTGTTCTCACTGAAAATGCTCTATTCTCCAAATGGAAATTAATGAACTTATTTTACAAATATTGAGGTATGTTATACTGATCTATTCTGGCTTTTGAATCTGAATCCTAGCACATTCTGCAGAAGTCAAAGTGTCTACATTATTTCCTTATTTTCATCATTCATTCATCTTCTTCTTCATTCATCCTGTTATTTATCCATTCAACCATTCATCTGATAGCTTTGTAGCAACTGTGCCACACATCCTGGATAAGCAGATGGCACCAGAAACAAGACCTTTTTCCTCTTGGGTCTTACAAGATCTAGGCTACAATATAACATCATGGATTTTGCAGAAGACTATTCTCATGTCAGCCATACCTGGAGCAGAGTCCTCTCTTCTCCTCCTCCCTCTTTCCCTCACTTCCTTCCTAAATGAATTACTATGATGATATTACCAACTTTTTATAAAACAAAAGTCAGGTAATCAAAGGTGTTGAGATTTCATATTTAAAGTATATTATGCATTTTAATGTGTTAGAGCGACAGGCTTTCATAAAATAAAGTTTTTATGCCTAGATGGTTGTATCATTAGTGATTTCAAAGTGGCTATACATTTACCTGCTGCTGACAGAGCATGGAATGATGTATGCTGGCAGCAAATACATTTTTTTTTTCTTAATATTTTTATAAAGTTCCATCCTGTTCCTGAGTACAGAAAATAATTATTCCAACTGCAGGACTTGTTTAGAGGTGATGAGGTCCCTGCTTTTTCAGAGTGTCACTGCCTCTCCAATTATTAGTGTTGAGCAGTTTATTGAACAAGGTCCAGAGTGTCATTCAGCATATCAGGTGCATTAGTACAGCTGATGGAAGGTGGTGGTTGCAGTGACAAAGCCTAGAATAATACTTGACTAAGTGTTATAGAGTTGGCTTCCGAAACAATTTGTCACACACTACCTCATTCATTGTTCATTACAATGCAGGAGGGGGGAAAGGTTACGACTTCTGTGTTACTGATGAGGAAACATAGGCTGAAAAAATTTAAGTGGTTCCTTCAACATCACTGAGATGGTCATGGTAAAGTCAGAGCTAGAATCCTGCTTGAATTTGGGGGCCTTGTGTTATCTCATTTGGATCTTCATAATGCAAATGGTGGCTGGAGAGATGGCTTAGTGGTTAAGAACAATTGTTTTTATTGTAGAGGACCAGGACTCAGTTATCAGTACCCACATGGTGACTCACAGCCACCTCTAATTCCAGCTCCAGGGGATCTGCACCCTCTTCTTGTCTCTGTGGGCACTACACACATGTGGTACACATACATACATGCAGGCAAGACACACATACACATAAATAAAAATTATATATATGTGTATATAAATGAACAGAATGAATATTCATTATAGAGTGACTTTATTGCTACTGCAACTATTACAGATAGAGAGCACCTTTTCATGATCTGAGTGTGTTTACCTAGTGTCCAACTTTGATAATGCTCACAGATGTCACAGCTCCATAGTCAGTTCTTTCTAGGGTAGGTTTCTAGGGAAATGAGCATGAAGGAATGCTGAAAGGCCATGTATTTCTTAGTGATTCATGAATAGAAGTGAAGCAGGAGAACTATAAAAGAAGAGGAGTCTTTTAAAAGCAGCTTTCCAAGTCAAAAATGGAGATAATATTTAAAGCTGTATTCTGAAATCATTATGAACACACTCTGAAGTACTTATCCCTTTCCCATTCCTTCAGAAGCCACAAGGCACAGGATACTACTAAACCACTATGATAAGTTGTAAATATAGTCACAGGCATACCAATTCCCAGGATACTAACAGTGGTTGTTAATATTTCCTTCAGACCCTGAAGTGCACTATGTTAACTATTAGAATTCTCCTTAGCCATGAGAACTGGCATTTTACACTTTCATTTATAGCGTCACATATAGACAAAGAGTTAGAATTTCAGAGAACTTAGTAACATGATTAAGTCAGCCAGCTAACTGCATGGTTCAGAGAATTCAGAACTTGCTTTTAGGGTTTGGGGATACAGAATAAGCAGGTTCCTATCAATGCTGATGCTACCCTTGATTTTAGACATTATATTACTAGTGTCACTTCAATATTGTGGTGTGGTTTTGATCCCTCAGGGCATTTTGACAACATATAGAGATATGGTCATTGCCTTATGATGGGGAACTCCTGACTGCTACTGGATAGAGGTCAGCGGGACTCATGTCTTCCCAGAATCCAGAGTAGCCCTACAACGTTTACAGCTACACATCTAGTCTCATTCAGAATGAGAGGTCTTGGTATTAGCCCTGAGACTGAATGTTTATGTGATTTTTTTGGAGTCAGTTGTCATGGTTCCATTAGATTTTACTTGTTAAGAAGATAGACCTCAATTCCTTCTGGTGTTCCTGCACGTACAGGTGAAAGATCCAGAAGCACCCACCTGTCTCATTGTTCTGAAGAAAAATGGACTTTGGTTTGATAACTCGGTAAAGTTGCTGACACCTCTGACAGGTCCAAAGAAAATTCTGAAACCTGGAGCTCTCCCTCAAAGCAACCTTTATTTCAAAGAATAGAACTTTTTATTATTGATTTTTAAAACTTAAAATTTAACTCTATCATTTTTCTCTTTCCTCCCTTGTTCCTTCTCTAAATATTGGCCTCTTCCTATGTAATTGATGTGTGTGTGTGTGTGTGTGTGTGTGTGTATATAAATGTTACTTGGGTTGACCATTTGGTATTGTATAACCAGTTTGGGGTTCATCGCTGGAGAACACTATTTCTTCTGCCCTCATAATTCCTCAGCTGCCTGTAGTTCCTTTTCTATGGGTGGGAACCCATGCACTTCCCCAGCTTCCAAGTTAGCATAGCATGTTATTGGTGCTGTACTTCTTCAGGTCTTTTATAGGGAGCCATATTATTAAGATATCATAGGTAAAGCTTCCCTGTGATTTATAGAAGACACAGTATAACAGTGGACTGGACTTTTAAGATTTAAGGGAAAGCAGCCTCCAGGCAGGTACAGAGCATGGTTATGACAACAGCAGTAATGCTCTCTGATACTCATAACTAAGGTGAAGGGCATGTGTGTTAAGAGTTCACCTCTGCCATCCTCACCTTGAAATGTAGCAAGTACCTCTCCATGGCTCTCCTTTCTCACAATAAAGTGAATTTATGAACATTTCAGAATGATAGACCAGACAAGGATTTCCCCTCCCTCACTTACACTTTAGTGACAGTTCAGTGACAGAAGTTGCCGGAGTAAAAAGAAGCCAAAGTCTAGTGTCTGACTCTAGTTACTAATGTCTCCTCTCCATTTCCTGTGTCCGCTCATTGCCTGGCATTTACTAAACATCCAGAGGTAAAAGACTGAAACACAACATGGTGGTAATGAGTGGATGACCAAGGTGCCCACCATCTGTGTCAAGAGTCAGCTGGGTTAAAAAGTAAAGATTAAAGTCTTAGTGGAAAACTACTTATCACTGGAAATGAGTTGGAGTCTCACTTTACCTGCAATTGCATCTGGGGTGAATGAGTGGCCGTCTGTGTGTCACCTGCCACTGCCTCTGGCTTCCATTTGCCCACCTAGGAAACGAGGAGCCCGAAACATTGGGAAGACTAAGATAACTTCCTATTTTAACATTCTAGCATTTCTAAAGGGAAAAAGAATAAAAGCTTTCTCAAATTCAGTATGGCTGCTATTAAATCATTTTCCAATTTCTTTGGTGTTCTCTCTGTGGATGGAATTTCTTCCCTTAAAGTTTTAATCTTATGAGTGCCTAATGAAGGTGAAATTTTTCCATGAAATATCTTAATGTGCTCGAGTCCTTGGTATCCCATGTAGAACTTGCTTCTGCCCTTAGCCTACAGCAGCCATCTGTAGGTGGGCAATGGCACGGGCAGAAACCTGAGGTACCACAGTAGGGTGCAGACAGTAAGGACAGACTAATATTTACCCTCTGTCAGCTCTCCAGTTATATATAGTAGCAGACTTCAAGGTAGCCTTGCCCAGAGTAAGGGATTTTCTGAAATCTTTTATCTTTCCATTTTGTATATCATGAGGCAGGCCTGGTGTCCTGATCACAGAACTTCTCACAGTGGAGGTTATAAGCAGATAGGACGAAGAAGAGGAAATCCACATATACTCATAGCAGCAGGGGAAGGGAACCACATACAGGGTCTGAGCCTTTATACAACTCAGGGAGGCTGCAAAAGGCCATCTAAGCCAGCTTTAAATCATTGCATCTTACAGAATTTATCATATCACACTAAAACTTAATTTTTGAACCCAGGATTTTAGAGACCAACTTTTCAATCAAAAATTCTCTCCATATTCTTCTTCTTCCATATAAAGTCAGGAAGCTTTCCTACATTTACTCATTCTTCAGGTGCATACTGAAACTCCAGCTCCAGGGCATCTGATGCCTCTTATGGACTCTGTGAGCATATACCCTCACTGCTCATAAATCGATACATACACATTAATCAAAGAATATATTTTTTTAAATCCCCAGTGCAAATCCAATAATAAATTGCAGAGACAGCCTTCTTGGCAAAGGTGTTATATTCCGCTGGACCGTTGTCACTACTCAATTTACATTGAAATCACTTTGTTTACATCATGTGTGGCATTAAATTCACTGTTCCTAAAAGAAATCCTCAGAGCAGTGGCTGTTCTTTCAGAGGACAGGAGTTCAGTTCCTAGAGTTCATGTTTGGCAGCTCACAACCACCTGTGACTCCAGCTCCTAGGGATCTAATTCCTTTTTAAGGCTTCTGTGGGCACCTTCACTCCCATGTACATAGACAGATATGTGCACAGTGATAAAAAATATATTTCAAAAAGAAATTTCCAGTTCAAATCCAATACAGTTGACCATTTCTTTACAGGATGGTGATAAAATTAAACACATAAAAACATTTTAACAGAAACATGCATATTTTCATAATGAGTTTGATGCTTTGCATACTTCTACACTAACTTAGTTGTTCCTTTATCTTAACCTGTCTTTAGTTGTTTCTGTATAAAAACATACTGACAGGATATGCTGCTTTTAACTTTGTTCACTTTTCCTCATAGAATTTAAAACTTTGAGCAGACCATGGGAGATGCTAATAAAAGCCTCCTTGAACATGTTATTCTACTTTTTCATAATTTCTGCTGATATGAGTTCAAGAAGTATATTTTTAATTATTCGTTTATATGTCATAGATGATATTTCAGGGAAAAACCCTAACTCAGGCTCAGAATCACAGCTTGCATAGCAGGAGGAGACGTCAGTGTTGCTCGTTTACCCCCTCTTATCACGAGTGTGAAGATGCCAGTTTCTGCCAAGGCACGAGTTTCAGGATTACACAGTACCCTTCTGATGTCTCTGGGTCTACTGCCTTCTCATAGCCAACCTAATACCAGAGCAAAACAACTTTGGATAATATTTCCTCATCTCCTGCTTCCTTAAATTTCTCCCAATGATCCTGGAATATCAATAAATAGACCTCAAGTTTTTAAAAATGTGACTTGGTCAGTTGTTTGAAAGCTTAGTTACTTCTGAATGTATTTGCACAATAATATTTATTTTGGAATCTAAACTCTCTGTGAACAATTTTTATAGCCCCCAACCCCAGAACATCACACTCTGACTCTTGAACCCATTCACATTACACCTCTTCTCCTTTCATGGTATTCCTTCCTCTGGCCACATCTGGTTTGTCAGAACACAGATAAACAGCTACACAACCCTATGCTATAGTTCATTTAAAAAAAAATTAAAGCATCAGTTTTGAAGAGTCAGCCTGTAGTGTCACAAATCTACCATAGATATAAATGACAATTATATTTCTATGTATCAGGACAAAAATATGTGTTAGAATTTTCACAATAACTGTTGACAACATAGCAAGGACTTGGCACTTACCAAAGTGGAAATGCAAAGCTAATGAAACAGTCTTCTGGGGTCCTCTGAAGAGAGTACAACGCTTTGGAGCATAACCCAATGATTGATGTAGATGACTGGGAAGCCTGAGTCAACAATAAATGACAGTTATATTTAATGTAATATAATTAAGGAAGCAGGAAGAGGTGATGACTGAAATGCAGTGTAATTGTCACTAAAATGTTCCAATAATAAAAGTGAGTTCTAGTGTTTACAGAAAGGAACACAGTACATTTATGCAAAGGATCTGCTTATCCATATGAAACAGAGGGTGATAAGAACAGGAGACTGGAGTTCTGGTCTGGTCATAAGTGACTTTGAAGGAGTGAGCTGGAGGACATCTGTGACTCGGAACAATGTAGTTGTTAAGAGCAGGTCTGTGAGCTCAACTCCAAGGCTGTCCTTTGCCTTGAGGTTATGTAGCCTTCTGTTACTTTCATCTCCCTAAGCCTCATTTTCCTTCGCTGTAAAATGGAAAGAGAAGTATCCACCTCGTAGGATTATTCTGAAAACCAGATGGCACAGTGCTTGCAAAACACCGTGAACGGAATGTGAAACACGGGGAGTGCTCCAACAGCTGTTGTTGTTGTTGTAATTATTATAATTATTTACAATGAGGGAACGAGATTAGATAATCTCCAAGGTCTTCTCTGGCTCTGAAATTCTATGGTTCTGTGAGCAGTTCATTCCCAAATGACGTCAGATAAATGAGGTCTCACCATTTATTGGGCAAGAAATCAATATGACCAATTTTCAGATGTATCCAGTAAGGTAAGCTGAACAGAGCATGAATTATTCAAAAGCTTTGGCTACACTCAATATAGTTCTATTTGCTCTTAGAGTGCACAGAACTGTTTAAAAGAATATTTTCTGCTCTTCTTATATTATGTTTAATGATTGAAATGAGTTTGGCCTTTCTCTGTTCACTGAGGGTGAAGCAATGGAAGGTTGTTAGATATCTTAAACATGTTATTTCATTTAGTGGGCAGAGACTTAGCTGAAATCATCCAGCTACCAATTGAGTAATAGAAAACCCAAGCAGGGTGACACCATCTCAGCTCTGGTAATGGACATACCTGTGACCAAGCAGCACGCCACCTCTTACAAAGGCCTTTCTAGAACGTCAGGTAGCTCGGGTTCACTTGGGCTTTGACATTCTAAGAGTGAGAAGCTGACTGTAGAGTGCACTTCTGCTGATAGCTTAATTTCCAAAACTGCCTTAGCACCGCGGTAATACCTAATTATAACTCCCCAGCACAATGGCTACTGCCAAACACTACAATAGTCTAATTATCTAAACTCTCATTTATCATTTTAGATTGCTTCCTAACCTGTCATATACTTCATCTTTTTAAGTACAGGTTCTTTTCATGTTTTCTTCTCCTTTTTGTGCTGTTCCTTTTTTTTAAATGAAGTATTTGTTCAGGTCACTGATGATTATTCAGAGGTAAATAACCCTGCAAAAGACTGGTGAGACAAATAGACGTTGGTGCTGCGCAGAAGTGTTGTTCTTGCAATGATGGGGTACCTGCTGAAATACAGATTTCCCCCTCATGCTGGACAGCTGGATTAATAAATCTCTTGTAACATCACTTTCAACATTTAGAAGCACAAACATGCTCAGAAAATTAATTAGGAAAAAAATCCCATATAAACACGCATCATCAAGCAGACCACAAACGCCAGCGGTAGAGAGGTACTCAGTCCCGTGGGAAATCACAGTAGCATCATGAGGAACTGTGAGCATTCTGCCAAAAAGTCACACTGATGGAATTAATTCTCATATATCATATGGTAGTTCCAGAAGCATTGGCTTTGTTGCATTTCTGCCATCAATGTACAAGAGGTTGGTTAGGTTGGTAGGGAGGGCTCTGCACCCAGCATTAATGAACCCTTGTGATGAAAGCAAGAAGGTGGTGGCAGATGTGAGAATATGGTCCAATCTAATGAGGAATTGGTTATAACAACAGAGCAAAGATTAATAGTGTGACTTAAAGACTATGAGTTGGAACATATGAAATCTTTGGTACAATCTGCCCAACAAAACATATTCACTTACGCCAGATCTGTCATAGAGTCTTATTGAAGGCAGTTTCCAGAACTCTCTATGAAGATTCAGTATAAAGTATTTGTGGGGTAAAAGACACCATCCATTATGACAGCTAAATCCAAAGCAATAGTTGGCATGACCCAACTTTCCACAAATTCATCCCCCATAAGTCCAACTGGTTGTGCCTACATGTTTCATTTCACCTCCAGGTTATTTAGGTCCTGGATTACTCTGTGCTTGACAATCTACAGACTCTCCAATTTCCCATTACCATAATATCAAATAGAGAAGCATAAACATCTCTTATACTTAGTCCCTCAACTACATATATTCCTCCTACCCCCAACTTGTATTTTCTAATCATGATCCAAAAAAGAAATCCCTTTATTTCTTTCAAGTTCTACTGCCACTTGAGCCTAACATGTCTAGGTCACAGTCATCATTTCAGACACAGGGGACACATACTCTTGAGGTCCATGGTAATAAGAGTGGTTACCATGGCCATCAACCCATTGGACATCTCTTCTGAGAAAAAAGTAATGGTGTTGGGGATTGGAATAAATGCCAAGTGAAGGAATTATGAAGCTGTGAGGAAGATGTGTCTGACTTTCTCCAAAATTTCTCAGTGTTAATCCATTGGTGAATATTCTGCACAAGCAGGATCATTTATATTTAAACCTTTCTTTAACTTTGAGGAAAAAAATCCTCTAAAGTCACCAATCATATCTTTTTTACACATACTTTTATTAATTCCCTAAGAATTCCATATACTGTATGTTAGTTGTATTCAGCTTCCTCCCCTAACTCCTCCCAGCTCCACCCCACCCTCATTCCATTCCCACTCAATCTTGTACCTTCATTGCATTTTAAAACTGAACCAGAACATCCGGGTGGTGGCGACTCATGCCTCTAATCCCAACACGAAGGAGACAATGGCTGGAGGATCTCTGTGAGTTTGAGGTCAGTCTGATCTACAGAATGAGTTCCAGGACAGCCAGAGTTACAACAGAGAAACCCTGTCTTGAAAAACCAACAAAATACCAACCAAACAAACAAAAAAGAACCACTACCAACAACAAAAAACTGAACCAGGACAGTTAATGCTGCCTATATACTCTTGAGTGTGTAGCCATCCACCAGAGCATTTTAACTTATGAGGGGTTCACACTTTAAAAAACAAAAAAGGTTAACTGGAACAAAGCAATGTTTTCAGGTCATAACATTGCAGTTAGACATATGAACTCACAGCAGCTATGACAGCATACATGGGACCTCTACATGTTCAAGCCAGACCAATTGTAGCTTAAGTATTGTACAAAAACTTAGGTAATACATAGGACACAAAAGAAACTAATCAAGAGTCTTCAGCTATGGCCATTGAAACAGTATATGAACCACTAAATATGGAATATTCAGTCAATGTGAAACTTGAATATTACCCACTCACCTACTTCTTAGATATGAAATCCTACATGGAAAAGTGCCCAATAAACCTGTGCTACAGACCCAGGAAATGACAGAAGAAGAATACAGAATAGGAACTCTCACTCTGAGTGGTGATCTTCCCATGGTGTTACTCCTTCTTGCACCCCTCATTGGAGTAGAAGGACATTTGTTTTTCCTTTTGGTTTGCGTTTGCATTGCATAGCACTTCAGACCCACCCCTCTCTGCTGTGGGAAACAGCCTATTCCACATTGTGCCAATGGTCACATTTTTTAATGATATATTTTCCCACTGAATTGAAAAGGCTTTATTTAACATTTAAAAATAGTTGTATTGCCTCATTCATTAAATTGGATACATTATAGTAGAACATTTTGAAGACATAAATTAGAATTCAAATATGGTTATTTTTTATTATTAAATTATCCAGATAACTTTGTTCAAAATGGTTCAAATTTGCATTTGAAATTAGCAGTTTCAAATCAGAAATAGGTTTTGTTTTTAAAAATTAAATTAACTACATTTTTGTTTAGTTAAAAACCACTGAGTAATTCCTCATTTCCATTTTCTTAATTCAAGTGAACATATACACTGATAAAAAAAAAATCTTTTGTTTCCTCAAACATCATTTTCTCAGGCCTCACTCTATACCACCCTCCAACAATGACAATTAAATGGCCCTCTTGCTCAGTAATATTTGACTGGATAATCAATAAAGTGGTAGCCAACAGTGACCATGGTTGTCAAAATCACAGAAAATGAAGACTAAGTAAAAACTAGGAGTAGATGCCTGTGGCATTCTTCAAAATGAGATAGTGGTGATACCTGGGATCCTTGAAGGCACATGAGACAATGGTGGTTCCCAGCATCTCTGAGGATACATAAGATAGTGGTTATTCCCAGCATCCCTGAGGATGCATAAGACAGTGGTGATGCCCAGCATCTCTGAGGATGCATAAGACAGTGATGATGCCCAGCATCCCTGAGAATGCATAAGACAGTGGTGATGCCCAGCATCCCTGAGGATACATAAGACAGTGGTGATGCCTAGCTCCCTGAGAGTGCTTGAGACAAACTCTTACTCATCATTTAAGATTTAACTCATAGCGATTTCACACTTAGAAGCCACTTTTTAGTCTGTCCTATATCAAGGCATCAGATCTTTCATCTGAAGTTTCTGTGTGTTTTGTTTATACCTGTTTATAACATTTTGAAAATCTTACACTCCTCTTGTCAACATGTCTATTCCATAGATTAGCTAGAATCCATGAGCAATTCATTTATTTCTCTTCCCTATACAAGGAATGAGTATCACATTGAGAGATGTTTGGTAAATCACTCAATTAGCAAAAAGAAAATGGAAGGACCTATTTAGTATAGGTACACCAAAGGAAGTAAAAACAAATGCTGACCTATTTTGAGCTAAGATTCTTCACCTCACCATGGGGACTTAGCAACAATGGAAGTGAGAGTGAGAAGACAAGAGGTGGGAGTAGGAGACTTAGTGTGTAGGTCAAGGTAAGAATATAGGCAACCTTTGTAATACCTTTGAGAATGAAGAGCAGTGTCTGAGCTCTCCTGTATATTCAAGGAAGCATGAGTTTGTCATGTCATTTGAGTTTTGTACGTTTCTTCCAAACTTCTTCTAAGTCTCCTGTATTCTAAATCTAACAGTGATTAAAACAACAACAGCAAAATCTAGGCTTGTTCAGGTTTGGTCATGAAATAGAGGACAATTCAGTATTTAATGGGATGAAGCTTGAAGAATATCAAGAATGGGTATTAATGACACCAAGAAAGATGCTAGCTACAGTGATGGAGACAAAAAGTCTGCTTTGTAATCATTATCATAGAAGTATGGATTGTTGCTTTGTATAAAATAGTACATTGGGGCCAGTATGAATGATGGAAGGATTGAGGCAGATCAAACGAGAGACAGAGGTCAGATAAGGTGTGGGGAAAGGAAGAATGGCAGTGAAATATCAAAAGTAGATTTTGCTTTGATTTCAAAAACAATTTCTGAAGGACTTATTAAGGGAATTTTAAGCTATTGTTTTCCTAATAGAAAATCAAAAATTTGTCTTTCTCTTATTTTTCTCTAAATTATATCCTCCCTCTGAGACATAAATGGGGAAATGGATCCATTAGAGGGCTAACATGAATAACATATCATACAGAAATTATATTCATAGAAGGATTATAATGCAATATTATTATGAAAAATGTATGTGTGAGCCCATACTTTCTACCATCATCTTCAGCTGTGTGCCAATAATGAGAAAATAGCTCCTGGGGGAAATAATGTAGCTTACCCAGAGCATCATTCAAGGCTTAAAAACAAAATCCAAAGAGACAGAGAACATATGAGGTTAATATTCAAGTGTTAATGGGGACTTAGCTATTGTGAAGTTCCCATCGTGCTAATTAAAAATAATTGCATGGTCCTAGAATTAGAGAGTATGAAGGGAAATAGGTCTCAAGGTCATTGCTACTTTTCATGATTTCCATCTTAGCTGTGCACAAACCTCAATAGTTACCTTCACAGGAATAATTAGGCTCTGTAAAAGCTGGTTTCCCTAACCAAGTTTGAGTGAGAAATATCTCTTTCCAATAGAGAACCTTAGTTTTGCAAAGCAGATAAAGGTCCGGTGGTTATTAGTGATTGAAATGGACTAGAATAAAGAGGACCCCAGAGATCAAAGTATACTGACTTCATCTGATCCAAAATGTCCCATGTGAATGAGTTTGCTGGTGCTCACATTTTACAGTAAAGATCTTTATTAATTTAATTTAATTTAAGAATAAAGTAAATCTCTCTTTTTAGGACCATTGAATCAGATCCCTATAGTATTGTATATATGTATAGTAAATATGTGACCGCTCTGACATCAGACAGGGGGAAAGGCAGAGAATTCACAAACTGTTGATATCCAAAATACCATGTTTCATAAGTCAATGAGGAATCAAGTTATTTCAGCCCCTATTTCAGTGTTCAATATACTCTTGTCAAAAGTGGGCTATGTGTGCCTCTTTACAACCAGGAAAACTGCCTACATTCTACAGCTAACCTGAATGGCTGGGTTCACTCTAGACTCGTGATTAATTTCTTAACATGTTTAATTCATGCCCACTTTCAGTGATCCGCGTGATTTTCAAAGCAATAACAGGAAGGAAGTGCATCACACACTCAGCAACTGTTCTCCAAGTATGAGTCGTAGCAAAAGGGCCTCTTTAGGTCATTGGCCTCAGTGGCAAATCAGCTGTCCTTGCTCTTTAGTTTATTGCCCCCTTACATTGGTCGTGTGTTAATTGATGCTGCGCCACCTACAGCATTGGACCTGCTAGTCATCTTTGCTGTAACTCTTTTGCCATCCCCCTGACCAGTGATACAGCAATCCGGATAAGGCCTCCTGCCACGTCTGAGGCCTTGACAGCTGTTCTCCCTACTTGACATTAACTTGGGCAGAACGAACAAAAGATGTTCTTGTTTGGGGTTCTACAGATGGCCATAACATCTAGTACCTTATGGACCTTCAAAACAAAATTTAAGCTTTGTTCTTCTATTTTTCTTTATTGCTATACTTAATATTTTGAGAGTATTTCCTTTCACTGAGAACACTGGTTGCTTAGTAAAAGTTGGTCTTCAAATAACTTCACCCTAATATATTATATGGTTGTATTAATTTTGTTTTCATTGCTGAGACCAAATACCTTACAAAAGGAAACTTAGTAAAGGAGTGTCCATTGTGATTGAAAGTTTGAGAGAGTATCAGTCCACCATAGTAGAGAAGAAAGAGCAATAAGAGTAGCATATAGCTACAGCAGATACATGAATTATGAGAGATCTGGCTATTTCAAGAGCTAGAGTGGAAGCCCTAAGACTCGTCCCCCAGTGATCCATTTCATCCAGTTAGTCCTACCTCCTAAAAGTTTAATGACGCTCCCCTAAACAAGGCTAGCAGCTGGAGATCATGTGTTTAAACATGTGAGCATATGGGAGACATTTCACACTCAAACCATAATAATTGTAGTTGAACGAAAAATGCCTCTTTCCTACAAGATGCCCATGTTTTGGTCTGTGGAACCTATGACTAAATTCATCGTATGGTAAAGAGGCTCTGTGAGAGGCTTTCTCAAACCCTCCATTGATTATTTGAGTAGGACTTACATCATCACAGGGCTCCTTAATGCTGTTGGAGAAAGAGGTGAGACAGTAAATGGGAGAATTTGCATAAGGCAACATTGAGAACAATTCCACCAGGAGACATTGGCTGAGAAGATGGGAAAGGGACTTGGTAGTTACTTGACCTATTACTGTGTCAAGAGACCTGACAGGAAGCAAATTTAAGGGAGAAAGTATTTGCTTTAGCTCACATTTGGAGATTACAGTTCATCATGGTTTGAGGCAGCTGGTCGCATTGCCTTCAGAAAAGAGAGGTATGAATGTCTATGCTCAGCTCCTTTCTCCTTTTTATGCAGTCTATCATCCCAACCTATAGTACGGTGCTACCTGCAATAGAAGTGGGTCTTCCCACTTGAGTTAACCCAATCTAGGCAGTGTTGAACATAGAATCCCATGGTGAGTGGAGGGCATTTCTAGAGGCTATGATAATCTAGACTGCAGGGTTGTCTCCAAGGTGATTCTGTATCTTATTAAGATGACAATCGTCTAATTAGTGTTAACCATCACAGAAACAATGCACTAAGGTGTGTGCCCAGCCTCTGGAAGCTGGAGGAAGCAAGTAGACAGATCCTTTCCTGGAATGCTCAGAAGAAACCCTGCTAGCATCTTGAATGTAGCCCAGTGGACCCCATTCCAAATCTGTGATCAGGGAGACATCATTATTAGCAGCTGTACTATTATCTCCAGCACTTAAGATAATGAATTAGTGTAACTTTAAGTTAGTAAGTGGCCGTTGGAAGCTAATACACAATCTCTTCGTCATTGTCCGCTACATGCAATCTGGCATCACAGAAAGCATATAGTGTTCTATGAAAATGAACATGATATTTAGGACTTGTCTCTCTCAGGATTCTTCCGGGCTGTAAAACTCCATCTGATGTGCTTAATAGTCGGATTTCTGAACAACTGAGGTTTATTTATGAACATATAGAATAATATGAGACCTTTTATTTGGCACTTGGAGTTGCAACAGAGAAAAATTACTTCCCCAATAGATCGATGGCCTTGATGAGTCTATTTGTTTTGCCATCAGCCCCATTACCTTCCTGTTCCCCAGCAGTCTTCTTGCAGCATCGATTATTGATGATGGCTCGACTGCTGCTCTCTTGCAGTGGCTGCTTCCTTAGGCTCATGCTCTGTTGTCTCCTGCAGCTTGATCTGCAAAAATCATACAACCCATCTGGGACTGGACCTGGCACAGAGTTCACAGGCTGAGACTTGCCACCTAAATGCTCTTATTTGCTTATTCTTGGTATAAATTTAACTATGCACCATGTTCTTTAGTTTACAGAGAGTATGATTTCATTTCAATCTCCCCCCCCACACACACACATTGACTTGGAAAGGGAGGTATTATTGCCTTTATTTTACAGTGGGGAAAACTTAAGATTAAGGAGAATTTCCAGCAGAAAATGACAGAAAGGAGATTTGGATGAAAATGTCTTAATTACTTATGGAGATAATAAAATTAATGAAATTTTACTACATGACAGCTGTTGGCCATTTTATCTCAGTGCCGTGAATCCAGATGCACATTTTGAAAGTGTATTTTTAATGAAAAAAAATAACAGATGCATGGAGCCTCGGGAGATGGCTCAGTAGGTGACATGTTGGCAGCACCGACATGACGGCTGGAGTTCAAATCCCAGAACCCGTGTAAAAAGCTAGATGTGTCAGTAGACATGCCTGTAATTCTGTTCTTCATGTGCTGGGCCATGAAGACTGGAGGAGAGATCCCTGGGACTTGCTGGCGAACTCCACGTTCAGTGAGAGATCCTGGCTATTAAATAAATAAATAGGTAGGTAGATAGATAAATTGATTAGATAGATAGATAGATAGATAGATAGATAGATATATAGATAGATAGATGATAGATAGATGATAGATAGGTAGATAGATAGATAGATAGATGATAGATAGATAATAGATGATAGATAGATAGATAGATAGATAGATAGATAGATAGATAGATAGATAGATGATAGATAGATGATAGATAGATAGATGATAGATAGATAGATAGGTAGATAGATGATAGATAGATAGATAGATAGATAGATGATAGATGATAGATAGATAGGTAGATAGATAGATAGATAGATAGATAGATAGATGATAGATAGATAGATGATAGATAGATGATAGATAGATAGATAGATGATAGATAGGTAGATAGATAGATAGATAGATGATAGATAGATAGATAGGTAGGGTAGAAAGTGATGGAGGAAGATATTTGATGTCAATGTCTGGCCTCTGTATGCACAAGCAAGGGCATATGCACCCCACATGTGGGCAGATAGGCCTACGCCACGCCCACATCCATCTGAACTTGCAGATACATGTTACAAAGTGATTCAGAGAATTCAGTAAAGTTATAAACTCTCTTTTAATCTTGTGTCTAAAAATCAGCCACAGTATTTCCTTCCAAATGTATTTTTTTCCCAGTGGAGTCAAACACGTATATATTTGACATAGTATGTTTTATTTATAGCTTTGTGTTTCATGACTCTTTATTACCTGGGAGGAAGTGAGGTGCCATCCCAACCTCATTGTATTTAAATTTTATTGTATAGCCTGTCAATGATCTATGTTTCCTGCTTTCAAGCGTAAATGAAAAATCAGACCATACTTCCTGAGTTCTGATTGTCTCAAGATTAGGTCCATGCTTCCCAGAATGCAGGCTGAAGCCCTGTAGTGCCAGCTCACTTTGGAGCCTCTTACAGCTGCAAAGTTTCTGCACAGTAGGCTCCTTGCAGTGAGGTCAGTGGCCCCCCTTCCCCTCCATTGCAATCAGCTCTCCAGGATCTTTACACATGTAAAAGTTAGAAAAGGACTTGGCTTGTGTGAGTTGATGACTCAGTAGCAGTCTTTTGTAGGTTAAAGACAAACAGAATAATCATTAGAATTGGAGAAAAAACAGAAGGGTTTATGTTTATTCATTTCCAGAATGTCCATCATCCATGGGCTTCAACATTCACTCCTAGTTAATTATTTATGCAAAGGGATTTAACCCTGGTTCAAATGCCTATATACTTACCTAGAAATGTGACAAGCAGTTATTCACACGTGTTATCATATTATACTTTAATATTCCTACACTTCTGGTTAGCCCACTAACACTCCCTTATCAAAATAAAAAGCATAGAATAAGCAAATTTTAAGTTCATCTATCTTTCTTCTTAGTATGTTACAGTATATGGACTAGAGAAAACAACATTTTCCAATCACAGCACCTTAGGAGGGGCATTTTCATAGACAAATTTCAAGGAGTATGTTGTTCAATTTCTAAATCTAACTGCAACCAGGTATTATAGTAATAAGATAAACAGTGTTCTGCATTACTGTAAAAACACACATGTTCACTAGGGAGATTCTCCCTGAGAAGTAAGATTTTGAGTGACAGCTAGGTAACAATCCATAGGTAAATAATATAAATACTGCTTGTGGTACAACCTATTAATAGTTTGTCATGCTTCAGGCAGTATGTTAAATGGTAGATGGGGATTATTTCTTCCAATCCTTATGAAACCTTTATAACATATGAAGTTTGTGACTTCAGATCTATGTTCTTTACTATTTCTTCCTCTGCTGAGATTTGGACTGAGACATTGTATAGCTTGAGAAACAGGCTTCCGGATGTTGTATATAAAGTCAGAAAGGCTTTGCATGAACCAAGGGAAGTTCCATAACATGTCTCTGAATCAGAGTCTAGAGTTGACATTGGCTAACTGCTAAAACCAAAGACCTACTGTAGCTATAACAATCTCATATTCATAGAAGATGATCTATTATATATAGTATGATATACATTGACAAAACATCATATACTATTTAAAAATAATTTACTCTTTGGTGATTCATACATGCGCATGAGGCACTCTGGTTATACCCTTCTACCTTCAATTACCTTCTTCCCATTGCCCCAGAGACTTTCCCTCCCACCTAGTCTCCATCATATTTGGTTGATTTTGCTTGGTCTTTGTGTTTGCTGTGTGACCCACCGTGTTTCACTAGGGTTGTCTGCCCAGGCACGGGTGTGGAGCTGTCCACTGGAGCATGAGTACCTCACCAGTGAGTATATCACAGAAGAGAATGATTTCATCTCTCCCCGCAACCTTTTACTGCCATGAGCCCTTCTCCTATCAGTGACCAAATGTTTATGGGCTCTGCCTTGTGAAGGCTTGTGGAGGCAGCTGCAGCTGCTATGGGTTCATTTGTGCCAGTCCTTGTCATGCCCATAAAGAAAGAATTTTATGGCCCTCATCCCTGTTTTCTTACATTCTTACATTGTCTCATCTATTCTTTCTCTTCTTTCCTCTGCATTATTCTCTGAGCCTTGGAAGGGTTTCCTATTTAAGGCTGAATACTATTTAAGGGATCTATTTAAGTTACTGATTCCTAGCATCTTAACCAGCCATTGTTTGCCCATTAATGACTACTCATTGCAAAAAGAAGGTTCTTTGATCAAGGATGAGGTAGGACTAATCTATTGGAATAAACAAAACTATTAAGGAGGCAGTTTAACAATATGCCCACTTCACAATGCAAGGCCCAAAGTTTAGAATGACCATGCTAGCTTTCCAGCATTGACTATCCACATACAAATGTCCGTAATAGGAAAGTTATACAGTAAGGAGGAAGCTTCTAGATTAGCTCCAGCATGACTCTTCTGTGTTCTTCAACCGCAAGGAAAGAACCGCACACTAAAGCAATGTGGCCAGAAAAAGCCAGAAAAAGTGTTGCCAGTTCAAACCAGAAAAAAATCCCAGCATAGATGCAGCAAAAGAATTCCAGCCCCACCTACTTACTGGGGAGCTATTGATGTGGATCATTTATGGAGCTAAAAAAAAAAATTCCTTATTGAGGATGTGGCCACTGGTAGGTTTATCATGCTCCAGTGGGCGTCATAACACCCACACGCATTTGGACAACTCTAACTAGACTTACTGGTTTATTTTTTTTTTAAAAAGGTATGAAGTTGGGAGGAAGGTGTTGGGGGAGAGAGGGATGGAGTTGGTTAGACAGATGTGATAATCCATGGTGTACATGTGTGAACTTTTCAAAAATAAGGCAGAGGTGCTGTCATTAGTAAGGAACCTAGTTTATTTTCAGAGACTCCAATTTTAGATAACTCTTTAGCTGCAGATATTCCTGTTCACTTTTACTCCATTGGTCTCCATGCCATCCTGACCTTTGAGCCACTGGACGCAGTTGTGCCGACTTTATCATGGGCCACATTGCTTTAGTTCCACCGCCAGTCATCTTTCAACTGGCCAAGAGCAGCAACAGCCCAATACTCCCTATAATCTACCACTTGCTTCGTGGAGTTTTCATTGTGAAACCTGTATCTAATTATAGCGTCTTCCTGCTGAACATTTAAAAACATTTTCCCTGGCCTTTTATTACAGCATCTTACTTAGCATGGCATCCACAATTAGAGAAACCATGTAGTTTATTATGTAGACACTTAAGCGATTGAAAGTGGACCTATTAATGGTTACCCTGGGGCAAAGATTAATGGGTTCTGCTTATTTTTCTAGCCACATCCTCTTCCAACAGCACTTGAAGCATAAGCAATCCCCACATAATCAACAAACAAATTCTGCTCCAAAGATCTTGTACCTGGGTTGTGTCCAGCTAGATTTGCATAAACAGGTATACCATGTGACGCATCACGGAGACTCATTGCATTAACTCTTTGCGGAAGGAAGGGAGGGAAGAAGGGGCAAGTAAACCAAAGAACTGTAGATGTATTCGGCAGAATGTGGCGACAGTGTTACCGTGAAAGCCGAGAGTCTATTACCCTTGGATAGTCAGAGCCCTGGGTAGCTGAAAGGGGGCAGGAAAACTTGGGCAGAGGATTAAACAGAGGACACCTTAGACACAGACTCCCTGTTTCCTAATTTAACACACAGCAGATCCTAGGAGCCCCATGCAAGAGCACTTTATAGAGTCTATCTTGGGGATGCGCCAGGTAAACAGATTTTCATCAGCAATGGCTCTTAGTCCTGCGCCAAGATGATTCGTGTTCCTCAGGAATGTCAGTCCTAAGCTGTTGCAGAAAAGGACAGACTTTTCTTAATAGCATTTTCACGAGTCACACCACCGAGGAGACACGTAAATGTCCATTTTGTACTTCTGAAAACAGGCCTAGCCTCTTCAGGAAAGAGAAAATGTCTCACAGATATGGAAAGAAGAGGGAAACAATGCGGAAGAGCCTATAATTTAATGATGCAAATGCAGGCTTTTTACACAAACTCAATTTGACGTAATTAAAGCACCTGTAACAAACTGAATCAAGAAGAAGCATTCCCTTCACCTGAGACACAAGACTATAAATTACATACAATTTGTAAGAAATTTATATTAGTAATGCAAAAATTGAGAGATTTTCCCCTCTATCTTAGTTGATAGTTCAATTATTTACAATCTTTCAAAAGAAAGTACTTTATAGTAAGGAGATGATGGCTACAAATGCGTATGGTTTAAAAAGTCACAAACCCCAATAAAATCACATATTACCTATGTTCAATGCACTCATTGGGTCTTCTATCCTTTCCTCAACTAAAATTTATACAATTAGCTTTTGTGGTCAGAAACACTTATGGAGAAAAGGCTGAGTCATGAATTTAAGCTCAGAGACAAATAATGTTCATTCTAGTAGGAACAAACGTTCCATGCAGCAGCCTGCTTGCCAGGGCTGGGCATGTGGCTATGGCTTGGAGCTGTGGAGACATTTGTTTTATGCTATGCTTATGTGGGATATTTCATTTCAGCCATCTACGAGCCCTCCTGTGAAGCATACAAGCACCTTGGCCAGACATCGAATTACTACTGGATAGATCCTGATGGCAGCGGACCTCTGGGGCCTCTGAAGGTTTACTGTAACATGACAGGTAACTGTGTCACATTTATGTCTCATGAACATGGTTTTTCTGTGTATTGAGAATAAATGCTCCCTGGCCTATTTGCTGCTTTGATGTTGTATTCTCAGCACACCTTCTCAGAGGTTAAATCTTATTGGGCTTGTTAGGCAAGAGTACTAAAACATGTGCCACGAAAACTTTTAACACTGTAATGTCTTTAAAAGTTGGTCATTGGGATCTAGAGAGATGGTTCAGCAGTTAGGAGCATATGCTGTTCTTACAGAGGACCTGGGTTCAGTTCCCAGCACCTACATGGCAGCTTACAACTGTATGTAACTCCAGTTCCAAGGGATGCCATGCCTTCTTCTGACCTCCATAGGTCCCCGTGTACACACATTGTAAATATACATACATGTAGGCAAACACTCATACACATAAAAGAAAATAAGAAAATATTTTTAAATAGTCTGTCTTTGAGTTAAACAATGGACAGTTAATATTTTTGAGGAAAAATCGCTGTGTTAAGGAAAAACCAAAAAAGTAAAACTGCAAAGTTTAATTTTACAAAAAGAAGTAGCATGTTAAGTCACCTCACTTCATGTCCTAGGCTAGATAAATGTGGTATCTCTGCCCAGGCTCCCTCTCTGCTTATATTTGGGGAAGGCTTATCAGCCACTCCTGACCTTCCTCTGTTCTCCATAGAAGAGCATCTTCTGTGTACTCAAATTCCTTTCTGGCAATTGTGAAGATTACATGGAGCTTTCATGAAATTTATTTAGGAAGGGATCCTGGTTTTTCTTCAATTCCATATTAAATTTCAGGCCAGTGAAATGAGGTTGTGGGTTCTTACAAACTCCCAAAGTGATACACAACTCTCTAAGATTGGAGCGAAATTTCTAACAGACAGCATATTGGCAGCCTATTATGCTTCAAACATACAGAAAGGACTATGAGCCAATCAGCATTACTGGCTCCAGGAGATGACCAGCACTTAATGTGAACTCCCAAGACTAGGATGCTGAAGGATAATGGCAAAATAATGGTCTACAGAGTGGTATGATAATGGATACATGTAACTGCTCTAACATCTTGGTAGGTATCATTGGTTCTTCATGCCAATAACTGGGTTTATGTTCCGGCTCCATTAGTCAACAGCTGGATAATGATAGGCACTTTAACTAATTTTGCTAAATTGACTAAGTTTCCATATTCTTATCTACCAAGTATATGAATACTATCATACTGTCTACAACCATCATTCTTATACAAATTAAGTAGTACTACTCACACATAATTCTCAGCATACTGCGTTAATGAAGAAGCAATTATATAAGGTATTCTTATTTCTTGAATTTCCAAGTGTTAAGGAACTTCTTCATATCATTCTACAAAGATTCTAATTCAAATCTGTTTGAAACCAGTGATTCCTGTTCATTCTTCAGAATCATGTAGGAGTTCTGTTTGCTTTTAATTTCCAAACAAGTGTCTTGTCTCTACCTCTAAAGACTTCATTAAGTCTCAAGTGGAATTAGGGTTCTGCGACTAAAACTTGAAGCTCTAAACAGCAATGTGGGCAGCGAGAGCTCAGGGGAGAACTTTCTGCAATGTCACAGCCAGGCATGATGCAGAATGGAAAGGAGGACTGCAAGAGCTGCACATGGCCTCAGTATGGAAGCCGTGTAGAGAAGACCATAAAAGGGAACTAGGCTCCTCCAAATCCCCCCTTATATAGAGAACTCTGGTGTGCACCAGAGAGGGATCAGCTTGCAGAGAGCTTTAGCTAACTGCTCTGATGGCTGACTTGCCAGTGACCTCTGACCTTCTTTTGTTGACCTCAAGCACAGCTTTTGAGAACTTTCTGTATCTTGATCCTGATTTTTCCTAATAAGTTGATAGCACAATGAGGTTCAGGTATTAACCACAAAACATTCTGGCAGAGATTTCACTTCAGCTGGTTTCCATCTGCATTTAGGAAGAGAAACAACAAAACAAGAGCATGATGCTTATAACCATGATACACAAAATGAAGGACTGGATTAATTTGGAGAAAGATGCTTTGCGGTGCACGGAAGCGCAATGTGCATCAGAGCTACAGACTCCATCTCATCCATATCTCCCTGAATATCACAAGGATGCAACCCGATGATCCTGGCACAGCCTGAGCTGTAAGAACAACACAACTGTATACACTTAGAATAGTTTTGTCCTTTATATTCAAGGTTGTTATGAACACTGGTATATCCAAGAACCCCGGAAGAATCTTGCCTTACAGGTTTTTGAGCACACGGCATGACTCCAAAAAGGTCATTTAGCTTTTTGTCACTCAGCAACTCTTCTGGAAATACCATGTTCTATAGGAGATTGCCATCACCAAGCATAATACCACGAAGGTTGGTTTGTGCTGTTTTATATCCAGGACATGTTGTAAAGACAAGGAAATGATGGCAGGCTGAGATAGCTTATAACATCTAGACACACCGTTTCATGTCTTGAGAAATCATTCCTGCTACACAACCTTAAGGAGATAAGGTACTAAAAAGGTGGGGAAAGAAAGGGACTCCACAAATCAATGTCACAGGCATGAAAGAGCTTCATTACAGAGAACTAAAATCCTACTGGGTTAGTGAGTCTGAGAGAAGGGCTAGGAGGTAGAGGGGCAGGCAGCATCAGAGAAGATGTAGGTAAGATTGTATAGCATGTATGACTGTGTGTGTACCCACATATGTGCACGTGTGTGCGCGCGCACACACACACACACACACACACACACACAAGAGAAAAAAAAAGAAAAAATATCTGACAGTATTCAGAGGACAAGTGGTATATCTCTGTGGAGACTGAAATGATGGTTGAGATTCTAGAGACTGCTTAAGACTTGAAGACTGCAGAGTGACTTTTGGATCACTGTAAAGCACACTTTGGATACGGTGCTAAAGCAAAAGTGTGGAAAATAGTAGCTGCTAAGACCCTAGAAGTATGGCATATCCCGAAGGTGTGGGTTGCCTAAAGATCCTGCACAGACACATGGAAGAAGACATCAACTGAGCTACATCCTTTAGACATGAGAGAGGGTCCTTAATAACAGAAGTGTCAGAATTGACATGAAGGAGTGATGTTTCCAGAGAATTCCTTCTAAAAGAACTCATCACAGTGATTTCCTTGGGATTCTATACTCTAATTCATGTTGTGTATAAGCCTCTCTGATGTTAATTGGAAGTTTTTGTTTCTATGCAAGTATACATGTGGCATGGGAATATGTATGTGTGTGTGCATGTGTGTGTGTGTGTGTTCATTTGTTGGGGTGCAGGTGTATTGGTCCACATGCATATGTTCCACAGTGCACACATGGACATTACTAGACAACCTTTGGGTGCTGGAGCTCACCTTTTCTTCCTCTTTGAGACTGGAACTCTTTGCCATTGTATTGACCAGGCTGCCTGGCCTACTAGCATCTAGAGAGGTACACTAGGATTATGGGAGATTGGGCTGTTGGATCCAGCTTTAATATATTCTAAGGATCTGAATGCAGATTTTCAGGTTCACACAAATCTATTACTCACTGAACCATATCCCCAGCCCCCATATTGGACTTTTTTTTTTCTTTTCAAAATTTGAATAAGAAGCATCTGTGCTCTGGTGCATGAGGTTTAAAGACCAAACAAACTACACCTCTTGCATTCTTCATACCAACAGCTTTGTAGTTTTATCAAAAAGCCATTAAGCTTGTTTACATAATTTGTGCTTTATAAAGGCCTGGGATTTAGCTGATCAAATTCTATTATGGTCTATAATGGTAAAAGCCGCTCATGTCTTTTTAATCTAATATTTATAGAGATCTCCTTGCTCAAGTCCCTGTGCTCTGGCACTGGGTAATATTATTTTCTTTATCCTTGTTGTACTTTTAACATATTTCCATGCTGCATCATAGGCAAGAGGTGATGAGTCACTGGGGCAACATGTGCGGCCTAGCAACAAGTATCATGAACCTGCGCACAAAACCTCACCTCAACCCCCCCACCCCCACCCGCTGTCTTCCTCCCGGTGGCACTCACATTCTTAGCAGCTTGCGGTAGCGCCAGTCACCACGACTGCTCCACGTGGTTCTCTGGCACAGGTGAGCTGGCCTCACTGAGCACATTCTGAGCAGACTGGAAAGCCAGGAGTCCCCTGGGGCTCTGATTTCCTCTGAGGTTTAGAATTTTCTTGCAAGTTCTTTCAAGTTTCTAGACGACTCGGTTCTTTGTCATTCTTAAGGCCCATGGTCCAGCTTTCTTCCTGGTCATGATCACGGATTAAGCTGAGCCCAGCAGGAACTGGGATCTGCCGACCTTTCTCTGGAGTGTACCTGGCCTGGTCATCCTCAGACGAGACACTTCCTCACTGGATTCACTCTGACAGCTGATTTTATCTGCAAACTCTTCTCTTGTGCTATGTCCAGAGACCAGTCCTTGGAGTGTATTACACCATATTTGGGAGTCCCCACTCACCTTTGAAAACAGGGCATCTTACAGGGTACACCCACCAGGTGGCCTCAGAACTCTGGCTACCTATGTTTCTTTGTATATTGTTCCTGATTCTAGAACATACACTCCTTCTCCTGTATGGTGCACACTGCCATGTTTGTTTTATGAAATATTGAGTTTTATTTATCATTTTGTGGGTTTGTAATCTTAACATATTCCTCAATAAAAGAAGGTTTTGTTATAAAATAAGGATTAAGATTAACAGGTGAAACAAAAAACAACTGACACACTGGTAAATTTCTTGCTTTTATAATTAAAGCTCAGTAAAATTAAATTCTAGGCCATATACATTGTAAACTATAGAGCCTAACAGTTTAGCCCAGGTTGTGTACTTTAAAATATCTGTAATGTGTGTGTGTGTGTGTGTGTGTGTGTGTGTATGTGTGTTCATGTGCAAGCTCACATGTATATATAAATAGTAGTATTCATAGGATCTGTGCTACAATCTGGAATGTGGCTTCTGAAATGAGCATTTCCTCTTAGTATCTCTTGATCATCATCATCATCATCAAAACTTCCTAACTCATTATCGATGACTTGGACAATATGTGGACTATAAACTATTTACTTTTTAATTGTCTCACTAATGCCTGGGGTTTTTTAATCAGAGAACACATTTAAATGAAATCAGCACAGGCCAATGAAGTAATTGTTACCAGCTTTAATTCATAACTAATCTAGAAGTATTTTCTGACGGCATTCTAGGAGAACTCATATACTCCGTACCCCTAAATTTGCCCTCTGTACCTGGGACAGCCTACTGCTGCAGAATTTCCTTCCACCGTGTTTGTGTACATTCATCCAAAAAAAAAAAAAAAAATCTCAGATTAATTGTTTCTTAAAATGCTGGCCCTACTTTTAGAATAATTTAAACTTGATCCCTAATACCTGGTTGATTTTGCAGCTAGTCACCTTAAACTGGATCTGAAAACAGCTGGTTTGAGAATATAATAGGACGAACTGGAGTTGCTTTGGAATCATCTATATTTAATATGACAGTGGTTCTTGCCTTTCCCCCTATGGAAAGACAGCAGCTGGAAATGAGGGCACAGAGTCCTTCTGTGCTGTGTGAGGGCTTGTTAACACTGTAAGTGGGACTTCATGGGCTCTTAACCCCTTCATGTTCCTGTAAGTCAGAATTGCCCTCTCCTTCTCCCTCTCCCTGCTCCCGCCTCGTGTGTGTGTGTGTGTGTGTGTGTGTGTGTGTGTGTGTGTGTGTGTGTGTAAGCCTCACACACCGACTTCTTCCATTTTATTCCCCTCACTCTCTTCTATTTTTCTCAAAGGCACTTTTCTTCCCTTCTGTCTTCTAACCTAGTTTACCTCCTCTGTACTTAACCTACGCAGAGAATCGCTCTGCTCTGTCTTCCCTCAGCCACATCTTCTCCTCTTTGTCGACCTCTCATGAGCTGTCTTTGTTATAAACCTTTGTAATCACTCAGCAACTCCTGCCTCTCACGTTCAGCTATTTCAGTTCCTCACAATCAGTATAAATCTTTGAATTCAATTCTGTTCATACAGCTTCAATTGAAAATCTGGGAAGCAGCTCACTGATCAAACACAGCCGGGGAAGGACTCTTCCTCTGACTGATTACCTCTCTCACCGAACACTTTCTCGGATTCGCACTTATTCTGTCCATGGCTTCCACCTGCCAGGCTTTCATTGAAATCTCTTCTTCACTGTGTGTCAGTCATACTGATAGGTCAATACTACAAAAGTTCTTGAACAGTTTTCAAACTTGTGTCAAGAAAGAGAGAGGAAAACCGTAAAAGGTCCTGTAAGACCCACACCACAGGCCAGATCATCTGAAAACAAGGTCAGACAACTGTGGACTCTGTGGGAGCCTCCAAAATGTGACCCAGATGGAAACTAAGCTTCATTGTCATATTTTTAAACAACATGGCCACACAATGGCTTAAATGGATACCTTTTTGTGCAGTCTATCCATTCAAAATCTGAAAATGGCCTTCCATTGGCTCTGGCTGGGGACCACTGTTTCATTTACTCTGATGTTTGAAGCCTCAATCTTTTGCCCAGTCCAAAGTAATCAACTGTTCAATGGGGCAAGTTAAATGGATAAAAAATTTTAAAGATCCTGGGAAATGCAATTAGGACCAGCTCATTCTTTTGTTATCGAAAAAAAAGAAAAAGAAAAAAAACAAATTCTTCAAGAGTAAGCTTATAACTTTTCTGTATGTCTTTTGAGACAGGGTTTCTCTGCAGTAATTCTGACTGTCCTAGAACTAGTTCTGTAGAACAGGCTGGCCTCAAACTCACAGAGATCTACCTGCCTCTGCCTCTAGAGTGCTGGGATTAAAGACATACGCCACCATAGCCTGGCCAAGCTA
This sequence comes from Cricetomys ansorgei, assembly GCA_026225945.1. Classification (NCBI taxonomy): domain Eukaryota; kingdom Metazoa; phylum Chordata; class Mammalia; order Rodentia; family Nesomyidae; genus Cricetomys; species Cricetomys ansorgei. The sequence goes on along the minus strand of JAMJFZ010004091.1, from coordinate 1,119,680 downwards.
ATACTTTTAAACCAGACATTTCTCTCTCCCAGCTAAACAGCAGTGATGACTAGGGTTATTTTTTTTCTAGGTCCTGGGTCATTCGATTTTATAGGTTACTTTTCATTCTTTCTGAGTTTCATAACAGATGACCCTGGAAACTTTTTGAAGAGAAACTTAGTATAGAAGCTGATATCTGTTCTGATAATGTGTCTAATTTCTGCAATCAGGGAAGTTAAACGATGGACACAGTAGTAGATGGGCCTAGAGGGAGACTATTTCAACTCATGAAACTAATATAAACTAGAAACTCTAAAGCTTGCCACATAAGCTTTTTTTTTTTTTTTTTGCTTGCTTTTTGTCTTTTGTCTTTTGCTGTTTGTCTTAGCAATGATCAAAAAGGAAATGTTGGAAAAGATGTTCCAGCAAATCAAATTGTAGAAAAAAGTGCCTGTTACATTTGCATGCATACAAATTCTTATGACAGAGTCTCTTCACATAATTATTAATCACACATCTTACTCACATATTTGAACAACCAAAATCAGCATTGAAAGGTGAGATTAGTCATGTATCCTGATCACAAATAAGAAATCTAAAAACTAGTCCATTCGTAAAAGTCTCTTATTCTGTCTCCTTTGCCCACTAAACTCACTTCCTGTAGCACTTGGCTTCAGAACTAAGTTAAAACAGCATGGTTTTGATCTACTCTAAGAAGTAGATTAGGAAATTGTCAAGGTGAGGCAAGCATAGAATAGCATCTGACATGTTCTTTTCTCAGCTTTGCAGACTAGAAGTAACGGTGGGCGTCTGCAGGCATTTTACCTTGCTCCATGCCAAACTGATTGCTCTCTGTACCTAGAACAGACCACCACCATAAAGCTTCCATGCGTCATGTGCAAGATTCCTCATTAAAGAATTTTTCATCTTCCCCATATTGGAAACCATGCTTCCTGTTTCTTAGGCTGTCTGTATTCTAACCTTGCTCCCTTATCTCTAAGTAGCATGTCTTGCTGTAATTTCTCAGTCCTTCAATAAGACCTTCCCTTCTCTTTGAAACTAAGAAAAATCTTCCTTTTGCTATAGTGATACTGTGATGTTTAGTGTTGATTGTCTCCTTAATAAGCTCTAGAATACCCAAGGAGACATGCTTTGGGGAACACCCATGAGGGGTTACATAGGCTAGATTAGCCTCTTAGGAATTGTCTTAGTTAGACTGACCAATTTGAGAAGGCCAATCCACTATGGGTGGCACAGTTCCCTAGGTTGGGATCTTGGACTGTGAATAAAGGATAATGTGAGCTGAGCACAGGCATCCATTCATCATAGCCTGTTTTCTGACCATGATGCAATGCGACCAACTATTTCAAGCTCCTGCCGCTTTGACTTCCCTACCTTGCTGGACTTTGCAATGTGGCTCCAGAATCCTTGGAGCCATTTGATGAGTCTGGGAGCATAAGCATCAGCCTTTGGTATGAATAAGGACATCCTATGTGTCATTTCTACACTCTTGGCTATGCCCTGTACTTCTCATGCAGGAACCTTCTAGGGCAGGCATCTATTGTCTGAAAAATAGCCATGAGTCATTTCTCTTTATTGTATTCATTTTTAAGCTGGTTAGATGTTCTATGAGTCATTCTTGATCCCATCAGATATTCCATGGAGTTAAGTTATATTGCTTCTCAGATTTGTAAACTGTCAGCTGATCACTCCCTATCGTTAAATCTGTTCTGTTGTTAGCATATACCCATCTACTCTCTCTATTCCACAATTATTATCACTATTAAACTATTGTCTCATGGTTTCCAAGACTTTATAGGAGATAAGAGTTAGAGATATGTCCATATATATAAATTATAAAATGTGTTCTCCTTCAGAAAATGTATACTCCCAGTAGTATGTAGCTTAGAAACCTAAGGTTCTGAGAGCGAACCAACATCTTATGGAGTACATATTCTTGCTCATGGTTATTAAAGAGTCTATACCAACCCTATACCATTCTATACCAGTGCAATCTGTAACTACACCCATTACCAAATCAGTCCATTCTTGTGGATTATTTTTTAAGTAACTTACATACTTACTTGGTATATGAACTGATGAACTACATTTTCATTGTTTTACCAGCTATCTATAAAAGAAACAAAGTCAAAATTAAAGTACTAAATTTGGAAAGTATATGTAAAAAATGAATGCCACAGTTTGAATGTTGGCTAACTACGGTAAGGAACATCAGACTTACATCCTGGAATTAGTTATCAATGATGTTTTTAGCTTTATTAATCATGCCACTTCTGAATCAGTCCTGATTGTAACTGTAGTTCCAGGACCAGCTTGGGCCAGTTTCTTGTGCCTTTCCCTTTGCTGTTTTCTCCTATTGCATGTCCTTTTTTTACCGTGGTCTATTACTTTTCCTCTTGTTCTTACAATATCTATCTGAAATAACTTAAGAGGGGAAGCATTTATTTGACTCACAGTTTCCAGTAATACAATCTGCCACAGTAGGGAAAAAATGGCAGATGAAGTGTCTTGGTCCATGATGTTTGGTGATTGGCTTGAGACGTTCACATTTTAGTACATCAGGAAACAGAGACCATTAGCTGATAGTGAACATGAACTATCATCTTCAAAGTCTGTGTCCAGTGATACAATTTCTCCAGCCATGCCTCCCACCTTAATGGTATAAAACCTATAAAAACAGTCCTGCCAGTGAGGAAGCAAGTGTTTAAACACATGATCCTGTGTGAATAAAACATCACATTCAAACCAGAATTTCATAAAACCTTCCTCCAGTGTTCTCCGCGAGAGGGATATGAGATCTGATATGACTGCAATATAGTAATCTAATGTATTTCCTCCCTCAGTTGTATTTCCATTTCAAGAAATAACACAAAATAATGAAAATGTAGAGAAAGTTCTCTAAGACAAGCACCTACAATTGTTCCCTCGATCTTCTCCATCCATAACCCTATTTCCTACATACACATCTCACTGTTTCTCATCCATAGGAAAAATTTCATTTTCATTGGTGAACTGGAAAACCCACCACTTCTATTTTTCTTTGACTGTTTTTCTCCTACATCTACTTTGCAACAAGCCTTTTATCTTTTCCTCCCTAATTATTCCACACCCTATACAACTTCTGGGGAGAAACAAGATCAGAGGACAATTCCAATATGAATATATCATAGAAACAAAGTATAAAAGAACGCAGTGAGATGTTCTTCCCTATGGGAAGGGAATTGCCTGTGGGCAGCTTTGGTTCCATGGCCTCTACTACCCTCAAATTCTTTGCTCCCTTTGAAAATTTCTAGGTTATACTTATTAAAATATTTAGTGTTCCCAATGCAATATTCATTTCTAATATTTTGAAAACCTGATCTCCATTCCTATTGATATTTCAAAGCACAACACTCTGGTTTTCCATATAATACCTGAATAATTCCTCCATTGTAGACACTTTAACATTCTGTCTGTGTATAATTAAGAGTGGACAAGAACCCCTTAGCTGGGCTTAGCCAGAGGTCTTTGTAAATGTTGTGATTTGTTTATCTGCATGATTACTGTTATGTTTGCAATTATTTCAAACTTGTTAGTTTTTACTGTTAGGGTTAGGAGGACAATAGCTAGCTACTTAAAGAACAAATCAAAAGAAGTTACATTTGTTATTAAAGTCACTGACATTTTCTCTGTCCCATTTCAAGCTCTGAGCAGAAACCCCATGAGGCATATGAAAGTACCACCATGGTCCCACACTGCATTATTCAGATCACCATTGTAATGCACCAGAGAGAATTAGTCAGTTTCCCTCAGCTCTGCAGACATGGCCTTAGTTACCCTTCTCTAATCTCCATTTTACAGTGGTGCAGGTAAAGAAAGGAAGAAAGCAACATTCAAAATCGTGTCAGCACACCAAGGCTTTCTAATGTCCTTACGTTAGGATGTTTTAATACAATGCGAGTCTATTTTAAAGGTCCCTGATTATAATTCTCTTGTTTTAAAAGAGATATTAATTTTGTGTGCGTCACAGTGGGAGATAATTTAATGCAAAAATTATTCCTAAAACACACAAAAAAATTATAGAAGTTACGTAAGTATGTCAAAATCAAGTTTCCTTTAACAAAATTGCAAAAGAAGCCACTCATTTAAGCATTTCAAAACTGTACAACAAAAAAGTATTCTTGGGACTGAAGAGACTGCTCAATGGTTAACAGCATATACTGCTCCTCCGGAGGACCCTTGTTTGATGTTCACTGCCTATATGGCAACTCACAGCTGCCTGTAACCGAGTCCCAGGGGCTCTGCTGGCAACATCTTACCTCCACAGGTATTGCACACATGTGGCCCGAAGACAAACAGGCAGGCACACCTCCACGCCCAAAATCAAAATGAAATTAAATTGTTACCTTTGAAAGAACTATAACTCTTCTACCATTTGTTTCTCTTTAGCTTTGAAGCCAAAAGCAACTTTGAATCAAAATCAATCATCTATTCTTAGTTTCTCTTTGATGTTATTTAATAGTACTATGCATTTTAAAAGTTGGGGAAAATGTAAAGTCATAAATATTCTTGGAAATCAGTTTGTTTTGACTTAATCTTTAAGTCAGTACTTAGACTTCCTAGTAACAGTACCAAGTCTTAAACTGGCCTAGATCCAACTATTTTTGTTATGAAGATGGATGCCCCTGAAATTGACACATGTATCCTTACCATTATGTCTTTTTGATGCATAGGCCACTTGATCGGTATGAAGTGACCTTCTTCATGTCTTCTGATTAGTTTTGGTTTGAGATATATTTTACTGAGTGTTAGAAAGAGAACCTCTGTTTGATTCCTGGTTCCATTTCTTGGGATAACATTGGCGCCCTTTCCTATTCAAGTAGTCCCTATCTTTTATGGTGAAGTATGCTTCCTATAGAAAATTATAGATCCTGGTTTTCATTCAGTCTTCTAGTCTGTCTTTTTATTGGAGAATTGAGACCATTGATGTCCAAATTATTGTTGTAAGATGTTTACTGAGTTTTGTTATTTTGTTGGTTTTATGATGTTTACTTTCTTAGTCTTCCTTTGTTTAATCATTTACTAAATTATTGTTATTTTTTTTCTCTCTTACCTCTTGAATATGCTTAGCCTTTTCTTTGGTCTAGAGTATTCTTTCCAGTATACTCTGTGGGGATGACTTGGTGGTCATGAATTCCTTTAACCTGCTTTTAACTTGAAAAGTTTTTCTTTTGCCCCTGATTATGACTGGTAGTTTTGTTAGGCATAGTATTTGAGCTGGTACCTGTAATCTCTCAGAACTTTTAGTGCATCAGGAGAGCACTTCTGGCTTTTAAAGTGTGCATTTAAAAACTTAGCTGTTGACAATGAGCCTGCCTGCCATTATACATGATTTGGTCTCCTTTGCAACTTTCAGTATCCTTCTTTGTTCTGGACATTTAGTATGTTGACTATTGTGTGGCCTGGGGAGTTTCATTTCTGGTCCTGTCTATTTTGTGTTCTTTCTGCCTCTTGCATCTTAATATATATCTTGTTCTTTAGATTTGGAAAGTTTCCTTACATGATCTTATTGAAACTATTTTCTCTGTCTTTGACCTGAGCTGCTGGTCCTTCTTCTATAACTATCGTTCATAGGTTTGTTTTGTATAGTATTCCCCAGTTCTTGTACTTATCATTTTGTTTCATTGAGTGAGCCAATCCTTCTACCGTGTCTTTCAAGCTCGGGTGTTTCCTCTTGACCTATCCTGTTTGTGAGGCTTTCTGTTAAGCTTTTTATTTAGCTTCCTGAAGTTTTCATTTCAAGTTTTATTTCAGTTTAAATTTTCTTCCAAATTCTCTCTTTATCAAATTCTATTTTCATGTCTTGCAGTGTTTTCTTTATTTTATTAAGCTGTTTGTGTTTTCCTGATCTTTATTCTCCTTTTGTTCATGTCTTCTTTGAGTTCTTTGGTCATGTTTATAATTTCTATATGTAGATCATCATTGTTTTCTTTTCTCAGGAAACATGACTTTGGGAGTCCTAAGTTTTGGAGGATATACATTGTCTTGGTTTGTCATGTTGTTTATGTTTTTGCAATGGGACTTAGACATCTGGAATTAGGTTCTTGGTGGTATCCTTTGGTGTGGGTATCTGTCTTACTTTTGTTGGGTGGCTATCCAGATTTCTGCTGTTGCTTCAACTTGTCAGATTCTAGACCAGACGAATGGTCAATCTCATGATAACTCAATGCTGATGTGCAATTGGGGTATCAGAAATGGGTCAATGGGTCGAGCTTAGCTATGGCTAGAAGTATCTGTGCAGCATAGTAACAAATGTGGAGGAACACTTGGAAGAAGTTTTTGTTATTTTAGTTCCTTTAAAAATCCAAAATGATGTATGGATTAAGTTTGTGTTCCCACCCCAGGTGTGGTAGATGTTTATGAGTTATATTTGGAATGCTTGATGCAGATGGCTATAATTTGATTAGGTGCAGTCATTCTGGCACCTGTAGCTTGTCTTTGGGATTGCATGTTGCATGGGTTTATAGGAACTTTTTGCTTAGGGCATAAAAGGTCTGAAGCCCTTAGAGTCGGGGTGGGCGTTGGTTGGTGGTTTGTTGTTTGGGTTGCTGTTGTTAGTTAGTGTGATAATCCCTAAAAAAACAAAGGTTGGAGAGATTTGATCTTAGGATAGCCTAAAATGTGGCTGTGAAAGTTTCTGTCTTTCTCTCTTTCTATATTAAGTCTTCTTGTAAAAGCAGTGAAGATTTCTATCTTTCCTTTCTCCTTCCCTAAATTGAGAGTAAAAGTGTACAATCAAGCTACAAACAAGCACTCCATTGAGTTTGTAGTTTCTCTTTGCATATGCTCAGAACTCTATGGAAGGTTGATCAACTCTGCAGGTTGTCCTCAGGCAGCAGAGACTATGGTCACAGTGCTGCTGGGGCTTTGTGTGGTTTTTCTGGTAGTCAAGGCTGAAATGTGAAAGCTTTGCCTCACATATAATTCTCATTGTTATCTTGCTCTTTCTTTCCTCCCCCCCTCTCTATATATATATTACTAAATTAATTTAATAATATTTTAATTAATTAAATAGTAGCAAGCAAAATGGCAGGCATGATATTTTGAGATTCTATCAGACATTTGGCTGAGAGACTGAGATGTTTCTTGCATTATAAAATGTCTATGTTCATCATCCACTTATCCTATGGATGAATGTTTTAGAATTTTAACATGTTTCTTTAAGTTTATGTAATTGTAACCTTATTAGCTTAAGTTATATTATAAGTGGACACTATATTTTGGGCACTAGGGACATTATGTATTATGTATAGATCTGACTGTGTGGTGCTTATATTGTTATAAATATGTAAAAAATTATTACAAATAATTTAGAATAATTAGATAGTTCCTATCTGGAACCTTGAACCAGTAAAAGGAGAAAAACTGAAAAACTATCAACATAAATAATTGTTCTATGTGTAACTTTGAACCAGCAATCCCTAAAGTCAGTAACCACTTTTATAGATCTGCAAATTCTAAAACACGTATTTAATTTTTAAATGAATTCTATTCTTTAAAAATGCATGCTTTAATAATAAAAAAAAACTTATCCTCATTCTTAGCCACACTATTTTAGCCACATATTCTTAGCCACAGATTTCATGTTTAGTAAATGTAATAGTTTTCTTACCATATTATTAAAACATAAAATTTATAACATAATGCAGTATAATATCCAATGATATTTCCCAAAGCAAAAGCAGTACACACTTCAAGAAAATATGGCTTCCCAAACTGTATTCTCAATTTAATATTTTCTTTCATGAAATACCAATTGTGACTAATACAGTTCACACATTTTCAAAATCAAAGGACTTATCTTAATTCCAGGAAGGCTGTAGCAGTGAACTTCATTTGAAAACACAAATGCAATTTGGTAGTAAATTATTAAACTGGATCCTAATCAGTTCTTTGCTAATAGTTTATTCATGGCGAGCAGAGTATTTTTCATTCTCTACATCTGTCCTTCAGGCACTCTCCTTCTTTTATCCTTCTAACTAGAACAGACTTAATATTTAATCAGCAATTACTATGTTTTATATCTTTTTCCTAAGAGAATACCATCCCAAGACATTCTCAAGTGACCCTCATCCCTGACTCTACATGTTCTAGTGCAGCCCTGCCTTCTCTGAGTCCATTGTCCGCATCAGCCCTGCAAAACCTGTACCTAGCGATGGACATGTGCTCACTGAGTGGTGAGCGAAAGAGATTAGTAATTGAACCACTTCATCCTGCAGATGAAAACATGGAAGCTTATGTTTCTGACAGTCACAATTGCACATCTGAGTAACATTTAAATTAGATTGTAAATATTTACAGGACCACTCCCCCAAATAGTACTCTGAATGATCCCTAGAAACATTTCATGTCACTGTCTATACTTCAATCAGCTTGAGAAACCGTTTGGGTTATGTTACCTGTCCTATCAATATCTTCCTTACAACCCTCATTCTAAATAAAAGCAACATTAAGAGAGCCCAACCCGACGTTGAGCCAACACTGTATTCTGGATACTGTGCTTCGTGAACATAACTTCATACAATATAGGTCTTCTTGCCAATCATCCTTTTTATAGGTAAGGCAACTAACTCACAGGCTTGCCATGAGCCTGATGTGAAAAGGAAGTGTGAAGATGGAACCCAGCTCGTGTCAGTCTGTAGACCTCACCCTTGTCACACCATCGTAATGTTATTCTTTGTGCCAGAGGTATGCAGCGCAGTGTAGATGTGTCAGACACAGTTCATAGCTCCAGCAGGATTTCAGTCACATTCAAACAGCAGAAGTGGAAACACGTATGCTCCAGGTTGGAGTAACTTTTGGCTATTGTGGCAAACCAAAACAACGTCCATGGAGAAAGACTGAGGATCACTGGCGTCCATGTTAACTGGGCTGCACAGGGAACTCCAGGAAAGGCAGTGCACATTGTTTTTCATACACAGTAGAGTCTTGGGAATAGAGAATAGAATAAATAAATTTGACATGGTCTGCCCTTCTGGGACCTCCTGACAATCAGGAGAAAAGCACATAAAGGAAGATTCCAGGGGATTGGAGTAAGTAAGGGGATTGGACCTTGCCTGGCAAAAGCAGTACAGGCTGGATTTCTGTGAGAGCATAGAGTACAGGCAAAGAAGAGGTATGAACACGAAGAGTTCACACAATAAACAATTCTGGTAGGTTCCAGAAAACATAGCAAAGCCCTGCTTTCTAGATATTGAAGAATACAAGCAATTGAAGTTGACTTTGTAATTAGGTTCATATTGTGATGTAAAAGATGAACTGGGATTTAGCAGAAAGGGGAATTACAAAGATTTTTTTTTTAGTTCATTATAAACTTCAAACTTTGTTGAACTTCTTTACTCAAAGACTTGATCTTTCCCAGAATTCATGTAATTGTTCCAAGTTCTGAGCAAGTGAATGTCTCGACTCACAGCCCACTCTTGTAATGCGAGTTGTGGTCCTGTACATTAGCTTTGTAGACTCAATTCTTCACCTGGAACAGCTTCACACTGGCACCTGTAGACTTTGTGTTCTTATTGCAGGTGACATTGAGAGATTGCACGAAGTTTGCTATCCATCATGTTGAATGGTTTCACTTTACCAAAATGTAATTTCTGTTTCAAAAAGTCCAAATTTCATAAAGTCCGCCATTTCCATGCCTTACATTTGTAGCAAGAAATATCACCAAGATTAGTGTTTTTCTGAGGACCCAAAACTCTGAGCATTTTAAACCTAACACATAAGAATTGAATCAAATGATTTTATATGAAAATGGTCTCTATATGTTAATACATAGATATAGAACTTTGAAAAACACAGAAGCAGCGTCATTGATCCCTTACCTTCCGAGAAGTACTTTAATGAATGAATCAATTCCCCACAGGGCTTTTGTACTAAAAGAATTCTCCAGGACAGTAAGAAATAGTGATGTAAATGTACTATTTCTCGTGACTGGAGAAGGAATGGAAGAGCTCATGGTTTTTCTTATTTCTAGATTCGCTTGCTGCTTTAGCATCTCATCATATTTTCCCTATAGCACAGGAATCAGTCTTTGCTCCTGAACTTACCTCTGTTCTCATTCTCAAACACAATAGCTTCAACCAATGCTAGGCTTGTCAGTCTGGCCTTGGTAGCATAAGATAATTTTGACATTAGCTACTATGTCTAATCCTCTTAACCTGCTTCATTATGATGGCAGCATCCTCCTCTTCATTTTCTTCAAAAACTGTTTTCATGCAAGCAGAAAAATGCATTTGCATGTTCCTGGTATATCTAACAGGTGCCTCGGAAGTCTCACAAGATATCTCACTCATCATCCTGGTGATATTATTATTCTCTAGAGACATTGTTAAAGAATAAGATGTGAAAACCCAAGCGGATGAATCATTAACTAAAACAGTAGCTTCATGTAAAGCTAAAAGCTGATTTGTGAAAAAAGACAAGCTCAAACAAAACAAAAAACCAAAAACTTCTCTAGAAACCCTGGTGTTCAAAATTCCTATCGGTATGGCTTCCCCTCTTATTTCAGTCTTACACAAGCAGATCGGTGTGGAGACTTGGAATCAACACAAAAGGAAGTGTGAGAATCACATGAATGATGATGGCACCCTAAGTCTAATTTTTGCATTATATTTCTATCTGAGATCTGTTGTATAAAATTCCTTTCTACATTGCATAGTTTTTTTTTAAATCACCAACAGCTCTCCTACACATTTTTCTTTCTTCTAAGCTTCCAAGATTTTATGAATCACCAATTCTTATAATTTTCTTTTTTTTTTTAATACCAAAGGTGTCAAACAGATAGAAATGAGTTCTTCTTGCCTAGCAGGTCAATCTCTTAAATGCTAGTTTCTGTTTTTCTAAACTGATGCATGTGTCACTTGTAAAGTCTAACACTGAAGATAACGTGATTCCGCATCTATCCAGGTTTTATATGCACTTTTCAACGAGGCCCCAAAGAATTTCCAACATTTCTCAAAGGAGAGAACCTTATAAATCAACATTATGGAGTATGAGCAAGTAACTGTGCTTACTGTCAACATCTCAGAAAATGGTCTCCGAAATCAGCATGTAACTTAATATTTATAGCAGTTTGTAATCTCTGCTGGCAAAGAAGACACTACTTACTATAGATGTATATTTGTGAAACAGTGGCAGTTATGTCAAAATTTGCAGATTGAGGCTCAGTGACTTGGTAGAAAGTTCCAGAAATAGTAGAGGAACGTGCTTCTGAAGCACCCATTTTCTTTTTTAAAGATGCATGTGTGTATGTGTGTGGGGAGGGGGGAGAAGAGGGGGCAGAGAGGGTGGGGCGGGGGGGGTAAGAGGCTGGGGAAAGATGCTGTGCCGGTACCTGTAGAAGTCAGATGAGGGTATTAGAGGGTGGTGTTACGAGCAGTTGTGAGCTACCCTACTTAGGTGCTGGGAGCCTAACTCAAGTTCTCTGAAAGAGCAGTTAGTGGTCTTAATCTATGAATCATTTTATTGAGACAGAAATATTGTCTAGGAGTCCCAGAGATTTCGAGCTGCAAAATGTTTCAAGAGATCCAAACTACAAATGAGAAGATATTTTTATCATATATAATACTCTTGTCCTGACCAATTATGCTGAAGGGTAATATAGTTGAATAATATTTTAAAAAGTCTTTCAGATATTTTTATTTCTTTCTTTGTGGTATATAAAATACTGGTGTACTTGACATGTTTGACAGTTCCACAGTTTTCTAAATTTTGAAATATATACATATTTTAATAGTATTCTGTGTGTGTGTGTGTGTGTATATGCGTGTGTGTGTGTGTACATGTCTGTGTATCTTAAACAATTTAGACATGTTTCTGAGAAACCAACTACTTATCTTTTTTTACTTTCTTGATATGGTTTTGCTTTGTAGCTTAGGCTATATCCTCTAAGTTGGTCTTGAACTATATCCTCTTGCTTTGTATGCCTAAGTGCTCGGGGTTATGAACACCTTTCTGGGGCTCCTGGATCTCTTTAAGTCTTTGATAGCATCTCTATACTTAGTTTAATAAAAACAATTGCAAAAGCTAAAAGGACATCCCGCTCACTTTTGAAGCTCTATGCAATTTCATACCCACATATGTCAATCCAAAATCAGAGACAGATATAGTTACAAAGTTAGGTTTATTAACTTACTTAATTAAATATGCAAATTAAACTGTTTCATTTAAAAAGTAAATATTTATTTGTTGATTTTGTTGTAGTGGGATATTTAAACTTATTCTCAAATATTATAAAGCAACATGTACTTCTGTGCAGTAATAACCACTGCTGTATCTGGCAGTTAGCATCAATGCCAGAGGGTCACCTTCCTTAGCTGTTGGAACCAGTTTCCTGGGTGTGGATTCTTGAATGCAGAAAGAATGCTAGTTTGAGATCCTTTTGTTGAAAGCATATGATTGTATTAATGCTAATGAAGGAACTCCCTCAGACTAAGCACCACTGAAGGAATTCCTGGCCTTGAGTCCTGACTTAGCACATAAAGAGGTATCTGGCATCTGGTTGACAAGCTAAAGTTGGGGGTTGGTTCAATGTGGAAGCAATAAGGCCTTAGTATTGGTGAGCGATGCATTTTCTCAATGAAATACCTGGACGCAACATGCTCTGGGTCAGTCCATGAGAGGTAAGACCTTTTGCCTCAGCTGTCCAGGCTTGCATCTCAGAGAATTGTCTTTGTTTTTTTTTTTTTGAAACCTGCCGAAGATGTTATTTCTATCTACAGTTTGTATGCTGATTTAAAACAACAGAAAATTAATATTATTAATAGGTATCAGGCAGAAACTCAGAACTGACAATTTTATATATACAAATTTATATATAATATATTATATGCATAATTATTGTATATAAATATCATATATAATACATAAATATACCACATATGGTACAGGTGATGAATAAAGATAATTTAGAGGCCAGAATATAACTACTTACACAACCTGTTACCCTTAATTAATTTGCATTTTATTTATTCATTCTTTTGAGATAGGGTCGCACCGTGTAGCTTGAGCTGGCCTCAAGCTTACCGAACTCCACTTGCCTCTCCTTCCTGAGTGCTGGGCGTGACAGTATCCCCTCCCACTCTTGGCCATTGATTTGTGTTTAAAATTGGCCAACTTAACATTTCACATGATATTGCCCTGATGTGTTATCTAAGAAATGGATAAAAGCTGTAAGAAAGAAAATAAAAGGAAGGAGGTAAGCATACTGTACAGGTAAAGAAAAAGGCAAAATCACAGACTTTACCACAACCTAATGGACAAGGGTGTGGATACTGGGCTCGACGCTTAATTGCGTAGCCTTTTCTGTGCTGGAGAACACTCAAGCTACATGCTACAGCACACACCTGCATTCCAGAGCACAGGGTCTCTCTAAGAATTCATACAAGGAGTTCTATGGGCTGCCTTTGACCCAAGTGGTACAAAAATCCCTTTTCTACCCAGAAAGCACTCTGCCTCTAACAAAATCATGACCCTTTCCAGACACTGAGGCTTAAAAGCAGTGACACTTCAGTACAAAGTAGTTCACCTGCAATGTGTGTGCATAAATGTGTGTATATATATGTGCATATGTATTTGGATTTGAGTGCGTGTGTGTACAAATGTGTGTGTGTGTGTGTGTGTGTGTGTGTAATTACAAGAGAAAGGTTCAACTAAAGACCCAAAGAAACATTACAGTGTAATCCCAAGGAACATGGAGAGGAAGAAGGTGACAGAGCTAAAGAGCTAAAAGGTGACAGTCATGTTCTCAGGACCACTTGTGTACCTAGAGCATAGATGTTTCTCCAGTCAGTACTATTCTGTACCTCATTTATAGCATGTCATGCCAACACTGGTGAACCACCATCTATTCATAGTGCTAGTGTTTTAGTGCATATCTAAAATGTAAAGCTTTCACTTTTTCAGAAGTGATTTGAGAGCAGAAAAGATGTCTAGACACCAAGGGAAAGTGATGGCGAGGAGAGGCTCCTGATGCTGCCTTCTGCAGCTGCTTATGACTCTGCCTCAGCTACTTCTCTGTTGCCGTGATGCAACACACTGACCAAGTCAACTTTCAGAAGGAAGAGTTTATTCCAGCTTTCAGTTCCAGGGGGATAAGAGTCCATGGTGGCCACAAGTGACAGGTACTGAAGCAGGAGCAGGAAGCTGAGGTATAGAATCTTCAAATGGAAGCACAAAGTAGAGAAAGAGCAAACGGCGTGAGAACTTGTAATTTAATGGCCAACCCCCAGTGACATAATACCCTCATCAAGGCCACACTTTCTAAATCTCCACAAGCATCACCACCAACTGGGCACTGTGTTCAAGTACCTGAGCCTGCAGAGGACATTACTATTCAAAGCCTTGCGGTCTCTAGACCAGCATAGTTTACATTCCTCAGTCTCAACACTGAATTTGATATTTACTGAAACGTTTTACCCCTCAATTTATCTCACCTGTTATTTAGCCACATGTTGGATTGCTAATGAAATATTAGCCTAAGGAGTTGAAAGTGTTTTCTTGAAAATTCATTCATCTAAAAGCAGCAGTGAAGATTTATGGATATCCAGCAAAATCCTGTGAGTCCATTATTGTCTGACCTCAGCTCTCTTAGTGGATAAGTCATCCCTTTAAAGATGAGGAAGTCTCACTGCTATTTCCTCGGGCTCTGTGATAGTCAAGTGAATGGAGCTGAATGTCCTGATATTTGTTTATAAATATTTTACATTTCTTTGTGAAGGTATTTTGCTCTACATCTCTACCATCACATAAAGGAGAAAATGGCATCATTTAAAAGTATACTATATCAGGAGCCTGAAATATTGTCTCTACCTTCTGAATAACTATAAGCCTATGGACACATAGATTTGCTTACTTGGATGTTTTCCTATCCAAAAAAATAAAAATAAACCATTGAACTAGGTACAACTTAAATTTGTAAGCCCGCAGGCAGTCACAACAATGTTCATAATACCTCTGAAGAAAATAAGCCCTGTAAAACTGTTCCTGAACTTTAAAAAAAAGAAACTATTTTTAAATATTTCAAAATTATGTTACAGTGTTTTACTTTATTTATAATAGATAAATGGATGAAATGGGAGAGAGAGAATGTATGGACAGGTTAAGAGAGATGGCTCTGCAGTTAAAAGTACTTGCTTCTCTTGTAGATGACCAGGTTCAGTTCCCAGCACTCATATGGTGGCTCGCTTCCAGTTGATCAAACACCTTCTTATGACTTCTGCAGGCTCCTTCATGCACACAGTGCTCATATATATACTCATGCAGGCTCACACAAATATGCACGCATGAAAACAAATGATTATTTTTAAGAGGGAAAGATTAAGAGAGAATACACTATATAGGGAAAAGAAGATGTTCATCATCTATTTAGAACCTTTGAAAATGCAATCAAACTACGTAAAAAAGAAAAATAATATTTTGTAAGGATTCTAGAATATTTCTTGAGGACTAGAACTGTAGATAGACAGTTTAATAGAAAAGAATTGAAGTCAAGAAAAACATCTTCAAAACCCGTTTCCAGATGTCCAGAGTAAAAAATCAACCTGCCCTAACTTGGATCCAAATCTCATCCCAGGAGGAGATCATCAGCTCTAACCTTCCATCTGGGATACTTAAAGGAAGCTTTACCAAGGGCTGACTCCTGATGGGAGAGGCTCTTCTCAAACACTACCATGCAGAGGTGCTAGGATCTCAGTGGATGTACCTACCTCATATGCCTTCTGAATATGGTGCCCCAAAGATTTGAATATCTTAATAGTAAATGAAAGATGTTGCCTCAAGTTTTTAATTCTTGACTAAGGAAATTGATAACCCATAAAAACTTTCTTCCCTTTATCATTACAATAATCAGAATCAAGATAATCAGACTTGGCCATTCAGGTCATTTCTTTACACGGTAACAGAAAGACAGCTGGTCCAGCCTGAAGTTAAAAGACAGACTTTGTAAGCTTCTTCACACAACTGTCATAGATGGGAGCTGTGGTATGGCATCAATAATTCAGACCACCTCATGAGTGCTGGCCAGCAGCTGGTCTATTGACAGGGGCCTCATCACTTATTCATGGTTCAGACATCTATACTGGTTCATGGTCTGGTTTTACAGCATCTTTAATTGTTGAGATAACAAAGGGGACATAGCAACCAGCCATTAAATTGATAACATTGCTCTGCATTGTAAAGGGATAAGGTGATTGCTTCCTGTAGAAAATAATGGGCATTTGAAGCCCTAAGAGAATGTTTGGCCACCAAAATATAATACTGTATCTTAAATATTTATTATCATACATATTTGCTTAATCTATAAATTAAAAACAGCTCTTGCTATCATCATATTGATAGGACCACAAGCATTTGGAATGGGATGTTTCCTTGAGAAAAGCGAGGGTTTTTTTGTTTTTTGTTTTTTGTTTTGTTTGTTTGTTTGTTTTTTGGCTGAAGAAACGAAACCTGGGGCTGGAGAGATGGCTTAGAGGTTAGGGATATTTGCTGCTCTTGCAAAGGACCTGGGTTCAGTTCCCAGTACCAACATGACATCCATTACAAATATGGGATCCAAAACCCTTTCCTTGTCTCTGTGAGCACTACACATTTACGTGGTGCAAGTACAAGACATACATGCAGGCAAAAACTCATACATGTAAAAATAAATAAAACTGTTTATAAAAGAAAAGCATAGAGATCTAAAGCAATTTCTCTCCAGATCAACTAGTTTAGCTATAAAGGTACTAAATGTGGAACTCAAGCCTAGGGGGATTTCTTTCTCTCATTGTATTTCATACATACAGAATTAGACTGATCATAAACAACCCTTGATGTATGCTGTGCTCTTTGTTCATTTATTTAACAACAATAGAGTAAGGGTGGATGACTTCAGCATTTCCAAAAGGAGCTAGATCTTTGGCAGATGTTAGCTAAATCCATGGCCCTTTCTGTCCCCCTCCTCCCTCAGAAATAGCCTCAAATCCAAATTTTGCATTTTCTTTCTATCTTTTTTATATGGTCATTGCTTAGAAATATATTCCTTGAATAGGACATACTGTTAGTTTTCTTTTTTAAGCTTCAGAAAGATGTATGGCACATTGCATAATATAATACTGTACTGCAAAGCCTTGGTGGTATGATTGTGTATGCCTGTACCACAACACATTCACACTCTCCTAGTAATAGGCTTTTGGACTGTCAGTAAGTTTCTTTATAGCATGGATAGGCCTGCTGTGGATGTTTCCTTTTCTAAAGATATGACCCTTTCTCATGGCATACACTTAGCAAGAATTGCTACGTAAAATCTATACAACTGCTTTGCTTTGGAAAATAGTGATAAAATATCCCTTAAAGATACTGGGGTCATCAGATCAGGGAGAGATGATAGTCTTAGTAAAGTGCTATCTATGCAAGCATGTGGACCTGAGTTCAAATCCCAACACCCATATAAAAACCAGATGGTATATCACCCTGTGACTGTAATCTCAGTATCAGCAACTCAGAGATAGGTTGATTCCTGAGTTCACTGTCCAGCCAGCCTACCCAAACTGGGGAGACAAGGTACTGTGGGAAAATGATGACAAAGATACTGCAGATAATAGGTACCTGAGATCAGCCAGCTATTCCAGGAAAGGACAAGAAAGTAAATGACAATAGAGTAAACGCGTTAGGTTTTATGGACCACATATAATCTCTGAGGCTCCAGCCCACTTTGTCAAGGCACCTCTCTGAACCATTACCCAAATCAGAGCACTTAAGATCTCTACGTTTTTCTTTTTTGCACAGGCATCTGTTTAATTAACATGTACTTTAGTTTCTATTTCCTTAGTGTTGTTTAGTTTGCTAAGGCTGTCAAACTCAAATGCTAAAACCAGACAGCTAAACAGTTTATTATTTTACCTTGGAAAGACTGGAAGACCAAGATCAAGGTGTCAGGAGGTTTGGTCTACTCTGAGGCCTCAGTCCTTGGCTAGCAGTTGTCCTCTTCCTATTGACCGTCCCTTGGTGTATGCACGTGGTTCTCATGTGCCTCTAGATATCCTGTTGTCCTCTCTTTGTAAAGTCATCACCCACACTATATTAGCACTTACCCCATGTTAGCTTAATCATTTCTAAGGGCTCTGTCCCCTAATACAGTCACTGGGGCTCTCACAGGTAGGGTCGTATCCTACGGTATTTAAGTGAGCACAATTCAGCCAATAAACATGTATTTAATTTAACCTCTCATTGTCACTTTTATTGCTGTGTCTTAAGCTTCCTTCTCTTTTCATTTATGTTTATTGCTTTCTCAATTCTGGCTTGAACTTTTAAGTTCAGTTCTCCTCAAAGCAAACAGAATCATCATGAAATTTGGCAGTGTGATCATGTTTTATTCTCTTTGAACCTTCCTTGATTCTCTGGTACCCTCAAGATAATGGCCACTGGCATATGACAGTCTCAAGATCCTGCACCAGCTCCCATCCCCAGTCCTGCCTCTCACCAGGTACCTCACCAGATGCCACACGAAACCTCTTAGAGTCCAGACCTGTAAAAAGCCTTTTTTCCAAAGTACCACCTCTCCCCAAAATTTAGTCCATGAAGTCTCAGTATTAGTTTATTAGCCCTGAAAGAACAGCTTAGTAGCATCTTATTAGCAGAAGGTTATTTTCAGCATGATCGGAGTTAGCTATTCTGTGCCATGTCATCTTCTCATACCTGTAACATGCTATATAATCATGCCTGCTTTGGGCTAAGACCTTATGGTCAGGGCAGTGTTTTGATTTATTCATATTTCTTCAGTTCCTAGCAACTAGTTCTTGGATACTTAGTAAATATTAGACATATAAGTGAGAGAATTCTTTATAAAAGAACTCAAAAGATAAACTAGATGAAACATTTCTGTATGTTATTTCTTTATTCTAATGCCCATATTCTAAAGATTATCTCTTGTAGCCTATAAAAATACCATTTGATTTTATTAACAAAAACTACAAAATAGGAATGTGTCATATATGTAATATTACACATTCACAAATTAGTGTGCATAGCACTAATAGTGAAAATTAATGTGCATATAATAAAAAAGATGTTTTGCAAGTGGTGAGATTGTACATATTTTAATTTTTCCTGTTCTCCCAAGTCTTTCAAATAGCCTTAGTATGGTAGAATGCTCCACGACTGTATCCTTGTTAGCAGGTCTACTACCCTTTCCTCACACCTCAAGTTGTTCTTTATATTTCACTGTTCTAAGAAGAAAAAAATATATAGTATCTAGAGCAAATTGCATCCTGCCACAAATCCACAGTTTAATGGACATCCCCTCAAATAGCCTACAGGGCTTAGAGGATAAATTTCTCTCCAACCTACTGTGAAATTTCCATTATGTCCTTCATAACTTCTCCAGGTCTTGGCCCAAAGGACAAATGGAGAGGCTGATCTTTGATGAAGGGTAACTTCAAGCTAAAATTATCTACTGTGATAGAGAAACTCTTCCAAATGGTCACATCCCGCTGCTCTGGAGGTGAGAGTCAGCCCAGGACTCACATGCTGCCTCGCTGTGGGATGTTAGGCAAAGACTCAGAAAGATCTCGAACATAGCACAGTTGCATCTTACCTACTGGTGTTACGAAAATGACTTGACTTTTCTAGATCTCCAACAGATCAAGTTTTGCCCTTGAGGCACACATACAGAATGACTTTCACTCAGGGGAAAATGCAGAAAGAAGCAGACATTATGATTTAAGGATAAGAATAAAGCAATAATGGCATGGTTTGTGGAAGCCTTTCCTTTAGTCTGCGGTGTTAATCACCTCCCTTGCCAGACAGTTGAAATTCAGTTTCAAAGATGAACAGGATTTTCTACATCATTTAATGTAAGCAGACTTGTTTTCACTTAAGTAAGAGAAAGAGAAGACACTTGGTAAATGTAGTAATTATCCTTTCTCTAGGAGACCTGAAGAGTAAATTACATGAAAAGCAGTATGTTTGTTTCAGATTTGAGAGCGTTTTCTGTGGGTTCTGACATCAGAAGAACCTGGGCATCATACTCTTTTTACCATTTAGCCCCTGTTGACTTTGCATATTGTTTAGGCACTGGAGGCTTCCATTTCCTCTATTGTAAAGCATTCATTTTTAAAGTGTACATTAGAAAAGTTCTGCTAGGATTAAGTGAAAAACTAGGTAGTCCAGTACTTGAGTATCTAAATAACAGTAGTGTTAAATCATGTTATACAGTGCTAGTCTACACATAATCCCACCGTGAGATAAGGCATTTTGTAAGATCAAGAGGAAGAGGCAGGCAGATCTCTGAGTTCTAGGCTAGCCTGGTCTACACAGTGAGCTCCTGGACAGCAGGGCTACACATAGAAATCCTGTCTCAAAAAACAAGACAAAAACAAAAACAAAACAAACAAACAAAAAGATTTAGAGAATTAAATTTTCTTCAAGGAAGCAGCTACGAGCCTATTCATACTGTAGTAGATGGTACTATCCCACACAGATAGCGGGATCAGGGGGTTGGGGATCTAAGCAGATTCAGTGAGTTAAAAACAGAGCAGCTGAAATTGGGAGGGAAAAAGGGAAGGTGGAAAGGGAGAAACTGGAAGTGGAGGAATAGAGGAGTAGATTTGTTTAAAACACATTATATGAGTGCATGTATGAAATTCTCAAATAATGGAAAAAACGATATAAGAACTTTTTAAGAAGAAACATTTTTATACTATTTAGGGTGTCTGGCTTAAAATCTATATCGGTTACTAATTTTATAGACTAGAAAGGAAGAGGAGGCTGAACGACTAATGGTGTTTAGTGACTGCCTGGTGGAAACTGCCTTTCCTAAGTGATGTTCACATATTAACTTGCTTTTTCCCCAAACAGCAGTAATGTGGGCAGGTGCTCACACTCTATTACCCACATTAGACATGAGACTGACATGATAAATCATATTAGACAAAGCACCTCCTTAGCCCCACTAGGACTCCAACTTCTAGAGTCCCCGCATTTGAGCTTCAGCCTGGGCGGTCGTTCAGGAGCTAGCAGTGGTGTCTAGCAGCAAGAGAGGTTCCCACCATCACCTGTCTAACCTCTACATCTCACTGTGTGCTCCAGAGCAAGACGTTATCCAACCAACACATAGCTTTGTAAGGGAGCCTTGAGTACTTAGTTATGAATCAGCAAAGAGCAAACAGGAAGACTTACAGTTATGACATCACACGAAGACAATTGAGACGTTAGCTGACTGGCTTCTTTTCTTGATCATTTCTTTCTCTATGAAAAAGAGTATATGCATCATTAAAAGTGATGATCAACTCTGAGTTCTCCCTATTTAGGCATTAGTGAGTCCTAAAAAGTTAGCAATTTCACAAAGAGAAGTTTTCCACGAACTCCTAAAGTGACATAGTATCATAAATTAAACTAAGCAGAGACACAATGTGCTTATAGGGAGACATGGTTGAAATAAAGTTCTTGGCACACAGGAGGACAAAAATGTATTTGTTAATAGCAGAAGCAAAAGAGAAGAAATAGAGGGCAAAGATAGGAGAAAGGGGAAAAAAGAAATTGATAAGAAAAAGAAAAAGAAAGATAAAAATGATGTGAAGGACACAAAAGATGAATAGCTTCGGTTCTTACCTCTGTGTCAAAATCCAGAATAGAGGCAGAACATAGCTTGTACCAGGGAGCTAAGACTGGCTTGTAAGGAGATGAGAGAGGGTCAACATCAGTGTCTTTAAATAAAGAGATTCCAGGTCTTCTTTATTCTCACAGTGTCAGTCACATTGGGCTAGTAGCCCTAGTCCTTTGTCTTTTATGAATACCCCCCTCCACATTGCGATGCATGCCCAGATTTCATTGCCCTGACGGGTATTAATTACTCCTTAACCTTTTCATTAAAATAATTCACCAATATATGCATAGGATTCTTTCACCCTGCCTTATCTTCTAAACTTCAAAGAAGCATCTTTTTGGAAATATGTCACTCTGCATCTAAGTGTTTCCTTATCAAAAGCATAATTCATACTAACCAATCAAAAAAGTTTCAGAACTTTTATAGGGACATTTAGAAACATTAGGTGGCTTGAAATATCCCCTGCTGCTGTGCATCGTCTCATCTGAAATAATGTATTCCATGGCAGCAAGTGATCTCCTCAAGAGTGTTCTTCATCTTGCTTTTTGTAATAACTCACAGTCTTATCTCATTTCTCAAAGCGCTCTTCCAATTACGGCCGGCACTTGATCATGTGCCTACTCTGCACTTTCTCAGCTCAGTCCTCTAGTGCTTTTACCTTCCTGCCTCTTTGCCTGGCCTGTGACCCTCTCAGAAGCCATGGCGGCTGAGCATGAGGAAGAGAGAGAAGTTGAGGTGGAGGAGGGCCAGATCCTCCAAATATTTCATTGCCTCAGTCTCTCTGGAAGACCCTCTGTGTCCAAAATTGAGATCTTTTTCTTTATCTGCTTCACAGCATATCACCCTGCTTCTTCTCCCTGTCACTGAATGCAGCTCTTTGAGCCACTTCTCCAACAACCCAGAGGACCACAGGTTTCTACCCAGCTGTTCCTTGCTGTATATAATCTATAACTCTTTTTTTAATCAAATACACCTCAGACTTCTCTATCTTGCCTGTGCTGTCATCACCCTAACACTAGCTACCATCACATCTTTCCAAATCTATGTGATCACTTCTTCTTAGCATACTTTGTTTCTTAGGCCTTTCAGCTATTTTCCCACATTTGCTTATATCCCATAAGAAGCAACAAAGGCTCTTATGAACAAAAATGGGGCATCCAGGTTCAGATTTGCACATGTGGTTTCTCTGGAATTCAACAATGCTTGTCCAGGGCTCTGATCAGATGATGGTTCCTCTGACTGTACCTCAGTGTCTCCTGCTCCATCCTTTGGCACCCTATGGTACCTTTGGGAAAACGAGTCTTCAATCTGCATATTCCCAGAGTCAAGAAATCAAACACCAGGATTGCTGGGGATCCCCAGGGATTGTATGGAAGCAAAAGGCAATGCAAGGGCCACATAGAACCTGGAGTGGAGAAATGGGATTCCATGCGCTTCAACAGTATTGAATACAGGCAATTTTGTGTTACTAGCCTGGCAAGTTTCTGTGTGTCTGTTGTGCTTTTCTAATTGGTGCCTGCAGGTGACCACTTCACATAAACCCTTTGTGTTGGGGAGCTCCATTTGAAAGACTCTGAGACAGCAGATTTTAGTGTGTGTGTGTGTGTGTGTGTGTGTGTGTATGCACAGAGCGTGTGTGAATTTGTGGGTATGCTCTACTTTGTGTGCATATGTGTAGGCTAGAGATTGATTTCAGAAAACTTTTATTGTTCTCCACCTGCTTTTTTGAAGCAGGGTCTCTCACTGAATCTAGAGTTTGCAGTTTCAGCTGAGCAGGCTGGCCAGAAAGCACCAGAGATCTGCCTATCTCTGTCCTCCACCCCTCACCTGTGATGTGCCACCAGTACAGTGGTTGCAGGTACATGCCATCACTCCTTGCTATTTCCTGGGTGCTGGGCTCTGAACTCAGGTCTTCATGCTTGTTCAGCAAGCATTTTTGTCATTGAGACATTTCCCGAACCCCTCTGAGACATCTGATTCTGTGATTAAACTTAACCAGAATTGGGAGTTTCTTTTTCTAATTTTAAACTATGTCATGTTTCTTACTTTAACACTATGTTAAAATGAACCATCTTCATGTATGAGACAACACTACAGGAATTCTTGCACCACATTCAAATTTTGCATAGAAAGAGAACAGAGGTTTAATGTTTCCATGGTATATAAAGTTGACTAATAGGTATCACAAAAAAATTAAGTCACCACCTAATATAATGGAAAGATGTGCTTAGCAGTTCTGGGAGCTAAAATCTAAGATCACGGTGTCCTCTCACCCCAAACCATGCGGTGTCTGCAGGCCATAGTGGGGTGGGGGGTATATTCTACCATTACCTGTTTAGTTGCCAAATCAATGCTGTTTTTTGGCATATAACTGCATCACTCTAATTTCTGTTCATCCTTGTATAGCATTATCCCTGCCAGTGCACAACTTCCTGCTTTTAACAAGTACATTTGTATTATTGATGTGACCGAAGGGTAGCCACTTGCTGTCAACTCTGAGAACCTGAACACAACCCCTGTGACCAACATGGTAGAAGGAGAGAACTGAATATTTCAAATTGTCCTCTGACCTCCACAGGTAGATACCCACCTCCTCAACCAACCAATCAGCAAAATACTAGCCATTGAGCTATGGCTTACTCTTAACTTATGCATGACTTCTTCTTCAGTTGGTGGCATCACTGAAAAAGCTATCTCCAAGTAAAGTCTCACTCATAGGGTCTGTGTGTGCACAGCTTTTGGGACGGCATTATTCAGCCCTGTGTGTAGTGAACCTGGTAATGTTTTAGGGCTTTCAGTATCTGAGAACGACTTTAATGTAATGGTGAGTGGGATAAGTAAATTTTCTCATTTAAATCCACCTGCACAAGGAACTGAAAATGAATGTCATATACTTCTATACTTAGATCATCATTCTTTCCTCATTCAGGAAATTAGAATAGGACCTGGATGTGGGAGAGCAAATCCTCCTCCTCTGTCATCCTCCACTGAGCTGTCTCATAGCTTGATCAGCTCTTCCCAGCACACTGTCAGCTCAGCTTACTCTAGCAGAAGTCAGTAGAACAAGGTGTCTCTCTTCCTTCTTTCTGACTACTACTATTATTATTATTATTATTGTTATTGTTATTATTATTATCTTGTCATTTTTGTTGAGGGGTTAGTAAACTTTTCCTACAAAGGCCCCTACAGCAAAAAGAAGCCCAATGGGCCAGATGGGCACCATGGCACCTGTTAGAGTCAGCCTTTGCAATGAACAGAAGCAGAAGATAGTCCACACCCAAATCAGGATGGCTGAGTGCCAACAAAGTCTTCTTTATGAACACTGCAAGTGGATGCTCTACGGTTTCCAGACCTTCAAAGCCAAACTAACTCCCAGTTTTGCTTCTTTCTCTTGTCTCCCAGGGGATGGGATTATTTGAAAGTTCCTGACACCGGTAATGTTTTATTGACCATGTGTCTCTTAAGAGTAGTTCTTTATTGTAATACCGGCAGTGACACTTTTATACATAAAAACAATTTAAGTGTCTTTAAATGTCTAGCCCCTATTTGTATTCCTCCAGTACTTTCTTAATTGCTTTATGTATAATTTATTTGATTAGCTTTCAACTAAGGCGTGCACATCGATTGTCTTTTACCAGTACAGTCTCTTCTCCCTTCGGCTCTGTCATCTCAATCCTTTATACATTTTTTCAGGGAAGAAGCCACGTCCTTGGTCCCTTAGTTTGCGATAGCTCCTTTCATTGCTCTTTCCAGTCCAGCAATAAAGAAGTTTGATGTTATGTTGGATTTCTTTTTGATAATAATATGTCAACAAAGGTGGAGCGACCTTCCACTTAGAGACAGGAAACACACTATCTCGGTGTGCCCTTTGTAATATTAGCAGGATTTGGGGTCCAACACTGTAACCATTATTAAGGGTACACTCTTGATGCTCTGATGTGATAATCTGTTCTTCAAGTACTTGGAAGAGTTCTTTAGGCAAACTTCCCTTCATCCTGTAGTTTTGTAGTGACAATGTTTTTTTTTTTTTTTTAAATGTTCTCCTCTCAAAGGAGATAAGAGATAGTTTATTCTCTAGCCAAAATATGAGTGACCATGACCCAAGAACAAATATTTAGGATTTAGAGTACTCCAATTCTGTGTTTCAACATGCTAACCGTTTCATGAAGAAGTTTTTATAGGAATAGAAGAAAGAGAGTAAAAAATCAATACACTGCTACTCTTGGGAATAAGTCCTTTACCAATCTGGGCTATGGGGGGGAGGGTACCAGACAGATGGTACCATTCACATGTCCACATGGGTGCACAACCATCCTCCATCCTCAAAATGGAGTCAAAAGCTGCTTGTTAGATGGAGTCTCTCAGGGCAAGGTAGAACCTGAAAAGCTACTGCTTTACATAATAAGTTTTAGCCTAGGGCCAGCCACAGCCTGTTTTCAATGAAGGGAGAATAATACCTTCAGCTTCTATAGTTGAAAGTGGCTTTAGAGCATTCTAGCTGATACCACATTTTTATTTTATTGTTTTATTAGTTCTTTGAGATTGTCGTACATGGCTGGCCAGACCAAATCTATTCTGCCTTCCCCTGTCCTGCTCTAATTAAACCTCTAATTCCATTCCCCCTCCCTTTAGTCTGTAATACTTTAACTCTTCTGTCTCCTCTCTCTTGAAAGCCATCTCCTAGTGGCCTCTTAGTCATTTCCTGACCTCTCTTGGTGTTTCAACTGAATCTCGAATATTTGAAGATTCTAAGTTAATATCCACAAATGAGACATGTTTTTTACTTGGGTAAACTTAACCCTTGCTATTTTAAATCATTTCTCCAAATTCACAGCGTACTTTTCATGTTATCCCTAACCTCTAGTGAAGTGGTCCTCTATCTGCCTAATGCTGCAACCCTTTAATACAGTGTCTCATATTGTGGTGATCCCCAGCCATGGAATTAGTTTTTTCTTGCTACTTCATACTGTAATTTTACTACTAGTATGAATCATAATGGAAATGTCTGACATGCAGATGGTCTTAGATGACCCCTGCGAAAGAGTCCTTTGATCCCGAAAGGTTGCAACCCACAGGTTGGGAACTGCTGCTCCAGTGCATTGTTTTCTATCAGGGACCCTGCAGCTAGGTTAAGTTAGATAATTGAGAGTTAGTTATTTTTATCATTTTCCATTTCTGTGATCTTTTGATTTATAAATCCCTCCTTCCTCCCCACTCTCCCTTCCTCTGAATTTCTTTCTTCCTTTCCTCCCTCTCAAACTCTCTGGTTTCTTTCCTATGTAATAATGGTGAGTGTCCTGCACCTGTCATTCCCTTGGCCATAAGTAACAGCCAAGGTTCTGACAGCTCCCTAAGCCTGCTAAATAAAGGTCAGCCTATGCAGCTGGGCATTCATAGAGTTATCGCTCTACTCATTTCCAAGGTTTGTACATTTTTCCTAGCACTATTGAAAAATTACTTTCTTTGAGAATAATAATAGTAAAACTACCCAAGGTTTACTTTCTTACCTAAGAATGCTGGCCCTGTGGATTGCAAATATAATTGCAACTCAGGAATACTGAATCTAGTTAATGTTGCAAGGTTGCTGAAGGAAGGGCAACAAAAAAGAACGGTCACTTTATTTATATAAACACATTCTTCAAAACTTATCTTTCCAAATCACCAGATCAAATATTGTTGGCATTTAGGAAAATTGATGGCATGCCTTACATATGCATTAGATTCTGTATGTGTCTACCTAGGGTTCAGGTGACCAGGTGGCCAAGCAGGGTGCTTTTATTGCATTATATTTGACACAATCCCTTTTGTTCAGCAAGTACTTGTTGAAAGGAAGATCCGATATGAAGTGTTAGCACCAGGCCCCAAGGACCAAGCAATGAAAACAGCACCCTATTGCTCTCAGGGATCCTCCATAGAGGCAGCTGTATGGAATATATTCCCAGTGCAATATGATTGATGGAGACGGAGACAGGAGGTAAACTTAGGTTGTCTGGAAAGCAGGAGATAGACAAAACACCTTCCATTGTTCTGACACTGAGGGACTTAGAGGCAGGAAGTATTTTCTAGCAAAGTACTTAAAAGCAGAGACCTAGGAGACTAAGAAAAATGCCAGGACCGGTGCAAATGTCTCTCTAGTGAGTGTGTCAAATTTGCGGGGGAAAAAAGAAGAAAAGAGAAGGGGAGAAAGAAAAATCACCTAATACATTTGTACTTCTGTTATAATTAAGGTGATAACACCAGTTTGAGTCCCTTGAATATGTTCACCCTGCTATCTTAAGGGTTTTCTTTCCCTAAAAAGTTATTTCTAGCTAATTATCCTCACTAAGGAATGTAATCTGTCAGACTGTCTTGGTAATGTTCCTCACAATGGAGGCTGCTCCAGTGAATAGAAACTGACTTAATGGGGAAAATTAGATACTTAGAGGAGTTGATTATTTGGGGATTTTCTTCCAAGGTGAAAAATGTCATCTATCTCATCAAAAAATCTGTATCCATGCCTTGTGGCTGGGTTGGAGGTAGGGCAGAAGGGGTCCAGCCTCTCCCAGGGAAGCCCCTTAAATCCCCAATACTGTAAGACTATATGCTTCATCTTCCCTATGCAAGGGTGGCATTGATTGAGGGTCAAGGTGAAAGAAAGCACCACCTTAGGAGGCTATTGTATTAGACCAAACCAGGCAGGCATGCTCTACTGTGTGACTTCAGAGACATCAGAGAAAGGCAGGAGAATAAGGCAGGGATTCTTTTACTATATAAAGGCATTAAAATTGCCATGTGGAAGAAAGTAGTGGCTGAGGATGAACTAATCCCCCAAACTCTCTCCCTCTCTCCCTCTCTCTCTCTCTCTCTGTCTCTCTCTCTCTCTCCCAACCCTCCAAAAGACAAGTGGCTGGCCTATAATCAGGCATGCACATACATGCTGAGAATGACCCACATCCTGAAGGTCCCCACCCTTTGTATAGCCGTTGCCATTAGCCCCACACTATGCACTATGGGCAGCTCTGATTAGACTTTGTAACATAGGGAAAAAAAGTTCGAAGGGTTGGTATGGGTGACAGGAAGGGAGAAATTGGGGGCTAGACAAAGAAAATAGCTTTTATCTTAAATGAAATGTGAATTTATTCTGAAGCCAAATATGAGAAACCCTAAAGACTGTGTTCCAATATGGCAACAGTTTCACAGAGTTTTCTATAGTAACAGGGCAAAGAAAATCCTAAATCAAGATGCCTTTAAGTGCATCAGTGGAAACACTGGATGGTGGGTTGGAACAAAGTAGAGGAAACCTCTGTTCTAGGCTTCAGGTACGATCTAATCGACAGTTAAAGCATTTAGGTTGGGGGGAGTTAGGGGCCTGTTTATACATTCTAAAAGTATTTCCCTAATGGTCATCACAAGGATGTTAAGTCAAGTGCGTGGCTGTTTAGAAGACTAAGAACCCAAAATGATTCATCTCTGGTCCTGCTCTTCACCACCACTGAACTTGTAGTCAGCTAGTCAGCCTCATAGAATGTTCTATATGAATGCAGTTTCTTTCTAAGAACTTCAGAACCATTGGGTTTCTAGTTTTTTTCCAAGCTCTGGTCCAACTCCATCATTGGGAGTTCTCTCCTTCTTAATAAACTGTCTCTGCTTTCATCTCTATCAGTTCATCCCTGTCCAATTCATTGTTCTGGGATATGAGCATCTAGACATCTCAGCACGGCTCACTGACCAAGACAGAAGCTTTTCAGGTAGAAGTGAGAACAGGTGGAATTCCGCAGGGTAGCTATCTGATTTAACTGCCAACTGGAAATAATCCCCTCAATATCAAGTGGTTGTTTACATGTATTTGGCATATGCTGAAGAACTTGGCCTGAGTTAGAGTAGTTTAGGATGTGTGGCACACTAAATCCCATTGCTTGGATTATTCTAGCAGTTCTCTGCGATGCAGTTTTTTTCTTTCTTTTTAAGCCACACTGTCATTGTTGTTTCCCTTTTTACTCTTTACCCTTTGGTTGACACCAATCTTCACATACAAGAGCCTAGACTGGCACTAGGTGTAGAGCACAAAGCATGATGAACAGAAAACTCGGATACTCACAGTTGGGCTTAACTGTAAGGAGAAACGTTGGAACCTGGGTACCAGACAATAGTATCAACCAAGAAAGTGAAAATAGTGATGTCTGAATATGTGTTGGTTCTTAGATTTTGTTTTGATCTTTCATAAATTCTTACAGTTTAAAAATCTTATAAATATTGTAAAGCACCGAAAACCACAGGAATCTGTGGATTCAAATCTTCGATATTATTATCATCAAATTGTCAAGTTTAAAATACTACTATTGAATTGTCTTTAAGGATGTTCTGTTGTTTGTTTGTTTTGGAACATCTAAACATTATGGAGCTCTCTTGTGAAAACCTGTAACTCCACAAACTACACTTCAGAGGATTATTTCACAGGACTCTCTGATAGCAATGAAGGGATTTGCTGGACATTAAATAGGGAAAAGGCTTACTATGTACTGTTGGCACACTGTACACTGAACTACAGACTAGCAAGGAAATTCTGGGTACTGAAAATACCAACAGTATTTCCACAGTACAACCAAATTCTTACCATAGAGAAGGAGAAGGCATAGGCAATACGAAATGAACTCCACAAAGAAACACTGGTATGTCACATTGAAGGGTGGTGATTGTATGCCTTTTTAGTAGATTAAATATCCTCGGGTAAGGGGCAAGGCAGGTGATATGTTTAGGTATGTCAGATGGTTGGACTGTGCGAGCATTATCGAAAATATGAGCTGAGCTGGACTCTGCAAAGGTAAGGCAGGAAGCCTTGGGATCGCTTCTGAGAAGAGAGATCCCCCAGGCAGAGGGAAGAACAAGACAGAGGCTTGAAACCTTGAAAGCTGAGCATCTTTAAGCTGCAGTCAGGCTTCAATGTAATGGGATTGATATTTGGAATAATAATTTTTTTCAACACAATGGATACAAGTTTGTCTTAAAATAGAAGTAAATAATGAGTGGGATATTTAAAGATCCACAGGAACCATCAGCCATGACCAAAGGTGATATTTCCTTTGTCTCCAAGTTTAAATTCTGATCAAGATCCAGTTACTCTCCTAAAGCCCAGTCACTGTAGAGGGGCATTGCTTGTCACATGAGACAGAAAACTCTTAGAGTTGCCATTGTCCTTCATTTTTATTGGGTTGGAACAGGGTTGCACTACATAATTCAGGTAGCCATGAGCTCAAGCCCTTCACCCCGCCACACCTCACCCCGCCTCAGCCACTCAAGGGCTGGAATTACAAGCATGCACCACCACACAAGCTACAGATGAGTCCTTGGCAGTCAAAGGGTCACAAAAGGCATCTATACCCATTGAGAGAGAAAAATGGGAGGGAAGATTGGCTTTTCTTGAATAAGTACGATCACTCACTCTAGCTGTACTAGGAAAGATTTCAAAGCCTCTTCAGTGGAACAACAACATTAACAAATAGATAATAGTGTCCCAGAAAGAAAAAAAAAAAAGACATAAATTCCAAATTGTTTTTCAGATGGGTGAGAATGAGCTACGGTTATTCATATTTGTTCTCAGCACTTGTTGCTTCATCCATCTTTGGCCTGGAATTGTAAACTGAAAACTCATCACCATTCCCCACCACCTGCAGAAACATCATCTGCACCAGGAACTCATTTCCTCCCTGCTTCCCACAGAGTCCCATCTGCTTTGCATACCTTATCTCTCCACGTGTGATTAAAGCTGCTCAGACCACCTGAGTGATGTGCATAGCTGGGTTATGGCCTGTCCAAACAGCCAGAGCCTGCCATTGTATAGAGTTTCAGAGCCTGGGCCTGAGGAACTCATGCAGGGCTCACACAAAATGTGTTTGGGGAGGAAAATCAAAACAAAGACAGCAAGTCTATTATGATTTAATACAGCAGGATCATAAATATTGAAAAACCTTCTAAACAAAATTATTACCTGGGATTTAGTTTATGATGAACTTATCTACCTGGAAGATTGGTGATGTTCTCAAATGAATCTAATTATAAATGACTAAAAGCCCTGTATTCCAGCATTGTATAGAAGCTTTCTATCTTAATGTTTTATATTAAAAAACAAAAACAAGTGAACAACTGGTTTTTGAACAGCTATAAGTAGCAATTGAGATTTTTTTATATTATGACTCAATAAAGTACACATAGGTTTTTTAAGCGATCAATGTTTGCTAATTACTTTTCTGTGCATGAACATTTATATAAATTTATCAAAAATTTTGCACACTATTTTATTTTTTTTCCTTTTTTATTTTAAATATTTGCTTGTTTTTGAGTGACGAGAGTAGATGTTTTGCCTACATGTGTGAATGTGTACCAGGTGTATGACTGGTGTCCTTAGAGGTCAGACAGCCTTAGATACCCTGGAACAGAGTTAAAACCAAAATTCAGAAATATAACAAAGAATGTAAAATTAAAATGTATAACTCATCCCAGTCTACCTTCACACAGACTTGTATACAGGCATTTTATTTTTAAAAAAATTACAAACTTAAAGAACATCCCTTTTCCAGCTAGTGTGGCAAGAGCATGGATCATAGGCATCACCACGGATGGTGGAGGCAGCAGGCTGCTTCTCCAGGTCCATACCAGCCAGCAGCCATGTTGTTGTTGTTGTTGTTTTGATGGCATAGGAGTGGGAGTACAGAGAGAAATGGGAAGAGGTTATTAGCGAGATATATTATATGAAACTCAAATTATTAATAAGAGGATGATAAAAAAGTTCAAAGCCAAAAAAATAATAATCCTTTCCCACCCTCTAACTCTCCTAGGTCTTCCTCTGCCACATACCCAGGTTCATGTTCTCTCTCTCTCTCATACAAAACAAACCTAGGTCAAGGAGAAAAATAAAACCAAAAACATGGCGCCCAATATGTTTTTGCCCACTGCTCCTGAGTATAGGGCCCGCACTAGAGCATGGTTGGTGCACCCCGTGTCACTCCATTGAAGAAAACTGGTATCTCTCTCCCAGCATCTATCACTTGCAAGTGGCTCTTTGGTTCCAATTGGACCTTGGTGCCCACTTCCCTATCTCTATGCTGAGATTTTTGTCTGGCTGGAGATTGGGCAGGTTTTGTGTGTGCTGTCACTGTCTCTGTGAGTTCATGTGGGCATCTTTCTGTTGTGTCTTCAAAATGCTGTTTTCTTAAAATTGTCCACCACCTTTTATACCCACTTCTACATACACCCCTGAGCCTTGAAGAGAGACATTTAATAAAGATACTCCATTTAGGGCTGAGTGTCCAAAAGTCTCTCATTCTCTGCACATTATTCAGTTTTGGGTCCCATCTAGGGCAAGAAGTTTCTCTGATGAGAGTTAAAGAGTGCACTGATATATGAATATAGCAATGTGTCATTAGGAGTAATTGTGTTGTGGTGTAATTGTAGGTTTTTAGCAGAGTAATTGTAGGTTTTTCCATAGAGCCCATGACCTATCTAGTCTTGGATTCTTGGCATCCTCAACAATATCAGATATGGGTTCCATATCATGGAGTGAGCCTTAAACCCAATCAAAAAGCAGTTGGCCACTACCCTAACATTGTGCCACTATAGTACCAGTGGGTATATGTTGCACCCAGGTTACTATTTTAGCCCACAGTCTTCATAGCTGGGTGAGATCGATGATTACTTTCTACTCTGGTGGCTTGTATAGTACCTCCTACCACTATACACTAGCCATTATGCCTGAAGCTTCAAGTTGGGCATCATCTCAATTTCTCAATATTTCATGTTTTAAGTATTTGAAGTCTTCAGCAATAAGGCCTTACTGTCAGGCTGTAGAGGGTAACCAATCACATTGACAATAGTCTTTGATGTTGGGGGGAGAGTATGAGACTTTGGCCAACAACTTCATAAGATCTAACCCTTTCCTGGCACTAGCGGTTTTACTTGGTGGCATAAAGATGTCTAACTGGGGCATTGTCTTCCCAATTATACGGTGACTCCATTTATATTACTATTTACATATATATATATTTCAGGAATATTCTATAATAGAAAGTTTCTATATGGCTTTTCAAGGTGGCTTTAGGGTTAGTTATCCCTCCCATATCCACTCATCTAGCCTGCCCCTCCCCATTTAATTCACATGTTCTAGTTTCCCCTTCATCTTTTTTACCACCACATTCTGTATCTTTTTCCTTGGAAGATCCCCTCCTTGTAGCATGGTCGCTTACTATGTACTTAATCTCTGTGGTTATTCTAAATGAAGTACACATATCCAAAGTATAAAAGGTAATATCCACATATAAGAGAAAATTTGTAAAAGTTTGCCTTTCTGAGTATGGATTACCTCATTCAGGATGATTGCTTCTAGCCCCATCCATTAATCTACTAAGTTCATTTTTTCTTAACAGCTGAATAATGTTCTACTGTGTAAACTCTACTACATGTTTATTGTCCATTCACCATCTTATGAACATCTTAGCTGTTTACAATTACTGACTATTATGAACATAGCAGCAATAAACATGGAAGAACAAGTGTCTTCATGGTAGGATGTAGAGTAATTTGGGAATATGTCCCGAAGTGGGATAGATTGGTCTTGTTGTAGAACTATCTTTGGCTATTTGAGGAACTGTCACACTGATTTCCATAGTGGCTATTCCAGTTGGCACTCCCACCAGCAATAACAAGTGTTTCCCTTTCCCAGAATCCTGGCATATGTTGTCATTTGCTTTATTGAGCTTGTCCATTCTGACTGGAGTAAGATCAAACATTTCTGCCTTGCCAGTCTGACAAACACAAAATAGAATCACTATAGTTTTAACTTGTATTTCCCTGGTTATGACACAGGTGCATTTTTCTGTTTGTTAATGTCTCTCTTGTCTAACTCACTTGTCACACCCCAAAATGCACCCCATTGTTTCTTTTGGATTGTTTTTGTTTGTTTAATTTACAGATACTCTTGATGTAACTGGGTGCTGATCTTTGTTAGATCTATATTTTATAAACATATCTTCTAATCAATGGCTTAACTTTTCACATAACTTCTGATATCTGGATGAAGAAGATAGTTTTAACAAACTCACATGTGTGGGTTTTTTTTTGTTTTGTTTTTTGTTTTGCAATGATAACTCCCTCAGTTTGTGCCTTGTTTAAAAATAATAGAATATTTTTCATGTCCCCTTTGTTATCTGAATGTCCACATTTCTCTTAAGTCTTAATCCAATTAGAATAGGTTTTTATGTAGTATTAAATGTATAGATCAAATTTTATTTTTGGAGTATGGATACCTACTTTTTCAAAGGTATCTTTTGTGTGTGTGTGTGTGTTATGCATATGGAGGCCAGAGGAGAACACTGATTGTCCTTACTTTTACTACCTTGATACAGGATATCTGCCTGCAACTCCCAGGTATTCTCCTGCCTCTGCCCTCCACAGCTCTAGGGTTGCAGGCATGTGCATCATGCCTAGATTCCTACAGGAGCTTCTGAACTGCCCCAGTGTCAAATGGCTTATTTGTTTCTGGAATGATGTGTCATCCCCGGCTCTCTTTTCAACATGTTCATTTCTAGCCCAGGAACCAGTCATTTCTTCACAGATCCTAATTTCTTCTCTTAAAGGCAAATAATATTTAACAGGGGCATTGGATACTAGGCATAGCATTTTGTTCTGGAGACTTTTTTTATTGTACTAAGTTCAAGCATAGGTCAACATTTCAAAACAAAGATATTTTCTTGAGTTAATACTGATATTTTCAATTAAAATTCAAATAGAGAAGGAGTTTTAGTTAATTTAATTTTATATAGCTTAGAACCGATTGTACTTTTCCTTCTTTGAGATGTCTAGGTTCCCAAATACAATGATAACTATTCTCTCCACACTCCACACTGTATAGAACATTTAATGCTAGGTGAGGGAGTGCTCATTTGCCAGAGAGGCCAGTGTGAAAGACCATTTGTTCACAAGATAAGAATGATACATATTCTATTAAGAGCAAACAGCTTTCAGGAAGGGCTATGGCTTGATAGAGTAGAAGACACTTTGGAAACAGCAGACAATTGAGTTCCAGAAGGCAAGTGATAGATAGGTTTCAAAATCAGAATGGAGTAGGAACACAACAAGCTTCACACTGGAGCTGCAGATATGTCAAAATCCCGAAGGAAAACAATATTCCTTCTGTTAGTGAAACATCTTTCATTATTTTAACAAAAATATTATTTTTCTATTTTGTTCTTATAAGCAGAACATAGGTATGAGGCAAGAGAAGAGGGAGCACTAGGTGGATAAGCATCAGCTAAGAGCAATTGCTATAAAAGGAAGAGGGCCTGGGTTCAAATCCCCAGTACCCATGTTAAAGGTGGGGATGGATTCATGTCTTAACAAATCCAAACACCGGATGTACAAATGGGCAGATCTGTGGAGCTTGGTGGCTGGCCATCCCTGTCAAAACTTGGAGCTTCAGGTTCAGTAAGCGACCCTGTCTCAAAAAATTATGCATTAGATAATGTAAATGTAATATGTATGTAAAATGGAATAGCCATACATGAAATAAAGAAGTTTTCAGAAAATGGTTGGGCTTTGAGTATATAATATTAAGCAAGGTCACACAATCTCAAAAAGAAACAGAAAAAGAAAAAACAAAAGAATGCATGTTACGTAGATCCTGGACTGTAATGTGGCCGTGTATGTATGTAAATAGCTGTAAGTGAGTATAGAATAACATTTTAAAAAACGATCAAGGGAAAGTAATATTAGGTGACAAGGAGGGGCAAAAAGCAGACAAAGGGGCACAGAGTTGTGGAAGAGTATATAAAGCTAATTGTTTTTCTAGCTTCAACTCTGACATAGATTTTTTTTCTTTTCTTGTGGTAGATAAGTGAATAAAAATGTAATTTATAATGAAAGTATAAAACCCTAAGCAAAGCACCATTGCTTCAGAAAGGCCATTCTAAATAGGTAGGCATCCACTCAGATATGTGCAGAGTTTAGGAATGAGCAAGTGTTCCTTTGAGTGACCTTCTTAATTTAGCAGAATGATGTTTTTGTGAGTTCATCGCCATCAAGTGATGAAAGAATACAACAGAAATAGAAAGATCTTGGTTACGTGCATGAATCAGTACAACAAAAGGATTTCTTAAAAGGTACAAGAGGAAATGACTGAGGTAAACACTTGACATACTCCTCTTCTGCACTTGCAGACATGCACGTGCACACACACAGGCTGAAATACGGTCACCATTGCTACCTCTAACTCAGTTATATACTCGTTCAATGAAAACAGCAGCCAAACTGTAGCTCACTTATCTTCTGACATTTGAAGGAGCACTGGGATACTAATGAGCCACCGTTTCAATTATTTTTCTGCCCACAGAGGACAAGGTGTGGACCATAGTGTCTCATGACTTACAGATGCAGACAACAGTGGTGGGTTACAACCCAGAAAAGTACTCGGTGACACAGCTCATCTACAGTGCCTCCATGGACCAAATCAGCGCCATCACCAGCAGTGCCGAGTACTGCGAACAGTACATCTCCTACTTCTGCAGGATGTCCAGGTTGTTGAACACCCCAGGTAGGCTGGGATGGAATGTTATTTTAATTAATGTCTCAGCTGGTGTTTGCAATTGCCTAAACAATTCAATAGGTGTGGCTTATTATCTTATGGTCCAGACTTTAGTCTCAGTGTACAGGTGACTGTAAATAAGTCCAGTGTAATCACTGGGCTTGTTTCCTGGACAGTGAAGCTCTGAATGCATCATTTTTCAAGCAATTTTATTATTTTAAGTTTATGGATTTTTGAGTTTCATGTGCATATATGTGGTATGCTGTTAATGCTCGTTTATCAAGCAGTTGCCTTGGGCAAAAGTTTGTCAGAGCTCCTTGTGAGCTTTCAAGTGATGCTCTTTGAGTTCCTCGGGTGTCTTTAATGTAAAGATGAAAGTCTTCTGAAGGCTGACTGCCAGGAAATCTGCTATAGAGCGCTAAGAGATTTCAGGGCTCTTTGCTGTCATTTAACAGTATCTGTCTTAAGAAGCCCACTCTGAAGTTCCTTTCATGACAGTCTATTTTAGTTATATATATATATATATATATATATATATGGAGAGAGAGAGAGAGAGAGAGAGAGAGAGAGAGAGAGAGTATTGTGTGTGAAGGTGTATATGTATATGTGTATACAATATTATTTTGGAGTTTAGAGAATAAAAAGCTCCCCAAAGTTATACTGAGAATACCTTCTCTGCAAGAAATCCTCATGTGTTTGGAATGACACATATCACTAAATTTAGGATGTGGGCAAAGGTATGCATCCTTTGATCCACAACATAGCAGCAAAAATAAGCATGAGCCTTGAGTGGACGGCAGGGGCTTTCTGGTTTGTAGCCTGAGGTTTTCCAGATGTGCTTTGGGATATTCATTGAACTCCTTTGTAAATATTTGCTTACCATATAAAAATAAGTAAAACTCTAATATATGTTTCATGTCGCACGCCGCCTTCGCCGATTAAGGAGACGGGACAAACAGGAGTCTTCTGACAACAACTTTATTGACAGCTCTTTTAGTTCACGGATGGGGAAGGACCCCGAGCCCGAAAATCCCTCGGCTTATATAGAGCTCCGGGGGGCATGTGATTCTCTTATTGGCTCATAGAATGTACCTTAATTAGCATCCAACTTACGAGTACTTGTGGCGCGCTCACGCATGCGCATTGTCATTACATGCTTCCGTAAAGAACCAGGAAACAGGGAACCAGCGCCATCTTGCGATGGCGATTACGGCTCCCGACAGTTTCATGTGCAACAATTTTTGAAATATGATTTGGGATGGTTGAATTAATCTAATTTGCATATGCATACCCTACTTTTTGTGACAGTTTCAAGGATATAATATAACCACTACAGACAATAGTGGATGTGTTCTACTATGGATCCCTTGTTATCCAGGCTCAGTTTCCTGTTTGTTTTTGTTTTGTTTGTTTTTTGTCAAATGAGCATAAGAATGTCTCTTTTGGTGAGGTGCTATATTAGGCATCAACGGAGTCTACAGCATTTAAAGACATGAATGGCATGTTTTAAAATTAATAAACAATATTATAGCATTGCATTGTGTCGAGGACACAATGTGTGCTATGTGTTGCTATAAATCAATGCAGGATTGGATCCAGCATTCTTTGGTAGCTGCTTACAGAGAAGAGATAGGGGCAAAATAATAGATGATTTTGTGATACTTGGATATTTCTCTTGTGCAAGACCTTGTGATATTGGAGAGTTCACAGAGTGCCTCGTGGACTCTAAGAGAGTAAAACCTGAAAATCTAAAAGTGATAGATTTGGAAAATTAGGGCTTGTGTTGTTTGGAGGAAAGAAGATTATGGTCCTCATGTTGAAGTAATGTGTGTTTGAAAAAGCAGAAAGAAGTTTCCATATTGGTGCTGAGGAACAAACGGCACTGGGTGTGATATATATGGCCCTTCTGCTGCTACTCAGAAGCCCTTGGCTGGGAAGTGATGGTGGACATGGCTCTGGATGCAAGTAAATGCTATGCTATAGGCTGAACTTTCATCCTGTCCTTTGGAGCCTACATGTGCCTGAGAACAATATACAAGGTTAGGAGACTGAACTGCAGACCTCCCTCTCAGTGTTTTTGATATAATGAATCTAAAGTAAGCCTGAGAGTACACATTTGTTGAGTGCCATGAAATGAGCTGTGTTTCTCCATGATACATTCGTGGAAGCCCTGGTTCCCAAAGTAGCTATATTTGGAGACAGGGCTTTTAGGAAGCAATAATGTTCAATGTAGTCAGGACGCAGGGATGTCCTAATCCCAACAGGACTGGCAGCCTTAAAGAAGTCTATCTGTCTGTTTATCTATCTATCTATCTATCTATCTATCTATCTATCTATCTATCTAACTTCTATCTACCACTGCTGTGTATGAACACAGTGAAGAGTCCCCTACCAGCTCCTTTAACTTAGGCTTCCTTCCTCCTTGAACCACAAGGAAATACATTCACACTGCTCAGGTGCCTGCTTGCCAGCATTTTGCTTGGCTGTTCTAGCAGTTATATGGTGAGTTCTCAGAGGATGTCAAATCTAAATGGGCTGGAGACCAACTCGGAGAATTTGAGACTTCCACACAGACCAACAGGTGTTTCTGTTGCCCTTCACCACTCATAGCAATTCTGATTGAATCACGCTTCCATTGCTAGCAAGCACTAGCCAAAGACTTAAAAAAAAAAAAAAAGGGCAGAAAGAATCATTAATGAGTCTCATCAGCTTGTTTTTCTCTGCTTCGTCAGTGAATGCTCCTCACAGAGGCTCTGTTCACAGATTTCAGTTAATTAGTCTTTAGTCCTGGCATGGGAGAGAAGTGGAACAAATTGCTCACTAGAAAGGAATCTTGGTACTTTCATTGGTACAGTCAATTTTTCATTATCAAATTCTTCTAGAAGTTAAAATTTATTAAAATAATTTTAGAACATGTCAAATAAGTATATTAATAAGTTACAGTTTAGGTTCTAGGAGAACTGACTTAAGGCTTTTTAAGGCAACTAATTGTCTGTGGGAGATGATATTGATTAGTTACTTATTTGAGGGAAGAGCTCCCCATTGTGGGTGGTAGCATTCCCTAAGCAGGGGTTCTTGAACTATGTAAGAGTAGAGAGAGCTGACCGCTAGCGTGCATGGGTTAATTCATTGCTCCTAACTCTTTATGGTAGATGTGATAGGACTAGTTGCTTCAAGTTTCTGCCTTGACTTTCCTGAAAGGACAGATGGTAACCTTGAAATGTGAGCCCAATAAACCCTTTTCTCTCTTAAGTTACTTTTTTGTCAAGATATTTTATCACGCCCACAGGCAAGACTAAGACAATAAACTTGTTTTATACCATGTTAATTACATTTTCTAAAGTAAAGTAGACACTTTTCTCTTTGACCTCCAGATGACCTTTACAGGAATGAACTACTAGATGGAGATCAAGAGTGAATTTTTAACTTGTACAATAAATATACCATCTTATTTATGTTTTCAGACACTCCAATATTGTGTCTTAAGACATTTCTAAATTGTCCTTGTACATAAAATCTTCTTTGAAAATTATCATCATGTGTACCAGGCATTTTTGAAACACCCTATAAGTCTTTCATTTTTTAATTTTTTCCCTTTTATTGAAGATAACACTCTTTTCTCAAGCAATATATTCTGATTACAGTTTCCCTTCCCTCTATTCATCCTAGTTCCTTCCCACCTCACCTCCAATCTGGATCCACTCTCTTTCTGTCTCTCATTAAAAAGAACATGATTCTAAGAGATAACAACAAAACATAACAAAATAAAATATAAGATTAAAACAAAACATTAAAGTTGAACAAGGCAAACAAACAGAAGGAAAAGAGCCCTCAGAGAAGGAACAAGAATCAGAGATCCACTTATTCCAAACTCAAGACTCCAATAAAAATATTAAACTAAAAACTACAAAGCATATGCAGAGGACCTGGTGCAGACCCATGGCCCTGTGCTTGCTGCTTCAGTCATATGTGAGTCCATATTAGCTTTTTTCATTTGATTTAGAGGGACTTGTTCTCCTAGTGTCTTCCATCCTCTCTGGTCTTACACTTTTCCTGCCTCCTCTTCTCTTGAAACACCCTGTCACTCTTCTGTTTACATAGATCTGTTCTTGATACGTGTTTGTTAATTTGAATTACAGTGCATAGCCTCAGGTAGTCCCTTATCAACTTGCAGACATTTCTTTCTAAGGAAGAAGAATCATCCATTTTCTGGTTTCATATTGCAATACAGATCCCAGGGTCCTAAACACAGGCTTTGATGGGATTTGGTTCAAATTCAGGAATGACTTCTCTCCAAAAACATTCCTGGGTGGTTTTGTGAACTATTATTGGGAAACACTGTTTAGGGCATGTGTGCCTCTCCTGTTTAAATTTAAGTAGTTAGTCCTTTATGTGGGGGAAGGAATAAGGATTCTCTGACCATCTAAAATCAAAATGGCATACATAACTTACTCTTTTAGCCAAATCACACTAATACAGTGGTGTTTAATCTAATTGATGGGACAGTCTCTACATATTGTAAAGTAGATTTCTGCCTACACTTCAGGGTCCTTTTCCACACTCCGTGTTTCTCCTTACCAGGTGAGCTACTGTGTTGAACAGCTGACACAGGGGCAGGAGGGGCTAAGATAGCAAAGCTTCCTGTGTACTGGATTCTGTATCAATCAAAATAAGAAAAAAAGAATTTAATGAAAACCTTTAATTTGTTGTTTCGAGGAACTAATGCTTGCTGTAATTGGTTTTTTTCCTATTGCATGGTAACGTCTGATTTTAAATATCCATTTAGTCATTCTGTAACTAAGACTGAATGATCCTGGAACTTTCTGAGAAGCACTTGTGGCATCTGTTTGAATGCAAAGTATATTCATTATGGTCCTTGCAATTAAAATGAATATCAAATGAGGTTGTAATAGCTACACACTTAAATGTTATGCTTTATTTTAAGACCCTTACACTCCAGACGTCATTTGGAACTCTGTTGCTTCTAAGACACTTAGGACAAAGAATTGATGGACATGTGGAGCTTCTGTATTTCTATTTATAATTATTTGTACCATACCATGAGCTAGCAAATGTCATTCATTATTGGCTTCTCACAACTTTTATAGAGATGGTAATGTATAGATTACAATATTATCTCCACTGTTACAAAGTTTGAAAATGGAATCACTTTTAAAATTATGATTTGGCTATCCCTTATATTTACATCTAGTCTTGGATATGATTATGAATTCACTTAGTCTTAACCAATCATATAAATATATAGAAAAACGTAATAAGTACTATATAATTCTGTATATAGATTAGAATGAAACAAGTTTTACCAAATAGTGGTTATCCAAAGGGATAACCACTTTTGTCCGTGTACTTTAGTTTTATTGTCTTAAAATTATTAGCATAATAATATGCAAAGCAAAAATCATTAAAAATTAAATCTACTTCTGAAATGAGTATTATAAGAACTTGAGAGGTTGTAGAGATACTTGATCAGTACCATGTTAAGCATGAGGACCTGGGTTTGATCTAGAACCTTTATTTTGTAAAGATTTTTTTCTCAGTTTGCCAGTTGTCTTTAGGTTAAAACAACAGAGGTGGGTTTGTAGAGTGTCTAACATCATGAGCAGTTCTAGCAGAATAGAATCTTGCGCTGTGTTTAAATGTTTCCTATAGTGTCATCCACAGTTTATTTTCCTTCCTTTATATACATATAAACTATCAATATGTATGTATACATATTCATATATATATATATATATATATATATATATATATATATATTTCGAATAGCTTATGACTTTTTTTTTCAAGACAGGGTTTTTTGTTGTAACTCTGGCTGTCCTAGAACTCACTCTATAGACCAGGCTGGCCTCAAACTCACAGAAATCGGCCTGCCTCTGTCTCCTAAGTACTTGGATTAAAGGCATGAGCCACTGCTGCCTGGCTGCTTGTGATTCTTACTTCGATGTCGTCTTCACTATTATTTATACACTAAGAAAAAAGCAAAACCTCTTTGTGAAAATTATTGCGCATATTTATGGGGAAAATGGTTCTCACAGTGTAGAATGATATGAGTTAGCACAAGAAGTTCATCAGCTTGACAATGGAGTGTTGGCAATAATCTCTGGACAGTCCGCAAGGCTGAGCTGAACCTAGGTTTCTTTGGAATGAACAGACATAGGAGCATGGGATTGCCAATGAAAACTGTGACCCCTTAATATGGACCCCAGAGATAAATCAACCATAAGCTAAAGCTATTCAAGTACAAAAACTAACTGGACTACACAGCAATAGGAATTTGTGCATTAAGGATAATTTTGCTTTTCTCTGAAGTGTATTCGTAAGCTTATAGCCAAGCAGAAGTGACCTGACTGCAGATGTCTGACGTGGAGTTCATGGTGTTTCTCTCCTCACCCCATTGCTTCCATTCCCTTGCCAAAGCAATAGGCCGTGTGTGCATAACTTATGGTTTCGGAAATTCGAGTGAGAATTCTCATGCCATGAGTCTCTGTTTGTTTTACAAGACACCTTGTTTAGTTATGAATGCCCCCCTATGATTTTAAATAAATCTCCTTTGGCTGAAAACATTGAATGTGATAGCATGAGCTTGATATCCTGTAGCTAAGACTGAGGAGGTAAAGACATGTAGATCACTAGGGCTTGCTGCTAGCCTGCCTAACCTACTTAGCAAGCCCCAGGCCACTGAGAGACACTGTCTCAAATAAATAAATAAAGGTTCACAGGAATGAAACCTGAGTTGCCCCTACTTCTACATGCACATGCACAGAGATGTACTCGCCCTCTCATATCTACAACACACACACACAAACACACACACACCACCACCTCCTTACAGACACAACTTGAGTATGATAAGTAGATATTCAGAAAAAGATACAGATAAATCCTACTTAAAATGCAGTTCTAGTCAACAATCCCAGTGCTTTCAGATGGCTAAGGTGTTTCACTTATTTGGGCAGGACCTGCTAGCCTTTCTAAAAAGCACTTATTTGTATGTCTTGGAATGTACTGCACTCATATATTTATTTTACAAATCATATAGTTTCTAATTTGGAATTTCCTCCTGACATATTTATTCCCTGAATATATGAAGATTTATTTA
This sequence comes from Cricetomys ansorgei, assembly GCA_026225945.1. Classification (NCBI taxonomy): domain Eukaryota; kingdom Metazoa; phylum Chordata; class Mammalia; order Rodentia; family Nesomyidae; genus Cricetomys; species Cricetomys ansorgei. The sequence goes on along the minus strand of JAMJFZ010004091.1, from coordinate 1,075,394 downwards.
ATTGCAGAAGTGTGGGTGGTTGTGTTTCATGTCTTTCTGATGATATTTAGTGTTGTTTGTTGGTTTCCAAGGTTTCATTTCTTTTAATTTCTCAATGTAGTCTAGTTCTCATAATTCATACTTTTATTGCTTTGTTATGTTGGAAAAAGCCATATAAATTATCCATCCTTTTGGATAGTTTACTATTAGATTTTCTATCTATTGGAAAGGAGATATGTTCACAATTTTCGCCTGTAAAGTAAGCTGTGTAAAACTCAATAGACTTTGATGATACTAAACTGTAATTCAGTGGCATCCAAAAGCAAAGAAAATACAACTTTAGAATTGTGACTTATAACCTATTTTTAGCAAAAATAATAATAGTAATAATAATTCTAAATTTGGGTGCACTTTTCAAGAAAAGCATTTTTCCAACTTTGAATTTTCCATTTTAAAAACCCTTGATGTTTTGTAACTTTTGAAACAGTGTAGCCTCTTTAAAAGCATTAACCAATTCCAGCTAAAAATTGTTTTAAGTAGATGAAACTCATTGTGAATAATCAGTATATGAATCAAAAAGTTAATCATTTATCTAATGAGTTATGGGCCCTAATTTTAGTATTAAAACTGCATGATTTAATTCAATGAAATAAACACAGGCAATATTGAAGAATACAATTCAAGGCCAGCAATGTAGTTCAGCTGGTAGAGGTCCTTGCTAATGTGCAGGAAGACATGGGTTCAATCCCCAGCACTGCATAAGATGGTCTCATGGTGAATCCCTGTAATCGCAGTACTTCTAAGGCAGAAGTTCAAGGTTAAGGCCATTGTAGGCTAGGCGGAGAATTTAACGCCAGCCTTTGCTAAAGATATGACTAAATAAAAATACAGGTCCAATGAGGTGGCTCAGTGGGTAGAGGCACTTGTTGCTAAGCCTTGATGACTTGAGCTCAATTCCCAAGACCCACATGATAGAAGAAAGGGGGAAAAATGCTTATTGTCCTCTGATCTTTACATGCACACAAACACACATGAACACACACAAAAACAAGTAAATAAGTAAATGTTTAAAAAAGGAAAAAGAAGCAAAGAAAGAGGAAAAAAGATTTAGAAAGATAAGCCTAACAGTGCTAATAATGTTGCACACTGGAGTGGTTAGAACCCTTCAGAAACACATTGTCAAGCAAAAGGGTGGAATGGCAGCAGCAAGAAGAGCTATGTGAGGTTGTGTAAACAGCATTGACAGGTGGTTCCGAGAGGCTCAACAGGAAAGGTGTGAAGAAGAATTAATGATAGCTGATGCATGTGTGTTTCCTGTGTCTCAGGAAATGTAGTACAGATGATGAAATGGGAGAATTCACACAAATTAACCAAAGAAAAGCAACTGAGGAATTCTAGCTTAGAGATGCCATGTGCTCACTGACACGGACATGAAGACCAAGTAGCATAGTACGAAAGAAAGTGAGAGGCAGGAAGAGAACCTGAGGCCACAGAAGGAGGAATGGAGCCTGGAGATCAATCCTGAGCCTCTTTGGATCTCACACTTAATGTTTTCCCTTGGGGAAAGGGATGGCTGCAAGCTGGACATTCAGGTTGTCACATGGAGAATGAAGTACAAGACAGACCTGGTGTGAAGGCACCTGGAGCACAGTGGCCGTGGCTCTCTGAGAGGCCCACCAGGATGAGAGAGGAAGGACTTGCTCAAGTGAAAGTATACTGGTGAATGGATCAAATTACTTACATATATAAATCAGAAACTTTCCAGGGTGGCTCGAGCTTCTAACTCAGAAAACTGGGCAGCAGTTCCAAGGCTTCCTGGCAGGGCTGCTTATTAAGGAAAATCAGGAGAGTGGACAGTTTGAAGAAATGACACTGAGAAGACAGATGTCATCCTGTGTGTGATGGCCCAGAGGGTGCAGACCCTATTAATTAACACCAAAAACACTCATGTAGTGTTTCCTTGCAATGTAAACATCCCCATTAACCAAAATGAAATGAAAGGATCCTCATACTCTCCATTCTTGTACTTGTATTAGAAGAGCAGAGGACAGAGTCCAAACTGACACATCTCAGAGATGTCATTAATGTTTTCACTTTCCTTCAGCTTCCTGGTCTGCTTTGGTTTTATGCTACCTACATAATGGCTATTCCAAGGACCAAGAAAGTAGAGACTTCAGCTCTAGCTCTTCCCAGGGAGAGGCGCATTAAGTGCACCCACATGTTGTGAACCAAAACAAGTCCCATGTTTTGCCAATCCTAATAGTGGCAGGAGAAATGGAGTCTTCCCGTGTGTGGATTAGCACAACCAAAGCAGGTATCTGTGAGCAGTGGTGGATGTTTCATAGCATGAGTTGTTATTGGAGGAGTGAAAACAGAAGGTAGAAGGAAAGAGAAGAAAAAACCAATCAAAAGGGAAGGGGAGAAGGGAGAAGAAGAGAATGCAGCTACATGAAGGAAATGGAAGGTAATGACCAGAAAAGTAAAAACCAACAGAATCCAAACCAGGAAGCTTTTTCACGGACATTACTGCTCATAACAAATAAAGTGAAAAATGAATAAAGTGGAAAACAGAGATGTAGCCAATGGTCACATGCCATAAAGAGGAAACCTGCTCCAGTGATGGTTGCGGGTGGCCACTGAAGAATGACTGGAGGGAAGAAACAATCCATAATGATTTTCAGGACATTTAAATGTGGTGGGGTGACTGGATAAGTCACAGGCAGAGCAAACAGAAGAGCTTAGGTATTGCAGATAATTTTTAAAATAAGGTAGCTCTAATTTTTCAAATTGTAAATGGGGCTTTACAGGAAAAACTATACCTAATAAGACAGACAAGGAACAGGGAAGGTCTCTTTTATCCCCTGGAACCTCCCAAGTTGCAAACTTGCTGAGCTCTGAGGTCAGATATCAAGGATTATGTACCCTCTATAAAGCAAGTAGAACCATTCATTTCTGCCACTTGATTAACTGAGTGCTTGTGTGTACAGTTCAGTCTTCTTAACAAGAATGGAAATGTTGACATTTTGAGAGGCTGTTTATTCTAGCAGTACATAGAGTTGATGAATTGTCTTCTCGTGTGCCCCTAGTTAAGACTGAACCTAAATGTCGATGCTCAAATTAGAGTTCAAATACATATTCCTTCTAGCCAAGAATTTCTTTTAAATATGTATAAATTTAAAGCATGCATAAGAATTATGGATTTAAGATTTATATTTCCTTGTAGCTATTTGGCCAGGTGTTTTCTTAGGTTAGGAGAGTAAGTATTTGTAATCTTTTCTAAACAAAGAATATATATGAAAATTATAATACCACAGAAACTATACTGTCACTAAATTTCCTTTGAATGTTATTACATCTTAATGAATAGATTTCTTCTAATTTGTGAGAAATGTGAGTTTATAGAATTGCACTTAAACTATTTAAACTACAATATAGTAAGAAATCATAATGACAAGGTTTTTAATTTTGCAGTTTTAGTTTGTTATAAAAGATCATACAAATCAAGAAATAAATGTCTTACCTAAATTCAAAAAATTAAAAATCATTAGGTTTGTCTTATTTTTTAATTTATTTTTCTTCTTTTGTATAATACATATAAACAACCCTCCTACCTTCCTTCCATTCCCCTCAGCTACCCCATCCTCCCTCTCCTCCTATTGTATGTCCTCCCCATCCTCCCCCTCACGTACCCACTCTGCTTCTCCCCATAGACAAGAGCAGTCTTCACAGGGTCTCTGCTCCAACAGGACACAACAAATGGGACAAGGCCAGGCACCAGTCCCCACATCAAGGGTGGATCAGGCAACCCACCTGGAGAAAATGAGTCCCAAGGGCCGGCAAATGCATCAGAGAACCCCCACATACACTCTAGCTTACAGGCTCTCTACAAGAACCTGAAGTAAGACAACCACAAGCATATCTAGGAGACCCTTCAGGTTTCCTGTCTTCTGCTTCAGGCTCTGAGAGACCTCAAGGATGATGGTCTGTTGTCTTATTTTTTAAAATATCATACGTATTGACTCTTCCTCTCTGAGAAAAACAAAATGATGTTTATAAAATTTCTTCTGAGCTAGATGGTGGTAGCTCATGGCTTTAATCCCAGCACTTGGGTGGCAGAGGCAGGAGGATCTCTGTGAGTTCGAAGCCAGCCTGGTCTGTAGAGTGAGTTCCATGATAATTAGAGTTACAACAGAGAAAACCTGTTTCAAAAAAACATTCTTCTGAATGATTGTGCAAATAAAATAATATACACTTGAAATCTTTAATGAGAATAGCACATTAGATGAAGATGTAAAGAGAAGGCTTTGAATTTTAATATTCTTTCATGAATGTTCCTCCCTGTTTTTCCTTACATTCATACCTATTGTCTGTCAAAAATAAGATTTAATTAAGTTACTTTCATTATCTTTCCTATATCATATCAAATAATTAATGATTCTTACTAATGAATTATTTTTAAAATTATCCATTCTTATGGCACCATAAGATGAGAATATACTTGACTTATCAGATATTATGAATTGTGCTTAAAACATGTCCCCTATACAAGATACTGAAAAATTAACCAGTTTTACTATAAAAATGCTTTTCCAGTTGCATGTGTTACCATCTACCTATAATCTCCACACTTGGGAAGCTAGGCAGGGAGATCATAAGTTTTAGTACATGCTAAGCTACATAATAAGACTCAGTATAAAAGAAAAAAGTATTCACTCTGGAGTCCTCAGAACATTACCACAGAATTGCTAACTTACCCTTTTAATGTAGTTCTTTGTCAGATGCTTTGGAAATATAGTGTGGTCAAACAGCATACTTTCAAACAGCATCACCTTAAAATTTGATCTTATGTTTTAAAGTCATTACAATAAAATCATTTTGTTTGTGACTTTTAAAGCTTATCCTTGCTAAAACAGTGAACCAACTTAGGATCCCTTACAATTTCTAGAAATATGGCTGTATGTTTTGTGTCCTAAGTTTTCTCCCTGCTCGTTTGCTGAGGTTTCTTTAGGAGGGAAGGCTAAGAATCTCTGGGATGGTACAGAAGGGGAGGAGGTTGGGGTCTAGAGTATTGTAAAGGAGAGATAGCCCTTCATATTCATCCAGGCACAGAATTGCTGAAGGAGGTAGCCGGAGATTTACTGCCATGTATTAGCTTATGGAGCCCAACTAGCCATGTTCAAAGTGAGGCTCATAGTCAGAAGGGACAAGGTGGGACACTTTGGTAGAGCTGCAGCAGCCAGCTATAGGTGAAGTATGTTTCCAGCCTATCCACTAAGGTTCCCGACTACTGAAGGAAGCCCCTGTAGATGAGCTAGAATAATCTCTTATGTAAAATACACTCTGCACCTCAGTTACACTTACAACTTGGATTTGTGTTTGAGTCTGCAACCTGACGTTCTACATAAGGTGACACTTAGACTGCCCATCACAAACATTGAAGATTACCTCTAAAATGAGTTACTACAAAACCCAAACCTAGAGTAGTGGCAGTTTGTATCTTCAACTGAAGAATGTATGGCAGCACTCTCGTAGACAGGTGGGGCGTGCTTCTTATGGACTGAGGGATTTGTGTCTAACAGCTTTGCTCTGCTGGTGGAAGTGCATGTGACTCATGTTACATTGCTAAATAAAATCTCCTGCCATTAGATGACCTTAATTATGATTTCACGGATCAAGATGGATTTAGAAGATTCATTTAAGGAAAACAAAATCATTCTATTTCCTTGAACTGTTTAAAAAAAAAGTCTGCAGATGCTTTTATTCTACATTTCATCAAGATGGCACACAGACTTCACTCAGTAATTCTCTCAACAGGCTGCTTCAGAGGAAGTCTTTCCATTGAGGGAGATGAGGATATCACCCCACCAACAACAGTCTGTAGTATTTCCTTCTCTAAGTCTTGGGATGTGAGTGTGTGTGTGTGTGTGTGTGTGTGTGTATCCATGTGTATCCATGTGTGTTCGTGTGTGTTCGTGTGTGTATCCATGTGTGATCATGTGTGTTTTGTATGTGTGTGTGTGTGTGTGTATCCATGTGTGTTCATGTGTGTGTATGTATCCATGTATGTGTGTGTGTATCTGTATCCGTGTGTGTTCGTGTGTGTGTTCTTGCGCATGCACATGCGTGCCTGTGTGCATGGATGAAAAGGAAACCTCAGCTGTCATTCTCTGTCATCATCCACCAATGTTTATTGAGGTAATTTCTCACTGAACCTGGAGCTCATAATTAGGCTATAGTGACTAGACAATGAGCTCCAGGAATCCCATATTCTGCACATATCCAGTGCTGGAACCACAATTAGACACCCCCACATGGGCTCTGGCGTTAAATTCAGATCACCATGTTTGCACACCAAGCAAACTTTACTGACCAAGGTTTTTCCTTACCCTTTCTTCACTGACTTCTATAGTTGAATCAGATTCCTTTGCCATGCAGAGTAAAGATAATAACGAGGCCCAGAAACAAAGTTAGAGGAATGGGCTTTTATTGGCATGCCTGTAAACAAAGTAATGTGTATGTTTTAGTTCAGAGATGATGTTTCCAAAGCTATTACTTTTTCTACCTATAAATTGTAAAACTTCTCTGGATTCTATTAACTATTAATGTTTGCTTATAAGTTACTAGGTGAAGAGATTTTAGGGAACAATGAATAATGTTAGGATGTTTGTTGTAGCCACCACAACCCTTACCTCAGATAGTAAATCCCTTAAATAACTTGTTCAATTTTCTTTGCTTTCTTTTGGCACTGGGTCACAAGTAGAAGCAAAATGTATTGTCCATTATATCATTAGATGAATAATTCTTAACAATAATTATCCCTAAATGAGTTTCTGCAAGTGGTGACGGACAGAAATGACATTGGTGTTTATACTTACCTGACAATGAGAGTACATTGGCCTGCTACACCAACTCTAACATTCAGAACCACACCCTACTATTTCCATTTTATATCCAAAGAAATGTAGCTTTAATAGAGCTCATCAATTCCTTAAAAAAAACAAAAACACAAAAAACAACAAATACCATATTGAGGCCAAGCCAATGACAAAATGCAAGTTTATATACTTTCATGCCTCATGTACTTTCTACCAAGAAAGTTGAAGAAAGTAAACATAGGAGCCTAGCCAATAAAGTAATCACTTGAACATTCTTTACTGATTTCTTCTAGATTGCAGCATTATTATTTGTTTTAGCATATTTAAAATTAGAGACTGGAGCATTTTTACTAGGTAACTAGGTAGCGAGGCAAAAGGAATGTTTCTAAAGAGCTGCAAACGTCTCCTTTTGAACTCATCTGATCCAATATTCTCTATATGGCCCTGACAAGTATTTTAAGAAATAATACTTCAACTGACAATTTGTTTGTAAGAATATTGGGAAACATTTGATGTGGAAGAAATGAAAACATGCTTCTCTTTCTATAGAGCACTTGACTTTCACGTTTTTAATATCAAGATATTTCAGAACATGCAAATTGTATACTGATGAAATTGAAAAATGTTACAAAAGGTTATATCCAATTCTTTTTGGATAAATCTGTGCTCTAGATGTTGACATTTTCTTTCTTTTAAAAAAAATCTGCCTACACTCCACATAAAGGACGCATCCAATGTTGCTTTCTTTCTTTGTTAACTTATTCTTGCTTTGTGAGATCTCCTATTGGAATGAGGTAGATCAGGAATGGGTTGGTCTGCCCAGTGGGAACAGCACCCCAAAGTCTGGACTAGAACACTGGCAGAGACAGACAGTGCCATGCACTACCTGAAATGGGACATTTGCTTTTAGAGTAGGGAGTTGTTCTGAGGAGAAGGGAATTCCTGCTGCGGTCAATCTTGTTTGTGGCAAAGAAAAACAACACAGAGGAGGCACAGAAAAGAAACATAGAAGGGGTCAGAAGGAAGAGCACTGTGCAGGCAAACAGGGATACTCAGCCTCCAGCAGGCCGGGACAGCAAAGACCGCGATGTACCTAGAACAAGGCCCCTCTAGCCAGCCTGGAGTTTAAATATTTTACATAACTCTGTATTTATGTTAGTTGGCCTAAATTCATCATCTTGCTTTAGAAAGGGCAGTCACCATAGCCTGTCTAGAAACCAAGCATTTCATTCTGTCTGTATTCCAAACCATCAAAATGGTAAGGTAACCAAAGCAAGAAGAATGAATGAGTGAACACTAGATCTTCAAGTTGAAAGGAAGACGCTTTAAACCTGATGAGGACAGACGAAGCTTTCACTCATTAGTCACAGCAATAAGGTTGGGTGTAGAGAGTTAGTCAAATAACTTATAAGGTTCTAATAAAAAAAGGGGGGGGTTGTTGTGAAGTGGTATCGGTCAAAGCAGTGAAGAAATTCACCCTTTCAAAATGTGGTCAGTGCATACAAATTCCATAGATTTCATAAAGGATTTATATTTTGAAATGACAAGACTCACATTCTCTAAGCTAATAAAATATATCAAAATGAAGATTAATTTGATAGATTTCCTTAAAGTACATATTTTGCTCTGGAATGTTTTATAAGATATTTGTTGTATACAGAGGATATCAATGTAATTAATAACAGCCTGGGATTGAAATTACATGATGATCGATGATAACAATTTCTTTCTTCCTTCTGTTTTTGGGCAATTTGTTATTCTTCCTCAAATCTGGAAATAAATAGCTGCTCAAATTAAGCAAGAATCTCACAGTCTACATCTGCCTCAGTGACTATATCTTTATGCTTATCAATCCATATCATCTACATATATATATCTGGATCTATTGGTCAGCTGTGTATTACCATCAAAACAAACTTTCAATGGTGACTTGACCCCATGGACTAGGATTTGTGATAGGGAAAAATCGTGATAGGAAGAGTGTGGTGGAGGCAGCCTGCTGACCTTACGGCAGGCAAGAAAAAGATAAAAGAAAGAGAGCTCACTTACCAAAAAAAGAAGTTCTACCCAAACCCATGAAAGCATGAACCCACCAATGGGCTTGTCCACTGATGAGATCAGAGCTTTCGGGATCCAGTCACTTCTCAAGTCCTGACCTTTGTATCCAGCCGCACTGAGTACCATGCTTTCAGCATGTGGACTTTGTGGAGACATTTTACACCCAAATCATAAAAGAATCTATAGCTATACCTGTGTATGAATATGTATATGTATGCATGTATGTAATGTATATGTGTGTGGAAGGGTATTAACTCATATATTGGTACATTTATCAGTGAGTTTCTGTGTAGGAATATACACATACATATGCACATATATACACATATATACGTATGCTTTAAGTTTTCTGTAAAAGAACCATCCATGCAAGACTTTTCTACAGAAACTGTCCCTAACAAGATAAAGAAATTGATAGACTTCCATGCTCCGTAAAGCAAACTTCCTGGAAGTGACACCATGCAGAACTTACTGAAATATTAGCGCATGAAATTACTTACATACAATAGACATTTGTTATTGAACTTGAGAACAACATTTGAAAGGAAATTAATCAGGCTAGATAGAACAAAGAGTTATTATACATTATTAAATTGTGAACTACAAGTTAATTTGAGGCTAAAAGTAACATGGGAAAGGTAAAAGTAAAACAAAATTATGATAAAGTTTTATAAGACTGAATCCAGAGTATTTTACTGTGAACAGATACATATCTGGCAAGGGGTTGGGTTTTGTCATTATAGAAGATAATGTTTTTTGATAACATTAAATGAATGTGAATAAGAGTAATCTAAGAGATAATCAAAGTTTTAAGACTATTTTAGTACAAGATTAGCAATGCTGTTGGCCTGTTTTGAATATTACATCCTGACAGGGACTATAAATCTCCACTGAAATGAATAAAATTATGTGCAGACACGGTTCAGAAAAAAATTCCAAAACGCATGAATGATCTGAGGGGAAATATAATTGGGGTTATATTATAGGAGACAGGTCTATAAAAGAGAAGTCCTTGTGAAAATAAAAATAATGTTGAACTGCCTTGGAAGCTTCATTTCTAATGAGAAAGTAGAAGAAAGGAGAGGCACTGTGCTTCAGTTATATTAGTAGGGATTTAGCAGAGATTTGATCGGCAGTGACTTCTTAGGAAAGTGAGCACAGAAGAAATGCAGGCCTCTGTGTAGCATTCAGACATGTCAGAAAGGAAAAGAAACGTGGTCTGCAGCATCAGAGGCTAGTAGATGAAATTACATCACACGGAGAAGTCTCCAGTACTGTCTCTCAAGGTAGCTGACGTTACCTTAATGAGTTTCCCACAATTCAAAGTCAGACTCTTCTGGCAGAACTTGATTTATCAGCCCACTCCAGTTTGATCTGATTATAATCAGAGTCTGTGAGATTGAGATCTACAATCAAAATGTCATTAGATTGACTTAAAAAAAAAACTAACTGCCGAAGGGATGGAATGGCTTGGCTGGTGTTTTCTGTGTGGGCAAGATGCATGCAAAGCCAAATTATAAACTCAGATGCCAATGTATTAATTTGTAATGAGAAAAATATAATGCTAAGGGGACTGGACACTCAAGTTGTCTAGGCTGCCAAATCTTTCCCTGTAGGGCACCCATGTAAGGAGCCAAATTAGAATCAGATGTTTGTTTCTTGAAGTTGGAATCTGAACATGGAGTGTAAATTAGAAGAGTTGCAATTTTAAGGGCAACAGGTCTTTGTCTTTGAATAGTGGCACCCTCTCCTCTAGCTTGGCTTTGTCTAAACTCAGGAATCGAATTAGTTCATTCCCCTCCCACTTTCCCCTTGTCTGGCCCTTCCATCCCTCCCCATACTCTCTCTTTGGCTGGATTTACCTCCTGCAGGCTTTCATGAAGACACATCAGCCTGGGGCCATTCAGTCTGTTCCTGGTGATCTTTGTCCCAGTCACTTCACCAAGTGTTAATCTTTTAGTTTGCCTTTCAGAGGAGAGTCCCTCAGACCCCAGCACCGACTGTGGGGGTCAACAGAGATGATGTCATCTCTATTGTCATCTATATGACATCTCTAATGTCATCTCCACCCTGTACTGCTATGGCAGAAGGAGATTTGCCGCAATCTCATCATATGGAAACAAGTAGATTTCCTTTCCAGGTAATGAGTGAAAACAAAGGAAAGTCTGAGCGGACTGGGAAGGTACGGCCTGTTTGTGACTGAATCCTGAATATTTTCTCATTTCTGTGAGGACAAAAGAAAAACGGCAGTGATTGAGATGCTCCCCTTTCTTGGTCCCTCGTGGGGACCAGCTGCAGTATGCACATATAATGCTTTATTTCTTGAGAGCTTTCAAAGATATTTTGATCATTTAGCTCATATTAAAGCTTCCCATTTGAAACTGACTGTGACAATGGAAAAACACTTGCTCAGCAAAAATGCCTTATGACAAAAAGAAACCATTTACTCCCTGGAAGTTTTTCTGGTACTAGATACCGCAGAGAGATGCAGAAATCCACTGGGGTGAAGAGACCTTACTATCTATTCACAAGTTCTTAAAAATACTAGAGGCGAGCTGTGTGTTAGTTGCGTGCAACTCTGTTGAAAACTCTTCCTAAGATAACACAAAGAAAACTGGAACAGAAGACAGACAAATGGCAACAACTACGAACAATATAATTAATTCAGAGCCAAGTTTATTAAATTTGTTTAAGATTGACAGCAGGCTTACTCCTGAGAAAGAGAAGGAGAACAGACTGCATTTCAGTTGAAAGCACTCCTGGATCCTACCAGGCTGCTGCCTAATGAGGTGATGTGGTAGAAAGAACCATGGATGCTAAATTTGCATAATGCCTTTTTTTTTTTTCCTCTAAGAGATTGCTTTGAAAATTACAAAGAAACTGAAATGAGGTGGAAAACAAAATAACAAAACACAAACATGTTCCCAGTGTTTGCAAATATTAATAATAATTTCCTGTCTTCTGAATCATTAGTTTTCCCAAGAGGCAACCTGGATGTCCTCAGAATATAAAATGATGCTTAAATTAATGAATACAGTGGGATTTGTATTTCTTTATAACTATGCCACTTGTATAAAAATACTTGTATCTATTTATGAGCTGTGCATCACAGTGGTGATGTGAGTTACTTGGTGTTTCTCAGCATCTGGCAAACCCTGCCCACAGCTCTAATTTATGCAGAAACCATTGTAGTATATAAGGTTATCTCTCTACAAGATTATCCAAAAAAATCTGTCTTTCAGTCTATTCATTTTACATATTTTTCTTTGTAATGGAACCTTGTCTTCTCTTACCTGTTTGTGGGTTAGCTCACTTACCCAAAGGAAATAACACTGGGTTTGTTATTGCCAGCCAAGAATCCAAACATCCTCCCCTCCTTCCTTTTACTCCTTTTCAGAGTTGGTAGGAGGCTTAATTCTTACACTGTCTTCCTATAAAGTCAGGAAATACTCTGCTACAAGACGTGTTGGATTTATCGTTTAATTAAATTTTTATATAAAAAGGCTTCAGTCATTACATTCATCACTTTGTAGATATTGTTTTGTACCTAAAATCCTTCTCATTTCATTTTGAAATTACTCACTTATTCATTCACTCTCTGAACCACCGTTTATTGACCTTCTAGTCTCTTTAAGACACTAGGCTAATTTCTCTGTGAAGTTAAAAGAAAAAATGAATCCTTAGGGCAGTGATACCCTATAAAGGAAGTTTGCCATGGGTTTCCCTTACAGAGAAGTAGAATGAGGTAGGACTGGTGAGGCTCTGGAATCATATCATACCTAAAGTTAGTCCCCAAGATCTATCGTGCTAGGGTTAGGGTATACTTCAGAGATAGTGGAACATGTGCTTAGCACGTACAATGCTGTAGGTTGGATCCCTATCCCTATCAATGGAAACTATAAACTGCTGAAGGGGGTTTCTGGACAGAAGGGACCCAGAACAGTGTTCCCTATCAGTATCCTCCTCTCCCATCCACACAACCCACCACCCAACAAGCACATTCAAAAGTGAGTGTCGATGCTCAGGCTCCACTCTCCACTGGCGGCCATCTTGTCCAGTTGTTACTGAATGCTGGTTGCCCAGTGGGACTTCTGTCTCCCGGAGCTTCTTTGTGTACTCGGCCCTCCCATATCGCGTACACATGCCTTAGTTAAGCCGCTAGGGCTTCCCTGCCTTTGTCCAACGGTTGGCAGGCAAGGGGATCCAGTATGCTCACAGTACTGTTAATAGCTATTTGAAAGAAAGTAAAAGCGCCAGGTTCTTTCTGTGACTCAGGCCTCTCTCCTAAAATTCTCAAACTTACATTGCGTGTTTTTTACTTCTAGACTGGGGTTTTGTTTAATAGTGTGTCATTTCAGTTCTGAAAAAGTCAGCTGACCATTTGGAGCCACGATCCATGGAGAAGCCTCTTTAAGCTCCAGAGCAGAGCAAGCCCACAGCAGCATATAATGGTGCACATCTACCACTGGATTTGAGACAATTCTCCACAGTAACAACCCCAGTTTTAGCTTTTTGCTCTGAACACAAGTACCATCTGGTCACAAAGAGACACCCTCTGATCTACCAGTCTGCAGCCTGACACAGCCCCAGTTAACTAAAATGGATGTGCAGCTGGGTTGTAGGGCTGCTTGGTGTTTACCTATCGCTAATACAAGGACCAACAACCTCTCCTAAAGGAACCTGTTATCCTAAAGTTTCTGAAGAGATGCTTTAGTCTTGGTATTCTTGTGAATTTTTAAAATAGACCCATCAGTACATTTTTACAAAATTCAACACCAATTTTCAATTTATTTCCTAAAATACCAAGATGGTGCATGCAATGATCAAGTATATATACCCTCTCTTGATCTGACTTATTACAAATTCAGTAATACCTACCTGGCCCAATTTGTATCTTTCCTTCCTCAAAGACCTATTGTCCTTTACAAACCTTATCTTTCAGATTCCGCATGTCTACCACAGCGGATAGGATAAGGATAACATCCCAGGGTTTTCAGGGGTCATTTAGCCCCCAGGTGGGAGGGTACACTCTCTATATCTGGTACTGGATCGAGGGCTGATTACCAGTATGTACTGTAGCTCTTGGCTAAGATTAACATAGGAAATAAAATTAAGGTATCAGAGTTAGACAGGAAACTCAGGTACAGTGGTTTGGTATTGTAGCTAAGCAAGATATAATTATCCAACTTATAATAAGACCAGAATATCAGAACTACCATCACCAAAGTCAGCTTCTTCCTGTTAGTTTTTATTGTTCTTGAGATAAGAGATCCCATCAAGAGGATATTCTTGTATGGAAGCAAGTATAAGATGAAGACTTCTTACTTCGGGGTTAGCCTGCTCAGAATTTGCTCCTAGGAGTTTCCTCCTAATGCTAACTAGAAAACTTAATGGTTCATTATTTCTGAGTCTTCCACTGTGAGCCAGACTATCACTACGCTGTTTTATTCTTTTATCTGTCAATTTCTTAGTTTCTGTGTCATTATTTTCTTCATTCTTGAAAACTCCATACATGTATGTAACGAAACTGGACCATATCCATCCACTTCCCTACCCTGCTTCCTGGTTTGACTCCCTCCATCCGACTCCCAAATAACCTCTCTCGCTTTATATCCTTTTTTTTTTTCTTTTGTGATAACCCACTAAGTCAAACTAGTGCTACCCACATGTGCACGGAAGAGGGGCCGTTCACTGGAGTATGGGCTATGCAGCAGTGGCCACACCTTAAAAAATAATAAAGTAGCTGTGACAGCAGCTATAAAGTGTAGATACATCCCTCTGTGGGGTGAGGACAGAAAGAACTCCCCAGTGTGGGAACTTCGGCGGACTTGACTGTGTTAGGTCTTGTACAGGAAACTAGAGCTGGTATGAGTTCATGCATATGATAGCTGTGTTACAGGAGCGTAGTGGAAGATTTTAGAAGTGTCTCTGTAATCCAGCCATTGGTCTCTAACTTTTAATCACACACACAAAATCTTTAGCCTGCAAAACAATACAAACAAGGAAATCAAACAGAGTAGGTTGATTTCAGGAAAACCTTAACATCTTTTGCTATTTCTTTTAAAGATTCTTCTATGTTGTTTTGTCACAAATAAAAATGTTATTCTGTCTAGAGGATTTTACATCATAGAGAGATGTTTCTCCAAAGGACTCCTATGTGACACTGGAAGTAGTCCTGTTATAACATTATTACAAAGGGAAAAAACTAAATTGCATCCTGATGAATCAAGGAATGGACTGTGAAGACCAGAGATACTGTACCAGCAGGGCCCCTGACTTCTCTTCGTATTGGAGATGAGATCATCTTCACTATTTGCCTCAGAATCTATAATGGACAAGTTAGTTGCTAAAAGCAACATGGCCAAGAAATTGCTGCCCATAGGAAACAGTTTTCAGTTATGTCTCCCTTTAGAATAGTAGCCTGTAAGAACCAATTTACATACCATTCACAATCACTACTACAAAAATAGTTTAACATTTTTGTTTTATTTTTAACTGATATAATAATTGTATAAATTCATGATGTTTGGATGCTTTTGTAATTATCAAAGAAGGATACTAAAGTGTGTCATAATCTCTAATGTTTATTATTTCTTCAGAGTAAAATATAACAAATCCTCTCTTCTATCTATTTTGAAAAATGCATTATTGTTTATACTATACCTTACTGTACGGTAGAGCACTGGAAGCTATTCCTCCTCTTAATTGCATTGGATACCTGTTCACAAACCTTTGCCAGCTGTCTTTTCCCATCTTTCGCAGCCCCTGGTCACCAACATTCTGTTCTCAGCTTACATGATCTCAATGTGATTCAATTTCACCTATGAGTAAGCTCCCTCAGCACCTGTCTTTCTGTGGCTGGCCTGTTTTACTGATATACCCTTCAGGCTCATCTGTCTTGTCACAACTGAAAGGAGTTGGTCTCGTTGTGACTGAATGGTTTCCTATTTGTCTATTGACACATCTTCTTTATTCATTTGTTGAAACTGAGGCTGCCTCCATTTCTTAGTTATTATGAATCCAGGGGAGTCTCAATATGTCTTTAATACATTAATTTCATTTTTTATTATGTATTTATGACATTCAACAGGATGTTTTGGTGTATTTATGCATAGTGAAATTAATACTGAAGTCAGACAAACTAATATATCCACCATCTCACATAAAAGCTTTCAAACATTTTTTTCCTAGATGTGGAATTGTTAACTTATCTATTCATCTGTCATGTAACAAATCAAATATTTATGGCAACATTTCTGAATGTCTACTGAATATTACTTAATGATATAGTATACTACTAAATATATACTCTAAGTCACCTTAACTTCTCTGCAAGAAAAACTCAGTCAACTTATCTACGTAGCAAAATATATTCAGTCATTAAGACACTGATAGATGTAATGCAATGTAAATTTCCCACTTTTTAACAAGATTATAAGGTGTAGTAGTAAAATAATTTAAAACAAATGTTTTTATGCAAGCTTATACATGTATGCACAAATGTGTATACATATATAAAATACATTTACATTGATATATTTATATGTAATATATTCATATAAAGATATGAATATGCTTATATGTAAAATTTTAGATGCAATAAGCCTGATTCCTGTAATTATTTTGTTAATGTTAACAATTTACATAGTTCTGGGACAAAATACCTGACAAAAACAAGGAAAGAAGAGTTAATTTGCCTTAGTTCAAGAGTAAAGTTCATCAGGCCAGTAGAAGTTTGAGGCAGCTCTTGACAATGAATCTCCAGTCAGGAAGCCAAGAGCACTGAGCACTGCTGCTCAGCTCATTTTCTCCTTTTCTGAAGTCTGGCACTATTCCCCATGCAATGATGTCTGCACGTTAGAAAGGCTCTTTCTACCTTAATTAACCTAATCTAGATGATCATCACTAAGAAACATGCATACTTTTGTATGGTGATTCTAAATCCCCTGAAACTTATGGTAAAGACTGATATAGTATCATAAATCATAAGTGATTTAGAAGCTATGTATTGACAAATCACTTTGAGGGGGGCAATTATTTCTTTTTGAACTATAGAAGGAACAATAGCAACATGCCTTAGTTATAGATTAGGGTTTCCTCACATGCTTTGGGCCTCAAGAATGGCAGCTTCATGTTAACTGTGATACTGTTTTGCCAGCTAATCATTAGCATATAAGAATCTAGACCTTCACCTGGCATATAGTCATGCGATCATGTGTTAATCATAAACACACTATACTAAACAGTAGAATGAATGAAGGCCAGTTGCCCTCTCCTCCGTTAAGTATAAGGGAAGGAGAAGACTTTGGAAGCCTGGTGGTATTAAGGACATAATAGAGGTTCACATACTATTTTGTATCCTTTGGGGAAGCAATAGACTCTCCAGAAATTTGATTGCAACTTCCTAGTCCCAGGAGAGGTACCCCAGCTTCTGAGGAAATAGCTCTGAGGTCCTGATGCATCCAGAAGAGCATGATTCACAGGAGAGATCCCAGCTGCTGCCATTGGTCCAGGCCATCCAGGAGATGTCTGTGAGCCACTTGGAGGCAGAATTGTCTAGAGCAGAGTCAGTGTGAACAAACTCATGCTTCAAAATCAATGGTAACCAGTTCTCGAAGATTGTTCCAATATTCAGAGCAATCACACTGGGAAAGAAAGGATGCCTTTGAAAGGCTAAGGGCTAGTCCTAAATAATTCTTAGCATTATCTCCATCTGCATGAATTGTAACCCTCAAATAGTAACACAGGAGAGAAGACTTTCTGCTAGAATAACATTAGACACCTGTGGTTTAAAAATTATTGTAGTTAAGAGTGTTGAAATAAGTCCCACCCCTTCATCACAGACACACTGTAATTTTTATGCATGTGTTTGATGACACACCTGATGTGAGCACAAGCATATGCACACACACACACACACACACACACACACACACATACACCTTATGCAATACCCCCACACCTTGTGCTCATGTGCATGCAATCACACATACATACATACCCTATACTGCTGAACTTTTAACAATATTTTATGCTTCCCTGTATTCATCTAGAGGTGAGGATGCACCATGCCACAGGTGGAGGCCAGTTTGAAGGGGCCGCTCCTCTTTTTTACCAAGTGGGTTGTGGAGATCAAATTCAGGTTTTCAGAGCTGGTGGTAAGCATCTTTACCCACCAAGCCATCTCCCTGTAAACCTACTGTTTTTTATTGAAGTGGATGCCTACTCTGGGTTGAAACCTATGCTCCTAATTTTTTATATGTTGAACCACTGACTCCCAGTACCTCAGAATATGACTCAAATGGCCTTTAGAGGATTAATGTAGTAAAATGGCAAGATATAAGGATGGCAGTATGATCCAGGCTGTCTGTTTAGAAGAGAAAACAATACTGTGTGCCCAGGGGAAAAATTGTGTGAGGACACAGAAAGACAATGGCTACATGTGCGCCAAAGAAAGGGTTCCCAGGGGAAACCGGTCCTGCCAGCACCTTCATGTTGGACTTTCAGCCTTGAGAGCTGTAAGAAAATTAATGTTTGCTTCCTAAGGCACCTGCGGTTCAATACACTGTTCCATCCACTACTGGCTAGACAACCTCATGCTATTTGACTTTCTATGTGATGAAGTAGTTGTTGCCAGTCATATGATAGAACTGAGGAAAGAGAAGAAAGGTTCTGGTGGTTTCCAGGATTCAGGTCATGTTCCTCAGAAGCTGAAGGGAACTGTGTTCAGATTCATTCTCCCTCTCTCTCTCTCTCTCTCTCTCTCTCTCTCTCTCTCTCTCTCTCTCCCTCTCTCCCTCTCTCCCTCTCTCCCTCTCCCCCTCCCTCCCGCTGTCCCCCCCCACTTATATTTCATGACAACCTTCAAATCATCCTGTTCTACAGTACAAGATCTACTTGTAGATCTTCAAGATGGCTGTTTGTTTCCCCCCTAAAGGAAACAAACAAACAAAAAACCTGAGTGATGATGACTTTGCTACTAGTGTTCAAAGCATCCTTGGGTTCAGAAGCCTAGAGGTCTAGGACTCGGGTGCTGGCAGTTTTCTTATGAGGCCTCTCTTCTCATCTTAGCGATGGCTGTCTTCTAATAAGTCATCATGTGCTCTTCCTTTTGAGTCAGTGTACAGACAAATTTCTTCATTTTGTGAGGACAGCAGGACATAATGGATAGGGGAAGCTTGCCCTAGTGACTTTGTTTTAACTTAATGATCTACTTCTAGGCTCTATAAACAAACATAATCATGCTCTGAGGTGGTGAGGTTTGATACTTCAATACATAGACTTGGTTGGAGGAGCCTGGTAAGTTTATAGTCCTGTAGTGTGTGAAGCAATGGCATGGAGATGTTAGAGTGAGTTCCAGGTCAGCCAGAGTTACAACAGAGAAACCCTGTCTTGAAAAAAACAAAAAACAAAAAACAAAGAAAGGAATACCTATTAATACAACTGCCTATAACTCTAGTTCCAGCCTCCCTAGGCTCCGGTATTCATACACACATTGCCCCACACAGGCACACACACATATATGCAAATAAATAGGAAATAATAAGTCTCTTTTTCAAAAAGACTATGCCAAAGAATACTGAAAAGTGTTTGCTCTAAGCCACTAATAGCAGGCCACCAGCTTCTAAGGCTGATGCTCAGTGGATAAACATTTACATAAGAAGAATCTGCCTCAGAGATGTGTCTTGAGATTTTATCCAGTTGCTTTCTCCACATCCTGTAACTTTTTTTCTATCTCAGTTAAGATCCATTGTCAGGATTTATTTCAGTCTTCTCCCCTTAAAGATAAGGATATGATGTAGCAAAGACACTAAGTAAATGCTTTGAAACACTGTTGCCACTATCATTACAGTAAAGTTCCTATTGTTCTTTTACTCCTGTAAAGTCTCTTTGGGTCTATGATGAAACAGAGCAGCTTTCCATCACACTTAAAATAAAACCCAAATCCTTGTCTTGTCTCTGTAGTGTTTTCTGAAATCTGGCCTCAGCCTCTGTCTCTGGCCTCATCAAGCACTCTCTGTAGCTTATACAGCTAGAAGCAGCAATACCAGAATTCAAATCTAGTTATTCATGGTTTAGACCCAGACTTCTTAAGCAATACTACAATGGTTTATAAGTCTCTCATTGCTCCCCTACATGGGATAGATAGATGCTCCATGGTCACACTTGTCTCCAACCTGAAACCAGCTTTTTTCTGAAAGTCCAATTTATTAAGGTACAAATCACAGATATGAAGGTTCATTACTCATCACAAAGTTACTCATGTAACCAGGCCTCAGACCAAGACAGAAAACTTTACAACACTTTTCTTGTACTTTCTATCCCCGGAGTAACAACTGTCCTCATTTCTGAAACTACAGAAGCAGTTTCTTGGTTTTGAACATTACATAAGTGCACTGTATATGCTCTTTTGCAGAGTGTAGTGTATGCTCTCTGGTGTCTAGTTTATGTTGCTCGCTATTAAATTGGACAGGCTTCTCTGGGTTGAAAATAGCACAGCTTATTCTCATTGCTGTGCACTTCAGTATACTCTAGTTTGTCTTTTGTTTCACAGTAGAATAGCATTTGTGTTGCTCTAAGTTTGAAGGGTTTCCAAATAGAGCTGTGGTAAACATTTGCATGAATATTTATCCACTGATTTTCAAGAATACATTCATATTTATATGTGTGTGTATGTGTGTGTACATATATGTTTACATATGTATATTGTGCAAATTTACATCACTACCAGCAGAAGAGTCCAGTATAATGCTCCCTGCCAACACTTGAGTGTATTTATATATCATTTGAGCCATTCTCATGAATATGTAATGATATTACCTGTTTTCTAAAATATTACTTGTCAAAACAACTAATTTACATATCTACAGGAAAATAAAGTAGAAACCTCAAACCGAAGGCAGATACTAAGCTTAGCCAACAAGTAAGACTTTTTCTTTTCATTTTTATCACTGCTTATTAGTTTGGCTTCACTCCATTTCATACACGCATACATATAATAGGTTTTGCCCACCCGCAACCGTCCATTATTATATCCTGTCCTCCATCCCACTGATTCCTCTTTTCTACCTCCGACCTCTCTTTCTAGTCTCATGTATTATCTCTAGTGGTTTTTTTTCATTATCATTGTCACATGTATACATACATGTAAGTGTATAAATACACCCGGCTAAATCCATTTAGTGTTGCTTGTATCTACAGGTTTCCAGGGCTGACCACTTGATGATAGACAACTAATTAGGGGGTTCATACCTCAGAAAAACAAATTGTCCCTCTTTCAGCTACAGCAATTAATTGTAGCTCTTCATCTAGGGGTGGCGCCTTGTGAGATTTTTGCACATCCATGTTCGCATGTCAGCTCGTGGCCCTTGATCAGGCTTTGTTTCAGTAGCCATGTTGCCAGTACTTCACAGGTGCTGTTCCCCTCTCCTATATAGAAGACAGATATAAAGATTGTCGGAAGTCTACCTTCTGGGGATAATTACTAGCATGTCTAGTGTGACTATATGGCACCTTTTTCACTGTACCTCTTAATACATAAATAAAATTATAGTTTCCTCAGCCTTTTGCTACTCAATTTAAGAAAATGCACCAGAAAATGTTTAATATAAATAAATACGCCTCTGTGTCATAAATGCTATTATCTCAATATGTCTCCAGAAACCTTTATTATGATGTTAGAATTAGCAGCCTGAAGCCATATCTTTGCACGAGTGTTTAATTTTCTTCAGCTCTAGTCTTCAAGTGAAATTTCTTTGCCAAAGATCAGGTAGTGAGGCCCTTGAGGATCATTAGACATATATCCCCACTCATTCCCCATGTGCCACCAACTTCGTACATCTTGACTCCTTTTGTGTGAAAATTCTTACTTTGACCATGGTGATTTTAATTTGTCAGGCCTTTTCACTGTTAGTGAAGCAATGACTCCAGTTCAGTTCCCAGCATACTCTCCTAGAAGATGGTTCTCAGAGCCTAGGCAAGTCTCAGGTTCCCGTCCATATGTTCAGGCAGTTTAGCACATTTCCCCTTTCTGTTGGCATCTATATTGCCCACTCTTAGAACCCTGGTACTGTCTTTATACAGCTGATTATTATGTCTTCCAGGCTAGGACCTAACACGATATCCTCACTACAATAAAGTAAGCACTATTCTCCACCAAAATATAAGTGCAATGAATTTTCTTTTTCTTACCACACAACCTCTCTTTATGAAGGAGCTGAAGGGCAGCTATATAACATCCTGCTTCCTCTTGTACACTTACACACAATATGGAGGTTTCTATGTTCCCTGGTCCTTGGTCCTTTGGAAGATGTATCACCCTTTCCATATCCTTCCTTCTCTGTTTTGGAACTTCTGTTACTGGAAGCTCCTGACTAAGGATGTTATTCTGTAACTTACATAGTCATCTTTAAAATGCCCCGGGGTAATACATCACACCTACTTTATAAAGAAAATATCTGAAGCAATTTGTGCAGTCTTGGATTTTCTGAGATATGGTGTTTCTTTTCATTTGTTTGTTTTGTTTTAATGCTAAAGGTCTTGGGTCCATTTTTCCCAAACTACTCCTGAATCCTGAATGTATGACAGCAGTAATTAAAAGGAATCAAAGACCTTACCTTAGCACACCAAGTGTAGGAATGTCCTGTGTGGTTCTCCATGTACCAGCTGACATGCTGAGCCAGAGCATGTGGATCAGGAGCCCATGTAAACAACAGTCAACCAGTCTGTCCTGACCTCCACGGAGATACGGTAAGACATAGAACAGCCATTCAGATATAGACAAAGAGCTCCACTTTCTAAACTAGATCTCAAGAAAACTTAGGATCTAGTGAGGCTCATGTGAGAGGCAACAAAGTTATTTGCCGTAAGTAACTAGGCTGACCTTCTTTAGACCTTTGTATGCACATCTTAAATTTCCTAAAAGTGGAATAAAGTATAGAATGCTTCTCAAATTGTTTCCAATAGCAAAATAATTACATATAGAACATTAGTATTTCTTGCAACATGTATTTATGCCCAAATCTAAACATTTCTAGGTAGTTTTAAGTATACAAGCTTCAAGGTTTATACGCTCCATCTATTAATTGTCTCCTACGATGGGTTAGAGATCTGAAGGGAAGGATGGTCAGATTCAAAAGGGAAACCTCGTGAATAAATGGGTAAGTGTGTGTGTTTGTACTGATAAATGAGTATAGGAGTTGCAGGACCTCCTCTTCACACGTACACTCAGAAACCATCATGTATTTTTTTGTTTTTGAAGATGCTGTCTAAATGAAGCCATGTTCTTCCAAAATATGATATCTTCCAGGGGCATTAAGCTGTCTCTCTCTGTAGAAGACATATTATGAAATTACTTAATATCTGGACATTCCAGGATCTATAAATGCAAAGTACTTGAAATATCAGAATAAATTTATTGAAGGGAGTCTGTGGTGTTATAATGGTTTACATTCCTGGTCAAAGTGTTACAAGCTTAAATGAAATATCAAGTTGAGTTTGAATAGGACCATTTAGTTCTAACTGTGATCTTGATGCCCAGGTATCAAAAGCAATGACCAGAAATGATCTATTTATTCAAATATAAACAATGCACAAGATCGCAAAAACTGTGTTATACTTCATAAATCTGGATTATTTAAACAGGATAGCACAAGAAAAAGTAAAGTCATTAAACATGCTATTTACAACCCATCCTTCACAGGCTTTTTGTATAAATTGATCCTTATAAATTCTAGCCTTTCGATTCAAATTAGCAGAATTTGGAAACTATGTCTAAAGAAAATTAACACTGAATTCCCAGCAATCATTTGGGAGATATTGAAAGCATAAGTGGTTTCACAAATGGTAACTCAGAGAACTTTCTCTTTGTTTCTCTGGAAAATCCCCTGTTGGAGTACTAGCACCAGACCTGTTATCTTTCTCGATAGTCGTCAGACTTCAAAACATTCCCCCGACCTGCTCTGAGGAAGCTCTGCCAATCAGCTGTTGTAAATCCATGGTGGACACCCAGCCGTTCTTCTTTGCAATTTTTTTTCCATCTTTTACTTGGTCCTTCTCAACATTGCCTCTTCCATTTCAAAACACAAAAACAAAAACAAAAACCTCAAAGCTTTGGTTTGGTTGCCACTAAATTCAAAGTTACTGAAACCAAGTTTGATCCTGGATTCACAAAATGAAAAATGTCTTCATTCCAGTTCTGTGCTCCTTGGTTGGCCTTATGAAAATGGACACCATCCATCTGTGTGTGTGTGTGTGTGTGTATGAGAGAGAAAGAAGAGAGAGAGAGAGAGATACATGTGTGCATGTGTGTGTTCCAGAAGTTTATATTAGGATGCCTTCCATGATCATGCCTCTACCTTATTTATTTATATTTATTATTTTATTTATGTCAATGTATGTATATATGTATGTATAACTATCTTTCGACCTATCTATTTATTTACTTGTGACAGAGTCACTAACTAGACCAGAAGTCCACTGTATCAGCTAGAGTCCCCAGAATCTACCTGTCTCTTCTCTTGCCCTGCCCTAACACTAGAGTTATATATGTGATGCCATGCCTGGCTTTTTACCTGTGTGCCAGGAAAGCCAAACTCAGGCCCTAACGCAGCAAGCACTTCACTCAGAACCTCTTCCCCATCCCCTATTTCTTAATACAGTCATTTTTATAATAAGAAAATATATTAATAAGAAGACTCCAACACCAGACCAGGAGCCTGTGGGTTTGAGTCACATTGCCCAATAACAATAACATGCAGCGTTTCCACATAAAACAGCTAACACACATCTTTCACTTCTTTGCACTCTAGCTAGTCTATATGAGGTACAGTGTGCTTGATCATGATCTCAGCTACAGTGTTGCAGTTCCTCTGTCCATGTTGTCTTTTCCAAAAGGAAAGAAAAGCCAAGTTGTAAGAGTGTGTGACTGTCATTCCGGTTCTAGTAGTGTACTTTGACATACATTATCTTCTTTAATCCATGCAACATTTCCATGCTTCTATTTTTTTCAGCCAAGTAAAATAATGAGGCTAAGAGTGATGAAGCTATTATCCACGAAGAGGGCAAGTCATCAGCTTGGATTAAGCTGGAGTGGATCTTGGGCTCATCTTCTTTCCACCATGGCATGCTGCCTCCTAGCTATTTGGGACAAAAATATTCTCATTATCCGGCTACCCCATTGAGAAGGCACTGCTCCAGTGTCCTCCTCCCTTAAAACTGTCTGCTTCACTTACCTCCAGTTGAACCTAAATTAAATGTTTTTGCTAGTGCTGATGGCTGTAACCCGAGGGGGGCACTAGCCATCATTAACAAAATCAGAGGCCCATTTCTGATAAGATAGGGGACAAAGGATACTTGTAGGGCTCTTCAAATGAAGTAAATGAATTTTCAACACATGTTCAAGTGATAACCATCATCACTTGAGGCTTTGAAAAACTTCAAGCTTTTTGAGTTTAAATAAAAGTAGGTAACAAAATATGTCTGCATACTGTTTTGTAAATGTACTTCTGTTCTCCGAAGTGTTCGCTTGATAGAAGAATAATACATAATATATCTTGACATAGGGGGACCCACCTGTAAATCCATCCCTTGGGAAGTAGAGGCAAAGTCAAGGTCAACCCTGACTACATAGTGAGACCCTGTCTCAAAGAATCAAAATCATAGTAAAGTATAAGTAAAAAAAAAAAATGTTCTTTTAAATATTCTGATGGTAACTTCAAACTGTGAGATGGACAGGGAGAAAGAGAGTAGATATCATATCTAGGTAGCATGAGGCCTTCGTCTGAGCTTCCCACTGTGGACAGGTAAACAGAAAAAAGGATTTGGGTGAAAGCCTGTAGGCACTACTTCAGTGGAGGATTTTTTTTGTGGGAAGCATAACCAGCAACATCTGAATACCAAATAAAAGACTTTATAGTTTCATCTCTCCTTAGAGGGCATTTTTTTTAAGTTGTTGTTTTGTTTGGAAGAAAATGATTTACAAACCACTTCATTTGCAAACTGCTATTACTATAGTTTCTGCCTCTGAAAATGTTTAAAGCTGCAGGCAATGAAAAGATGGGGTAATAGTGTTCTTCCTTATAAAGACAGCTCTTATTCCATTGTTAAAAAATGGCAGGGTGCATTATAGCAATGTGTTATTATTTATGGAGTTATTCTCATAGATAGCATTTCAATATGCCTTGCTGAGTTTTGGATATTAGAAACCACAATCTTTGAGGTAATCCATTTTGTTTTTTTCTAAATGCAGTAGATTTTAAGTAATTACCTTCATTCTGATAAGATCAAAGAAATTTATAGTAATAGAAGTAATAGATAGAACTTGTCCATAAAAGCCACTCTGTAAAACCATAGTATAACTATGAATTGTCATTCTGTTTTTTCCCCAAGTAAAATCAGGTTAGATTTTTTTTTTTAAATTGTGATTGTCTGGTTGATAGGCAACTCAAAAGTCCATGTACATTTTAATTTGTTCTTTAGAGTTTCCTGACTTCAGTGTATGTTATGAAAAAATGTGCATGGTCAGCTATTTTTTCCTAACAGTAATTATCATAGATCTCTAACATGGAGAGGTATATTTGTTTTTCCATGATTGTCACAATAACATCACAAGCTTGGTATCTTAACAAAAGAAATTTATGCCATCACTGTTGGGGAACTCAGTGATTCAGTATCATGGTGCAGGCAGTGGCAAGCATCTTCTGAGGTTTGGATTCTTATTTACTTGGTCCTCCAGCCTCCAGTGGCTTCCAGCCTTCCTTAAAATGTAACCATACCCCTCCATTCCAGGAGGCCATCTTCCCAAAGCCTGCTGTGTCTCAACGTAGTTCTCATATTTGCTCTCATATTTTTTATTTGCTTTGTTTTAGGGGCAGTAGTAATTTGATTTAGTTATTTGTGTCGTAACCTAAATGGCTTTATTTGGAGATCTTTAACTTTATATATTTATAAAGACTCAAATTGCAGATAAGAACATATTCACAGATACTGTGGTGTGTTTATCAGGGCTGTAACCAGAACAAGCGAATAGCTACATCTGCCCTAAGGGTAAAGAATTGGTCCAGGTTCCAAGGCCTGAAAGCCCACGTGCAGGAGAGGCTAGACGTCCCAGATACACAGAAGTGAACATTCCCCTACACTCTTCTTTCTTATTGACTCAGTTTCTTGTGAGTTAGATAATGTCCCTCGGTTGATAAGAGTGACCTTCAGTATAAGGATTGGAATACTAATATCTCAAGAAACACTGCACAAACATACTTCAAAACAAAGTGTTAGGGGCTATTGGGATACTTCTTAGCACAGCCAGGTTGACACATACATTAATAATGGTACAGGGCTTAGAGTGCAGATACAGCTTTGGGAAGCATACAGGTCAAATCATAACAAGACATTCAAATAGACTTTGTAGTTGACAAAGCAGGTAGGAAGAACAATCTCACATCTCTCATTAAGTTTCACAGCACCATCGTGTCTACAACCCTTCCAAGCATGAGTTCCAGCCTGGATATAATAATGGTATTTAGGTAATTATCATTCTCTTTCCACACACGTGAGGTTTGGATTGTATGTATAACCCTAACCCTAACCCTGAGACATGTGGAAAGCACTTAGTCCTCTATCTTGCTAATGGATGCTCTTTTCTAGTTGTGACTCCAGTGTTTTCTGTTTCCACAGAGTTCTTCCATTCACAAAGAAAGTACAGAGAGCTATAAGCATCATGCTTGATGTGTGATGACTAATGTCCTAAATGAAGGGTGTTTCCTTGTGGATTTAGGAGGATTAGATGGGAGGACGTAAAATACTTAGCATTAGGTGTTTATTATTGTTATTAATAAAAAATTTCTCAAACCTGCTAGATTTACAGTGACAAAGTTAATATACTCCCTGTTTTAAAACTCCCCATTGTTTAAAGTCTATAATATTACTAGCAAATGAGCAGAAAGATTTTATTTCTTTCCAAATAATTAATTTATACAAGCACAAAATATATTAATATCTATTACATTTACATATGAATTATATATTCATTTTGTTAATTTTATATAATCTAGATATTATAACTATGTATTATATATAACTAATTATATTGTACATTATATAGTATGTGATATATTAGTAATAAAATATGTGAAAATAGCATGCATATTCAATTTGATATATACACATATATATAAATATATATGTATATGTACATATACAATGCACAGACACACAGTTTTGGTCTTTTCCACCAACTGGCAGTCCCTTACTAACTTGCCTTGTCTGCACTTGAACCCTTCAGGATGATCCATGAGCCTTAGTTCAGCTCATTTGAACTTTGGTCTTCCACCAAAAAAAAAAAAAAAAAAAAAAAAAGAACAAAGAAAAGAAAATAGATAAATTAGTTTTAAAATAGTTTTGGGGAAGAGGAGGGGAGTCAGTGGGAGTCAGAGAGGGCACTGATGGAAGCAAAAACAATGCCGAAGTAAAAACCATGATTTTGTGTAATTAACATACTAATAAAGACATAATAGCTTAAAGGGCCTGGGGATCTCACCTTGCGGAGACTTGCACTTTCCCAGTGTCGGAGCATAGCCTTAACGGGCTTTATTTATTTTTATTAATTTTTCCACACAATATATTTTGATCATTCCCTGTCCTCTCCTTCTAAATACTTTCCACCTCTTTACTCAGCAAACTTTGTGTTCTTTCTCTCTCTCTCTCTTTCAAAAAAGAATACACACACACATACACACACACACACACACACACATACACACCAAAACAATAAAAATACCAATATAACAAACAAACAAAAATATATTCAAAAGAAGACAAAGAGTCAAAAAAATGGAATACATTTTCTTTGTTGTTCAACTGCTCCTGCAGGTATGAGGCCTGCCCTGGGTGTGTTTTGATATGCTTGATGACACTCCATTAAAGAAAACTGATATTCCCTTTCCAACCAGGTATCAGTGGTGATCAGCTTCACTTCTCTCTCTTGGCGCTGAGACCTCATCTGGCTTGAACTCGTGCGGGTCTTGTGCATTCTGCCACAGTCTCTGTGAGTTCACATGTGCGGCAGTTCTGTTGTTTGGAAGACACTGTGACCTTGGAGTCATCTATCAGCTCTGGCTCTTACAATCTGTTGCCCTCCTCCAAAGCGCTCCAAAAGTTCTCAGTCTATGCACACTGTCCATTTGTAGGTCTCTGGGTTAGTTCCCATTTACTGCAGGTCAAAGCTATTCTGATGAGGATTAAGCAAACCACTGATCTATAGGTACAGCAAAATGTCATTAGGAGACATTTTATTACTATGTTCTTTTAGCAGAATAATTAGTAGATGTTTTTCCTCTAGACCAATGACCTATCTACCTTATTATTTTGGCTAATTTTGCAATGTCAGATATGCATTCTATTTTAATTGACTTTGTCTTTAAATACACTAGTTAATTAGTCATTTATTTAGCTACTTTTATGTAACATTGTTTCATCCGTAGCACAGAATAGCTTAGAGTTTACTGTATAGCCTAGGATGAACTCAAACTCGCAGCAGGGTTCCCCTCAGCCTTTGAAGCATAGAAACTGTAAGCGTGTGCCACCATAGCTATCTCTTAGTTTATTTGAAAATGCTTAGTGGGTGGATCTTCTCTAGAAAATGTTTCTGTACTGATCTGAAATATTATCCATACTAGAATTATTCCAAGAACTGGGCTTTTGTCTTCCTTTGTGTTTACTCTCTCAGTTTTGGTTTCTTTTGTGTTAGAAATCAGTGCTGACTTTCTGACCTGAGTCTTTGCTATATGAATACTATGTCTTTCAATACCCCAGTTGTGTAATACTATCTTTTACAACCATAGGATGAAGGCTTTTGTTCTGAGATCGTAGTTCTTCCTTCTTCCTTCAGGGCAGGACCCTCAAACTGGAAAGGTAGGAGCAAGGAAATCATCTGCCTAGAGGCACTTTGGTTAAAATTATCCTCCTTCAGTTCTCTTAGACATATTATAATTTGCATTTTAATTTTAATGTCTTCAGAACCATGAAAGCATATTTAGGTAAATGTGCTAATTAGATCTTTGTAAACAACCATATGTTATTTTGGTTTATGAAATTTAAAGAGCAATTAAAAACACATATATTTTACTACTTGGAGGTGAGAATGGGGATAGATTGAATCTTCGAGCCCGAAGTGGATCTGAGGGAAGAGCTGAATTACAGATGTGCTTAATGATCTTGCGGGAGAAATTAAGGAAGTTTGAAAGTTTCTTGCAGAAAAACTGTAGGTCCAGTGATGTTGCACAGGCAGCCTTGCTATCATAAATCTAAGTGTTCAAAATTACTTTCCGACTGGTGCACCTACCTTAGAGGACTTGTCAAAAGAAGTCAGTGGCGTGTCTGTTTTTAATGAGAGCATGTCATTCCTTCTCCAGTGACACCCACTTTTATCAGTTCCACTGTGAAGAGCGGAGTGATGCATGAGAGCGGTAAGCAGAGGTGACATCGTACAGTGTGATCCATTATCTGAAAGATTTAGGGAAAATGGTCTCTCCAAAACATAATTAAGGAAACAAATGTTTTCAGAAATATAATAAAGATCTGTTATGGCTTCAGTTCTAGGAACATCCATTTCTATAATATCGTACATGAAAGAAATATTCTGCCAGCCATCTGAATATCATTTGGAGTTTGATTTTCTCCTAGGTCTGTTTTCCCCACAGAGAAGCTCAGAAACAAGCTATAAACAGAGAATGAGAAAAATGTATCTAAAATTTACTTAGAAGTTTCTTCCTAAAAACTATAATTGAGAAGTAAATTGACGAAGACAATTAAAACTGAACTCAGAAAAAGAGTGGATAGCATTATCTGAGTACAGGACCAAGTTGAAAAATGTGAGTTCATTTTCTGGACTGTAAAAGTAAAGGGAGACAGATTAGTCAGTAAAATGTTACCACGAAACTTGAGGGCTTGAGTTTGCTACCGAGCACCCACCTAAAAGGCCACGTATGTTGGCGCATGTTCATAATTCCAGTGCTTGAGAAGCAGAGACAAGCAGAGCCCATCCGATACAGGCTAGCCAGCAAGTGCCAGATCTCAGTGAGAGGCGCTGTCTCAAAAAGGAGTGTGGATCGCCTCTGAGTTTGACCTCTGGCTTTCACATGTGCTAGCATATAACTGTGTGTACATCTACACATATTCACACACACACAACATGGGCATGCACACAGGCACACAGGAACGCACACACATGTACTCACGCATACACACTCCAAGTACTTTCTCTCTTATCTGTATCCTTGGGCTGTTGGCTTTTGTTTTTGACCTCTGGCACGGTTTTGGTCTAACAAACCAGCAGAAACGTTCTGAGTCTGTGTCCTAGCTTCATTTCTCTTACTGCGATAAAATAGAACAGAAAATAGCTTGCGGTAGAAGGGGTTTATTTTAGCCCATAATCCCAAGTTTCAGTCTATGATAGCAGGGAAGTCAAGGCACAAGGAGCTCAAAACCAGTGGTGAAATCACATCCGCCATCAAGAACAGAGAAAAATAAAAATGCACAAATGCATACTACTCAGATCACATTGTCCTCTTTAAATTAGTCCAGAACAGGAACCCAGAAATGGTGCTACCTGATTTTAAGCTGGGTCTTCCCATATCAATCAATATCATGAAGGCATCCCAGACAGATGTAACCACAAGCCAACCTGGTCTGGGTAATCCCTCCTTGAGACTCCTTCCTTGGGACTAATTCTAGGTTCAAGCTGATAATTAAAAGTAACAATTGAAGCCTGCCCTTCAAGTACCCTCATTTGCACCCTATTAGGAGTCCAAAAGATTTCCCTTGCTTCAGCAAATGTCCTCCTCCCTTACTGGGGCATAATTTTTCTTTTAACTTTACCTGTTCTTATTTCCGAAGTCTTCAGTTCCAAGTAAGGATCCTAATTTTGTAGAGGCAGAACTCATTAAAAATCATCCCCAAATCTAAAATAAAGATCACAAAAAAAGGACCTGAGTTAAATCAACCAAGATGAAAGTGTGAAAGATGTGATTTTAGCTATGCAGAATCAAGGTGGTCAACTCTGAAGATCCTGCTTTCTTTTAATTCTGCTCATTATGGAGCCCGCGTTTTACCCTTTCCCTCTGCCTGAAGCTGTGATCTATAACTCTTGTCTTTGCTAACGTCTCCATTTCAGCTGCCTTTTCTAATTACCACCCAGATAGTTACAGTCAGTGCGGGTGCCGTGTGGGAACCGCGTGGGAAAAGAAATAGAGATGAATATGGCGACTTTGCTGGACCAAAAGCAGCATTTTCACAGGGCAGGAGAGGGTGTGAGGTTTGGAGAGGACACTTTCCATCAAGACTCATCGATTCCTTTATAGTACAAGGGCCACTTTACATGTCTGTGTTATAACTGCCATGCTTCTGGAAGGTTACAGCTATCAACAAGAGTATCTTCTCTTCTTCTCATGGTGGTGCTTTTAGTCAGGTACACCATCAAATATAAGTATCAACATTTCATATATGCAAACTGGGTCTGGAATGTGTGGCTTGGTTGGTAAATTCTGGCCCAGCATACATGAAACCCTGGATTTGATACCCAGCATAGGAAAATAATTATGCACATTTTTTGGTAATGCACACTATCATCCTAGTACTCAGGAGGTGGAAAATAATGAACAGAAGTTGAAGGTGTTCTACAAATAATTGAAAGCCAGTTGTAGCCTCTGCTACACAAATAGTTGAAAGCCAGCCTAGGATATATAAGATCCCATCTCAAAAAGATTAGAAAAATCATCTTTAACCACCAGCATTCATGGGCACTGACCATTGAGGATGGATGTTAAACAGGTTGACACTGTCTTATGATGTGGAGCTTATGGAGAGGACCCAGGACAATGGGTACAGTGCATATTGAGAGTCAGCTCAGGGTACTTAAGCAATGGCTCTCTACTAAATGTACAAGGATATCTTAATGCTAAAAACATAATGAAAAGCTTTTCCTGGGCATATTTACCTCCTATCAGCCCTGTACCATGCAGATCCAAATAAGAAGAAATCTAATAAAATTTAAATTATTCCAGCACTGTCACCTTTCAGTGCTCACTCATTCTCTATATCTTTGGCTTACCCTTTTTAATATAAATATACTAAATATACTAATATCAGTACTAAATATAATGTATCATTTATTATGAAATATAGCATCAATCCTACAAATGATATATAATAAAATAATATATACAAAATATACACTAACACAAAACAGCAGTATTTTTGTACCCAGTTGCCATGGCTTGAATGCTCCCCTGAAATCATGCTCAAATTTGACTGCCATTATGCCAGTATTAGGAGATGGGACCCTGATAAGTTGATGGGCAAATTGGTTTATTTTCCTGGTGCTCTGATAAGATACCATGACAGAAGCAATTTAAGGAAGAACAGGTTTGTTTTGGCTCACAGTTAAAGAGTACAGTCCATCACGGTAGAGAAGTCCAGGTTGCAGAGGCAGAAGGTAGCCAGCTGGTCAGAGCAAATCTATGATGAGGAAGCTGAAAGCATAGATTCCTGTGCTCACTTCACTTTCTCCTTTTCATGCAGTCTGGGGCTCAAGCTCAGGAAATGGTGCTACCTGTAGTGTGAGAGTCTTCCCATCACACCGATAAACCTAATTAAGATACTCCTCTATGCAACCAGGCCTGGAGGCCCTTTTCCCAAGTGATTCTAGTGCTCATCAAGTTGACAATGGTGATTCTTCATCATAGATGGTTTCACCATCGTGATTAAGGCAGATGTCATTCTAAAAGAGTGAGTCTAGGGCTAAAAAGACGGCTTAGCACTTAAGAGCATGTTGTGCTCTTTCAGAGAAATGGAGTTTGACTCCCAACAACCATGTTGGGTATCTCACAACCACCTGAAACTCTAGCCTCAGGGGCTCTGACACCTTTTCTGGCATCATCATACACCTGACAGACATACACACATGAATAAAAATGAATATTCCTTTTATAAAGGGTGAGGTCAGCCATCTTTTGCTTCTTTGACCTTCTGCCTTCTTCCATATAGTGATTCAGCAAGTGAGTTCTGGCCAGATGCAGCTCCTTAACCTTTGATGTACCAGTCTCCACAACTGTGGGACAATGAAGGGTTCATTGCTCTCTCATTAGCATGTCTCAAGTAAGCTGTCCCAGAATTAGCACAATGGTTAAACTGTAGCTGTAGCTATTATTTCATAGAGTAAGAATACTTGGAAGACTAGAATGTGAGTTACATAGAAATTATATTCATACATCATATGTGACATATATATAAAGATAATATGAGGGTAACAACATTGGAATATTATGTTGTTTGGAATTGCTTGCAAAATACATTTTTGAGCAGCATAAGAAACTGACTTCAAGATTTTATGCTCATGCCCCACATCTGTAAAATGCCAAGTTTTGTGTGCATGAAATCAGAAATTAAACACCACATGCTGAACTGTCGCCATTTGTATAGAAATGGATTGGAAGTAGATGCTTGCTATGATAAACGGCTAAGCCTTATGATGTTTCTCTACATCTCTAAATGGCTTGGAATTTTTTGATGTGACTAAGTAAGGTGCTCTCTTTCTCCCTCTTCCTCAGTCATCCCCCCTCCCCCTCTCAATACCTAAGAGTACATTCTTCAGGGCAAAAAAAATGCAGTGAATTTTAGGGGACTCCACTTGTGTTTTGGGTTATAAAGGACCAAATATGATCTGTAGAAACCTAAACACTGGGACACTTCTGAAATGTGTGTCTCACAGCAGATGAGGCTAGACTCGGGGAGAGACCACATTTTCTTTCCCATTTTAGAGCTCTCTGGAGCAGTTCCTTCTCCTGTGTACTTTCTGTGTGAGATGCCTAGCTTTGACATGTAGATATGACTTAATAAAGGCACAATGAGTCGATGATACTCACTTCACAAATGCTACCTGATAATGTGGGAAATGCCATCTTCTCAACAGAGGATTGTTCTTCCCCTGGTTTCATGAATAATAGATGATGGATGAAGCCACAATATTGGATAGATCTTCTGAAAAGGGAAAGTAGAAAGAATTGTTAGAGAGAAATGAAAATATTTTGGAAGTTTATTGACAGCAAAGATTATTAAAAGATACAATATTTTTAAAATAATGTAAGTGGACATATGTGTGGAGAAAGTCCTGTAGTTGGAAAGGGGGAAGGGATAGTATATCTTCTAGCTACTGCCTCGGCATAGAAACTGCTGAAAATGTATATCAAAGCAATGCAATAAAGGATTACAGTGATGAATTTTATGAGATTAAGCTGCAGTTAATTTCCTTATCCATTTAAGATTAATAAACCACTAATTAGAATATGCAAATAAGGGTTGCTGAAGCCTAGAAAATATTTCCTAGCACCTTACCAATAAATCTCACTCAGTAACTATTTTGTTATATAATTGAGGAATACCAGATTGATGGGTAAATCTAATTATGTGAAATTTACATGTGCATGATGCTTTATAATAGAGGACACGAGCTAATGTTAAAGTAGGAGGGAGTATGTAACATTCATTACATTTGTTAGTTGCAATATTTTACTGAGTTTGAAAATTCTTTATGTGATGTAACCACGAGGCACACTGCGCATCTCCCTGTGCACCTAAAGCATCACTGGGGTTCAGTAGGAGCCCATCAACGATCACAATGATCATTGGAACACTCACATTTGCTGTTCACACACATGTTGTACCCAAGCACGTATTGCTAGAAGGTCGTTCATCATTGAGAGACCATGATAACACCTAATTGTCTCTATACGAAGTGCAGAGGTACTCTTATTTCTTATATCTTCATCTCTACGCTATATACAAAGAGATGCCTGTTTACAGCAAGCACCATATAAAAGCATATTAGAATTATTCTTGTGGCTCACTTAAGGTTTTTATTTTAGATTTTTAAAAATAGTTTCTTCATGAGCCTGGAGAACAAAACTCAACATTAAAACTGTCATGTTGGAGTGAGGAGTGTCTGACGAGCTTCTACTCCTAACTGAGGAGCTATTTATTGGCAGTTGATGGTTTCTGGGAATAGGATAGTAAATTTTCTTTAAGGGCATGGCCCCTGGTAGGTTGAGCATGCTCCAATGGGTGCCCCACCACACACACCCATGAGTCTAAGGCAGCACAAGTTGGACTTGGTGGGTTATTGTAAAAGCAAAAGAACATGAAGTTAGCAAGAGATAGGGAGGTAAGGAGTGGGTCTGGGAGAAGTTAGGGGAAGAGAGGCTATGTGGGACATGACAAAGGTAAAAATATATTGTATGAAATTCTCTCTTTAACCTCTCCTTTTTTTTTTTTTACTTTTTAAATTTTATTTTAATTTTTCTTGTCTCATACAACTTATAGATTATACCCTGACCTCACTCTTTTCCTCCCTCCCATCCTCCATTCCCTCTCATCTTTCCCAGATCTACCAACATCATCACCCACTAATGAGCCCTCTTCTCCCCAGAAAAAAGTGTCTTCCCCACCCACAGTGGTACAGCACAATCAGGGCATGGCGTAGCGGGATGGAACGAGTCTAGGCACCAATCCCTACATCAGTGGTGGGCCTGGCAGCCCAGCAGGAGAAAAAGTCTCAAAGATCGGTAAAATGACCAGAGACACCCCCACTCCAGCCTGTAGGAGTTTTTCAAGGATACCAATCTACACATCCGTGTGATGTATTTAGGGGACCCTACAGGTTCCATGTCTATGGCTTCATTCTCTGTGGGCCCCTAGAAGTGCTAGTCTGTTAACATTGTGGGCTTGTATTGGTGTCCTCAGCCCCTCTAGTTTCTTCCTCCCTTTCCTTCTTCCGTGGGGTTCCCTGATCTCTTCACGATGTTTGGCCCTGGGTCTCTCCACATGCTCCTCTCAACTGCTGCTGGGGACCTCTCTGGTAAGGACTAGGTGCGATACCACCGATCAATGAGCAGAGTGTGATGTCGTTAGAAATTTTCTCCAGGTTATCTAGTCTCTAGTTCCTGGCCTGTCTTGCACGTTCAGGCAGGGTTTTTCCCCTTAGGCATAGAGTTCTGTCTTTCATTGTCAGTAAGGATCTTTCAGGGAGGATAGGCCCTAAGTCAGAGGTTTTGAGGCTGGAATGGCATCCCAGTTACACCACTGGAAACGATGCCTGGCCGCGGGAGATGGCCTATTCAGGCTCCCTACCCCTGATTACTAGGGATCCTTGTTAGAGTCTCACTCATAAGTTCTCAAAGAGTAAAAGTATTTATTATTTTTGTACTAATGAAATTATTTCTGGTGATATTCTTTCCCTTTCCCTGAATCTTCCTCACCTCATAATCAAAATATAGTATATGAAAAATATTTAAAATAAAAAAATAAAATAGCCAGTCAGTGGTGGTATATGCTGTGAATCCCAGCACTTGGGAAGCAGAGGCAGGCAGAGCTCTGTGAATTTGAGGCCAGCCTCAAAAAAACATAATAATAATAATAATAATAATAATAATAATTAATAATAATAATATCAAAGAGGGTATGGAGAGCTGAAAAGCCCAAATAAATAAGTAAAAACAAAAGAAAACAAAAATCTATCACATTTAGAAAGCTTTCCAATGGTTTACACACACACACACACACACACACACACACACACACACACACACGGAGGGGGCCAATCGGGGAAACTCTAATGACCATACTGCCATACAGCTTACATTTTTTTTTAATCAAAATCCGCAATAGAGTAAAGCGTTAGACCCATATTGAAAAATTAATTGAAAGCCATTTTTGGCATTCTCTTTCGTTTGGCATTTAACATTTACTGGTCTATCTGAGTAACATCAATTACCTTCAAATAATTCACTTTTATTTATTCTAGGTATTTGTCCTATACCCCATGAAGGACAATTGTGATTAACGTAATCTCGATTCAAACAGGTGAAAATATGAAGCTTTGAGACACAGAGGCTGTGATAGGTAATCAATAGGGAGCTCAGGGAGAATATAGGCTTTGTAAAACAGTCCTGGGCTTTTACATGGTTTTTTTTTTTTCATCGATACAGTTTTATAAGTAAAGAAATAAAAGAAAAAGATGGATTTTGCAGGCATTTATGTCTCACAACAAAAATGTAATACCAAGTATAACAGACTAGTTACTTTTAATGAATTGACTTACATCAATATTTTAGTCAGTTTAAATTTACCATCATGCATAAAATACTGTTGACAATAATGACCATTTTCTCATCCGTACTATATATGTTTTCCAGTTTTCTCAGAGAAGTTTGAACAAATGAAAAAAATTTACAAAACATAAAACATGCTAACTAGAAAATCAGGAATATGTACACTGATGGAAAAAAGAAGAATTCTGGATTTATGTGCATTCATTAAAATTTTTTGAATATTTTTTAAAACTATTATTATCATTTGAGCCATGCAGTGCTGTCTTCTCACTGTGGATGAACACAGCAAATGCAGCTACTCTCCCTGCTTTCTTCTTCAACATAGCTATCAATATCCATGGCACAGAGTAGGACAGGATTAATGAGTGTCCTTCACCCTTATCCATGGAGGATGTACTCCAAGATCCTCAGTGAATCAGTTCCATGATGGTATCAAAATTTCTAGACACTGACTTTTTTCCTGCATACATCCATATACCCATGATGGAGTTTTAATACACAATCAACAATAATTTATAATTAAAGAAAGATCATATCCTGTAATAAAATGACCAGCATCTCTTCAGTTGAAGTTCTGAGCTATTATTAAATAAGATAGCAGTTCTGTGAACATTCGCGTTGTGATACATGACGTAGGATCTGACACTAAGGTGACTGTGAAACATGGACAGGCTGGTAGTACATACTACATGGTATATATACAGATCTAAAGAATCCATCACCTTGCTGGTATGATGCAGCCAAGTGACAAAAGTGACATTATACTACTCAGTATGGCCTAGAAGTTATGAATTACTCGTTATTACTGTAATTTTCATTTTTATACTTTGGACCTCTAGTAACTTAAGGTATCTGGCTTGCTAACATTTAAGCAGAATAAGATCCAGAATCTAAAGGCACAAATCTATTAAAAGCACATTCTTTCAGCCTTTGATGAAAATAGATTTCACAGATTTAACATTCTTAAGAAAAAAATGCGAGACTGGTTATCCAGTTATATGATTCTGTTATTATAACAGCAAGAAGCTATGACTGGGATGATCCTGTTTTAGGTACCACCATTTTAGAGACTGTAAGAGAAACAGAGTTTTGATAAATTATGTTATTTTCTAAAGCACTGATCAAGTTTGGATGTTATCATAAAATACTTCAAGGGGTGTTCCATGCCTCCAACATGTCTTCTTCAGCAAGGGTGTTTTCATGTGGCAACTTCAACACTATTCATCCAAGCCTGTGGATTTTAATGTGGCAAGCTTTAGTACTCATTCATTCCAGTTAAAGATTTTCTGTGTGCTTTATCTCTGTAGATTTTAAACACATAGATTTTTTTTTCTTTCAAACTTATTCCAAGACCGTAGGAAAAAAATTTTAAACTTTCATTAAAAAAATCATTTTTGCTTGTAGATATTATCATGCATCGTAACATTCATTCAGATTCTTAAAACATAGACAATAAGGCAAATTTGATCCTGTGGGAATTCTTAAGAATTTGCAAAAATATTATATGAACATACCTTTCAAATTTGGGGGTGTCCTGGAACACCGCCTAACTTACAGTCATTATCGTAGAAAATCTGTTACCAAAAATTGGGATTTTTTTTTTTAAAGTTTTGATAAATTAAGCATTGAGAGCATATGTTCCTGAATTACTTTCTAGATTATTATATATGCTTAACAAAATTGCAAAATTAACTGCATTGTGCTCAATTCTATGTTTTAAGAAATTGTTGATATATACATTATATACATGAGAACTAAACCTAAATATTTGGTTGATTGGAATAATTTAGATGTTAACTATGCTTGTTCTTAACTAGGTAAAGACACAGATAACTATTGACGAAAATTACTAAATATCTAATACATGAAAAGTTAGCTGATCACCAGGTTGTCTCAGTGGGAACTATGTCAGTTTACCTGGTCAGTTGCCCATTGGGGATTCTGATTCCAGACTTCAGGATGGTTAAATCCTTTCCTTTCTAAACAGCTTTAATAACACCAGAATTGTAAACAACAGAACATCTTTAAAATACATTTTGGTTCATATTCCTCACATATGAAGGTCTGAAATATCATGTCTTCATATCCAAATGTCATTATTATCTTTAAAAAAAAATCTATTTCCAGTTGCACAAAATTGCAGTGTTTAAATTATAAAACAAACACAACTTTGGGGTACTCCCCTGGGTGGAATTAGTCTATGCTCTTAAGAGTGGATTGTTTAGATATTTAAATTTAGCATTCCTGAACCTGAACACAGAGAATTCTGCTTGGTTTCTTATTACTGTCTGCCAAAGATAAACTGGTCACAGGATGTGGTGGTTTGAATTAGAAAGTTCCCCATAGGCTCAGATATTTCAATACTTGGTACCCAGCTGGTGGTGCTGTTTGTGTAGGTTTAGGGGGTGACCCTGCTGGAAGAACTATTTCACTCGGGATGCTTTGAGGATTCAAAACTGCTTACTTGTCCCGGTTTTCTGTCCTTGCTCCCTGCTTATAATTTAAGATGTGAGCTCTCAGCTTCCCTTTCCTGAGGTCTGCCTGCTGCCTGCTGCCATGATTCTCTGCCACGATGAACTCTTATCCCTCTGGAACCATAAACCCAAATAAACACTTTCTTCTATGAGTCACCTTAGTCATGGTGTTGTATCACAGCAACAGAAAAATAAATAAAACAGAGGTTTAGGCTTCCAATTCTACTAGCTCGTGGAAAGTCATTTTTATATGGCATATTGATGATTCTTATAATATTCTCATGATTGGAAAAGAAATAAAATGAAATTGCCTTCCTTCAGAAACATGACCCAAATGTTCGAGAGAAGTAGAAACCTCCTTTGGCTTTCTAAATACTTATTCTTAATCAAACTAAATTATATGTCATATCTAAACAAGTTTCCCTTATTATTTCATTCACTTCATAACTGGAGTGTTTGATGTTGACTGTGTTTTGTGCATGTTATGTGTTTATTTAATAAAGTGGTAGGCAAGATGAGCGTGGGGCACCAACATGTAAGGTCAGTACCATGAGGGCACAGATAGGAAGCAAAAAGTAGCAAATTTTTCTATAATAGATTATATATTACAGGTGACTGTACTTTAGTGAGTTGGGATGTTTCAGGATACCTTTTCAGGATACATTTGCAAGTTTGAGGCCAGCTTGGTTTATTTAGTAGAAGCTTATCTCAAAACAAATGAAATGAATAAACAGAAAAAAATAAACCTTTATCCAATAAGTTAAAGATTTTATGCTTATGAAACATTTTACAGGAGGAAATTTCAAACTAATGGCAACAAATACATGCTTACATACACACTTATCAATTATATAGCATGACACATTAGAATACTATTGTAGAACAATGAGAAAGAATAATGAGAAAAGAATTATATATGCAGGGTTACTAATTTAATAAAACTAAGAAGGTGATCAGGGAATGAGGTAGAAAGCTATCTGGTATTCCCACCCCACCCCACCCCACCCCACCCCCAGGCCCTAGAACTGATACACTGGGTAAGCGAGATAAGAACCACAGGGCCAGTGAGGCAGGAGGAAAGGAGAGCTTTGTAATCAAGAAGTGGGTGACACTTATTAGACTTGGTTTATAATTAATGGGGAATTGACACGCTGGCAAAATGGCTTAGTGGCTAAAGGTGCTTGCCGCCAATCTCGTACATGAGTTATGTTTCTAGAAAGCCAACTCCTGCTAATTGTGCCCTTACTTCCTGGGGCAGCATGTACACATAAAACACATACACATACATATACATACATACATGTAAAATGGGGAAGGACATTGGCTTCAAGTGAGAGACATTGACATTGCTATTTTTCAAACAGAACCCAAAAATGTTTTATTTAAATTATATGTATGTAGATTCAAAGCAGACAATATATAAGTATACAAAAAGAATAGAAGCAGACAGGGTATGAGTTAGGAAACTATGAAATATTGTAGGCACTGGAGCCAGATTACAGTAGTATACGTACTGAGGACTAAGAAAGTCCCAAACACATTCTCAAGTATAAACCATGCTATTTATATGGTTTAGAGATAAAATATCAGTGAAAAGATGATTTAATAATAAATTTAGGGTGTTTATCTTAAGCAAGGTTGTAGTCTCTATTTCCTAGGGTATAAAGACCACAAAAATGCTTTGTAAGGGATGTCAGGAGTTAATTTTAAACACATCGAATTTGAGATTCAAAATAAATAATCCAAGTGAGAAGGTGGACTAGACAAGGGCATGTCTAAGTCTCTCAGGAAGGTTTAGACTGAGAAAACTTGCTTGGGTATGTTCAGTGTATAAATGCTATACAAATCCGTAAGACAGAGTAAAGTCGCCAAGAGGGTGGCTATAAATACAAGGAGATGCTTGAGGACTGAGCCTGTGATGCCTAAGAGATATAGCTGATGAGATTTTAAAAAAAAACAAAGCAGAACAAAATACAAAAGAAACACAAAAATTTAAAGGGGGAAAGACTTAGTTAAATAGAAGGAAACAGCACAATTTGGCTTTTTCTGGAAGAAATATTGATACAAACATGAGTTTGGCAATGAGATAGTTAATACCATGGGTTTGTGAAGCACAGAAGGAGAAGACTTGTGTTGATGAAGTTTTACCTACAGGACAGAAGGAGAAAAGGTCAATAACATTTCATGCTTTTCGATAAGTGCTTTTGCTGGAATGAATCAGTAGAGAGAAAAATAAATGATGATGAATGAAAATGGAGTGTTTCTAGAGAACTGACCTTGAATTTAAGAAAATATGGAATCTAATGCACACCATCAAGAAAAGCAAGGGCGGTTGATCAAAAGTGATAGAGTTCTTGGGTTCCGTTAATAGGCCAGTTAATGGATATTTTGAAGAAAGCTTTGGAATATCTCCTCTGATCCTTTTACTTTCTTATAAAAGTAAGAATCTGAGATTGGGGAAATACAGAAGCTTAAGGAAAAAAATCGTGCCTTAGATGTGGAGAGAAAGAACGATTGGGATCCATCGTTCCTGTCGTGTGCGGCCAGCTGGCAGGAGGCATCAGAGGCTCCTGTGAGTTTGGCAGTCATGATAACCAAGCTCTGTCACTCTCCTGAGCAGAAAGAATGATTTACTCATGATATGAAAATTCCCTCAACTGCACACAATGCAGTAAGAGAGGATCAATAAATGAATGTAACATAACCAAGTATGGAAGATGAGAGAGCTGAGAGCATGAGGAATATTGACAGAGTGCAAAGAGAGTAGAGTGGCTGGATTATGGGCAGCAAAGCTGACATCCAGGTAGCTCAAAAGTGAGTGGCCATCTCTCTGTGACAACTTCCATGTTTAGCAGAGAGGATCTATATGCAAACGTTATGTTACAGGAGAGAAATTCCATTCTCCGCTGATAGCTTTTCTCATCCATTCATGTTATACCTCATTCTATAAGGAGAATATTTTAATGTTGGTATCTTAATAGTGATAAATGTTTCTCTTGCCATGCATGCTGACTAGTCAAGCCTCACTAAAGGAAAAATGTGCTCAGTTGTCATGGAGGACTGAGCCATTTCACACCCTAACCCAACAAGCTAATTTTTTCTATCTTTCTTACTTCCCCTTTTAGTGTTCTATTTTTTTAAAATCTCTTCTCATTATTTGACTTACAAAAATTTCTAGCGAAACTATTCTAACCAGCAGATGTTACTGGAGGTAGATAAGGGAAGGGAATTGGGGAAGAGGGACCAATAATTAAAGAATAAACTGTCTACAACCCAAAAGGGAGTTCTTATTTCAAAGAATCAAGCTTAAGATGCTCAAAATAGAAACAAAACAAACATCAAAGCCCCTAAAACTGTACAAATGTCTAAAAGAGCCTGCTGTAAATGGCAGATCTGAAGCCTGCTTTGCACAGTTTCTCTCTCCCACACTTACACCTTAGAGATCACTGACTCCCCGTTCTCCTGGGACAGTTCAGTCCCAGCCCAGCCTCGCAGTCCCCAGTCACATCTGGTCAATGTCAGGGGTTGCTCAGACTCTGTGAGCCTTGTAGCCATCCTCTCCACTAAGGTAAGTTTCTCCTTTGAAGAGAGGATTGGAGGGAAGGGGGATAAAAGACTAATGTGTGGATGAGAGGGTACAGGTACCAGGGAGCCCAGCTCCAGGGTGGAAATGGGTATTAGGGAAAGGATGGAGATAGGATCAACCGTAATGGGGAAAGAAGACGATAACCTCATGAGAACTGTGTG
The DNA here is from genome assembly GCA_026225945.1 of Cricetomys ansorgei. NCBI lineage: Eukaryota > Metazoa > Chordata > Mammalia > Rodentia > Nesomyidae > Cricetomys > Cricetomys ansorgei. Next base: position 1,031,105 of record JAMJFZ010004091.1, on the reverse strand, counting down.
AATGGCCTTATGGCATAGGTGTTATCCACAAACACCTGCCCACCCATTGCAACTAAAGAGTGTTCACTCTTGAATTGCCCACAATAAATATCTCAGTATTTAGCGGTTTTAATGATTTTCTTAATAAAATACCATCAGGGGGCCAACCGAAGTATACAATGCTGATAATCTAAGAAATAATTCCTCTTCTTTAAATAAGTTTTCTTCCATGAGGTGCATAATTCCAAAATTCTAGATCTTATTCAACTTGAAGGGAAAGAAGAACTTATGGGAAAAATATATCACTCAATAAATGTCATGGATACTTACATTTAATTCTTTGAAAGCAAAATATTCACAATGGCCTTTGCATATCTGTGATATAATTCAAAGGGAGCATCTTGCTGTTTTACTTACTCAGCCTTTTCTCTTTTGCATGCTTATCTTGTTCTTTTCTGACCCTCTGCAGTGAACTATGTTAGTCTTAATGTGGCATTGTGTCACTATACTGATAGTGACCCAAGCATTTGCTACTGTAGATTTTGTACCAATCTCTTACAGTATGTGAGTGATTAGTAAACAATTTGAAAGCGCAGTATCCTTCCCAAAGGTGTGAGTTCCAAGGTGTGTTGGGGTATAGGTAAAGGAGTGACGTTGTGAAGATGCTCTGCTTAGTAAATATGCTAGTTGATTAAAGGCGATGAGGTCTAGGAATGGTGTTCACAGCCAGAGCACTTGTCCAGTGTGTTTGTGACCTTGGGCTTGATCCCCAGTACTGTAAAAAAGAGGGAGGGAGAGAAAAAAAGGTGTGCTATAGTAGTGAAGATACTATGTTTTCTTAGAGGGTTCAGGATTTGAATGTGCGACTATCTACCAAAAGATCGAAAATGATTTTTAAAATTGGGAGAAAGATAGAATGATAAATGCTGGCCCTGAGCATTTTAAGCTGACCCTCGCCTTTAATTCAGCAATGTTTTTACTTTAAAACAAAAGTTCTCCGGTGAGCATAGTGGTTCGAAAAAATTAAACCAATATTTTCTCTCTCTAAATTGCAAGGTATTAAGGAACCAAAGGGCATGAGCCAGTCAGAGCACTTCTTAGATTCCTCTTCCAGTCCCTCTCCTTTCCTTTTTCCTCGCTTGTCTTCCAGAGCATGCTTCAAACACTCTGACTGCTTCTCCTATGACTTATGGGATGACTTGGTCTGGCCTTTGATGTCTGTGACAGGGACCCTTGTGCAAAAACCTCAGCAACTTCCTCCGTATAAGTGGCCTATTCTCTCCAATAAAATGACTTTGCTGTGATCCCACAGACTTGAAATTCCATAGCAGGGAATATCATGAACGTAATGTCACAGAGAACTCACTCCTGCAGAGCCCTTCATGTAACATATCTGTGAGGCTCATCCTTGTTATTGCATGGTGAACACGTGGCTCTTTCTTATGGCTGAGTGGAATTCCTTCATGTGAATATGCCATCATTTCTTTGTTCAGATACTCATAGAGATTTCAATTCCTTTTGCTTTGTGATTACTATCAGTAGAGCTTTTGTGGATATTAAAAAGTAAATAAACACATATTTGGTTGTGAAAAGTCACAAATCAGTACGTTTGTTAGGAGAAGACTTCATAAAAAGATGGTAGCCATGTTGAACCTTGCTATGTTAGCATTTGTCTGGTGGCTCAGCAAGGAAGCCATTTTAGAAAAATGCAAATTAAACGGCAGTAAGGATGAAGCAGAGACATGGAATTCTGGGTAAAGCAACTGCAGCAAATACGCTGAGGACATAATATCAGGAGGAGAACACTACAACAGTATGATGACTCTTAGTCTTTCATTAAACTTCTACCCCTGAACCCCCTAAATTCCATCCATTAGCTGGGCATTCTGGGGACTGACATACACAATCTATTCTCCTAGGTAGGCCAGGATCTGATCCCACCTCAGAAGATCAGGTTCTAATGAAATAGTTTCTCTGGTGAGCAGGCCTCCTTTAAAAAGAAAAAAAGGTAATTTCCCTTTCTGCTTGTGAAAGAATGAGAGATTTTTGTTTCTCATGCTTGCTCTAAGGCTCTGGCAGAGCTCCTGGAGGGTAAACCCTGAACACTGGGCAGATTCTTGAAATTCTCCAGTTGCTATTCGGCAGTCTCCTGCCCCTGTTCTAATTCCTGAAGATAATGTCATAAGCAGACCCCTGCTCCAGGAATTCATGATTCTCTGTGCACTCAGATCTTTATCTCCAGTTTTACCTTTTGCCTTTATTTCTCCCATGGACCTAAGAAGAATGGTTAGGGATTTTTATTTGTTCAGACTTTTATTTGCTATTAGCATAGAAGGAAGACTTCTAAATTCTTTACATACCAGACTAGAATTCATATATCGTTTTAATATTCTATAATGGCTTTAAATGTCAATAAGTTTCACACTTGCTGAAAATATAATAATCATCTCTGGAGCCAATTTGGGTGAGGGTAGTGGAAGATCTTTGACATGTCACCATCCCTATACTTTGCCTGGTATATTTACATATCTACTACTGAGTGATTTTTTTAAATTGTGTCTATTGCTGTACTTATACTTCAAATCAAAAACATTAGTGTGTATGCTGTTTCTTTTTACTCTTCCCCAACCACCTCTAATTTTTGTTTTTACTTTATTTATCTTCTCTTATATAATACATCCCAACCCCCTTCTTCCCTCCCTCCCTCCTCCTATCTCTCCTCTCCCCCAGATCTACCTCTCAACTCTCCACCCTCTGCCTCTCCCCAGAAAAAAGCAGTCCTCCAAGGGTTACTGCTCAAACAGGGTACAAGAAGATGGCCACAAGGCCTACCACTAATCCCTACAAGAAGGGTAGACTAGGCAACCCAGGAGGAGAAGAGTTCCAAGGGCTGGCAAAAGGATCAGAGACACCCACCCCACTCCAGCCTGTAGGAGCTCCACAAGAACACCAAGCCAGACAACCATAAGACATATCTAGTGGAATTTGCAGGCTCCATGTCTGCAGCTTCAGGCTCTGTGGGCCCCCCAAGAGTGCTGGTCAGTTGACTCCATGGGACTTGTTCTCCTGGTTCCTAAACCCCATTGGTCCACACAATCCCTCCTTCCCCTCTTCCACAGGGTTCCCTGAGCTTTCCATGATATTTGCCTCTGAGTTTCTGCATCTGCTCCTATCAACTGCCTGAGGAAGCCTCTGATGAAGATTGGGCTAGGCACCAATCTATGAGTAGAGCATGACATCATTATAAATCATCACCTCACTATCCACTCTCTAGTTCCTGGCCTGCCCTGCAGTATCAGACATGGATTCTGTCCTTTGAGTTGGGGTTCTTCCTTTCCATTATCCTAGTAGATCCTGTAGAGAGGATAGGTTATAGGTTAAAAGTTTTATGGTTGGGATGGTGTCTCAGTCCCACTACTAGGAGCCTTGCCAGATTACAGGAGATGGCCTGTTAAGTCTCCCCATCCACCATTGCTATAGTTCCTTGCCAGTATCTCCTTGTAGATCCCAATGAGTTTCCACTGCCCTAGGTCTAACAATTCCTCCTAAATGTCATCCAATTCCAGTCTTCTCTCGATATATTCTTTTCCTCCATCCCTCTTCCCCCACCTAGTCCCTTCTCTTCCCATTCCCATCCTTCCTCAGCTCACCTGCACCATCTGTTCTATTTCCCTTTACCAGGGAGATCCTTGTGTCCCCACTGCTGCCCTCCTTGTTGCATAGTCTGTGGATTGCAGTCATCCTTTGCTTAACAGTTAATATCCACATAAAAGTGAATACATAACATGTTTGTCTTTCTGGAACTGGGTTACCTCACTCAGGATGATTTTTTTTTAGTTCCATCCAGTTGCCTACAAAATTCATGAAGTCATTTTTTTAATGGCATAGTAATACTCCATTGTGTAAATGTATAATTTCTTTACTCATTCTTCAGTTGAAGGGCACCTAGGTTGTTTCCGATTTCTGGATATTATGAATAAAGCTGTTATGAACACAGTTGAACAAGTGACCTTGAGGTAGGATGGAATATCCTTTGAGTATATGCCCAGGAGTGGTATAGCTGGATCTTGAGGTAGGTCAATTCCCAATTTCCTGAGGAATCGCCAAATTGATTTCCATAGTAGCTGTACAAGTTTGCACCAGCAAACTCCTACCAGCAATGAAGGAGCATTCCCTTTGCTCCCCCTTGTGATGTCTAATTCCTGAGTTCTTTATATGTCTTGGATATTAGCCTTTTATTGGAAGTGGAGTTAGTGAAGATCTTTTCCCATTCTGTAGGCTGCCGTTTTGTCTTATTGACATTGTCTTTTGCCTTACAGAAGCTTTTTTATTTTATGAGGTCCTGTTTGTTAATTGTTGATAGTAGTCCCTGAGCTATTGGTGTTCTGGTCAGGAAGCTGTCTCCTGTGCCAATGTGTTCAAGGCTCTCTCCCACTTTCTCTTCTATCAGGTTCTTTGATCTACTTGGTCTTTGATCTACTTGGACTCGAGTTTTGTTCAGGGTGACAAATATGGGTCTATTTGCGTTCTGCTACATGAGGACATCCAATTAGACCAGCATCATTTGTTAAAGATGATTTCTTTTTACCAGTGTGTATTTCTGGCTTCTTTATCAAAGATCGGGTATCCATAGGTCTGTGGATTTATGTTGGGATCCTTGATTCAGTTCCATCAATCAACATGTCTGTTTTTATGCCAATACCATGTACTTTTTATTACTATAGCTTTGCAGTACAATTTGAGATCTGGAATGATGATACCTCTAGAAGTTCTTTTGTTTTTCAGAATTATTTTAGCTATCTCGGACTTTTTATTTTTCCATATGAAGTTGAGTAAAAATTCCCGTTCAAAGTCTGTAAAGAATTGTGCTGGTGTCTTGATAGGAATTGCATTGAATCTGTAAATTGCTTTTGGTAACATGGCCATTTTTACTATGTTAATCCTACCAATTCAGGAGCATGGGAGATCTTCCCATCTTCTGAGATCTTCAATTTCTTTCTTCAAAAAAGCTTCAAGTTTTTGTCATACAAGTCTTTCACTTGCTTGATTAGAGTCACCTCCAAGATATTTTATGTTATCTGTGGCTTCTATAAAGGATGTTGTTTTCTGGTTTCTTTCTCAGTCCATTTGTCATTTGTACATGTATAACCAACTTTACTGTAGTTAGTAATCAGCTGTAGAAGTTCCCTGGTAGAATTTTAGGGGTCACTTATGTATCCTATAAAATCATCTGCAAATAAGGATACTATGATTACTTCCTTTCCAATTTGTATCTCCCTCTTGTTGTGTTATTGTCTTGGCTAGAACATCAAGTACTATATTGCATAGTTATGGAGAGAGTGGATGACCTTGTCTTATTCCTGATTTTAGTAGAATTTCTTTGAGTTTCTTTCCATTTAATTTGATGTTAGCTGTGGACTTGCTGTAAGTTGCTTTTATTATGTTTATGTATGCCCTTTGTATCCCTAATCTCTCTAAGACTTTTATCATGAAGGGGTGTCGAATTTTGTCTAAAGCTTTCTCAGTATCTAGTGAGATGAGCATGATTTTTTTTTCTTTCAGTTTGTTTATATGGTAGATTAAATTGACAGGTTCCCATATGTTGAACCATCCTTGCATATCTGAGATGATCTTTTTGGTATGACCTTTGGATTCTGCTTTTGCGTATTTTATTGAGTATTTTTGCATCTCGATTCATGAGAGAAATTGTTCTGTAATTCTCTTTCTTTGTTGAATCTTTGTGTGGTTTGGGTATCAGGGTATCTGTGGCATCATAAAATGAGTTTGGCAATGTTCCTTCTCTTTCTATTTTGTGGAATATTTTGAGGAATATTTTTGTTGACTCTTCTTTTAATGTCTGATAGAATTCTCTACTAAAACCATCTGGCCTTTGACTTTTTTGGTTGGGAGATTTTTAATCACATCTTCTCTTTCCTTAGGGGTTATAATCTGTTTAAATTGTTTATCTGCTCTTGATTTAACATTGGTAAGTGGTATCTACCAGGAAACTTATCCATTACTGTTAGATTTTTCAATTTTGTGACATACAGGTTTTTAAAGTATGACCTAATGATTCTTTGTAGTTCTTTGTGGTTATATCCCCTTTTTATGGTTCTTATTTTGATGATTTGGATATTCTCTATCTTTGAATTAGCTTGGATGAGTTTGTCTCCCTTGTTGACTTTCTCAAAGAACTAACTCTTTGTTTCATTGAGTTGTTGTAATGCTCTCTTTGTTTCTATTTAATTGATTTCAGTCCTCAGTTTGATTATTCCTTGCAGTCTATTCCTCTTACTTCTTTTCATTATAGAGCTTCCAGATATGTTGTTAATTTGCTAGTGTGTGATCTCTCTACTCTTTTTTGGTAGGTAGTTTGTGTTATGAATTTTCCTCTTAGCACTGCTTTCATTGTGTCCCCTATGTTTGGTTATGTTGTAGATCCATGTTTATTGAATTTTAGACTCTTTAATTTCTTTCTTTATTTCTGTCTTGACTCAGTTGTCATTCAAAGAGTTGTTCAGTTTCCATGAATTTATAGGCTTTTTGTTGTTGCTGTTGTTGAAATCTTGCTTTAATCCATGGTGGTCTGATAGAATTTATCATGGAACATTTCGTTTTCTCCATCTATCATAATTAAAAGTTTTTCTGAGTATAGTAATCTGGGCTGGCATCTATGATCTCTTAGAATTTGTAACACTTGTGTCCAGGCCCTTCTGGATTTTAGGGTTTCCATTGAGAAGACAGGTGTAATTCTAATAGGTTTGCCATTATATGTTACTTGCTCTTTTTTTCTTGGAGCTTTTATCTGTATGTTAGTGTTTTGGTTACTATGTGGCAAAGGAGACTTTCTTTTCTGGTCCAGTCTATTTGGTGTTCTGTATCCTTCTTGTATCTTTATATGCATCTCCTTCTTTAGGTTTGGAAATTTTTCTTCTATGATTATTGAAAATATTTTCTGGGCCTTTGAGCTAGGATTCTTCTCCACCCTCTATTCCTATTATTCTTTTATTAGACCTTTTCATAGTGTTCCAGACTTCCTGGATGTTTTGTGTCTGGAATTGTTTTGATTTATACTTTCTTTTACAAATGTATCTATTTCTTCTATATTATCTCAATTCCTGAGATTCTTTCTTCCATCTTTTGTATTCTATTGCTGTAGCCTGCCTCTGTAATTCCTGTTCACTTTTCCAGGTATTTTATTTCCAATATTCCCTCGGTCTCTGTTTTCTTTATGGCTTCTATTTCCATTTTAGGGCTTGAACAGTTTTGTTTGTTTCCTTCAGTTGTTTACTTGTTTTTCTTTGGCTTTCTCTAATGAATTTACTCAATTCCACCCATTGTTTGTCTTTTCATAGATTTCTTTGAGGGGTTTATTACCTCATTAAGGACCTCTATTATCTTTATAAAGTTGATTTTACAGTCTTTTTCTTGCGCTTTTGCTGTGTTGGGGTGTTCAGGACTTGTAGTAGGGTAGTTGGGCTCTAGACGTGACATTGCCCTCATTGTTGTTTGTTGTATACTTTTGCTGGAGGTTAGGCATCTGGGTTTGGAGTACCTATTATTATAGATTTAGGTGCCAAATTTCTAGTTTGTCTTTATTGGTTTCTGTTTCCTCTCTAGTCTTCTAGCCTCTTGTCCAACAGGGGGGTCTCTAGCCAAGTTGTACGCTAAAGTTCGGATGGCCAGCTTGGCCTTTGGTCCAGCAGGGAGTCTCTGTCTGAGATGATGGCTGGTTCTTAGAGACTGTTCTTCTGGCTGGCTTGCTTGGCCTACTCTGGGGCAGGAGATGCCTACCTGGTCTCCTGGCTGATTTAGTGGCCTGTGCTGGGGTAGGAGCTTTGTGCCAGAGTTGGTCTCTGTGACACAGAAGTGGGGGTGGGGGTCAGTGGAAAGATGGAGGTGGTTTTGAGCTTTGGGGCTAGGCTGGGCTGGGCTGGTGTAGTAGGAGAGGTCAGTGAGCAGACTTCCTACCTGGCCTGCTGGTTGGCTTACATGGCCTAAGCCAGGACAGGGGCTACCTCTAAGCTTTTAAGTCACTTTTAGTACTTAAATCCCCAGGAAAGCAAATGCAACTCACTGTACCATACTCTTGCTAACATCTGAGCTCTTGGCCAATGTAATTAAAGAGATAAATAACTAAGAAAATAATAAAGAGAAACCATGGGGCCTAAACTCAGGAGCAATAACAAATTAACCAAGTGATGAAATGAGAAAAGGCTTTTCAACCGGAAGACAGAGTCTAGACATTGAAAAACAACAGATGATGGGGCTAGAGTTGTGGCTTATCAGGAAAAAATGCATCAGTTCCCTTACCTCCAGATCTCACAGCAGATGAATGCCCCCCAACATTGTCTTCCTCTCTTCAAAGTTATCTCTCTATAGGGAGTCACTTGGCCAGTGTTCCAGTGAAAATGGAGTCCTTTTGGACCAGGCAACGAATAGCAGCTAAGAGCAAACTGATTAAATGATGTTGAGGATTCAGGGCCACTCCTGTTTAAAGCAATTTCTTATAGACAAAGGCCTTGTTGTTGGTCTCACCTGGTTCCTGTTCCAGCCATTCATGCTGAGGCAGGCTTTGTCCAGCTTCGCAATGTGAGAGCAATTGTATCTCTTCATGAAACACCAACCAACCCGTTCCCAGATTTCAACCATGCGACTCCAGCTTTTGTTTCTTCCTCCTGGTGTTTCTTCAATTTACCACTAATGCTCTCTGACTCTATTCTCCCATCTTTTAGGCATATATTGTGTTGCTTTTCAACTTCCTACCCTCTGAGAGTACAAGTGGCACATGATGAGAACAATTTCTGGGGATGGACGGGAAGTGTTTAGGTGTAAAGTCCAGGTGGGTGAAGTTAGATAATTGTAAAATTAGAGAACTGACCCTCTCGGAGCCCCTGCAGGCCCTAGGCCTGGCTGCCTGAGTTTCATTCCCAGAACACACACGGTAGAAGGAGAGAAGTGGGATCTGTGAAGCTGTACTTTAAACTCTAAACATTGTCATGCATGTGCCCATACACATACATATGTACACACACATGTACATACAAAATAAATAATCTAGAAAGCAATATTTTTTTAAGAAAATAGAAGACTGAGCTAAAGAAAGAACATAAATATACTTGGCTTCTAATATTAGCAACTTAAAGAATTGCTCATAACTTAATTATTAAAGCCAGAACTCGATAATCATAATAATACGGGGCACCAAGGAGCAGGTGGTTCAGAGTCCATACCTCCCTTCAAGAAAATATCTAAATAGCTTTAGTATTATAAGAGATACTGAGGATTTTCACTATTTTATTTTAACTTTTTTGTGCAAAACTTAGTCATTTAAAAGAATGGTTTGGTTGTATTTAGTTCATTCTAATGTGCGACAACCACATATATCTAGCTCCAAATGTTTCCACCAAACATGTGCCCCTTGTCTGCTGCACCCAGCTGCCAGGGACCTCTGGTCTGCTAGTCTGTATTCTGTCTCTGGGCCTGTCCCTCTTTGAATATTTATGCAATATAAATATTATATGCCTGCTTTATTCATAGACTTGCTTTGCTCCTCACTCTGCTAATGATGGTCTGAGTCATCTCAAATTGTGAGGCTGAAATGTTGCCTTGAGACGCTTTCATAGATTTTTATATTGGATCAGTGAAATAAAATGTCAACATGTAGAGTAGATAGGTGTAGTGGCATCAATAGGGAGATGGTGTTAATATCTAACATGGTTAAGATGGTCCAGGAAACTGACCTATAGATGTTTGGGGATTATACATTTACTAAAATACACCCAAGTCCACCAATGTGTCTTTTCAAGGATGTCCTGTTACCCTGAAATCCACAGCCACATAGGATGACACAGGCGGATGTAATAGCACCAGGATGTTGAACTATGATTATCTAACTTCACCCACCTGGACTTTACACCTAAACACTTCCCGTCCATCCCCAGAAATTGTTCTCATCATGTGCCACTTGTACTCTCAGAGGGTAGGAAGTTGAAAAGCAACACAATATATGCCTAAAAGATGGGAGAATAGAGTCAGAGAGCATTAGTGATAAATTGAAGAAACACCAGGAGGAAGAAACGAAAGCTGGAGTTGCATGGTTGAAATCTGGGAATGGGTTGGTTGGTGTTTCATGAAGAGATACAATTGCTCTCACATTGCGAAGCTGGACAAAGCCTGCCTCAGCATGAGTGGCTGGAACAGGAACCAGGTGAGACCAACAACAAGGCCTTTTTCTATAAGAAATTGCTTTAAACAGGAGTGGCCCTGAATTCTCAACATCATTTAATCAGTTTGCTCTTAACTGCTATTCATTGCCTGGTCCAAAAGGACTCCATTTTCACTGAAACACTGGCCAAGTGACTCCCTATAGAGAGATAACTTTGAAGAGAGGAAGACAATGTTGGAGGGCATTCATCTGCTGTGAGATCTGAAGGTAAGGGAACTGATCCATTTAATCTAGCTAATTCCTCTGGGAATTCACATGTGGAGTGTCATTTGATTTTTTAAATGTCTTTGCACTGCTGGGAAGGACCCTCTCAGAGCCCATACAGTCCTCCCTGATTCTGCACATAATTCCTTAGCAATACATTTTGCTGCAGAGGTCTTTCAATATGTCAGCCTCCTTTCACTTAAGCTTAGACATTTTGGATGTTAGACCATTGCAGCTGAATATTTTTCTTTCCTTGCCTTCATGTAAAATGACCCAAGTGTAAAGGAAAAGCATGGTTTGTTTGCAGGGAAACTGAACTCTGGTTGTATGCTTCTGGCTGAAGGAATTCATCAATGTGCTGCCTGTAGTTAATGGTAAGAGTGGTGAGTCATGGGGCTTCCTATGATATGAATCATCATGTGACCTTTAAGTATTAAGTAAGTATAATAATGTAGCCCTTAAACACCCATATAAAACACCTCATCAGTTAAAACATATTTTAGTATTTTAGAAATTCATCGAGTGGCCTATGTGTAGAGATACGTTATTAAATTACATACCTGAGCAAGGTCACTGAAAAAGCATGTGGGAAATTTTGACATCCAGTAGCTTCCTTCTCAATTTCTATTCATCCACATCATATTTTTATTTATTTATTTTTTGAAACAGGGTTTCTCTGTTGTAATTCTGACTGTCCTGGAACTCACTCTGTAGACCAGGCTAGCTCAAATTCACAGAGATCTGCCTGCTTCTACCTCCCAATTGCTGGGATTAAAGACATGTACCACCACTGTGCAGGCATATTTTTATTTTTTAATGCCTTCTTAATTCATTTAATGTTTTATGTATATTTCTGTACCCCACCAGAAGAGAACATCAGATCCCATAACTGCAGTTACAGAAGATTGTGGGCCATGTGGGCACTGGGAATTAAACCAAAGTCCTCTGGAAGATCATCCATTTTTTAACCACTGAGCCATCTCTCCAGCCACCTTCATTTGTAACTTATAATTTAAACTACTTATGTTATTTATTTACAATATTAATTTCAGAGTTTTATAGATAGTCTTTTATCAGAACTAGAGATTACATGCTAATTAGGCATACCAATCTTCTAATGATGGACAGAGACAGCATATTAGCAGAGTTACACAGAAAGTCTATTCAATTTAACATAAAACTCATCTCAGAAAACTTTATTCACAGTATAAATTTTCTTAAGTTACAATGACTAAAATCACATTGCTCTTCACAAGAAAATATTCACAGATTTTTCAGCTGTGTACTTCCACTGGACTAAGGGAAAGAGCCCTGCCAGGGACACAGCACACCTATGTTTTAGACCCAGTTCTAACTACCTGTCTGTACCTGTGCTTCCCGCTACCCTCACCCCCATCTGTACTCTCTTTTTCTGGGAGAAAACAACCTGAAGAGTGGGAATAGGTCTAAGCTAAGAGGCCATCAGAGCACTGGGTTTTTCATTTTTGCTATACTTCTGTGCTCTTATCCATGACGACTCTGATTCCTTGGACTGAGTGCTTCATTTCCTGTTGTTTGATCAGGGAAGTTGATATCCCCCATCCACTGGAGCTGTATAAGCTGACTCTGGAGTCAGAAGAGATGTAGCTACAGCATTATACACCAATCACAGAAGCAGTGACTGGGTGGTGGGGTATGCAGGTATCTTATTATAGAAAATTTGTCTCCAGAGCTAGCAAAGAAGATTGTGATTCCCTGATCCATCTCTGTCAGTCTAACAACAAATTGACATTTGAGCCATAATGTTGAAGTGCAAGGTAAGGCATGAGCCAACATATTCTTCAACAAGAATAGCAGCTATCTGAAAGTATACAGATTTCAGTTCAACTTCTCTCTGTGGGCGGAGAGGACCAAATGGGGGCTTGTAAGCACTGATGTCTGGTAGCCATCTTTTTCCTGACCCCAGTGGACCACAAGAAATATAATAAGAGTAAACTTTTCTCAGACAGAGATGGGATGATGGCCGGTGATTTGAGCAAAAATCATTTCACGTCTCCTGTAGTTAATGTTTAGATAGATAGCCAGGGCCAGCCACACACAAGGGTCACCTGCACAGTGTCACAGGTGATAAGCTCAGAAAGGCCCCAAGCTTGCTATAACTTTAGCTTTTCTGTCATCCATTTTAGTTCATAGTAAAATCTGACTGGGAACCTTCTATCTCATTTTATATAGAAGGTTTTATGTGCTATATTTTATTATTCTTTTCTTTTTTTTCTCTGATTGCACTTTATATACATACATACTTAATACTTCATTCCGTGATTGCTGAGAACTCCCCAGGCCTTTTCTTTCTAGTCCTGATGGCAGACACATTCTAGCCACTAATTTTGTCCTGAAAAGGGACTCTTATTAAGGTCAGTACCTTAGCCTCACTACTAGCCATCTTTTCCAAAGAGAGAGGGGGATTTCTTTTCCCAGATCACTGTAATTATAACATTCAATAAGTTACAACATAGGTGAAGGATTGCCAGTGGTCCTCACATACTGGCTTCTCCAGCAGAGAATTGCTGAGTGATTATTCCTTTATATGAAGTACATGTAGAAAAGTAGGAAAGCCAAGAGCCTCCAGAATCTTATTTTGTCTTAAAGCTTTTAGTAAGCAGATATGTATATGGCCCTGGGCATTTGCAAGAAGGCAATTTCAGATATGGTGCTAAATTGCCAGTTAGGACCACAAGTCAATAAAATCTCCAATGACTAGATTTATAATTTAGGTATTTGTAGAGTAGGTTACAGAAAGTATTTTTTTCTTATATTTAAAGTAATAAATTGTTGATTTTTCTCTTACTCCTCAATGTATCAAATGAATGCCATGTTAAGAATTTGATATAGTCCATTTAATAAGATGATCTATGATAATATTCCACAAATACTAGTTCCTTTGCAATCTTTTTGGCTAATGTGGTTTACCTTTTGAAATAAAACACAAAATTCTAAGTAAAATGTGAATTAATACAGCAGTTTTATTTTTGAATATTAAGTTTATTTTGTGATAGATTACACTGTGAGTTTCTTAACAGCAATGTACAGAGAGGTATTATATGAATAACAGTATCCAAAACACAAACACACACTGCTTGCACAGATCATCTGCAGTAATACTACTACTAGGTGATACTTCACCCATGGAGTCTCTTAAAACACTGGGACTTCTACAAAATGGGACTTCTGTGTTCTACACACATGGGGAAGACACACAGCTCCTGCTTCCAGGAGTATATCCATAAGGAGTGTGGTCCACAGCCTCAATGTGTTAGCACCTTCAGATTCTCTCTTAACTCTAAAGCCAGGGCTGTACTCTTCTCAAGTGTTCCCAAAACAAGGGATAAGCATACTGAGAAGACAAGGGCAGAGCCATCTCTAACCCTCAGGGTTCCACCAGCTTCTTTCTGCTCTGCAGCTCCCTTGGGATTGGAGGAGACCTGCATATGTCTGCACTAGGGTCAGTCTGCTCCCCAGCCCAGCCCTGTGTCTTGCTCTTTCTCTTAACTGATGTTTCTCCCACTGAAACTTTTGCAATCTTAATTCCCTCTCAGAATCTGTTTCCCAGTGCATCCAACAGTCAATGCAAAAATGAATTTCTTTATGTTTATGTTTACTAATATTTATTTTAAAAATATGCATATGTATTTATAAAATATGACATGCCCCATTGCTTTGAAACTTTTTCTTACTTAAAATATTGAGACTATTTTCTTTCTTTTTAAAGACAATGAAATATATTGAAATAAAATATAAGATTATAAAACAAATAAGATTAAAAACAAAAACTAATATATTGGAAACTGGACAAACAGACAGAGGGAAATGAACCTAAGAGAAGAAGCAAAAAACAGATACCTAACCATGTCACATTCGAGAATTCCATAGAAACAGTAAACCTGAAGCCATAACTTATACTTAGAGGACCTGGTGCAGACCTTTGAAGGCCCTACTTCTGCATGCTGCCTCAGTATCTGCGAGTTCGTATCTGCTTTGATCATGGTGACTTAGAGGACCTTGGTTTTTTGATGTCTTCCATCCCCTCTGGCTCTTACACACTGCCTCATTTTCCTCAGGGTTCCCTGAGCCCTGACGGGAGAGATTTAATAGAGAAAACCTTTAGGGCTGAGTGTTCCAAGGTCTTTCACTGCATAATGTCTGGCTGTGGGTCTTTTTATTTGTTCCCATCTGCTGCAGCAGGAAGTTTCACTGATGATGGCTGAACAAGGCACTGTTCTATGAGTGTAGCAGAATATCATTAGGAGTCATTTTATTGCTACATTTTGGGTTTAAGCTGGTCTGGTTGTTTTGTTTTGTTTTGTTTCAGAACTGTAATATTTTATTTTACCCTAGGTCCATGAGCTATCTAGTCACAGGTTCTTGGTCACCCACAGTGTCAGGTATGGGTTCCACCTCGTGTATAGGGCCCAACAATAAGTCAGTTACTAATTGGTTACTTTCACAAGTATCATGATATGATTGCACTGGCATATCTTGCAAGCAGGACACCATTGTTGATCCAAAGGTTTGTGACTGGGTTGGTGTTTACGTTTCTCTTTTGGTAACTTGCACAGTACCTTTCTGTACCAAAGATGCTAGAACATGAGGGTGAAGGCTCTATGTAGGTGCCAGCTCAACTTCTTGATGTTCAGTGAGTTATAGGTATTGCTTTAGCAATGGGGCCTTGGTGTCAGTTTGTAGAGAGCAACCTGTAGTCTTGGCAACAGTCTGAGTTTTTTGTGGGTTCCTGTAGGATCCTTATGGCCAACATCTTAATTAGATGTAACCAATCCCAGGACTAGAAGCTTCATTTAGTGACAAGAAATGTGCAATTGGGGCTCTGTCTCCCCCATTATTTGGCAATTTAATGAGATAGCATATATATGCACATATATATATACATACATACACATATATGTAAATGTATGTGTGTATATATATATGATACATATATATGTGTATATATGATGAATATATATGTATATATATGTATGTGTGTGTGTATATATATGATATATATATGATACATATATATGTGTATATATGATGCATATATATGTATATACTTATATACATACATGATATATATATGTATATACAGACACACACACACACACACACACACACACACACACATATATATATATATATATGAGTTTCTATTGTGTTAGGTTTCTATTCCATCCCTTAAATGGACCTGAATTTTAGCTGTCTATCCTCTTATTCCCTCCCTCGCCCCCCTCTTCCCTCTCCCTCTACACTTGACCCTCCCATTTCAGCCACACCACATCCATCCATAGCTATCTATTCTACTTCCCTTTCCAAATTAGATCTATCTGTTCCCACTAGTCCCTTACTCTATATCTCTCCTCTGTAATTCTATGGCTTGTAGTTGGTTATCACTGACTTAACTGCTTTTGTCCACATACAAGTGAGTATATACCATGTATCTCTTTCTGGGCCTGGGTTAACTCACTCGGGATCATTTTTTCCAGTTCCATCCATTTACCTGCAAATTTCATGATTTGTTTTTTTAATCACTGAGTAATATTGTACTGTGTAAATGTACCATGTTTTATCTATCCTTTCTTCTGTCGAGGGACATCAACATTTTGGGCTATTTTGAATTGAAGTTTACATCCCTTTTTTGGCTATTATGAATTGAGCAGCAATGAACATGGCTGAGCAAGCATCTCTGTGGTAGGATGGAACATTCTTTGATTATATGCCCAAGAGTGGTACAACTGGATATTGAGGGAGATTGATTCCCATCCCGCTGAGGAACTGCTACACTGATTTCCATTCAGGGCTATACATGTTTGAGTCCTACCAGCAATGAATGAATGTTCCTCTTATTTCACATTCCACCAACATATGCTGTCTTTTGTTTTATTGATCTGAGCCATTCCATTGGGTGTCAGATGAAATCTCAGCGTATTTTTAATGTGCATTTCCCTGATGGCCAAGGATGTTGAACATTTCTTAAAGTGTTCTAAGCCATTTGAGTTTCCTCTTTTAAAAATTCTCTGTATAGTTTTGCACCCCATTTTTAATTGGGTCATTTTTTATGTCTAGTTTTTTGAGTTATTTATATATTTTATATACTAACCCTCTATCAGATGTGAGTTCCTTTGATAAAGAAGCATACAGAAGCATGACAGAGACATTTGAGCAAATTTTATGGAAATGAGACAAGAAAGGCAAGTATGGGAGTAAAACATGGAACACGGCACTCAGCTTAGCTGAGTCTAGAAGAAAAGAGTCTGCTTAACTATGGGCGAGGAGAACCGTTCCTATGAACTGGCCATTTGATATCATAACAAGCCACCTTGAGGTTGAGGGTAGTGTCCTGTGATGAAGATGTCCCACAGGGACAAGCCCCCTCAGCTGCTTACAGTTCTTTTTAAATGAAGACCCACCGTAGCCTAGATATGCCTATGTTCTGGGTGTGAGTTGCTCATTTTCATCTTCTAAAGAATTTAGTGAAACTCAGAGTCTAGCGATGGAGAATCACAGTACAGTCAATTCTTTCATTAGTCATTTTTACATCCAATCAAACCACTGAGCTGTATCTTCTCTCTGCAAAGTTCTTCCCTTCCCCTTGTCACACTGAGGCCAACTCATCTCTCCCCACTTAATTCAGACAGAGATGGACCGGTTCTGTATGCTCCGTGTTTTTCCTTTGTAGAATAATTGGCTGCCATCTTATGAAGTATAAACATGAATTTTAAATTGCATTTATGAGGTGATATCCCATGTTGACATTCTTGTAAATTACATTTACTACTCTATATTGGTATTATAAAGCTGATGAGCCATGGGTCCCCTGCGACTGTGTGCAGTGACCACTGAACTGCTTCCTTTGCCTGAAATGGGACTTATTTTAAGCCTTTTGGAATAGCAAATGTACCACCTTGTACTTTATCCTCTGCTTCCCAGTATCAGCACCCCTAAAGTCCAACCACACAATGATTTACTTTAGTTACTGGCAATTATAATGCTGTATGCTTTGAAGATGCTGTTTTTTCTTTCTCTAGAATCTTTGCTCATCTTCTACTTAAAGATGATTCCTACAGTTTTCAAAAAGCTCAGCTTAACCCTCACTTTTTTTTCTATGAACCCCCAGTTTGACACCTCCTGTCCTGTACAAGACTCCTCCCTTATCCTTGGCTGTACTTTCTGGGTTTAGTTGCCTGTAGTTAAATAGAAAATACTAGAAATAAGCAAAATATAAATTTTTAACTTGCGTTCCAATCTGCATGGTATGGATGAAACCTAGTGCTACCCACATTTCTGCTCTCTCTCTCTCTCTCCCTCTCTTTCTCTCTTTGTCTCTCTCTGTGTGTATGTGTATGAGAGAGAAATATGTAAATCTATTATACTATAGTATAATTGTTTTGTTATGTTTTGTTAATCCACTGCCTAATTAATAAATTAAACTTTATCACAGGCATGAATGTATAGGAAACACACAGTACATGGAGAATTTAATCATCCCTATTGTTTCAAGCTGCCACTGGAGAGCTTCAGTGTGTCCTCTTCATATGTGGGGATGCACCCCATTTATTCACATAGTATCTCAACCAGGTGCTTGTCATAGACCTTAATATTCAACTCAGTATTTCCTGAATTCTTTCCTTGAGAATAATTATCCTGTAGTATTGAATTCATATCTGTGTAGGCTCAAAATTTGCTGAGTGAATATGGCCAGTCTTTATTTTGACATCCCCGTGTCCTCTTTTATCCCAGGAACTGAACTCAGCTGTCAGAACAGATTGCTGTTAGGAACTGGCCTTAAGTATGCTAAGAGGTGGGTTAAACTGTGGTTGTGGGTAGACATGCTTCTTTCTCAGGGGTTCCATTTCTGTAATGGAAATTAATTTGATGCTCCTCCAGAGTGGTCTTCAAATTAAAGCTGTGCCATTTGTAAAGGCCTCCAGGACGCTTGGATGAAGGGCATTCAATATGAATCGCATTGTTAGCTAGAGCTGTTTTAAGATTTATCTATTTGCTACTCAGCAAGATATTTGACATTTTCTTAATACAATGCATTCCCTGATTCATTAAGAGATTTCTGGAAGGCTCAGATCCACACCTACTTTAACAGCAGTATACTGAGACTGTTAATCTTGACATCTTTCTTTTAATAGTTATGGCATGTAACCTAACCTACAATTAAGGCTTCTTGGTTTCTATAAATAGTTTACTGAAATCGATAGCTAATAAATTCTCTAACTTCTAATACTGAATGGAAAAGAAACCTAAATCCTTCTACTTCCTTCAGTGACTTACAAACATCTTCCAAAGGAAGAAAAACTAATTCTAACTATAGAAGAGACCACTGAAGCAAGCAAGGAGGCAGGCAGTTACACGAGAATCTAATGCTGAGCATTCCTGTTCACACATTGATGCTTCCAGCGTAACTGTGCATGCTTTTTACGTAGGGGATAAAACCCACTTGAACTTGGGAGAGGGAAAAATGATGTTCAGTAGGACATGCAAATGCTTATTATTGATGAGTGTGAAAATGACTTGAGCAGGTGGCTATCTTGACAGCTGTGGTCCTCACAGGCTTAAAAGTAAACAGTCTCCAGAGCATACATTTCTGTGCATGATGCCTCGTGCCCAGAGACTATAGAATAAAGTCTCAGAGGCAGCTGTGCATCTTGGCACCACACATCCAAAGATTCTGTTTTGATGTCAGGTATCCATTATCAAGACAGTCAGACAAGCTTCCAGTTCAAAAGCTAAAAGGATCTAGACTCTGTATGGCGAGGACCACACTGGCCTCCCTTTGCGGCTGTGCCCAATTACAGCCGCTTTCTTTGAATATAGGTCACAGTACTTCCAGCAGCAGCATCGGGAAAGACTGCTTTTTTATCCTCACTCTCATTTCAAATTTTTACCAAAATTGTATTCTGAAAAGACTTTAGTCCTAAGTTGAGTTATGTATGGAATTTAAGACCTTTGCATCTTGTCTCTATCCTCTTTATCAAATCAGTTGGTCGTTACTCCCAGCACAAACTCAGCGTCTCAAGTTTGGCCTCTCATTGCTAGTGTATTTCACTCACTTCCCTTCAAGGAAAATCACCATGTCAGTTCTGTAGTGGGTCCTGCCCATGCTGTAGAAGTTTGATATTAAGACTCAAGACTCCCTCTCCTATTTGGAGTCACTGGATTCTTTAAATTCAATGTATTCCTAGTTTTAAACCTCATAATTCAACAATGAATTATTTGAAACTCTTCTATATACGCATGTCAGTCTGATTCCCAGTGTTCTATCTGAAGAGACACAGTAGCAGGCTCTGTGTAATTCACCTTTAGGCTACATTTCTTCCTGTACAAAAAACTGAAGCAAAGTTTGCATATGATAAAACTTAGCCTTTTTTACTATACATTTTTATGAGTTGAATTATATATAGTCTTGCACCACAATCAAGGTATAGAAAAATTTCACCACCCCAAATACTTCCCTTGTGACTTTTTACAGAAGATCACTGCCTACATGAAACCATTAATGCTCCATCTATTTTCCATCTCAGGAAGTTAGACTCTGTGTAGTCATACAGTGTATATCCATTCTGATCTAGATCATTGTGCTTCAAAGTAAAGCTCTATCATATAGACACACTTAGGATAGAGACTTATGCGTTAACTAGGTAGAAAATACTTGGGTAACATTCAATGTGAATCAACCCTCTGCACAGAACTAGGTTTTCATAGAGATCTTTCTTTAAACATGAGTTTTTATTTCACTTGGGTAAATGCCTGGGACTGAGCTTTCTGCTAAGTAGATGTTTAGCTGTGTAAGAAGCTGTTTTCTGAAGTGCCCTGCAACATGTTGTGTGTGCCAGCAAGGAGTGAGAGCTTGGGTCACTCAGGATCTCCCTCGCTCTAATAGTCACAGAGTGGCTTCGTGCCACAGGGTTGATTAGCATTTTCCTAATAACTAACAGCATCAAATCTCTTTCCACGTGTTCATTTATGTTCTATAATTTTATTTGGTTTTATCTCATTTGGGGCTGTTTCATAGCATGTGAGAAACATCAAGAATGCATTAGATGCGTACTGGCTATTGTTTGTGGACTGTTAAATTTCAGGGCACTGACAGCGTTCTCTCTGTGTGGCAATTGCTTCCTTTGCTAGCTGCTATTTTTTAAGCCTGATTGTACATCACACACAGTACCCAGAGTCTTCTCAGAGCGTGCGGTGTATCTTGTCCTACCTGAAAATACAAGGCGCCAAGCAGTTCTTCCTTGTGGGTGTTTGCATTCTTTCCCCTACTTTGTTTCTTTTCTTTTCCTTTTTTTTATTTTAATATCTTCTTCTGCTGTGATGAGGGAAAAGATAAATTAAAGAGGTCTTTAAAAGACTGAAGTTGTCTGTAAATACAGGGCTGACCCAGAGTTTAGCGAACCCTAGAGAAGAAAGGGACAGGATTTAGTACAGACAAAGAGTAATATATCTGTGGCAATGAAGGGAAGGAGGAGCAGAGCTTTGTCTGTGTGTTTGCTTTTGTTTTCTAAAGGTTTGGTTCAGGAAAAGAGATGGAAGCAGGTGTGAGAAGAGACTGGGGAACAGAGGGAGAAAAAGAATATTTACTATGCTGGCTGTTTGTGAGATATAATGCTCTCTTTGGAGTCTTTTGAGTTAAGTAAGAAAACACAAGGCTTTTTGACAGGGCTGATTCAAGCTCTTTAGAAATTGATATTAGCACAAGCTACAGAGCTTACCCAAATTTCATCAGCAATCAGTCACTCACCCCCAGTTGTGCACGTGTATAAATACACCCTTGTGCAGGAAGAAATATCGTCAAATGAATGGTTTTGTGTAACCACCACCACAATCAAGATTTTTAACTGTATCATAGCCACAGGTCTCTTTTTGGCAACTCATTGATTGCTGTACAGACTCCATCATCTCTAAGTCCTGGCCACTGCAATGTGCTCTCTACTTCTGTAATGAGACACTCTCAGCAATGGAGTGTTTATGGAATTCTGCAGTATATATGGCCTTTCGATACTATTTCCCTCCACTGGGTACAATTCTAATGAGGCTTATGCAAGTCGCTGTGTGTATACTTCTTCCTTATACTGAGTACTGTTTCATGTCGTGCGTATGCCAAGTTGCTTAATCATTCATCCACTCGAGGACATGAGGTTGGTTGATTGTTTTGGCTACTCTGAATGAAAATGCTATGAACATCTGTCTATCGATTTCTGCTGGATAAGGATTTTCATTTTCATAGGACAAATGCTCGGGAATGTGATTCCTGACTGATGTGGTTAATCTAGGTTTCTTTTGTTTTAAAAAGAAACTCAAATCCCCTTCCATAGCGACCACTTTGTATCACCAGCAGCAATGGATGAGTGATTCCATTTCTCTAAAGCCTCTTCAGTATTTGGTGTTATCATGGTTTTTCATTTTAACGATTTTATAGGTCAGTAGTGATATTTCGCTGCCATTTTAATATTTCTATCGATTAATGACGCCTAGTACTTTGCCATGAGCTTATATGCGTTCTGTAGCTCTTTGCTGTCTCTCTATGTCTCCTTTCTATTTCCTAATTTTGATTACATTTTTTACACTGATACTTGGACATTATTTATCTGCTATATGGACCTCTCTTTTGACCAGTATGAGCAGGCATTTTCTCTCAGTTTTTAATGTTGTTTCATCCTTAACAGGATTTTCACAAAATGAAATAATTACCACTTTGATGAAGTCATATTTAACAATTTTAATTTTTTACCAGCTATATGTTTTGAGGGCTGCACATTAAGAGCTTTCCAATTGTTCTAATTTAAAATACCATTCTTATATTTTTCGTTGAACTGTTGTAGTTTCATAAACTCAATTTTATGCTCACTCTAGGTTGATGCTTGTATAAGGCCATGCCGTTTAGATCAAGGTTCATTCTAAAGCTTATTTATTGCCTATGAATTGCTCCAGCATCATTTACTAGAAAGAATCCCCTTCCCATGTTGGATTGCTTTTGCCTTAAAAAGTAATTGGTACAACTGCATTTGTTCTTTTTCCTTCTCTAATAAAGTAGAGAGATTGAAGCTACAAGTTTGGCAAATTCATAAGAGCCCTCCTGTGTCTTTGCAAAATATTTTGACATCCGTATCAGCAGAATTCTTGGAGCTTATTGCCAAATCCGGGCAAAATGAGCTTTTTTATTTCTAAGAAGGAAAATCATTCACCTTTTATTTAGCTACTCTAGGTGGTATTTAAAGGTCTGCACAGCTCCATTTTAGATAAAATGTCGTGTTTTTAGAAAATTGGAAGCTGCAGTGACTCTAAGCCCAAGGAAGGCCCATTCTAGTTTGTAGCACAGGAGTTTGCACACAGGAGTACCAGATATTCAGCAGGCAGGACTTGATAGGGCCCTCACTAATCATCAGAACTAGCAGAAGGCTGGTAGAGCAATGCTCTGTCTCGTCCCTGGGGTATCCTCACCTAATTTCATATGTATTTTCTAATATGGTTCTCTGTTAGGTAATATCTCATCGTGTGAACTTGGAAGCCAAGGTCAGTGGCTGAAGATCACAAAGTATGATGGCAGATCTCTATCTGAATCCATAATCAGTGCTTGTAGGGATTATATTTCTTCTAATTTAAAACTTACACTAAGCTGCACTGAACTTAAATTAGGCTCAAATTAGAATGTTTCTCCGGGGACTTAACTATGAGTTCTTTGCATTAGGCAGAATTCTCCAGAGGAACAGAACCAAAAGAGGGAGAGTGAGGGAGAGAGGGAGAGAGAGAGAGAGAGAGAGAGAGAGAGAGAGAGAGAGAGAGGCAGACAGACATACAGACAGAGGGAGGGAGAGAGAGAGAATAACCAAGGGACATTTATTAGATTGGCTTATGCAAGAGGGGCTGAATAGTCCAGCAACTGAACTGCACATTGCTGAGGAAAGAACCCAGTAGCTACTCTATCTCTGAAGCTGGATATCTCAGCAGTCCCAATCTGAAGCTAAAAGTCTGAAATCTCTCTGGAGAAACTAGTATTGAGCACATATCTGAAGACTGAAGAAGCTGAAAACTGGTGGCAGCAAAGGATGGTAGCAGAAGGCACATACTCACTTGGGAAGAGGAAGCAAAGGTGATTTTCTTTGTACCCAGACCTCTTTATATCAGAACTGCATATTGTAAGGTGCTCAGTTTGAGAATAGAGCTCTCCCCATCAGTTAACTTATCTGGAAACATCTTCACATACAAGTCTGGAGGTGCATCTCCTAGGTGATGAAATCCTATCTAGTTGTAGATGTAGACACCACAGTCATAGTTGAGATTAAATACAGCCATACATTTCTATATCACTGAATAAATCTTAATATGTCTCTCAAAAGCAATGCAAATGTGATTAAGATAACATAATTTCCATCTTTGCATTTATATTTTCATAGCAATGCCAATTACACATAGATAATGTACTTTGTCTCTCTTAACTAAGCAGGAAGTTCTTTGAAACAAGAATAAATTCATAGCATGCTTTAAACTAGCCTGGTTCGTAAATGGTCATGCTTGTACACTTAATTATAATTAAATGTGTTATGTGAGGTTATCTTGTTTAGAACATGAAAGGACAACTGTACTATCTACAGAATACTGCTTCAAATTATATATAGATGAATGCAAAGCTACTCAGATCATCACTAAACCTAGTGTGCAATAGTCATCTGCATTAGCATATGCTACAGAATATCCACTATTCAATTGGCTATTTTGAAAAATGGAGACAGGAGTAGAGGATCATCAGGTAAAAACTCTTGCTGTGAAGCCTGGTAACATCAGCTCAGTTCCTAGGACCGACCTTGTGAAAGGAGAAAACAAATTGTCCCAAGTTGTCTACTGACCTCCATATATGAGCTGTGGCATGCACACACACACACACACACACATACACACACACATACACACATACACACACACACACACACACACACATACACACACACACACACACACACACACACACACACACACATACACACACACACATACACACACATAATCAGTCAATTTAGTATAATTTTTTAAATGGGGTAGGCTATTGGATTTCTAACTAATTTGTGATATAGTTTGTAACAATATGGGAAGCTCTGTATTTTACAAAATGCTCACTTACTCTAAATTACTAAATTATTTGATTCATATTTCTAGTTTTCATATAAGAATCATTTTCTATTATAAAAATCAAGACTCAAAGTACATTTCTGCCTTTGGAGAGTTAAAAAATGGGATTTGGGGTTATTTGGGGAGAGACCTGTTAAAGTGATTCTTTTGATACCCAAAATACCATTTTCCCGTGTTCCCACCTCAGGTAACAAATACATGCAGAAAGATGGGTGTAGTTTATTGCTGCTTCCAATAAAATAAAATTAATGGGAGACAAATTTCACAGTTGTTTACAAATGTAAATGCTAAGCTTATGTGCAGGACAGCACCTCTGGAACCCGGTGTAATAAGAGCATTGTCTAACTACAGGCACACATGCTTATAATATATGTAAGCTTTTGATGTGCAGCCATAATGTTGGGATATGCCTCAGGACCTTTAATCTCACCACCACACCAGGACATAAGTACTTTAATAGCATTCCCCTTAAGGACTGTTGAAGAAAATAGCTGTTAAAAATTCTATAACATGAACATTGCCTTAGAAGGAAAATAAGACATAATGGGCAGAAAGAGATACTAATATTTTGGAGAAGTCTTAAAGGCACATTTTATTAAAAGACAGTTAAATATGATACCATTTCCTATTTGCAAAGGCACATGAGTACCTCTGCTGCCTTCACTGGGCCTCCTGCTCTCCATGACTCCTTCAGTGAGCAGAGATTCCTTCTTTTGCAACTCCTTCTCTACAACTCCTTCCATTGCAGAGATCTGGGTACTTGGGAGCCTCCACTTACTCTATTCCAGACTCTCTTCTATCCATTCAGAAAACCCTAAGAGAGGGTTCCTCATATAAAACACATTTAATGCACCTTCAGAACCTGCTGGGCTATGCTAGAAATAACTCCAGAGAACAATGCCTGTTCAAACAAATAAAAGTAAATTCTGTCACTAGATTAATTAAGATTATTCTAAGCCGCCTGATATTTAATTCATCATAAATTTACATGACAGCTTGGCAGAAAGTAGGTGTGTCTGCTGGCTCCTGTACACAGACCTATCACTGTCTCTAAATTACCCACCTATCTCCAGTGATTGTAACGACAATAAAAACAGTAGAAACCATGAGAACTGAATTCAGATGTTTGTAACTGCATCACAGTTTAATTTAATGAAACTGTCACTTACAATCACAAAGTATCTCACTGGTGATAGAATGTTCAGCCCACTGGAAACTGAATAGAAGATGCTTAATATTCGCATACTACTAAAAGCCACAGTGAAATACTGAAGCATCCTTTAATCTTCCAGCATTCCTCTTGTAGCCATTCGCATAACCCGTGTCTCTATTTTTGAACTTCCAGCACCTGTTCTGCAATTGAAACTCCCTCATCTTTAGGTTTCTCTTGCACAGATTTTATATTCCATGTTCTTAACAACTACTATAATTGAAATTCTCTCCTTCCCATATTCCTGTCATTCCCATCACAGTTAATGTCCTCCCATCTTCAAACACGTCCACACTTTAATAAGACAGACATTCTTGTGTATATATTATCATCTAAACTTGACTCACAGGCTCGTCTCTTCCTCAGAATGCTTATACTTAATCTCCACATTATCCCACTTCCTGGAGGTATATCTATTTAGTGACATCTAAGACTTGAGATGTCAAATGACATGTACGTCCTTCCTAAACTGGTCTGTGTGCTAACCACTCTCAGTTTTATTCTGAGAATAAAAAGTTAGAAAGCAAGACCCACGGGGAAAGCAAACTAGACACATCTGCTAACCATAAGACTGCTGTGTCCACAGGAGAGAAATTCTTCTAAAAATAATTTCTGGAAAGCAAACAGCAGACCCCAAGGAAGGTTAATGTAACATGAGCAGCATTTCAATTTCCTTCCTTCCCGTTGTGTTGAGGATCACCAAACAAGCTAATAGCCCTGAAATGTGGGATCACATTAAGTGAAAGGACATTTTGATTCATGGAGGCACTATGTTTCAGAGCCTGTCCTTCTATAAGTGACATTCCAGGTCATGGGGTCTTCACGGCAAACAGGAGAGTACTGCCCACGGGCATATAGCCTGTGGGATATAGCATAAGAGCTACCTTGCTTATGGTGACAGCTCTCAGTAATTTCCAAATAGGCTGGATTTGTTGATTAATGTATCAACTCCAAAAATAGATATTTAGTGATTTCTCTATGCTCGGCATTCCTTTTAGATACTACCTAGTAGGGACATAAATCTGGTGCATGGTTTCTTACCTTAACCAAAATCCTAGGGAACTCACTGAGGGCAACCATTGCTCATCTGTGATTGCACTGATACTAAGATAGCTTTATCTATTTATTCCCATTTGATTTGGTTAGAGTTATTGTAGATTTTTTTAATGTTCTTTGTTGTTTTAGATTTTGAAATCAGTTAATCCAATAAAGACATACATGTTTAGAGTTTAGTGTTCAATCCTTTTAAATCCCATTGACTTTGTTCCTAAGTGAAAAATGATAAGGTTCCTATCAATCAAGTGAACTTATTTAGAAAACTGTGGTAAGGTCTATGATCCTTGCTTTTTCGTTCCTCCTGTCCCTCGGTGCAGGACTCCTTTGCACCCTCCAGGTTAATGCTGGTCCCATGGAGTACATATTCTGCTCAGAAGGACCACAACTTTCTTCTATTTCAGGAAAATTTTTGTGTACTTCCTACCGTGCTTCAGGCAACTCCTTCTATATACTCCTCTTATCTGAACATCTGTAGATTTCTTTTTCTCTTCTGTCCTCCTTTCCTTTCCATCAGTGGATCATGTAGGGAAATTTTTAAGAAGACAAACACGAATTTCAGGTGCTAATTAAGGCCCCTGACGTCTTGTTGAGGCGGCTGCTTTGAGAGGGACACTAATTGGTTCAAGAGTCATTACATCTAATTGCTTTAATTTCTAAGCTCCCATCCATGTCAGAGTCCCTGAGTTCTAGAGCAGTGTTTTCCCCAGCCATATAATTGGTTACCAGCTTGCTCAACTTTGGACATTAGGTGGGAATTCCAACTCTAGGTAAGACATACCCTAAGGTAGGCATATTTGCTTAGATGCATCTAGAAGACCAAACAGTATGAATAGAATGGAGACAAATGTAGATGGAGGTTTTAAACAGACTTTTGCCAAGTCTGATGATGAATTCCCTTTCCTATTCCTATCCAGTTCTAAGAAACTGGGGCCAGTAACTCAGCATTAGCAGCCACCTATGGACAGTATCAGAGAGACAGAGCTCTACTAGTCCTTGCTCTTTGCCTGTAGATTCCATGCAGACCACCACTGTTCTCATTTCATTTGTCAGTAGCATGTTCCAGTTTCTCCACCAGCAATTAATCTTACATTAATTGCATTTTAAATTAACCACAATATGCTTTTACAGCAGTACTTAAAATGTCATCAGCAAGCCAATGCATAAATCAGTGTTGAGGGTGGCTTACTTGATTTATGTAGCTGATAATTTCTTGAAAGCACATGAATTTTTTAAAGCCTTTCTCAAGGTACATGTCTGGGATTTGACCATCACAGAGTGTAATGTAGAAAGGAGTTATCACATCTCTTCATCTGGTTTTATCAACAGACATATCCGAGGAGATGCGTTTTCCTCTGTGGTTGTCAACTTTGTGTACTGTTCATTTTAATAACCTGTCATCTAGATTTGTAAACATTATGTGTGATTTCCTCTCATCCTCAGGGTTTGTATTTTAAAATACCTGGTAAATGCCAAAACCCACAGAAAGTACCAAGCTACGTATAGACTTTGCTTCGCTCTATCTACCCTGCAGCATTGCCAGACCATGCCAGAGTTAGTATTCCCTTCTGTATTTTGTGTCTGGACTTTCCATTCAATCAATGCTCTTGAGCTCTGCGTCATGTAAAGTAAAATAAAAGTTACTTGAATTCACATATTGCAATACTACAACAGTCAATCTAATAACTGACACTATTGCTTCTTAGTGAGTAATCAGCGGACAGCATATACAGCATGGAAACTCTGAAAAAAAAGGACTATGAAAATTCTGAATGTGATGGAGCAAAACGGACACAGGATTTCAACACATTGCTCAGGCCAGTAGCTGTATAATTGGAAGGTTATAAACTATTTCTGGAATTTCCCATTTGTTACTTTTGGACTTGATTGGCTGGGATTGAAAAACTGAGATAAGTGAAACCGGGAGTAAGATTTGGACACAGCTATGAAAGACCAGTTCCAACTCAGCACCCTTCAGTGCCACCAAACTCCCCACAACACAATTATGGCATTGGACAAATACTGTGATTGTCTGAATCTTCAAATTCTCCAGAAATTTAGAACACACTTTAAAAATGTCCAATTTAGAAAACAGCCATATCTCCTACTGTGTGGTGGTGTCACAGGTCATTTCATCTCACTGGGTGTCATTTTCCCAAATATCAACACAACGGAGGGCAGAATCCCTGTGAGATCGCATGCAAGTTTAAAACTCTGCTCTCCTCTGAATAATGCCGCAGGTGCCTGACTGTTTTTCGCACTGTCAAAAAAGACTGACAGACTGATATTGATTTTTATCTCAAAGAGTAAAATTGCTAGCTCCGGTGGGACCACCGTGATTATCAGGTGTGGTCTCTTTGTGCTACAGATAAGGAAAATTTTGAGCTTCGATGATGAGGTAACTTTGAAAGCAACAAACAGCTCGTGGCTAGTGCTGGACATCAAATTTCCCCCTGATAGTCTAGTTGTCCCTCCTCAACGGCATGAAAAGGAACCCTTCTTGTATTGTTACCTAAGTCAGAGATACTTTAAGATAAATTAGATCAATGAGATTCAACGATGCCCAGATATCTCAGAATATTACAGTCAGAAAACAGGCGAGGGAAAATGAAAAGCTGCATGTGCCATTGCACCCAGGCAGCCAAATTAGCATTGATTCACAGGGTTGGAATGAAATACAGACAATCCAAAAGAAACTCAAAAGTTTGGGGCCACGAAGAAATTTAATAAAAATGGAAATAAGACCCAGTGATGTGCAACTATGCCTTTGTGGCTCACATCCAGAGCACTGCATTCCTCCTTGCTCAGTGATCTCTTTGTAGACAGGTAGACTTATTTTTTTTTTACACTGGAATGATAGACTTTGTCTTTTTCTTTTCAAACTCCATTGATAAATATATATTAAAAAGAGCAATCTACATCTGTCACTGTTGCTAATAGCAACCATCTTTCACATACCATGCGCTTCTCCTATCACAAGTATTTTGGTCCATTTCACTTCACCTTGCTCATTCTTTGATATTTGGGAGTTCTTCTTTTGGTCTGTGTTTAGGGGTTTACATAGTCTCCAAGGAATGATTTCTGTGTCTCTGCCCTGCATTTTTGCTTATTTTATCCACTGCTCAATTAATGCATTCATTTCTTCCTGTTATTTTGGATGCAGTTTGAGATATTTAAAAGCATCTTTGGTATAGAACAATGGAACTGTAACATTTCAGTGTATACCACAGTCCTCCAAATCACCTAGTACACACCGTTTAGGACTTTCCTTCAGAGAAGGAAACCAAGCCTTGCAAATGTTAAATCACATACACAGTGTTCTTTAAAATTGCCACTAGACACCAGTTCAAAGGCCAAGTACCACTGACTGGTGTTTATGAAGACACTGTAGCTGCATGCTCATACAGCCTTTCATCTCTGAGGCTTCTGTGGGCTCTTGCAGAAATCCTAAGAATGTCATGGAATGAGCCTCAAAGACTTCTGGGTCAGCTGAGGCTGGTGGGATGAGCATCTGGCTACAGAAAGACTCTGTTCTCTGTCTCACAGTTTCAGATTCTGTCCTTCAACCTCACATCTGGCTTCTATCTCAGCCCACTGCAAGCCAATTCTTGCAACCTCCTTAACTGACAGCAGGACTTGACCTCTGTGGAGAATGAGAGTATTAGCTGAACCCTCTCTTCAGAGAATTCCAATAGGACTGAAATGACTTGTTTTCAGAACCCACGATAGGATTCAGCCAAACTTGTACATAATATATAATAATCAGAACATTACATTTCTAAGGCTCACTATGCTGAGCCTGATCTACTCCCCACACTATATTTCAAATTAGAGAATAAAAAGCATAGTCTTACATTTTAGGGAAACTATAGCTTAAAACAGTATAAAGGAGAAAGGCAGAATAAGCAGAAAACTGTCAAACTAGATGCCCCTATTGTCAAGTTATTGAAAAGGTTAAGATATCAGAGCAAATGTAATTGGACGAATGAAGGAATGATCTCGTACTTTCTCTGGCAGCAACATTTTCTTTGCATCACAAACACAAGCAGCGCATTTACAGATTCTTAGAAAAAGAGCCAAATCAAGTAAAAGGAAATGCCACTGATCTTTCCGGATTGCAGATAGGAACTAGAAAGACACAGTATTGGGATGCATTGCTTTTCATTGCTTCTGTTCCATTGTAAAAGTACATATACAAACCCAGCACAATACTGACTTATGACAATTTTGAAGACTTACCTTTTCTGTGATTGAAAACCAGAATCATTTGAACTTTTAAAACCTTCCAAATAAAGATGTGTCATGATCACACTAAAATGAAATCTAAGCCAAAGATACTGTTAAGGCCCAATTGGTCACTATTTTGGAAGAGTCAATGCTATTAAGGAATTGAAGCTTGGGTGTTTGGATACAGTTTTTGCAACTGTATTCTTAATTTTTCAGACTTTTATGATGAAAATATGCTCAATAAATTCTATATTAAAAACCCTGCCTTGGGTAGGGAGCAAACAGAGATAGATCACCTTTGTGGGGAAATCTCCCTCTTCCTCTTTGGAGCCCAGGTGGAACTGCATCTTTGTCTCTGATAGTTCAACTGGGGAAGAAGGAAGGCAGGCTCCCATGTCACCTGTGAGCACATTCTTCATTTCCCTCAATAACAACGACCCAAGGAAATGGAGCACATACTCTGAATTGATTTTCAGGTTAAGACCAAAGCTTGTCAGTGAGTCAGCACCTAAGTTATGGTACTAACATGGGTAGAAGTGAACACTTTTCTCCCCCCTGCCCTGCCAATGCCAGAAGCAACTTCATCACAGTGAAGAAACAGACAGCTTCTGTAGGCCTTTGCCACCCTCTCTGTTAAATAAGATGTTGGGTTTAGTATTTTCCAGTTTATAAATGCATTAAAACTAAATTATTCCCGATGAATGAATGCTTAACATAGTATTGTTGATGGCAGACATTTTCTGTTAACAAGGGAATGATAGAGAATAGATGACAATCACAACCATGTCAAAATTTCTCTGACAGTAAACATCCAAAATTGCTAGTGATCTAGAGATATACAATAGGAAGTGACTGCCATGGCAGAGGGTCAGGGAGCAGTTGACGTTATTGTCCTACCAGTATTAAGTTACAGCTAGCTATCCAAGATGAGTAAAATCCAGGCAACTGGATGTAAAAATGATGCCTCTGGCTGTCAATTAGTGCACACTTAAAAATATTTTAGAAACATAGATGTTATACAAAGTGTTTTGAAGCACAAAAAGAAGAAGGAAGGAGAGGAGAAAAAAGAGAGACACACAAGGCTACTTTTAGAGGTGCTACAGGTTTATTACTGGATATTAACATGAACATGTCCCTGTATCCAATAATATCAACTGGTAGGTGTTATGTCTTTGTATACAGTTTACCATCTCCATAGCAATAATCAATTTGTAGAGCAACTATTAATTATTTATTTGCATACCAATTATAGTTCAGTAAACCTGGGAATGGAAAGTGAATACCAGGTGAGCCTGAAGATTTGATTCTCTGTGGATAGTGGTCCCCAGGAACTGGGATTTTCATGTTTATCTTCCTATTACCTAATATTTTGGGAGCTCTCCAAGCCTTATACATTTGATGTTCCTGGTTTCTATTTGAATAAAAGTCAAAAAAAGATTTTGGAAAGTAAAATATGAGACTTAATTTAAGACACAGGGGGTTTCTTTTCTACATAGAACTAACCTTGCCCCTAGCCATGTTAATTCTAGTCATTAATCTCTTGGTCTAATGAGCTAGCCATCAGTTGTATAATTTTTATCTGATTATTCCAATTCATCACATTGAATTATGTTATTATTTCTGCCTTTCATTAGTGAGAAGGAGACAACACTTGCTGAGAATTTTATTTTGCCATGAGGACTGGGCTAATCACCGCACACAGCTAATCCTACCAGTATTCTCGGGAACTCTGAGATAGACACCTATCTAGCACCTATTCTACATGCAAGGAGTCATATTGTGGTGTTTGGGCAAAATCTCAAATTGTTATTTTTCATCAGTACCATACCGGACCCAAAACAAGCTGTCTCTAGGGCCTGAGTTCTCTTGCTACACAGTGCTGGCTTTTTCTTCTACTACCCAGTAATTTGACATTATTTCTGAGATCACATAATGGGATCATAGGGGACTTGGATGGGAAGCAGAGAAGAGCTGTCTGAAATGATTTTTTTCTAATAATGGTGATAGATTACATCGATACAGGAAGATGAACATTTCATGGGCCACCCCATGGTCATCAATGTGCATTTTGTAATGTGTTTTCTGTAGCTAGTGATAAAAATAACAGCACAGATGTTTTTCCCTGTACAAAACAACATGCTGTTTTAGATTTATAAACTATGTTTTTGCTTCATTAGGGCCACATTCTATATAATCCACTGAGTAGATCCTTAGACTTGTTAAAGGATAAAGATCATTACTATTACAAAGAGATGATGATGATGATGATGATGATGATGATGATGATATGAAGTTAGGTGATAGAAATACATAGGCGATATGTAGCTAATATGTATGTAATCCATTCTTTTTTCGGTTCTTCGTAAAAGTATTGAAGTTTTAAACATAGTGTTTCTAAGGATGATGGTAGTAAATTAATGTGTTATTTTTCCCTCGGGTGAAGTCAATCATTTCAACTAGTAAAATAGTTAACCACTCTCATTGGTCTTGTTAGGAAACATAACACAGATCTTCTCAGTGAAAGCTGTCTTTGACTGGAATTCTTAAAATTGAGAAAAGGGAAACTGAGGTTCATTTCTTATTCTTGGTGATAATGTATGAAGACATAAATTACTCCGTTCTGAAAAATAAAAAAAAAAAATCAAAGTCAGAGTAGTCCCAAATGATGCTGTGGTGCACCTTGTTGGCTTTTTGCACCATGGAATTGATGACAAAGCTCACAGTGTGTTGCTTGTTCATGCTTCTAGTGGGTGCCCTCACTGCATGATCAAGAAGGACAAAGGAAGGAAATATCAGGGTGCTCACTGGGCAGCGAATGCCACTAAATACTCACTTTCCCTTCTGCAAGTTTTATTGAATTTATTCTTCTGGAGAGGAAAAACAATTGGGCTTATTCACCAGAGATTTGGGGCTAGAGCTAGGGAGAATTGAATGATACTGTTTCAATCAGTTAACTTTATTCTGGTTTCTGTATCAAAGGTCCATAAAACAAGCAGATAATTGAATGGGATGGGAAAGATTTTTTTTCAAATGTTTGTAATACTGTTATTAATAATTTGACTTTCATACAATGTATCTCAATAACACCTTCTTTCCATTCCTTCCTGTTCCACCCTCACACCCCTATGCCTTCAAAAA
This sequence comes from Cricetomys ansorgei, assembly GCA_026225945.1. Classification (NCBI taxonomy): domain Eukaryota; kingdom Metazoa; phylum Chordata; class Mammalia; order Rodentia; family Nesomyidae; genus Cricetomys; species Cricetomys ansorgei. The sequence goes on along the minus strand of JAMJFZ010004091.1, from coordinate 996,900 downwards.
ATTAAAATAAAATAAATAAAATAAAATAAAATAAAATAAAATAAAATGAAAATTAAGTCCAGTTAGTGTAGCAGGAGCACAGATCACAGGCATCACAATGTTTTCTTGAGGCACAGGCTGCTCTGATGAGGGACATTAACCTGGCCTGCACTAGCCCAAGACAAAACATGACAATGTTTGACCTGAAATTGGGCCTCACTGCCAAGCTTTCAGACATGGCACCCACACCTCTAGCAGGCACCCAGACATTGCCCAGGCACTCAGACACCAATAAGGCACCCTGATATCCTGCACACACTAGTACATCCCACAGGTACCAGGGAATCCTGAAGGCTACAGGCCATCCAACAGACACCTAGGCATCATGCAGGCACCAGGGTATCACATAGATATCCAGACATTCAGCCCACACCAGGGCCTCCTGCAGGCACATGGACATCCCACAGGTACCAGGACATTCCAGGGGCACCAGGGCATCCTGCAGATGCTGAGACTTTCTGCAGGCACCAGGGCAGGCCACAGACTCCAGAGCATCCAACAGATGACCGGGCATCATGCAGGCACTTTGCCAACCTGCAAACACCCAGACATCTCATAGGTACCATGGCATTCTCCAGGTACTAGGACCTCCTACAGGCACCAGAGCATCCCACAGGTGCCCCATTATCCTTAGGCACCATGATTTCCTGCATGTACCAGAACATCCCCTAGGTACCAGAACATCCTACAGGCTCCAGGGCATCTTGCAGATGCCCAGGCATCACACAGGCACTGGGCAAACCTGTAGACACCCAAACATCTTGCAGGCTCCAGATCATCCAGAAGGCTCCAGGGGATCCCACAGATGCTGGGGCATTATGAAGAAACTGGACCAACCAGCAGATACTCAGACATCAAGCAGGCACCCTGACACCACACAGGCATCTGGACATCCTGCAAACATCAAGGCATCCCACTGTGGGAAGCCCAGACATCCCACAGGTACCAGGGTTTCTCACAGGTACCTGGACATCCCACAGGGACTCAGACATCCCATAGGTCATGGGTCAAAAAGAGCTTTCCCATTCTGCCATGTTTCTTCTCTTAGCTCATGGTTCAAGGTTTCTCCACATCTGTCACCATCACTGTGTCCTTCCAACCACTCTGGAATCTCATAGTTCTCCATGCTGGACCCAGCACCAATGTAGCATCTCCTCTTCCATGAACATGTGAGGTGCTGTGGGTACACTGAGTGGGTGCAATAAGGCAATTCCTAGAGCACTGATGGACTCTGCTCCCTGCTCCACTGCCATCTTTACAACTCAGGATAGGAAAGATTAAAGAGGAAATAATAGAAAAAAGAAGACAAAATTTAAGATTAAAAAATAAAAAAATTCATAAAAAAGGAACTATAATTTAATGCCATCTCCCCTCAGACAAAGGAATAAGTCCATGCCTGGGTAGACATTTATTGAGTATCTGCTATATTCTTAGCCTTTGGATACATGCTATGTGAATAAACCATCATAACCTCTGGTGGCATGACTATCCTACTCTAGTAAAAAAAAACCATGCATGTGTAGGTGTGTGTATTCTCATATACACAGAGCTATAAAGTAACTGGGAGTCTCCATGGTTGAGATATGAATCAAGAATTCAGCAGCCTAAAATGAGACTAGAAGTCTGCAAGTCTTCCTAAGGATGAGACATGGATCTGAAATTGCACAGTAAATTAGGCAAAATTGTGATTTTTTTTTTTTTTTGCTTCAAGGCAGATAATTTTTTTTAAAGCAAAAAGTAAAGAAAAGAAAACTAGACAGAGTAATTTATTACCCGGAGGACTCAGGAATTTCTTGTCTTGCTCTGTGTGGCAGAGGTATTCCAGAAGTGAAAGATTAGGATGCAGACCAGTCACAGAAGTGCTGTTCCAGTGGGGCAAGCCACATATGCTGCAAAAAAAAAAAAATAGACAAGATAGTGTTCAAGGAGAAGGATGAAGAGATGGTTCTGGATAGACAATTGTCTATCCAGAGAGGTCCATCATGGAGCACAACATTCATATGGAAAGATGAAGCCCCAGAGAAGGAAGGACAAACATGTTTGCCTATTGCACTGTGAGCAAAATGGCTCTTCTGAACTTTTCCAAGGGATCTCCATTGGTCTATAGAACAGATGAGGAAGAAACAAAGGAACCACATGTGTAGTCAACCGTTAATACTGGTGACTTATGCATTTGACCATTTATAATGCAAATTACAAGTATGAATCCTTTGAGAGGAGCTATTTTATCTGCTTCCATTAAAATTAATCACTTCCTCCAAAATTCCAGCCTCCATTTAAATGCTATGTCGAAAAAATACAGCCTCTGAAGAAGGATCAGAAGTTGGGGCAATGACTCAGCACTTAAATATATTTGATGCACAAGCATGAGGACCAAGGTTCAGATCCCAGTACCCATAGGACAAGCTGGGTGTTCAGCATTGAGGTAGACATAGACAAGAAGGATCACTGAGGTTGGCTGTCTCATGGTCTAGCCAAAAAAAAAAAAAAATGCAAGTTCCAGGTGCAAGGTGATACTCTGACTCAGAGGAATTGGTGGAGAGGGATCGAGGAGGACACTGCCCCACTCTAATTTCCAGATATACCTACACATACATGCATATACACCATCACCATACACACACCACACACACACACACACACACACACACACACACTGGATCCATAGATAGATAGATAGACAGACAGATCAAACCAGGCACAATGGCACAAATCTATAATCCCAGCAGTTGGGAGTAGAAGCACAAGGATCAGGAGTTCAGGTCAGCCTAATCCATCATCTAGTTAGTGAGTTTGAGGCTAACTTTGCTTAGATGAGATCTTGAGAGAGACAGAGAAAGAAAGAGAGAGGGAAGAAGGGAGAGAGAGAGGAGAGAGAGAGATAGGATCTGGCAGACTTTCAGCTTGCTCGCTTGTATAGCTATTACTCTCTAGGCAAGCTGGTTCATCTTTCTGCATCTTTGTTTTGTAGAATGAGAGACTATTTATTATCCTACTTTTCCAGAAATGTTATTATGATAATGAAATGAGGAACTTCAAGATATGCACAGTCTTCTATACATCAGATACCCTCATCTCACTTTGGGGGGTTCTCTTCCACATATGCACACACACACATACACACACACACACACACACACACACACACACACACACACATGCATACACATGTATACACACATACACGCACACGAAATAATAAAATAAATCTTTTTTAAAAGCCAGTGAGCTTTTTACAGATAAGAATTGTGTGTGTTCTCTTGATCTCATTCACCATAAAACTAAAGCAAGACTTTATCCCTTTTTTTAGTATTTATGTAGAGAGAAGATTTATACAACCTTATGTCCATGAGAATCATTTATAAAATGTTTTTCTTTTGTTGCTGACTTAGTTACTGTTCTACTGCTGTGAAGAGGTGCCATGATCAAGGCAACTATTATAAGTGAAAGCATTTAATTGGGGCTTGCTTACAGTTTCTGAGGTTTAGTCCATTATCATCATGGCATGGAGCATGGCATCATGTAGGAAGGCACTGGAGCAGTAGCTGAGAGATACATCCTAATCCATAGGCAGAGAGAAGCAGAGCATGCCATGGGTGTTTGAAACCTCAAAGCCCACACCCAGAGACACACTTCTTATAACAAGACCACACCTGCTCCAACAAGGCCACACCTCCAAATCCTTTTAATTTTTTCCAACAGTTCTACTCCCCGGTGACTAGGCATTCAAATATATGAGTCTTATTCAAACCACCAGAGTTGTACTCACTCTTATCTGCTTTTCCTTGCAATTGTATTTACAAGATTTTTGTTGTTTTGCTTAAGAAACTAGTACCAGGTAGGTAAAGACAACTTGGTGGCCCATACAAAGGATGGTGTAGCTTCAGTAGCTCCGATCTCTTGTGAGTAGTCCATTATGGGTAATCCCAGCTGACTTCCATTTTCAGAAAATAGCCCTTCTGGGTCTCAGTCCTTTGCAAGGATCTCTGCTTACATCCTTAACCCTTTCATTTTTAATCTCAATTTTTCTTTCGATTTTGTTAGTATGTGTGTCAGAATTATATTGAGAATGTGAATTGTCCTGGCTAGACTGTGTTGTTTCATATCAGCAAGATACCCAGGTCATCTTCTCAGTCATCTGTCTTTCTCTATCAGACAACATCAAGCGCTTTGCCTGGTGTTTCCGAAAATTTGTCCAGAGGGGAGCCTCACAGCTGTTATTTTCCTCCAGAGAGCCACAGTAGTGTCCATTCTTCAGGGTATCTTGAGTGACAGAGTTCTCTCAACATGAAATCAGGGAGCTGAGACGCTTTCTCTTTTCCCAGTGTTCATTGGTTACCAGGCTGCGGGAAGATATAAAAAGCCATTGTGATTCAGGGTCTCGGAGGCTCTAGTAACAAATGGAAGTGCACAAAGTGTGGCAGAGATGATGGTCCCGGGAAGAATCCCACAGGTGAGGGTTTTCAGATCTGGTGAATATTGGCTTCCTTTATCTGCCTTCTCGTAAGTTCAGTGTAATCAAGAACTTAATCAACAATACAAGATACCGCACTGCAAAGGGGCATCTGCTGCTGAGTCAAAATTTAGTTTGTGACCCCCTTTGCTTAATACAGAGCTGGACACTCGATAGAGATTTGTTGTCTAAATTTATATTACTTAATTCCTTAAATACGTTTTAACTAGGAGGTTAGTAAATATATAATCCTTTCTTGTCACACAGATTAACTTATGTTTATATTTAATTTCACATTAAATTGTATACCATACCCACTTTAGTGATAAAATTGAACTGTGGGCACAGCACCACAATATTTTACCTCCAATGTCCAGCTGTTTGACCCTTTGGAAATTGTGTTTCGGGCTATGGTCAAGCTGCCCCCAAAGGTCTGGAATTAGTAGAATTCATATTAATCTAAGGTGAATGGCTGTACCTCTTTATGTTAATCATATCATATTGTCTACATGTCTCTATAGCACTTAGCACATGCTACTTTATATCGTTCTGATCTTGAAAACAAAGCAGCGTGCATTTCATCTTTGCATTGCCCCAGCCACTTATCACTGCACCAGCTCATATTAGCTGTTGGGAAACATCTACAAGAATCAATTGGCCTGTAGGTCCCTTCTCTGAAGCATCTTGTCATTTATTTTAATACTCCGGTATGCTGCCTATACAAACTATACAAACACCTAGGTACTTATTCATTCTGACTTTTTCCTCCTTGCTCTTTTGGAACCTGTCAGCACACATTCTAGTTTCATTTCTGCTGTTGTGATAAAATACCTTGAACAACAGCAATTTAGGGAAGGAAGGGTTTAATTGGCTTACATTTCCAAATTACAGACCATCACTGCAGGGAAGCCAAAGAGGCAGAAGCTTGAGATAGCTGGTCCCATTGCATCCAGTCAAGAGCCAGAGAATCTAATGATCTCATGCTGCCTACTTGCTTTCATCTAGCTTTCTCCTGTCTTCTATAGTTCACAGCCTCCTGCATAGGGAATGCTGCTTCTCATAATGGGCTGAGTCTTCTTTCATCAATTAACAGTGAATACAGTCCCCCAAAGAAATGCCAACAGGCCAACCTGTTCTAGACAGCTCCTTAATTGAAAACCTCCCTCCAGATGATTATGGGTTATATCAAGTAGACACTTAAAAGTACCTAGCATAACATGTTTCAGATTGATGTGGAAAGCAGTACAGTATATGCACACATACCAAGGAAGCATGTTTTTTTCTTTCCTATTCTTTTTAACAGCGCTGTAAATTTCCTGAACACACATACAATACTCAGGTTTTGAATAAGACTTTACTCAGGTAGAACTGGATGCTGGGTAGCCAATTTTAACTACACCTATTGGAAGCTTTGTGTATTTTTCCCACTTTCTCTGGAAATATATATTAAGCTAGTCCTTAGATACAACTTTTCTCTTTTTTTTTCAGAAACAGAGTGTATTTCTATAAAACAAATGAACAGCTTTTTCAAAGACAGAACAAGAGAAAGAAGAGAACTCTCTAATAGATCTAGTACCTCCATGAGTCCCAGGATTTATTTCAAGGCAAATCATCCCAAATATGGTCCCAATATAGCCAGGGGCATTGAGAAGCTGAAAATTTGGACAGTATGTGTTCATATGAGACCTGAGTTTCACTAGAAGCTAAAAGTCTATGCCAGCTGTCAGATGTTTCTGTAATAAAATGTATTATAAGAATATACTAAGGAAACGTTGCAGTCACAACATATTTCCAACTTTGTATGCTTTTAAATGTACGTTAAGGCCAGAGTAAGTAGTATAGAGAGTTGTCCTTGGATAGTGACATCAGGACCAGCCAGGCCTGATGGCACCTTTGTGGCCTGGCCATAACGAGACCTTCAATGTGACCTTTCCAAATTCCCCTGATAGAGGAAAGATTCCTACTCTAAAGCCCTAAACTAATTGGCAACCAGCAAATGAAAACTGGAGTGAGCTAGTTCCTCTTTTAGCCATCACTGGCTAGACTGAACATCCCTAAGTGAGTGAGTTGTGTATCAAAGCTGAGCTTTGATAAGTTATGAAAGTCTGCCAGTAGATGGCAGGGATTAGGTTCAGTGCAGAACTGGATTCTGCAGGGAAAACTTTCTCTTCCCAAGATACTCTATCACTGTTCTCTATGGGTATCAAAGCTGAAGCCCAGCCAGTCCTTTGGTTGCTCAGTCTATCACCCAACTTGTCCGAACTGTCATTGTGCTTAGTGGTTATCCTCGTGCTTCATTCTGACAATTCACTTTAGGCCTTTGGTTTCTCATGCCTTCCTCTCATATCTTCCATCTATATCCCAGTGTCTTCCCACCAGCCTTGCGGAGTCTCCCTGCCATCCTTTCCATGATGGTGGCTGCTGAGCAGAGTCCAGGTTACATTTACGGACTCTCACAGATCTACCTAAGGCCAGCGCTGCCTTCCACCACCCGTGTGGATTTGAGCGAAATGCAGTCTCTCCAATTTTCACTTTCCTCATTTATAAAAGTAGATGGCGTTGGTGCTTAAGTCAAAGGATTGTTTTGTGGCTGCGGGTGTAACTCCGTGGTAAAGCACTTGTCCAAATTACGTATAGCACTGAGTTCAATCCTAAACAGTACAATTCCAAACAATAGCCAAAGGAGTTTGTTGTAGATATTGAACAAGAGAGTTCCTGCAAAAGGCTTATCACAGGCCTGTTATAGAGTCAAGCAATATTAGGAATTAGTGTTTGACATTCTTGTGGCTAGAAAATGTAGCCAAAACCAATATAGGTATAGGAAGTCACTGAGTGGACAAATAATACAAGCTAAAAGGAAAATGATAGTGGCCACTGTCATTTCTCACATATTAAATATATGTACCTAAAAATACAAAAATACATAAAATATATCAAATTAATCTAATAAGCAGAATCTTGAATTATTAAATATCAGACTTTCAATTGGCTTTGACCATAAACTGTTGCTATAGATATACAACTTAACCTTCCATAACATTACTACACTTTATATATCAGCAGTTCATAATTTTAGCATATGGAGGTCTTCTACACGTTATGATAGATTAACCTGATTGTTGAGGATGCCTAACGAAAGACAGGTGCAGTCTCTGCCCTGAGAACACTTACTCTCTGCATTCGTCTGCTATAGATCTCAAAAAAAGTACCAAAGTATCATAATATTTATGTAACAGAAAGAGGTCATAATCATTCTAAAGACTAGAATGGTCTATGGTCTGTGATGTGTTTCATGTTGGTTTCTGACAAGGCCAAGTTTCCTGCTTACAGGCAGTCACCTCCTTGCTGTGTTCCTTATGGAGCCTTTCCTCTGTGGACATGTGAAAAAAGTTTCCTGGGTCTTTCTCTTTTTACAAGAACATCAACTTTGTTAGATCAGGACCCCACCTTTATGATCTGTTTGTCTTAATCATTCTCTTCAATGTTCATGCTCCCTATGCTGTCACATTAGGGGTAGGACTTGAGTGTGGAACTTTAGACAGGGGAGGCACAATCCCACCCATAGCACTAGATAAAGAACAAAAAAACTAATGATCAGCTAGGATTTACTTCGATAAGCACAGACCTGGCTCACATCTTTAGGTAGGTGTGATGATTAATTTTAACTCTCAACCTGACAGGATTTTCAATCCCCTAGCAGATGCACTTCTGGGTGTACGTGAGAGCATTTTCTAGGGGTTTAACCAGTAAGGGAAGACCTTTCTTGAATGTGAGCAACAGCTTCCCATAGATGGTGAGCCAGACTGAATCAAACGATTAAAAAGAAAGAAGCCAGCTGAAACCCAGCATTTACTTCTCTCTGGTGCCTGACTGCAGCGTGGGCCTCCTAACTCTTCTGCTTCTGTTGCTGGAGTGTCACTCTGCCGTCATGCATTCTGCACCATAATGGATCCATACTAGCAAACTGTGAGCTGAAATAAACTATTCGTCCCTCACATTGTCGTCAGGGATTTTATAACAGGAACAAAAGCAACAGGAAAAGTAACAACTCATCCATTGTGAACTAACAGAAAATTATTGTAAGAGGAAAATAAAAGATCTTTCTACTGATAGTAGCACAAAATCTTAAGAGAATTGGATACTTGGGTTCTAATATTCCAGCTGCAGTGACATTGTAGTTTACACAAATAGATTTCTAAGTCAAGTTACTCTGCCTCTCTGTGGCTGAGTCAGATGAGTCATAATAATGCTTACAAAGTTGTTATGAGTCATAAACATGCTTCACAAGGGTAGGGAACTCTACTTTTCATCACAGACTTCTAGCTAGAAGCTGAAGCTGATGTATTTTACCATTGCAGGAAAGATAGTCTCCATATCTAGTTGCAGCATGATTTCGAAGCTTAATGATATTAAAATGAGGGCTTCAAAATCTATGCATTGATTAGATGTGATTTTAAGTGTATTAAAAGAGAAAACTCTAGCCCACAAGCTGCTATGCCCCATCAGCAAACCCCAATCAGAAGCATCTTTAGTCTAAGATTGAATCCCCCATCTACTGAGATTTCATGCTGTATTCTGCTATATTGCAATTACTAGATGTCTGAATTAGAAAATGTTAAATGATTTCCATCCAAATATCAGTTCCAAGCATCCAGAAGATGTTTCTTTCTAATTAACAGCAAAGCATAACCATAATGAAGTCAGTTTTATTTGGGGTAGGGGGGCTTTCCCTCTATCATTAGTGCTAGACAAAATAATACTTTTTAAAGTAGTTGAATATCTTTTACATGAAGGAGGTCACTTCGTTACTTTTGTGCTGCTGAGATCAAACAGAAGGGCCAAGGCAACTTATGATAGAAAGTTTGTTTGGGTTTACTGTTCTATAGGGATGACAGTCCATCATGGCAGGGAGAAATAGCAGGAAGTGGCAAGCATAGTAGGAGGAACAAGAGCTGAGAGGTCACGTCTTTTAATGCGAGCACAAAGCAAAGAGAGCAAAGTAGAAGTGACTTGTCCCTGGTGACACACCTACTTCAGCAGGGCTGCACTCCTAAACCTACACAGATAGTGCCTTCAACAGGGACCACATGTTCAAATGCCTAAGCACATGAGATTATTTCCCATTCAGACCACCTAGAGCTAAATCCAGTGTAGAATTTGAAGACTCTTCGTGAGTGCAGCCATTCTTCCCTACCAAACTGAAATGAATAAAATTCTTTGATTTTTTACTATGTATCTTATAGTTTCCAACTGTGGGGATATTTTAAATCTAGAGCTGTAGATATGTCAGTGGGAATTATTTGTTTTTCACAGGATTTCTTTTCATTGGATATAAACTGTGTAACTTGTTTTATAGGAAGAAAATCACCATAAACAAATCATCCTGCTATGTAGGGATCAGAAGAAAAAGTGCCCAGGGTCACAGGCAAGTTTATGTGTGTAGATAATTCTGGGGGAAGGGTGTCGTGACAAAGAATAACAACTGAGCATAAAGCAGAAATGAATATGAATTATAGGAAAGGTCCCGGGTCTTCATTTTTCTGCTCACCTACATGGAATATATCAACTTTACTGACTAGTAAAGCCATGCTGGACTTGAATATGGAGAAGAGTTGAGCAGCAAAATGCAAACTTCTGTGCTACTTCTAGTGTGTTCATCCAAAAATTAATCACAGAGAGAATGAATGTGGTCCACAGGTATGGACCACAATTGAGCAAGCTAACTTACTTATCTTCTTCAGGAAGAAGGTGAGGTATTTATAGGCTGTGATAAAAATCTTCCCGGGTTGCTATCGTTTGCTTTCCACACCATGTCCTAACACAAAAGCCTATTTCTGAGTCCTTCTAATTTCTCCACCCACAAGGTATTCCTAGTTATGTCATGCTACTTCCCTAAAGATGATTTACTGACCACCAAAGCAAAGAATGCCAGCAAGAATGCAGGGGATCAACTTGTTTTGTATCATCTGCTGCTTTAAAGACATGGTATTCATATAATATATAGTAATAAAAAATACTCATAGATACAGAATACACGTGGTACCTGTGGACAATTTTAACTATACATTGTGAAACTAAAATAATGCAGTATGAAGATACTCTAAGCCGACATTATTTTATTCTCCTTCTAGCTTAGTGATGCCTTGGACTCTGGGCTTCTGATCATATTTTTGCCACTCCATATTAGCACCAAACCTGTATCCTAGCTGAGCACAAAGAAGGGTGTAAGTAGAGCAGTTGAGAGGTGCTGTTTTCGTGTTCTACAACACAGAGTCACACTTCTGGTTTTGAGTATTCTATTTGTGTCCACCTGAAACTTGGCTAGATGTCATCCGGTGTGTTCTGTCACAGTGGTCACTTTCATGTCTCTTCTCTATGGCAAATTGTGAGTTTTTACTGCTGAATTAGCATACCTAGAAACATTCCTGCTTCTCATCATGTCTTCCTTGCTTCTTTGCCTTGATGATTTTTCTAAAGACCCAAACAAGCCCCATTTTTCCACGTTTGCTCACACTAGACTTGTATCTCTTCACTCTTCATTCTCTTTCCTTGTTTCTCCTTTATTTGAACCCACAAATCTTCTCAGGATTTCAAGTTTCATCATCTCTACCCTAGAAATACTCCAAAGCAACCTTACAAATCTTTGTCTTCATATACGTTTATTTCCCCTGTGATTGACAATTTAATTACTATGTGGAGTCCTTTTTTTTAAACCATTCTGAAGACTACTGCAAGTCTACAGTGGCTTTAAGGTGATTTCCCTGAGAGCAATTAATTACTATGTTGACCCTTCTTGCCCATTTCAAGATAAAGTTGATATTGCGTCTTACAAGCTTTGGCGTGGCAATGCATTTCCAGAGGGGAGACCCATGTGGAGTATGAGCAGATACCAATCACAGAGCATATGTAGTGCTGAGTGCCTTCCATTTGAGAGCAATAATAAGATACAATGATTTGCATGATGGAAAAGTACATCCTCATTAAAGGTGTAGATTGTATCGTGATGTGTAAGAAGGATGGAGCTATAAATACAAATGACCTTGACTACAAGTTAAGAAAACTAGTCAGAGGTTTGAACTCAAAAACATTTAACAGTAATGTGCTGTAGAGCGTGCTTTTTAAAGTAAGTTTATATAAGATAGAATCTTCTTACTCACTGCAGGGTGAGGAGAAACTTACTGAAGATGAGTTTGATGCTGTTTCCCTGAACATGACATCAGCATAAGCTGAGTAAAGAATGATGCATGTGGGCATTAAAAGGTGATCCAAATGTGTCAAGCTTTAACTGGAACTCTGATTAGTACTCATGATAATAAGTAACAGAAACACAACCCAGACTTACTTAAAGTGAAAGAAAAATTTAAGACCCACATAATTAAGTCTTCTGACTGACATTAACTTTGAAAATAGATAGATCTGGGGATTCACAATGAAGGTGTCATTAGGAGCATATGGTCCTTCCTTCTCTCATCTCTACCTGCTCCTGACCTTAATCTTAAATATGCTTGTTACCAACAGGCCCTCTCAGAGCTCAAGTTAAATGATTCCAAACTTATGGATTCTTTTTTTTTTTTTTGAGAAATGCATATTGCATATAGGCTATTACCACAGATTATCTCCTTTAATTAATTAATTATTATTTTTCTTTTAGAATTTTGTAAACAAGTACTGGGCAAAGTGAAACAAAAAAGGAGGGTGGGGAAGTGTCTTAGTTACATCATTCTTCTCCTCTCTCCTCTCTTCAATTCTTCCCATGTCCCTCCCATCACTCAAATTCACGGTCTCTTATTATTGAATTATAGTTGTTACATGTATACACAAATTTATTTATGTATATATAATATATATACATATATTATAAATACAACCTTTTGAGATAAGTTAGTATTTCTCATATATAATTAGGACTGACCTCTTGGGGGATTGATTAACCTATTAGGGATTTAATCCCTGGAGAAGACTGTTTCTCCCTCTCATGATGGAATTCTCATAAGGCTTCACCCCTTGAAGAGGAGCTAAAGGAAATTAATAGTGGCAGAGAAGGGAGAATCCTAATTTCTTAATACCTAAAGGTCTCTGATGGGTAAATAACAAGCCACTTCTTGAATTAATTGTTTCTGAGAAGCAAGTGTCTTAGTGGCAGGAAAGACAGGCTCACTAGATGAGAAGTTCAATGAGTGTTATATGAGATAGAGGAACAATGATTTCTCTGTCTCTTAATAAAATTAAGAAAAGGTGCTGGGAAGAAGAAAACAAAAAAGGGAGGGTAGGGAAGTATCTTAGTTACTTTTCTATTGGTGTGATCAGACACTGTGAGCAAGGAAATTTATAGAAGAAAGAGTGTGTCTGGTGCTTCTAGGTTAGAGAGATAGAGTCCATGACCATGATAGTGCAGACCATGGCAGCAGGCAGTAGGCATGGCACTAGAGCAGTAACTAAGCCTCATATCTTGAGACACAACTACAAGGCAGATAAAAAGTTGACTGGGGGTGGCGTGGGCTTTGGAAACCTCAAAGTCCACTACCATTGACACATCTCCTCCAGTAAGGCCACACCTCCTAACCCTTTCCAAATACTTCCACCATCTGGGGTCCAAGTATTCAAATATATGAACCTATGGGGGACATTCTCATTCAAACCACCACAGGAAGAACACATATAGAGAAAGGGATTGGCATGGTTCAAACTATGTAATTAAGGAAGATTTTTTGATGAACAACTTTTGTGAGCACTAAGAGATGGGTGAGGAAATAGGTGTTTTGGGAGTTCTAAGCTGTGACTCAATGCTGTAACACAAGTGAATTTTGAAGTAGGTTTCATTTTGTCAGTATTTTTATAAATGTAATGTGACACCAAAGAGCACTTAGAATAGAAAGAACCACAGAAATCAAAAGACAAATATAAAAACAACTAATACCACTAAAACGTGTTGGACAAAGTTTCCTTTAGTTTTATACAAATGGTACATGTATTTGCTAATCACAATTATTCATTACCTGTTCTGAAGTTTTAGTTAAAATATAACATTTTGGCCCATGACTGAATAAGTGTGCAAATGCTAAAAGATTCTGTGGCTCAATAACTTTCCTGATAGACGTGCCATAGTTTCCAACCAATGATGATTATATATGCATTATATATGTTTCCCTCTTCTTTCACAGATACTGAAACAAATATGTATAAGAGCATATATCTTTCCATTTGCTAAAGAAAATTTCCCAACTTGAAATGGCTTAGTTGGATTAAACAGATGTAGTATAGAAATAGAAAAAAGTTATTGGTGGAATATGTGGTATTTTACCCAGAATATTACATTTTAGGTTAATTAATTAGTTTTCTACGTGTGTGTGTGTGTGTGTGCGTGTGTGTGCGCGCTGAGTAGATGTATGTGTACCACATGTGTGTAGACACCTACGGAGACATGAAGAGGGCATCAGATTGCCTAGAAGTGAAGTTGTAGGAGTCTGTGAGCCACCTAATATAGATACTGGGGGCCAGAACTCTGAGTCTTCTACAAGAACATCCAGCACACACTACTGCTGAGTCGTCTCTCCAACCCCAGTATTACTATTTCCATCAGTGCTGTGTGAGACAGCCTCTACTACCTCCTGAAAATGGTGGTATTTTTCAGATACATAGCTGTAAAGCTAGCAATAATTACTTATCACACAAGTGCCAATTATTAGAATTACTTGATAAACGCTTACTACATTTTTTAAAATATGGAGAATATATGATAGAAGGAGAAGGAAGATGAGGGGAGCCTGGAGGAATGGAGGGAGGGTAGGAGGGGTGTTGATATGTATTATAGGATAGAAGAAAATAAATTTAAAAACTAAATGAAATATTTATTTTTTAATTAAAATATAATTATACTATTTCCCTCCTTTCCCATTTTTATACTGAAACCTCCTTGGCACCCTCTTGCTCTCTCAAATTTATGGGCCTTATTTCCCTTTTTTCTTTGTGTGTGTGTGTGTGTGTGTGTGTGTGTGTGTGTGTGTGTGTTTCTAAATATATGAATGCAACCTACTCGGACAATATAAAATTACTTGTATGTATATGATTTCAGGGATGACTTCTTGGTATCAGATAACCAACTTGGGGACTCTTACCTGGAGAAGACTATTTCTCCCCTACTATCAGTATTCCTTAGTTGCCTGTAGTACTTGTGTTTAGGGTTGAGGCCCCAGAGAGTTTCTCCTTTCATGTTAGCATACCTATTAGTGTTATCCTGGCTCAGATCTTCTAATGGCTGCCATATTGATGAGACTTTATGGGTGTAGCTTCTCCACATTTCTAGGAGATAAAATTGAATAGCAAACTTCCTGTTCTGCTGGCGTTTACAAACTGTCTGCCCCCTCTTCTACAACGATCCCTGAGCCTTAGGTGAAGGAGTTGTATTGCAGATACATGAGTTGCAGCTGAACATAACAGGGTCAGTTGTTCTAAAACATTTGATTGGTTGTGGTTTTCTGTAAGTGTGTGTGTGTGTGTGTGCACGCACGTGCATGCACGTGCAAGTGTGCAAGTATGTGTGTGTTCATGGAGATCCAGGTTAATTAGGCTATGTGTAGTGATTATCTTGGGATTGGGGAACATCATTTTGTTTTGCTTTTCTCATCTATTTGTTCTTTCTTTTGCTTCAATTTTTCCATACAGTGATTTATTGTTTCCATCTGTTTTAACATATCAAATCTTATAAGTATTCCTCAGCAAGTTCTTCACTCTTAGTCCCCAAAGTCATGCATGATGTTTCAGGATAGAAAAGCTGTTCTGATTCCTAGTACATGTGTCAGGAATTGCTCTCCACTAAAATGATCAAAGAGAAAAGGCTATCAGGAGGTTAGACAACAACAGTTGGGAGATGTCCGCTGTGAAGGCAAAGGCTGGAAGTCCTGTCATCTCATGAGAATTGCTTTGGACAGGAACTGTGAGCTCTCAAGTTCCATCTTACTTTCTCATTTTAATTCCATACAAAGATAATCCCCCTGTCCCCCAAATACCTACAATTTTTTAAGACTATGATACAAGGACATGAAAACAGGCATGTAGTATGTACTCAGTTAGTTAATGTTTTGTAGTATCAACTAAACCCTAATATCAGCTATAGCTTAAGCATGTATTCATGTCAGGGATGAAGAACCTATGTGGTTAGCGTTTCACTAATAATCTGAAAAGAGCAACTCAGTAAACAAAAAAAGGAAATTTTTCTTTTAACTCATATATATATATATATATATATATATATATATATATATATATATACACACACACACACATATATATATATATAATGACCTTGAAACATAATTTTCCATGTTTTAAATACAAATAGGTATAATAGTTTTAGATAATTGTAAAAAATCTTCCATAGATTGCTATTAATTATTGGGCATTTATTGTCATAAATCTTGAGTTCAAACCTTGACAGGCAATCTGAGCCCTCTAATAGCACATAGAGAGGCAGAATAAATATGGATGGAATATGACATGTACAAACACCAGCTGTGCAACTTGTGCTGCATAATTGCAAAGTGTTTATTCTTTAATAATTAGAGTGAATATATATTTCCTAAGAGACTCATGGGCTCAATCTCGGATATTTCTCTGCTTCATTTTCCTTCCTTTATTTGCCTACCCAAATACTAAGAACAAAGCTTCCTAGTGGAAGCGAGGTACCAGTCACTCTTCTCAGGATGAAATGCATCACTTTGTTTAAACATCAAGCCTGACAGCAAACATGGTGCCATTCACATTGTCTAATATAAGAAAATCAAAACCAGAGTGTTTAAGTCCATATGCAAGCCTGTAGAGCTAGAAGCAGTCACTCTGATATGCAGCCCATCCTCTCTCACCCCCCAGGTCCTGAGTAACTATTGTCTGAAGAAGGTCAGGAAGGTCAACTGTTGTCTGGTGACTGTGGAACATGTGAGAAAATCGGAAATCACTTACCTCACTTGCTGAGTTTAGAGAAGGTAGTTTAGGGAAGGTAGTCTGTGGAGAAGAAATCTTCTACCCAGATATGGCTGAGTTCTATTTTAACTGAAGTGGAGAAACATAATATCAACTCATACAACAGGGTTATTTTCAGAATGTATAGTAATTTGTTTTGTATAAATAAAACCTATTTGGGGTATTTTAAGATTATTCTTGAAGCTATGTTCTTTGAATGATTGTTTTCCCTCTTTAGATCACAGAGGATCTGAAAAAAATAAGGTGTTTCACTCTCAACAGAAGTTATGATTATAGATGATTGAGTTTAATTGAGACAAACAGCGTTTGGTACCTTTCCTATTTGTTCTATAGAAATGGACATGCCATTTAAAGTGCCAGGATCTACCCAGCTCCTGTGTGTGATGCGAACAGGAAGGGAGGCATAGTTTGATCCAGAAGCTCTAAATATGACTTAGGGAATAAATGGCTAAAGTAAAAGAACCCCCACTGACTTCTGAAAAAGATATATGATAGTGTTGCAGGTTGCTTTCTAATTGTTCAGGTCACAATGGTCATTTTTCACAGTTACTCAATTCCAGATTTGTCCATAACAGAGCAAACCCTGCCTTCCTAAATCTTACATTTCCTGGGGTCAGTGCCTCTTCTGGGATCATTGTCCTACTCCAGATACTTTCAACACCACATTCTGCTGAATAGTATTGTGCCATAGGGATGCCTTTGTGTCACAGAAAACTGTTTGAGGACATGGCATGGAATGGCTGATAACAGAAAGACATCCTCCTGTTTATATATAAGTATAATTCACTATATATGTGTCCTACTGTCCAGCCATGGTCCACACAAGCCAGTTTCTCCTTTACCTACAAAAATAAACACTGTGTTTACTGACTAGAAGATACCATGCTCTCCACTCTGTTGTCTCTGGATCCTGAGGGTCAGAAGCCTCCTGTTTTCGAGAAGAATAATCCATCTTGTATGGTGATATCACACTCTTGTGTGGTCTTGAAACTTGTCTTTAATTTTTATCTGTTCTAAACTAAATTTAAAAGTCAATTACCATCAAAGAAAGCGGTCGGAATAATCAAGTGGGACAAGGGCAGGGTGCTTGTAGTCGTTCTTGGGTAGCTGCTCTACTAGGCTGAAAGTACTTCTGAGACTCTACCTGTCACGGGGAACAGTATGTAATTCCCACATAGTCACGTTCACTTTGTGAAAGACTCCCTTTGTGAGGTGCCAGACTTTGCCTTCATTCTGAAGCAGCGAGTCTTGATGCCTTGAGTACTAGTAGAGATAGTCCCCATTCTACACATTACATGCAGACGGAGTCACAACCATTTGGTGATGGTGAATATAATTAAAATGAATTATGCAAATGTACTATGAGAGTAATTAGAAATGGAAATGTTGATGAGTTAATTGCCATGCCAATGCACTTTTGACACTGAAATGAAAAGAAATTTAGGTGAAAACTTAGATTTTCTTTTTAAAGGGAAAATAAATGAGAAGCATTAAAGAAAGCCTAGAAACGAAAGCTGAGGAATCTTCCTCTGAGTGTTCTTCCAGAACACTGTAGGAAAAAGAGCAGCAGGGCACTGGACTCACGTGGGGACTTTGCAGCCTGTAGGCTGGGTGATAAAGGAGAAAATAAGTGTAATCTAAAGTAAAGGGTGGATTCGGAGTTGATGGAAATCACCCTCCTGGTTTATAATTAGAACACTGAGAAAAAGCTAAAAAATATAAAGACAAAAAGTCCATGCCTTTATAGTTGCAGAACATGGAAGGCTGAAGTAGGAGAATTGTTCCATGTTCCAGGCACTGTATCAGGGATAGTAGTGTGGAACCATGTCTCAAAACAAAGATGGAGCCGAGAGAGGTAGTTAAAGTAAAAGAAACATGGTATCAGAATGAGTTAAGGGTTTTCGCTCACTCTTTAAGCAGTAGCAAACCAGCAAGAGTGGACAGCTCTAAAACCCAGTGCTGAACTCCAGGGACAATATAGGGCTACTCATGGCACCTCAAAAGGCTCCCAGCCAGCTTAAAGAAGAAAGCAAATGTCATGATGAATTAAACATCAAAACTAACTGTAATTGGTTAAAACAAATTATGATCCCATAAAGAAAATCAAAAGGGGAGCCCCAAGGGGAAAGGAAAAGAATTGGAGAATTAATACAAAAGCAACGAATGCTATTGAAGTTGATAAAGTGCCAACTCTTCCTCTTAGATTGATGGTTAAAGTGCAGGCCTGGGTGGGCATTTTGTCCAGCTTGTGGAAATGATGCTTCTGTTAAGGAAGACCTTACTGGGTGACTAGAGTGTGCTAAGACAGAATGAGTGATACCAGTCATTTAAGGGCATCAGAGAATGGTAAAGCATTACTCAAAGTTTGATGGGGAACTCAAGGGAATGAGGTCATAATCAGTGGCATTTCTTAGCACCACTAGTGAGAGTTACTCTGAGTTCTTTTTCGCTCCTGATGTGCACAGTACTATTTCTGAAACAATAAGAAAATGAGAACTTTATCAAATATATCCAAAGTCCAATTGATTGGACACATTGGAAACAAGGGACTCAGTTAAACCACAAGGCACAGTAAGTTCAGTGAACACTATTATAAACTGTACAGGATAATTGGATTGTTTATTCAACATGTCAATGTAATTAAAAGAAAAAACTTACAAAGAAAAGGTGAGAAATTATTACTGTATAAAACAAAGAAATGACATACTACCCAGATACAGTGTGCAAAACATTTTCAGATATGGATTCAAGCAAACTACAGTAATATATTTTTAGAAGCCCAAATGTGGATTACATATAAGCTGACAATGTGAAGTTATTTGTTACTAGTTTTAGTAGAGGAAATAAGCTCCATATTTTATTACGGTTTTTATTTTTAAATGCTCATTGAAATATGTATGAGTAAATGATTTGATATTTGAAATTTTGTGCAAAGTATTCTATCCCAAAATGTGGAAATCAGAGAGAAGACACAGGAATAAAGAAAGCAAAAATAATGACTATTGAGATTTAGTGCTGGATCCATGTAGAGTATATTTTCTGCTTTGGGTAGGATTAAAACTTTTCAAAAGAGAAACTTTTAAGTAAAGTCAAAACATTGTTTTGGATACACATACAGATGGATGATAGGAGATAATAGACTAATGGCCTCATTAAGAAAAAAACTATTCATTGGTTGTTGTTTTTATGCATCTTCACAGAAAAAAGAAGACTTGAATTTTGAATAGATGCCTGTGTAGGTGGTATACGAACAGAAAATGGAAAGGTCCTGGGGAGCTGTGACCTAAAGCAGAAACATTAACCCCGATAGCTTGGGTGGTGACAGTTTAAATTTCTCTGAGGAATGAGAATTGTCAAAAAGGCTCCTGTTTAGTGAGCTGGAGCAATGATCCTTCCCTGACAGTATCTATTTTGGCAAGCCTGACCTCGAGTAGGTTTTAAGAACAAAATACAAAAGGACGTAGTCCTTGGTGATATGTCATATTTCTAAGTTTCTGCTGCTGTTCTCTTTTGGTTTTGCCTTTAAAAGCATCACCAATTTTGTGAGCAATAACGTTGTAGGTAGAATCAGGTCTGATTTAATGAGAGAGAGTCTTCAAAGTCACATGAGTTTCTGTATTTAGAGAGGTCCCACGAGTGGTTTGGGATTCTGCAGGTCCCATCTCAAAATTCTTTATAATTTCAAACTTTATTTTGTTTATCTCTTCATTGCGAATTTCATACATGGATACAATGTATTCGATCATATCTACCCTACTTCTCCCTCCGACTCCTTCCAGAACGCCTCTTCCATGCTCCTATCTAAATTGTATATTCTCTTCTTTTTTGGTTTCTTTATAACCATCTGAATCAAGTTAGTGCTTCCCTGTGTGTGAATGGGTATGGGGCCATCCACTGGAACCAGGACAGATATGAGAGGCCACACCCCTAAAGAATAGTCTTCTTCCCAAGCAGCCATCAACTTCCAATAGTTTTTAACTAGGGGCGGGTCCTTTTGATGTCCCACCCCTTGCCATCCAGGCATCATGCTGTAATATTTAATGACGTGATACCATCTAGCTCTTGAGCAGATGACCACAGCTACTGTGAGTTCGTGAGTGTAAAGGCCTCGTCAAATCTGAAAGAAGCTCTTTCTCAGCAGTCTTCCCTGACTTCTGTCTCTTCAAATCCTTCTACCCACTCTTCCCCAGTAAGGGGCCCCACGTTTTCATTTGTCATTGGAAACTACTATCTAGATAGTAGGACCTGGCAGGAGTACGGTCTATGTAAGCACTGCTAGAGAGAAAAGAGGGTGGACCTCATTGAATTAATGATGCTTGTTCTTGAGGGAGGAATCCTAGATACTTCAGAGCCATTTTCCTGCACTTGTATTTTGTGACACCCCAGCTCTTTTGGGGACACCAACTAAGCACAGCCTCACAGCCTCTGGAACCATCATTTCTTCAGACAATATTACCTTCATGAAAATGACACCCAGAAGCAAAAATGCAATCTCCAAACATAGTTGCTATCTAGGTCAAGTTCTTTGTTTTGTTTTGAAATACAGTTTTCAGATACAAGTGTACTTACTGTCACCTCTAAAGCATTGAGCTTTAATAAAAGTTAAGCCTGTTTAAAGATAGAGAACTCTTTGGGAAATCTCTGCCACACAAACAAATACATTTTCAGAATGTTGATTTCATTTTTTTCTATTGCTAAAATACATTTTTCACTAAAAGAATTATAGCAAGACTCACAGAGCTGTTATTTGATACTTTTGTTGCTTAATAGTAATGTGATAGTTGACACCAAAGAACCAATGATCCTAGTTGTGTACCTGGACTAAGGTCACAAGGAAAGTCTCTGTTTACTGTGCAGCTACTACACTCTTTCATGGCAACGATATGGATAGTTGGTGTTTGCCACAATACCAGTGAATCACGGTCTCAAGGCAGAGCAGTGACTGAATGGAAACAGTTTTTAAAATGTGATTCCAAGAGCAACCATGTGTGTGTACGTTTGCATGCATGTGTGTGTGTGTACATGTGTGTATGTACAAGCACAAACTCATGTTGGGGAGTACCTATGCACATGTGTGTAGAGGCCAGAGTTTGGGTGTCTTACACAATTGCTTTTTTTTATTTTTGTTTTAAAAAGTATGTTTTGTTTAGTGTGTGTTTACATGTGTGTATGGTCTCCTCATGTTTGACAGCAGAAACCTTTTTCTGCTGGGATACCTGGCTTCCTTATATAGTGTTTTTAAGATAAGGTATCTCACTGAACATGCAGCTCACCAATTCACCTAGATGGCTGCCTAGCAAGCGTCAGAAATCTTGGTGTCTCCACCCCTCCAGTGCTGTGATTACAAGTGTGCACTTCTGGGCATAGCTTTTTAAGTGGACGCTGAGGACCCAAACTTGAGTCTCAATGCTTATACAGTAAGGACTCCACCAGCTGAGCTATCTCTCCAGCCCCTAAAGCCAACTTTCAAAGGGAAACATTGTCTTGAATAACACAAAATTCTTTCAATATTAAAAAAAAAATGTGTATCTGGAAGGCACAGCTTTTTCTAAGTTATTATTACAACTATAAACAGAGCATTCTTTTTTGGATATAGCTTTGCCTGACACTCTTATTGGATTATAAGTTGTGCCAAAGAGAAAAACTTCCTGTCACTTTCTAGGTTGGTTTTCATATGACTCCTGGCACTCAAGAGAGGGGTCTGGAAAGGAATCATATTCCAGACTGCAGTCACTCAATTCAATGCCACATCTGTCATTTTCTTAGAGACAGCAGCTCCCCTCCCCCACATGGGTCCCAGAGACTGAACTCAGGTCGCCAGTTTTGACAGCAGGCATCCTTACTTCCTGAACTGTCTTTCTGATCCATGCATTATTTATTGAGATAAGGCCTTTCATGGAACCCAGAGACGCATACATACAATGTTTTTCTCACACCTCTTCAAATATATCATCATGTTAGACACGTATATTTATCTACCCTCTTCTGCATGTACCATAACCGATGCAGATACAGATTATTTGGATCGTGGCAATGTAGATTTAAGCATTTCTGATATGTAGAGATATAGATTACACTGTCTCACAGATCTCGTCATGTCTGTGCTTTGCTAGTGTTTGGTAAATGACTAGATGTGTACTTTGAGGTTACGTGGTGAATGCATTGTACATGCCAAAGCATGCCCCCAAGATTATACAGTCCTCACTTCTGCCAAATGTGGTGTGAGATGATTTTCCAATTTACCATTTTACCAGTTTTCCAGCGGTTTACCAGCTTACCAATAGTTTTCCATTTCCCAATGCCGGATATATGAATTTTTAAAATATCCATCTGATGGGCAAAGAATAAAGAAGTTCTTCTCAACTAAAGAGGTTGTTAGCTATTATCATGGATCAGGTTTTATGGCAGTCATCGCTCTTTTTTCTATTTTGTACCTTTCCACAACTAGATGAATCCTTTGATGTAAGAGCTGTAGCAATTGCCTGCCCTGCGTGCTATGTGCTCTCCTAGCTTACCACTTATCCTTTACTTTTAATATTTTATCCTTCTCCAAATACAAATTTTCTTGCTAATATCATTAAGTGTTTTGTACTTTTCCTTTTGGATGTTGAGATCCTTTTCTTCCATGTTCCAAAGCACCATGTAACTTATCATAAATGTGTTTGTTTGCATTTGTATATTGATGACTTGGCCTTTTATTTACTTTTCTTTCATTGAAAGCAGATTTTTTTCATACAGTATATTCTGATTATGATTTACCCTCTCCAACTCCTCCCAATCCCTCCTCAACCCCCCCCCCACCATGCAGCTCCACAACCTTCTGTATCTCCCTAGGAAAGCAATAGGTATCTAAAAAATAATAATAAAATAAGATAAAACACAAACAAACAAATTGGAATAAGGCAAAGCAACCAAACAAAACAAAGGGCCAAAGAAAATGCATAAGAAAAGCATGTAGACAGAGAGACACATGTTGGCACACCAGAAATCCCACTTTTTAAAAAATGGAAGCCATGATATAGACAAAAAGAACCTGTAAAGCAAAATTTCATTTTTAAGCCTATAAATATTTTACATTTTCTGAGATTTCACTCCAATTTAATCTCCCCAATATTGTAGACATTTATACAAAAACAAATCAAGGAAAATATTTCCTATGTAGTTTGAAATAATAAAATGTAAAAAAATGAAATAATAAAATATACAATTCTATTGCTGTGAAGAGACATCATGACTACCACAACTATTGTAAAGAAAGATATTTAGCTGGGACTAGCTTACAGTTCAGAGATTTAGTCCATTATCTTCATGGCATGAAACATGGTCCCATTCAGGCAGACATGGTGCTGGAGAGTAGCTGAGAGTTATACATCTGGATTGGCAGGCAGCAGGAAGACAGAGTGACATTGGGCCTGGCTTAAGCATCTGAAACATCAAAGCCCACCCCCAGTGACACACTTTCTCCAACAAGGCCACCCTTCCTAACAGTGCCACTCCCTGTGGGACTATAGGGGCCATTTTCATTCAAACCACCACACAAGCATAACTTGTATTTTCAAATTTTAATCCATATTAATTTTTAAGAAGCATGACTGTCTAGGTAAGCAATGTGTATACATGGTTTTTATTTTATCATATTTGGTATTTACAGTCTGTAGAATAATTTTATCCTTTTATTTGTTAAATTATTTATAATGTACTATATGTGTGCTATATATGGGCAGACATATGGGTGGACAATCCTTTACTCTACAAGTCTAAAGTAAAGGAAAAATTAGCGAAGCTTATCTATCAGCTATTGATTAAATTACAAAACCTGGGACCAGCAGTTGTTTGTTTCTTTGACTTTTATATATGAATTCTTAAGGGAAAAGAAACTTTCCATTCTATTACAAGAACATTAATTAGCTGTTTCTCCCCCATTTTACTAACAATAAAGTTGAAGTTCAAAGAAATAATAAATCTTCTCAGGAAATAAAGATGCTAGTGGTGGAGCCAGAATTCAGACCCTCAGCTGATTAAAGCTGAGCCTGTCACCTTAATAATCTGTGTTCCTCTCCCTCTCCTCCTCCTGCCCCCACCATGTCTTTGCAGGATCATATGCTCTTAGCACCTTCTTCATGGGGCAAAGTGCTATGATCATCATTCTAGACAGAGAAAGGAAAAGGATTCATGTAAACAGGAACCCTCAGCCTTTGAAGATGGCCAGAAGTACTCACCTGGCCTTGGGTCCTAAGGAGACTGTGAGCTCACTCTTGTGGGTTTTGAGCAGCATTCTCCCTGTCTTCTCTCCTCAGGAAACCTGCTTCAGCAGCTCAGCTTGGTAGCACCCTTTCAACTGGTTCCAGGCAAGTCCCTTAATAGGGCATCTACTTCCACCAAGGAGAGTTAAATGAAAATGTAGATAGGGTTTTGGATTTCAGTCTCTTTGCTCTTAACCCTTCAGCGAATCTGTTAGAATTAGCTAGGGACCATAAACATACCAGATATGTTTGAGAGTCTGTGTTAGACAGGAAGGAAGATGATTATCTAAGTGGCCAGATAGTTGTCACACAAATAGTTATACCCTTTGATTGAATAACCATATAATGTATGAGCTTCAAGACTAGTGAAATAATGCCACCCTGATAATATGAATGGATATAAGACAGGGAGTGACCAAGGCTTTCTCCCCACCCCTGCAAACTAGCAGACAACTTGTAATCACAACTTGTAATCAACACACTAGCACCGAGGCAGCTGTCACCAGTCCCCTCTCCAATTCTCTACACACCATGCCTTCTTGCTTGCCTGACTTTTCTTAAAAAGTTACTCTCTTTCTCTCTTTTCTTCTTGTCTCCCTATTTGGCCTTATTTTAAAAAAGAGTGATTGGGAATAAGATCATTCTTTAAACTGATCAGTGAGTTTCCTAGAGAGAAAGTTGCAGTCCATCATGGAGGGGGTAAGTTCTAGAGGCAGAGGGGCCATCTTGGAAGCTCCTTCTAGTCTCCCCAGTCTTGCATGGTGTGCAGTCTGCCTACCAGAACTCATTCATAGATTTGCAGGCTTCATCTTTACCCTAATTGTGAAAGCCTGGAAACTAGCACATTGCAGCAATGCCTCATTGTTTTGTTCTCTCTGAAATGTAATAATCTTTGAATTATATACTTATTTTTTCCTTTAATCAGCCCTTGTGTTTCCAGATGTATCTTACAGTTGTTTTTGTGGAGCTTCAGAAAGGAAACTCTAAGCCTGGATTTTGATAACTGCAAATGATTGACCAGAGGCTGAGTTTAGGTGCACAAATCCTTTAAACAGCCAAAGGCCAGTTGATTACAATGTGGTAGATGCAATTCTTCTTTTAAGAAACACAAGCAAGCAAGTTACACTGATGTAATGCTATCATTTTTTTCCAGCTACCTAGCCCTGCAGTGCATATTTAGAATTTCTAAGAAGGTTTGTTTATTTGGGTTTTATATTATCATTATTATTATTAGTTGTTATTATTTTAGATGTTTGTTTGAATTAAAATGAGAATAAGGAAGGGTGTGGATCTGATGGATTTGGGAATAGGGGAATGGGGAGGATCTGAGAGAACATGGGGAGGGGAAATTGTAATCAGAATATAATGTATGAAAAAAAGACCTATTAAAATTCAAAAATTTAAAAAGAAATTTCCACTAAGAAAGAAACCTGAAACATATTAGCTTAAAGTAATTAGGAAAGAAAAATAGTATCATCAAATTAAAAAAAAAAACAGAAAATTCATATGTGCGTATCTCATAGTCACTTAGAATCTGACAAAGTAAAATTGACAAATTAATTAAGCATACACAAGAAGATAATTCTTCTGCACAGGCTTTGTGAACCTCCTGTGTACGAGCCTGAACTCTGAGGCCAGAGCCGGGGCAAAGTCAACACAGAGACGTGAGGAGGAGATGCAGTTCTGCAAGCTCTGCTGAAAGCCTCTTTCCTGGAAAATTATGACATCTGATAACTGTTTTACTGCTCTCACTGAAAATGTATCCCTTAAAAGATAATTGCTGCCATTACTCTGTTCTGTGTGTTCAGAAAAGCCCGTGGGAGCCACGTGCCAGCTCTCCAGGGAGCTGCCCCCAGCATCCCTTGACGTAACCCCAGCTGGGTTTTCTACATCTGGACAATGGAGGTGGAGAGAGAGGTACAACAAGGATCCCTGCACTTGGGTTTCACGAGTTAATTTAATAGTTTACTTCTACAGTTTTCAAACTCATTTGGCAGTACTGGGAGCCCCACACATGCTAGGCAGAGGCTTTCTGGCTGAGTTTCAACCTGAGCTAATAACTTCACTTCTCACAGACATGGACATGTGCTTTAGGGTACTGTGAAAGGGCAGTGGTGTTTTAATCCTGAGATCTCTTTTCAAAAACAGACTCTTAGTTTCCAAAGAGTTCAGGTCTTCATGGAAATAAACTATTTTGTGTTGCCTCGTGTGGGCTTTCCCATATATTAAAATATTCATGAAGCTATGAAGAAAAGTAAGTGATTACTATTTTCTTTTTACATTTACATTTACATTTAAGACCAGATTTGCTGGTCTTAAGAACAGTTCGATCTCCTACACACAAACCTTTACATCAGGAAATTGTACTGGGCTCTGTGATTACATCTTGGTTGTTCCTAATAGACATAAAATTAATTTTGTAAAATAAAATTATGCCCAATGTAAATATAGTAGTCCATTTTAAACACCCCTCCCCCACAGTTCCTGCAGCCTACTTGTCTGGACTCCTCAAAAGGCTCTGATTGTCAGAAGACAGTTCCTCTAAGTATAGCTCTGCTATGAAAATTTAGACATTTTAAATAAAACAAGGAAATTACTGTTTTTTATAATAATTACCAGCTACCACTGTGAAGGAAATATTAAATTTACTTTCAACATCAGGGTGGAAAGATGGATTAGTACTTAAGTGCATTTGCTGCTTTTGCAAAGGACCCAGGTTTGGGTCCTGACACCCACATGGCTATTCCCAACCTTAGGTAGTTCCAGTTCCCATGGATCAGAGACCTTCTGGCCTCTGCCTGCACTCCATGCACATAGCGCACAGACATACGTGAGGGCAGGACACTCATGTACATAAAATATTTTTTAATTCACTTTCAACCAAATTCATCTGTTGTCTATTAAAAATGTCTTTAGTCATTTGAAATTATTTTTTAGACCTGAGACTAAATACAAAGAACCAGAGAGACAATTCAGTTTCCCAAGAATCAGAGATCTTCACAACTCTCAAACTTCACTAATGATTTGAAAGGCACCAGCAAGGAAACCAGTAAGGTCTAGAGACACCTGAATTCATTACACAAGACCACAAGTCCTTCTTTGTCACACAAGGATGTAGGCTGGTCCAGATGTACGGTCGGAGTCTGGAAGTGATAGATACGGAGCATCGCTTCCACAAGGGAGCTGTTTCGGTGTAAAATGACTCCCTTTGACTCCTTGGTAACTATATAGCTGGCCTAATACTTTCTCATTGGCCATATCCCACAAACCAATAAATTCCTCATTAGCTTGTATAAACAGCCTAGACTGAGAAATATAGCCAGCCAAGGTAGAACAGATTCATGATCTTTCTGCTAGGAACTACCATCAGGGGGGCTGATTAGCAAGTTTACAGAGTTTTTTTTTTTTTTTTTTTTTAAATGGGCTTCTTCTCTCTTCTCCCCCTTCCCTCTCACCCTCTTTCCCTAGCTCCCACTTCCCTCCCTCCCTCCCCTCCCTTTCTCCCTCTTTTCCTAAGTCCCTTCCCCCCCCCCTTCCTTTCCTCTCCCTCCTCTTATCTTCTGGTCTTCTGAATGGAAAGAAGATGGATCAGAAAAAGCTGCAAATCCTTTCCTTCCCCATGCGGCCTCATCCCGCCTTTTCAAATGTGCGTGCAGCACATTTACGCGGTGCACAGGCAGACCACCTCAATCACCGTCTGGTAGTTTGTGTCCTCGTCTAGTCTCCATTAAGGAAACCACCTCAATGAACTTTCCTGGGTTTGTTGTTTGTTTCTTTTTTGTTGTTGGTGTTGGTGTTGGTGTTGGTGTTGTTTGGTGGTTGTGGTGGTGGTGGGGTTTTTTTTGGAGTTTTGTAAACAAAAGTCAGGGCTTCAATCTTGTTTATACTTGTTAGACAACAAGCTAGAAGTCTTCAAATATTCTCACAGCCTCTGCGGTTGGTCACTTTTACTGTCTAAGGAATTGGAGCTGATACTCTGTTTCAACTCTCGCATTGGGATCATTGAACGGCTGCCAATGTCAACATCTTTCCGTGTTTAGTCTTAACATCCTCGCACACCTTCTGACACTCACAGTGCAGAAGATACATGATGAAAACATGAGAAACAATTGGGAATTAACTGTAGAGACTTGGGGAAATTTACAGTATGTGCCTGAGTTGCAGAGCACAGAATTTTGAATGAATTTAGTAAATAATTTTGGCTGATTTTCATGTTCTTTCTGTTTGGAGCCAAGCTATCTAGGTATATCTGTTAGACCCATGGTCCATAGGAAGAAACAGAACTGTTTTAGTTAAGGTTTCTATTGCTATGATAAAACACCAACAAAAGCAACTTGGGAAGTAAAAAGTGTTTATTTGGCTCACAGTTCCATATCACAGTTCATAATCAAACAAAGTTGGGGCAAGAACCAAGAAATATTAACTGAAGTAGAGGCCATGCAGGAGTGCATGTTACTGACTTGCTCACTCCTCCTTGACTTGGTCAGCCTGCTTCTTATACAACTCAGGACCACCTGCCCAGGGTGGCATTACCTACCCTGGGCCAGGCCTTCCACATCAATCAGTAATGAAGAAAATGCCTGTATAGACTTACCTACCAGCCAGGCTTATAGAGGGATTTTCTCAGTTGAGATTTCCCCTTCTCAAATGATTCTAGCTTGTGTAAGGTTGATAATAACTAATCAGGGCAAACACCAAGATGCCCCAGTGGTTACCTGCATCTATTAACCTGCTTGTAAACTGCCATGGGGTTTCTACACAATGGAGGGTGTTATCCTGCATTCTGGAATACAGAAGGAAAAGAGGTTACTGCCTCAGCACTGGCAACCTCTTTACAAAGATCTATAGAAGGAAGATTGAAAAGGATGATAAGCTCCAGGATCTTTACACTGTGCTTTTTCATGGTGGTAATTTTCTTCTGTGGTTATTCAACAAAGATAACTAGCAAACAAAAGGAGGTTGCATTATGGATTCCAGCTGCTGGCATTATGCTCTACAGCTTAGATTAATTTTCACTAGATTCCTAGAATAAAATTAATCATCCAGCATCATAGAAAATCAATAAGCTTCAAGCTGCTTTGAAAACACTAACATAAGAATGTTAATGCCTTGATAGTAAAGTGATCTGAAATGATAGATAATGACAAATATCTAGTCTCCTAGAACACATGCAGGAAGCTCTGTGAATTCATGCTGAAAATGATGAGATTTTTCTCCTTTGCATAATTTGATCTTTAAACAGTAGGTTTAAATCAAAGATTTCCTACTCCATGCCCTTTTTTAAAATCCTGGGTTGGGGGCTGGGAATATGGCTCAGATGTTGAAAGTACTTCATGCTCTTCCAGAGAACCCAAATTCAGATCCCAACAACCACATAGGGCAATTCACAACCACCTGGAACTCGATCTCCAAGGAATCTGAAACTTCCCCTTTTTCTGTTCTCTGAGGATAATTGCACATGGCGCGCACATGCACACACACACACACACACACATACACATACACACACATAATTTTAAAATTAAAAAGAAAATATTCTAATTAATCCAGGGAGTATGTGGTCATACTTTCCGGGTAAACAATGACGAAGAGAATTCAATATAACCAGATTTTCCTCCAGCAGTTGAACGGATAGCAAGTGCCATGTAAAGTTGATAACTATGTTGATATGCTATGAAATATAAACCCCTATGTGTCAGATCTAGGCTCAGTTCCAGCCTACTAGGATGCTCTTCACAATAAGAACATTAGGATAAACTAAGGCAAAATTAGAATTTTACATCTCAGATTCACTTTGGCTATATTTGCTGAGTAGATGCTGCGTAGAATTTGATGATTTATTTAATGACCCCAAACACACACCATGTCATCATTCTTTCCAATAAGTATATATAAGCAAAGCTTCAAAGAACATAGATTTAAAGGTGCATACGTAACTACCAGTACAAAACAGTAACAGAATATTTGGGATTCCTAATGGAAGACCATCAGTTATACCAAAGAAGTGAGTGTGCTCAGTAAACTACAGAAAGTACTGAAGACTTCTAAAAAAAAAAAAAAAAAAACACTGACATTATGCTTTTGCTGGAGAGCAAACATAAAGCTTTCATGAGCTTTTGAAGGGGCATACTGATCTAGCTGCAGACCCACCCCCAGCTCCTGAGAAGGTTTTAACAAGAGACAAAGTTGAGTCCCAGATGTACAGCATTTATTTCTAAATCTTTAGCACAAAAGGCAATGTAGTCACTCAGTAAGCATTGATGTAACAGCATTATATTGATAACGTGATTAACACAGAGCTCTTTAAAGATATGTGAGAAAGAACAGAAGGAGGAGGGGAGACAGGGAGGGAGGGAGGAAAAAAAGGACATTTTGTATTTTTCTAGCCAGGTAGTCACTGGAACATTTCTAATTTGAGCATTACTGATGTCTAGTGTGGTGGTAGATAGTGACTTGTGAACATGAGGTCGTAGGCTGGGAACCTTCAGGGATCTCAAAAGCACATTGTAAGGGCCATCAAGAGCCATGGAGCAGCTCCTGAGCAACCAGTGGCTGCAGTGATTGGTTTGCTAATCAGGTGAAACATTCTCTCTCTCTCTCTCTCTCTCTCTCTCTCTCTCTCTCTCTCTCTGTGCATTCTTTCAGAATTTTATACATGTATGTAAAGGTATTTTGTTCATATTTATCTCCAATCCCTCACCCTAACCCCTTGCAGATCTACCTTCCTGCCCCTTACCCCAGTTCAACTTCGTGTCCTCTCTTTCTTTCTTCTCCTAACCCAGTGATTGTATTTACGAAATGCAAGCTGCTTGGAAGAGGAAGCTTTGGTGTTGGCGAAATGAACAGAGGAGAACAGTGTGCTTTGCTCATGTTTCTTCTCTTTGCTGGGACCAAAGTGGCAGTGGAGATGAGAAGTGCATCCTAGTGGGTATGCATTCTGACAGCAGGCAAGCAGAGAGTCAGCCTTATGAAGACCAAAGACAGCTACTCTCCTCTCTGGGGAGGCACAGAGCCATTAAAGGAGTCAGTCACTTGGAAGGTTGGCCTAGTGCTACTCTAAAGACTTATCACATACAGCAAGCTCCACAGCCTGGAAAGAGGGTCAGGAAGGCATTTACTAAAAGGGCAAGTGGAGCCCTTCTGGCTTTGGCAGTTCCCTCGGGTATGGCTGTTTGGAGGCAGTCAAATGTCACACTAGCAGTACCCAACACAGAGCAGCAGTGGGGCTAAGCACAGTCTGGGAGAGCATTTTCATTTGCAGGACTGTCAGCATAGGCTTCAAGACAAGCCGGAGGGAATTAGCAAGTGCCTGTCTTCCTGGAAATCTGCTGCAGAGCTCATTTCACCAACAAGCCCCAAGCCCTTGTAGCCTTTGGGCTTGGCCAGGCTTAGGGGAAAAAGAGTGGAAGCTATAGTGGAGCCAGGGCGACTTCCAGTTCTACCTGGATACTGCCTTCAGGGAATTTTCTTCTTTCTTTAACCTTCCTGCATATTTTAGCCTTTATACTTTAGCTTCAGGAATCGTCTCTAACATTTCTCCTGCTCTTTGATATCTACCTCTTTCAACCCAAAAGCAAGAGTCTTGTCTTGCTATACTGTATCCCTAGTGCTACCCTACCATCCTCATGCTCATGCTGAGACATCCTGGTACTTCCATACTGTATACCTAGTTTCTGTTTCAAGTCTTATAACCAGGAGCATGCCTAAATACCTAATTTTACTCTTCTTGGTATTTCTAATCTTTTCTGGTTTTACATTCTCTACCACCATCTTGATTCCCTGATTGACAGAGAGAGGGGCATGGTATGTGTTTCTTTTACTTCCTATGGAAACAAAGAGGGCCATCAAACTCAGAAAGTTGTATTGTAGCTAAAATTAAATGCAGATATAGGTACATAAACTCAAGGAATTTAGTGAAAGAAAGTGTTAACAGCCTAATAAAATGTTGGTGTGACTTTATAATATGCCATTAAATGTTGTTGAGGGGCTGGTGAGATGGCTCAGTAGGTAGTGACAGCCACTGCTATATCTGAAAAACTGAGTTTGATCCCTGGGACCCACATGTTGTAATGAGAGAACTGACTCCAGCAAGTTGTCCTCTGACCTTCATACCAGGTCTACCTGAGTCCATAAGCATGCATATGCACTCAAAGCATGTAAAGCTAGAAATCAAAAGTTTAATGTGTCACTCAGTAAGGACACTAGTTAAATACAATGTGAATTCTAAAGGTTAAGCTTCTGGATTGTGTTGAACTGAGGGTACCTTGAGTATATCAGAGCACCTAGGCAGTGTGCTGTGCGATTGCTTATTAATTTTTTAAAAGTTGAGGGTCATCCCCTCTCTACACAGTCCTCAGTGAAAATCCATAAGTTTAGTGGGGGGCCCAAGGGGCTCACAGAAGCCTATAGCTTTGGTGACTTGGGTGAATCCGAACATTAAATACCATAAAATATATAAATAAAAGGTCATATTCTATAGCTTTTCTTTATTTCTAATAACGTCACAATGCCACCAGACCTGTTTGAATTTAATTATACTTGCAGTCTTCCCTCATGCGCACCATTGAGTTAAACATTCTGGTTTCAAAGAGAGTAAGAATAGCTTCCTTGGGGAAATGGATCCATGGATCAAGCATTTGCAATGCAAGCGTGAGGACCTAGTTTAAATCCCGGCATCGAAGTTAAAAAGCCAGGAATGGCATCATCTCTCTGTAACCTCGGAACCGAGTTGCCTAGACAGGATGATGTAATGATGAGTGGTTGGGAGAGATATCTCACTGGCTGTCCAGTTAGACCCTCAGTGAACTCCGGGTCCAGTAAGAGACTCTGTCTCAAAAACAATAAGGTGGTGTGCTGGTGAGACGGCTCACCTGGAGACTTCTTACCGAGCCTAACGACCTTAGTTCTGTCACCAGAACCGAGGTAGTGGAAAGAGAACACAAGCTCCTGCAAGTTAGCGTCCGGTATCCACACATGCCCCTGGCAACCTAGCACCACCCTGAGAACATATAATATGGAATTAGTCCTAAGAATGGCTCAGTTGTTGTCTCCTCACTCAACTAGAGGAAAATGCCCAAGTAATGAATAAGGCACCCGTTTCCAATGCAATAGTATCCAGTTTATTCCAAGTATGGTTATTACTCAAAGATAGGATAGAATATAGATCTGCCCCATCTTTAATCAAAAATAACGTAGAATGCATTTGTCATTTGAGTCTATCCTGTATTTTTCCTTGTACGAAATACCTGTTTCCTAAAAGGGACTTTCTAGTCCATGGGTTGGGGATTTTCCATGTGCCCTACAGCCAAGTATGTGGGCAGTCTTTCTGTAGCAAGATTGATTATTAAAGGATGGTCATCAAAACCAGAGGAGACAGCCAGGCTTCCCAGAACTTTAACTGGAGCCGGGGTGAAGGCTGCCTAAGACAGCAAACCCAAGGGGTCGTTTGTGCCTACTTCCAGTGCTTTGACTTGAAGACAGCCCCTTTGAGGACGAAAACTCACAATCATAACAGAAGGGAGGAAAGAAGAAAAGAGAGAGGGAGGGAAGGGAAGAGAAGGAAACATTGAAATCATTTTCTTTTTTTTCACTTCCTTTGGGCTTCAAGGCTATTTTGTATATCTGTTCAGTAACTCCTGCTTCAAATTCTACTTTTGAAATACCTGAACCAACAAATTTTATCTTTTTAATCTAATGTGTAGTAGGTCTCTGTCTATGGGGTTCATTCTGTTGCATAAAATCCCATTAATACATTAATACACATTCCGAGTTCAGTTCCCAGCATCCACATGGTGGCTCATGCCACGGTTAACTCCAGTTCCAGAGACTCTGATGGGTTCTTCTGACTCCCATTGAGTCATTTATTCTGTGATATGTACCATTGTGTATAGAAAGGTTGAAATTCAACTCAATTAAGTATATTTTACCATCTCGATCCTAAATATTTTGCACTAGTCATTTTCTAGAATTTATCTTGAAACAAATATTTATTCTATACAAAATATTTTATCTACATAAAATAAACAAGATGTACTTACAAACTGTTTACACATATGGAATACAATACATAGATACTGAATAAATGAGAATATTTAGTTAATTGCTGACAATTCTGAGTTGACCACAGAATAATTAGAAAGAAGTTACTGCAATAGATGTAACTTTCTCAGGTACAAATTTTGAAATAAATAAAACATGCCACAAATATGAGTTGGCCAGTCTTCTTTTTCCTCTGTGTTTTATCTTCAGATGTGTGATCATTTGTGAAAATATTAACATTCATGGAAAAAAATATCCTTTTGTTTTAGAATTAATCATTACTGGTATACTTACGTTCTGTCCCTAGTGGTGTCTCACATTTGCTGTGGGTCACAGCTTGAATGTCCCCCCAAGGCCTAGGTGGTGAAAGTTTGGCAGGCTGTGACATACTGGGAAGTGGCTAACTCCTGAAGAACTGCGGCTAGTAAAAGGGAGTTAGGAAGTTGGGGGTATTCTCTTGCAGGAAACATTGGGGTCCTGGCTCCTCTTTTCTCTCTCTGTTTTGCTTTTTGGCTGCCATAAGGTACACACATCCCTTTGCCACCGGCTCCCACTGACATGTGTGGCCTCACGGACACAGAGAAATAAAGTCACGTGATAGTAAGCTGAACCTTTGTAAACTATGAACCAAGACAAACTATTCCTTTTTTATATGATGGCTGTCTCAGATTTTGTGGCAATGCCAGGAATCTAACACATTATTTTTAAAATGTTGAATTTAATCCAGCATTCTGTATGTTAGAGGAAGAGACTGGAAGTCTGCAGAAATAAGCGAGAACACTGAGGTGTTCTGTGAATACCCTGTGGAATTCCAGTGAATACGCTGTGAACACCCATGGTGTTCCTGTTGTCCAGACACCTGAAATGTAAAAGATGAAATGTCTTATAAAAGAGATAATTGAGGTCCTTTTCAGAGAAATGTAGGTTTTCTTTCAGGAAAATTAATCCGCCAGTGGAATTACGTCATTAACAAGGAGAATTTTCAAATAGTTTTCAAGGTAAGAGATGAGAAAGGGAGAGAGGAAGGAAGGAGGGGCTGGGGAATGAGAGAGGAGTAGAGAAGGAGGAAAGAAGGTTGTCAGTGAGAGCCTGTGAATTCACCTACAATGACCATTCATCCGTAAGCAGACTACAACATCACAAGTCAGGCCACAGGAGAACCTAAACTCCCTCAATGGTAAAACGCAGCTCTTCCTATTGATCTTCCCTCCCAAATGGTAATAAAAATTCCTTCTAGAGCTGGCAGGAGCAGAGAGAGAATGTTATGCTGGCTTGCCACATCAAACTCAAAGAAACTGATTGAGAGAGAATTGACAACAGATTCTCAAATGGAAAACAGTAAGTTAGGCAGTACTGTGAGGGTAAACAGGCCTCATTAAGATGCACCATTTGAAACCAGACTTTTTAAAACCAGTAACATGCTCAGACTCAACATGTGAAACTCCCTAAATACTATTTTTGTGCTGGGCATAGAATTGGACTTAATGTCTGTGTACTGACTGACTGAATGACAAGACAAATGGGAAAGAAAAATATACCTTATTTTCTATGATTTTTCTCCCAATTGTCTTTGAAATGGCATTTCTTTAATGATGGTTAATTAGAGGCCCTTGTAGAATTGGTTCAAACAACCTGTTGTTGATTTGATCTGCAGAAGGCTGGATGTCAGAGAGAGTGACTGAGGCTCCAGGAAACTTACCTTAAGTGACATTAATTTCATGCTTTGAAGGTTCGATTGCTGCTGTAAACCAGGGACTGTGCATTATTATAATTATTTTTTCTTATAAAGACAGGCCTCAAAATTAACAATGATTCTTTTTGCCAAATCATAATACAGGTCCTCAATGGAAAAGCTATGTATAACATTTGCTTTGAAGCTATTTATTTATTTTCCTTTTCCTTCATGTTCATGAGGAGAAACAAAGATTTTCATTTTCAAAATGTAAAATTAAAATGTAGTTATTCATGAGAGGAAAGTAACACTTTAGTCTTCCCCAAACTTTTAAAATGATTACTTACAGAAGTGAAAATTTGTTAGCAAAAAATTAATTAGTATGTGTTATGAAATTTTTTAAATATTATTGTGAATATATTTTCATCATATTTTGCTAATTGGCAAATCATACATTAGAATCAAATAGCATATTAACAGAACAAAGTCATATAAGTATTCTCACTGGTTTTTCAAGTGTTTCCTGAAAGTTAGATTGAAGGCAACCCTACATTCTTCTTAGAAACAATGAGTAGGGTTATCTCAGAGGTTTTGATGTGGAGACTAGGCGTGGTGTGTCAGAATATGTTAATCTCCAGATGGGGCATTGTTATTATTGTAATCATGCCTTCCATCAAGCCTCCATCCAAGACATAAAGGTTCTTTCCACTGGCCTGGGTTAGGAACAGATTTTAAGTTTTGCTGTAGAAAATTAATAAGTACCAAGCAGGAAGGCTGTGTTTGTGTAGAAATTACTGATCCAGACCGTGCAAATAGGATTAAGGGAGGACCCACTTTCTAGAACTTGAACCATGAAAAGCAGCAAGTTGGCAAAAGCAATCATTTCGCCTATGGGTGGGAGAAAGCATGACTTGAACAGGGCTGAGGCTTAGGGGGACAAGTCACCCCAGGTCACTGTGCAAGGGACACATCACCATGACTGGCTCCAGACTTGGATTAACTGAGTAGAGACAAAGGAAGAATAGGTACATGTGCATTCACATTTCAAACCCAAGTTGGATCAAGATAGTAGAACCCTCTCATAATTTCCATGGACCACAGTCTTTTTCCTTTACCGTCAACTGTTTCTAGTGCTTAGCACATACCACCATGTTGTGCCCTCACTGGACGTCTTTGAGATTTGTCTAATGTTGTCTGTTCTGTGAGGTCTTCTGTGTGAGTGCCTCTGTGAGAGTTAATCCCTATAATCCCTGGACAGAGGGCCTGCATAGAACTGCAGGGTACAGTAACAAAGCGGTTCACCTTGACTTTTGCTTCATTTACAGACATGTAATGGGTTAAGAAGTGTTTTTTGAGGCAAAAAAAAAGGGAAGGGAAGGAAATGGGAGGGAAGAAGAAGGGAAAGAAGAAGAGGAAGAGAAGGAAGGGAAGTAATTGGTTCACTCCAGACTTTATGTGTATTCCCACGGATCGAGGAGATTTAAAAAGAAAGAAAATAAGAGTAGAAACAGTCTTCAATGATAGGGAATGCTAAGCCGTAAAAAGACTGGAAGAGTAAACTGCAATGTTTATCTCTGATTCTTAAGGAATACTACGACTTCAGAAATAAAGCAGTCTGTTCTATTTCTGATGACAGCTGAGGGAAGATAGCTGAGCCCTCAGATAAGATGAAGCTACCAGAGCTCTGGGCCCCTGGGTGCCTCTGAGGATGACTAGCTTCATGAGAAGAAATAGTCTGGTCGGTGACACATCAGACTGATGAAAGCGGCTTCATGTGGACATTGGAGGCCCTGGAGGGGGAGGAATAGAGAGAGCTAGTACCCTCAGTGCTGCAGATGAAAACAGCAGCCACACGGGGAGAAAACAACATCAGCCTAGGCAGTGCCCTGTCATTTTAGGAAACAAACACTGGAAAAAAAAATGAGATAATCCTTGGACTTTGGTTGTAGATATAAAAACACAGAGAGGCAAGAATAAATAGTGTTTTAAAACCTCTGAATCTATGGATAGAGTGGGATAGTCCTTGCCTAGCATGCACAAGGCCTTGGATTCCATCTCCAGCACAAGAAAATAAAAGCTAATGTATTTCGTGCAACCAATTTTTAAGGTAGCTAGACATGATTGTAATGTCTCTAACCTAGCAAATCATTATCATCCCTCTCTAATTATTTGTAAAGATTCAAGTGTGTGAAAAAATACTTGAAAGATAGAACTAAAAAAGAAACCATTTGTGATATCCAAAGAAGCCTTTTAGTAGGAGTGTGCTTGCCCTGTGTGCTCATAGACACTGTAAAATGCTGTGGTCATACTGAAGACAAGACACTTACCATCCTGGTCTTCAGTGGACATTATGGTAATAACTTCCTTATGCCAGTAAGTACTCTATGAAAATACATGTTTTGATACAAATAAAATACCTTTCATATGCATAGATGCTGAGTATGTTTAACCATCCCTCTATTTGGGAAGATTTCAAAAATTTTCATTTCAATCTTTAGAATAAATTGCTGATATCCATATAAATAGATCTTCGAATTATTCCCTTGGAATACATCTAGGAGAATGAAAAGCATGTGAAAATGTTTACCATTTTAATGTTTTCTTAGTATTATATGTATGTTGTAAAAATACAGAGGGAAATACAGAGGGAAAAGTAAAACTACATGGGGTGATAGATATGACTGAGAATATCCTCGTAGCCTGTGTGAGGCTGTGGCTCAGATGAAGTGCCAAATATCTACCCAGCTCTGCAATAAATAATTCCCTCAACGTACATTTCTGTGCATGTGAATGGTGCACATGTGTGTATGTGGTCATGTGCATGTGTGCATATACACATAGAAGCCAGAGGTCAACTGCAGGTGTCATTCTTCAGAACCCATGCATTATTTATTTTGAGGCAAGGTCTCTCAACTGGCCTGGAACTCACCAGCTGGACTAGGGTGACTGGCCAGAAAAATCTAGACATCTCCGTGTCTCTTACCCCTGGTGCCAGGTATGTACCACTATATCCAGCTTTTTTCTTTGGGTTCTGGGAATCAAGCTGGGGTCCTCATGTGCACTTTACCAGCTGAGCTATATATCTGGTACATTTTCATCTTAGGATCATTTTGCAATTTTTCTGAAATTCCTCTTTCTGTTGCCTACCATTACCTCTCTTTCTCTGATTTCTTCCGTATCCTGAGCTATCGCTGCCAAGTCCCAGAGGCCTGTTCGCGTATTGTCCGCTTCTTTACATCACTTTAATGGACCTCTCCCTTCAGGTTGAGTTCTCCTTCTTATATTCTGCACAACGTTTTGCTTTGGGAGAGAAAACATGAGAAAATAAAGGTTCAGAGAGCTTGTGATAGTCATAGGTGTCTGGTTTGAAATTCGTATCTGTCAACTCTGGTCACTGTGACATTGTCCCCATTATTCAAAATACCTTTGTACCCTAAACTATATATATATATATATATATTTGTTGAGATTAAATGCATATGTTCATAGCACCATACATGCAAGAAATATGGTTTCTTGCTGTGTTATCCCTGTATTGGATTTTTTCTGCGTATTTTTTTTTTACTAGGGATAAAATTTAGAGGTTTGCTTATTCTCAGCCTGTGTGTTAGTAATTTCATGTGTCTGTACTTTGGAGCATTGCTAATGTCCTCACTGAGGCTAACTTGATGGGCACAATTCCCAGCTCAGGTCCTGGTTCACAGGCAACTCACCGAGTTCTGACACATCAAGAAGAAACATCTTCCTACATCTATATATGCCCAGACCACAGGTGTTCGCGGGTCCTCTGTTATGATGCAGTGTGGACAGTGCTATGCAGGCTTTGCATCATCACTCTGCTTACTAGTTTCTTACAGAGATTCACAGCAGTAGCATAGGTTCCCTGCTATCACAGGAGGAAATGGAAATGGAGAAGATAAATAGGAATTTCAAAGGAGCTGTTTTTATGGAATTAAAATATATTTTCCAGTAAGGAGCAGAATCGGTGCTGTTTATATTTTGCTCTCCTGGTTTCTGTATTTCCCAAACTCTTTGATTTGCTACTGCAGTACAGATTGAGAAGGGAGTTCATAAAAACAGCAAGCAGAAAATGATGAGGTTTTTGTAGATATTCCTTTGCAATGCTATCACAAATGCCAAGTAATTCTGCATAATCTAATAGATATGTAAGTTCTATAGAGGAAAATGTATAAAACTTAATGAGAGATATAAAAAGAAGGTCAAAATGAATGGAGAAATGCAATATGGCCAGGGGTCGGAAGACTCAAATATTTTAATGATGTTGTTCTCTCAAATTTAATGCCTGGAGCCAGTGAAATGGAATCTAAACCCCAAAAGACATCTTTCTTTGGTGAATAAGTTGATTCTAAGGTCTCCCTAGAAAAACAGTATCAGGACTAGTAAAAGCCTTCTGAAAATAAGAGCATGGGAGGAATTGTTCTATCACCCATAAAGACATACTAGTGAGAGTATAACTTTGGTACAATTGATGGAATATAAAGTTTGAAAGTTAGCATATGGTTCGGTAGAGGCTACATGCTTGATGAAGGTGACAACAGAGAATGAATAGAGCAGGAATACTGATTTCCATAAGTGATGCTGGGATCATTAGGTATACACATGAAAAATATCACAATGCCACTTCATATCATACACACAGAGTGATTCCCAGCTGATTACAGAACTGCTTGGACTTGGCACCATGATGCTTATTGTTAATGCAGAAAATACCTTTATAATCTCAGGTTAGAACATATTAAACACAAAGGCACAGATTATTTATTTTTATTATTGTTGTTGTTATTATTATTATTATTATTATTATTAATTACAGTCATAGGCATAAAATGATACCATGAATTGGGAGTGAATAAGAGCTACAAAATCAAAGACATCCTCAATGTGTAACTCAAGCAGAGATCTTTCATCACCTGAGGGCAGAGTGGACCACTGAGGCTGGTTGACAGTGACATTTCCAAGGGAGGAGACACCTGTGAAGGCATAGGGCTCCCTCTGTTTTGCTAAGCCAGTGAGTTTGCCTGGGTTCCAGTCTCCATCTCATATGGCAACAACACAGAGGATCATATAACAGAAGTTTTGTTTTCGTTCTGACGTTAGTGGAGTCTGTCATTTGTTCCTTGCAATATTGATGTTTGTTCTCCATGTTTGCATCTCAATACTATCATAAAGGAATTTGCGGTTTTGTGCTCCAAACTCTAGGTCCAATGCCATCTTAGCTCTTATTAAAAGCTCCCCAAACTGTTGCCAATCCTTCCTATGAAAGCTTTCCTATGAAAACTACAGCACTAGCATAGATTTATCATACTAGACATGTTTTGTGTTCTCCTGGACCCTCTGAAATTTATATCACATTAGTTTTCCATGTCAAAATACAATGCATAGAAAATTTCAACTAGATAGGTACTGATTGTTCAGATTGTAAGTGCATTACTTTACTATTTCCCACCGTAATACTCACTTCCTACTTTTCACTTTTTCAGAACGAGAAAACTTTTTCAATGGAGACTTCTTGATGGAATATAAAAACTATAGAGTTATATTTTTTAAATAAACCCTCAGGAGTGAGACAACTAGGTCACAGTGTGTGAGTATTCTTACGCTGTTAAAATATATTGCAATGCCTTTATTGCTGCCAATAACGTAGGAGAATGCCAATGGCCTTGACAGTTTGGAATCAGAAGAGGCGCATGGCTTCTTGGTTAATATTTGGGTTTACTCACATGGAACACTGGCATGGGTGTCCCATACCTGAAGTTTTTTATCAAGACAAAAAAGGAAGAAGAAAAAAATGGAGTGCTTATTTTTTGTTTCCCCTTTTTCTTCCCTTTCTTAATCACAAATTTGCATAATTGTGTGGTTCAGGCCTCCAAATACCTTCCTGCCTTAATCTTCTTCCTCATCCCTGATACAGCACATGACTTTGTTACCTTTACTTTCACACAGCTCTACAGCCACACCCTTCCTTCTACCTATTGTCATCCACCTGTCAAATGAAGCTAAATAACAGTACTATCCAACACTTTAACTTTCACACTATCCCTCGCCTCAGAGGAGGCTCCTCTGTCACAAGAAACCCAAACCATTTCCATGGTGACCCTTACTATGCTTACGAAGCACCTCCTTAGCCAACAATTTAAACTCACACATAATGTAGTCATTCCCAAATGTCATTATACATAACCCCCTTGACCTGAGACCACATAAGTCAACTAAAAATTCCTTTAAAATATTCTAATTTGATATTACATTTCCCAATTTTGCCTAAGTAACACCAAATTTTAATACAGAATTGTGTATGTATGTGTGCATCCTACTCCAACATGGACACTGATAGATGGTTGGACTTAAGCCCAACTGACCTAGCAAATAGAATTAACAGCTCTAACTCAAATATATTCCATATATATATATATATATTCCATATTATATATATATAAATATCTTACAAAATACAGGAAGATCACAAATACAACAAAGCTCAGAAAATCACAAGATTCATAAGATACTCCTTTCCCAGAGTCACACAAAAAGTAAGCAATAGCTGAGGAGGTGAGACAGTCTTCAGCAGAACTACCTACATTTGTTCAAGAAGCTCCAGGGCTGAAGTTTTCAGGAGTCATCCACACCCAGGGAGGAAACTGGAGATGCAGCTGTGTTTGAGCCAGTCAGGCTCCCCAAGCAACACCTCACTCCTTCTCCTGTAAGGGTTTTTGATCTTGCCATCAGCACCGTCTGCCATCGGTATCCAAAATGAGTAGGCATACGTCCACAACTCCCCAGGAAAAGTCACATAATAGTGTTAGACATATTGCTGTTTATTATTAATTTTCTAAAACCTAGGAGAGTGTCTAATTGAATTAATATCCCCATAAGAGAGAGGAGAGGACCTACTCATTCTATGTTATATCAGGGTACAGCACAAAGGTGAGTCATCAAGGAGGTTCTGATCAGGAGCCAAATCAGTTGGCGCCTTGAACTCCTCAGCCTTAAGAACCTGTGAGAGAGAACTTTTTATTGTTGAAGCTACCTGTATGGTGACACTTTCTAATGTACATAAAATTGACTAGAAAGAGTTATACTTTAAATATCATCTAACCATATTCAGCTTAAGTTTGGACACTCCTGTTGGTGAGACTTCATGGGTATGATTTCTGACATTCCTAGGAGACAGCAACTCCGAGCAAACACCCTGATATTTTATGGCTTTTACATCTTTCCACCACCTCTTTCCCAATGATGGATGGCCTTGGGTGGAGAAGTTTAATTATACATGTATCCCTTGACTCTTGGCCCCAAACCACTCCATTTTGATTGGTTGTAGGTTTCTGTAATAGTAATAATAATAGTCTCTATCTGTTGCAAAGAGATGTTCTAACATATACTAGGGAAAGCCCACAGGGCCTCAACCCTACAAAAAGAATTACAGGCAACTAAGGAATTCTAAGACCAGGAGAAATATTCTTCCCCAGGAAAACCCATACTAATTGGTTAAATTGGTTATTCAATACCAAGTGATCAGATCAGCCCAGGAAATATACATACAAGTGACATTACATAGACTGAGCAGGTAGTACCTATGAACTTAGGAATATGAAATATATATATATTGCATGTAACAATTAGTACTGAAAAAAGACATCTTGAATTTGAAAGAAT
Source organism: Cricetomys ansorgei (assembly GCA_026225945.1). Classification (NCBI taxonomy): domain Eukaryota; kingdom Metazoa; phylum Chordata; class Mammalia; order Rodentia; family Nesomyidae; genus Cricetomys; species Cricetomys ansorgei. The sequence goes on along the minus strand of JAMJFZ010004091.1, from coordinate 952,802 downwards.
TTGAATGAGGGTTATATATGGGAGGATTTGGAGGGCAGAAATGGAAGGGAGAAATTATATTATAATGTCAAAATATAAAAGAATTACTTTTTAAAAAATCATCTAACCAAAGGTCTTACTTAAAAGAGAGGGAAAACAGGCTGATAAAATTAGTTAGGGGTTTCTGAGCCTTTTTGGAGTGCTTCTTTCTAAATGCAAAATGAAGAATTTTGCTATTAAAGAAGTTAATGGTGTTGATCATTTTGCAGTATCTTATGGGATATTAAATTGATTTTTCCCTACAATTATATGAACTTATACCAATAAATTTTTCTTACTCCTATAGGATAAAAGGATAAAAAGGGGGAAAATGCTGAACCATAATTTTTGAGGGATAATTCTGTCATTCAGAGATGGGAAAATAGATATATTAATATAGGCATGTTTTCTGTTAGTATAATTGATTCTGCCTCAAGAGATGTAATGAACGCTACTCAGAATCATCCTATCTTACAAAGGCTCCTGTGATCTCAGAGCCCTGCTTCCTGAACACATCTGAAAGGTGCTGGTGCAACAGTGTGACACTGTCACTCAAAAAGCTATTATGAGCCTCCACGGCAACAATCAAATAACAGTGTCCCAATCAAAGCGATCTTGGTCCCCCTGGACTTAACACTATTAGAACATAGACAAAGTGTTGTAGTTGCCTATCCCAGAGTCCTCTACTTAAAATGTTATTGACTAGTTTTGAATGAGTGAGGAATTGCTGGAAGAATTATGGGATTGATGACTTAAGGATAGTCTAAGCTGTTTTCAGAATTCTGAAAAGCTTGATGGTAACAAAGGAGTAGCTTTAGATTTTATAGCTCTGTGCACAGAAACTGCAGGGAAGTACATCTCTAACCGAATATAAGAACATGTACAGTTACCTGTGTATTCCTGAGTCAATGTGTTAAAATGTTTTGAAACACAATAGATGCTCCAGACACCACCCTAGCATATGCAGGCATCTTGTTTGAGAAATGAATTAACACCAATGATCTGACCATTGCAACACGAAGAATCTGCCATTCTATGTGTTCAGATGTCTGAACCATTTTTATTATGACGGTGGCACAGCTGTCTGCAGCTGGATGGTTCCCGAAGGAAGTAAAAGCAGAAAGGTCTTAAGTGACTAAAATGAGCATAAGAATAAAAGAATAAGTACTCTCAAAAGCTGTACATGTTGTGTCCTGGCCTGTTTTCCCAGGAGAAACTTGCCACTGGAGTAAATTGCATCTTAGATGGCTGTCCTTAAAGGTGTGTAGTTCATGCCTTATAGTCTCTGGCATCCTCTGCTTTAACTTGGTTGGTGAGACAGGTAAGAATATTATGTAAACGCAGAAAGAAGCCTCATTTGAAGGAAAACACTTCCATGGATAATATTTCAAGTTAATGTTTATTAGGGTAAATATTGCTACCTGGAATCCAAGAGACAGTGAAAGAAGTTACTTAGGAGTTCGAGGAACTCCTTTGGTTCTAGCATGAGATGGCACCTACTCCTCACCTGTCACCACATTCTTTTACCATCTGAGCTTTGAAGATCTTATCTTTTGTTCTTGATTTTTCCCTTTTCCTTAATCATATTTTTCTCATTGTTTTTTTTTCTTTTCTAATGATGTTTTATTCCTAGTATTGTGTTTATTCTGTCAATTTCTTATAATATTCCCTCTATTTTAGTATCTCTTTCTGTTTTTCTCTTAGAGGGTTATACTTGAATAAGTAGATACATTAAGAGGAAACATATTGTTTGCATTTCAGTTTGATTCCTCTGCCTTTTATACATCTCAAATGAATTCATACTATCCACAAGTGTCCATGCTTAAATCATTGGTTTATGTGAGAAGACAGCGTTGCACACCATATATGACCTTGTCTGATGTACGCTTGGGAATTTGTGGAGGGCACAGAAGAAAAATTCATATTCCCCAGGTCTAATAGTCACAGCCTTTTGAATACATAAATACACACACACAACCACACACACACCTCTTTTATGTATATCATATTATATTTAAATTGGAATTTAAGTGCCTAACATATGGAAAAATAAGATTGTTTTGTCCTTTTATAGAAAATAAAATTGTTGTTTAAAAACTGATTTAGAATTGCAACATTTGAAGGTTTAGCACTACAAATTTCCTAATCCCCCAAACACATACACAAACATGGGCATTCATACACACACACACAAGCTCATGCATGCAAATACATACATACACATGCACACACATACATACACATGCACATTCATAAATGTTACCTACGTGGACAGCCCTGGACAAAACAGTGTTGGGGGCCTTCTTCCGTGCTCATCCCTCTGATAGTTCAGCATCTCTCACCTTCGGGGACAGTCTCAGGAATCCTACCAGGATCAGGTCTGGAGGGCAGCTGCTCATGTACCAGGCTTTACTTCTCATTGTCTCCAGCTCACGTCAATCAATTCCATTTTCTTCAAGGTCAAAAGCGCTGGGATACAACTAGTAACTTTACCCAAAGCATTAAAGATTAATAGTGGTCAATGTTTTCCCTCATAGTCAATGTACACATTGTAAGGACAATTATACCTTAAGCTAAAGTTCTGAGATTCTTAAATCCTTATCTTGTGAGCAGATTATTTAGCCAATCTTTTCCTCACAGCCATGATTTTACATTGACATTCCCTTTGCTTCCCACGTTTTATGTCAAAGTACATCACTTTGTTCTACATACACCTTCACTCTGACTCAGTGACACTTGCAAATATCTGATATTCATATATCTGCAAATGTGAGCCCCATCACTTACACAGAGCTTTTTGATACACACACATGTTTCTTATTTTCTTCCCTATAGTTTAGTCTTCCTCGTTGATCTTTACTCTGGTAATTGTTTCCCATTGAATGAGATTAGGCATACATGAATAGTAGTTTCACGAGCTAGAGTCCCTGGAGATTGAGAGTCACTCTTAATTGAGAAAATGCCTCAAGAAGTTCAGGCTCTAACTAGGGAACTTTCTTATTTAGTGATTGATGGGGGAGGGCTTTTCACATTGTGGGGTGCCAGCACTGAAGCTAGTGGATCTGGGTGCTAAGAAACCAAGCTGAACAAGTCATAAGGAGCAGGCCAGTAAGCAGCACCCTTCCATGGCCTCTGCATCAGCTCCTGCCTCCAGTTCCTGCCCTGTTTAAGTTCCTGTCTTGGCTTCCTTCAATGATGGACTACAGTGTGCAAGCATAAGCCAACTAAACACTTTCCTCCCCAACTTGCCTTTTGGTCATGGTGCTTCATCACAACAGTAGAAACCCTAACCAGACATTACCAATACTGAACTCAGAAATCAGCTCTAGGAGGCAGCCACTTTCCAAACTCTCACGAACGACTATGCAAAAGGCAATAATAAGGATAACAAGAAATATAAAATTCCTCTATAATGATAACTACAATAAACTAAAGAAAAAATTTCAACAGACATAGTTACAGGGCCAGCACTTAATTTTATGAGAGCATGACTATTTTAACACACCTTATATATATTTATAATATTAAATAAATATAAATATATATATATGTAAATTTGAATCTGTATATAATAGAAAGCAAGGCATATATCTTTCAGAGTCTTCATCATCTCCATAAACAGGAGTATGAAACACTTGTTTCATATATCCTACAGTTGTCAATTTTGCTTTTCTCTGTGGCTGCATATATTTATATTTTTTATATACTATAATCTACTTATACATCTGTTGGTGGACCTTTGAGCTGTTCCATTTTCTGCCTATTTCAAATAGCTCAGCAAATTTCAAATAGGTATAAAAATTCATGTGTGGTTATTACTAATGTGTGGTTTGCCTTAATTTCTTTTAATAAGTATAGAAGTGTGTTACACCTAGGGCATACCATGGTTCTACCTTCAGGATTATTTGTCAAAACACAAAGAGAGTGTTCATCCTGAACAAGTTGGATAGGTTCCATAGATGCAGGGAAGGTTCATCATATGCAAATCAATAAATGTAATACAATATATGGACGAAATTTTTAAATAAAGAACTCGGAAAGTAATAGTAGCTCCAGGGCATTTCAACATCAAGGTTCCATGCTATTTCAAGCCTATTTGTATTTAGTGTTTAATTATACTATATTTTTATTAGAACATCACTTAAAATGTTTTATACAAGTTTCTCTGACAGTGCTTTCTACACAGAGAAAGTTTCACAACAAACCCTTTTCACTATTGTAATAGTAACCTGGGGTGGAAAAAAGCTCAATTTCTGATTAAACACTTAAATGGCATTTCACTTTTGTGTTTAACATTCTATTCTTCACATGCTGTAGTAACCCAGAGAATGATTTAGAATTTTAAAGAGGGTCAGTGAGATAGCATACATATTGGTTTCTCAGTATTTTAATCTAGAATAATGTTTATACTACATTGAGTAGGGACTCCATATGTGCACCTCTAGTTGGAGAAAAGCAGTGGTTTTCTGATTAGCCTACTGATTGACAGGTTAGAGGTACTGCTTTTAGATTCAGTGAGGTCACAGTGACAGCAGAGATGCTGTATCTCCAAAGGAACAAAGGCTATTCAGAGCAACTACTACTGTATCTTTTTCTTTTACAGCATAGGTATGGCTCTCCTCCCAGAACAGATTCCTAGATTATTGTTCACATTATTCTAGTACGGAAAGAAGAAATTATTTGCAAAAGGTTTCATTTCTATATGGTCAGCACAAAATCTTAAAGATACATCTCCATGCATTTTCAGTTTCCTTTAAACTTCTGCTGGTGCCAGGGTATATACAAGTGCTGGCTGGAATGTATGAGGTCGCGAGTTGTATTCCTCATTACCACACAGCAAGAACACCAAACAACAGCAAATCCTGCTTTGGTCAAATGTTAATTAAAATATAAAACTTCATATACTTGTAAGTTATACCATATTGTATAATCAAAACCGAAAAGATTTGTTGTGACAAAAATTTAACATACAGAGTTAGAAGATGTACCTAAATGACTTTTTTCCTTTATGGAATTAACTTGTAGCTATTTTTGTCATGTAAACAATCCAGGTTTTTTCAAGAGGGTCATCCTCCAGATTCTAGTGAATAAAAATTCAATGGAGGAAAGTCAGCTTAGAGCCAGTATGGCTTTTCCATGTGTTGTGGTTTAAATAATAATAACCTCCATAGGCGCATATATTTGAATACTTGATACCCAGTTGGTGGAACTGTTTGGGAGGGAGTAGGAGGTGTGGCCTTGTTGAAGGAGGTGTGTTACTGGAGGGGGAGCTTTGAGTTTTCAAAAGCCTATGTCATTCCCAGTTGTTGGTTGTTGTCTCAATATATGAGCTCCCAGATATGGCTCCAGTGCCATTCCTGCCTGCCTGCCTGCTGCCATGATCCCCACCAAAATTGTCATTGACTGTAGTCCTCTGAAACTATAAGCCCTAAATAAACTCTTTTTTTCTACAAGTTACCCTGGTCATGGTGTCTTCTCACAGTGAGAGAAAGGTAACTGAGACCCTGTCTCACCATGCCCTTTCCCCAGCTGATCCAGTTGGTGCTGCTCAGCTCATCCTGAGGAGTCAAGCTCTTAGTCTCATGAGCATCTGATAACTAAACAGGAGGAAAGGGAGGAGAAAATCAAAGTTAATATAATGTCTTGTAACATTATTTAAAACTGTGTGAATGCTGCAAGAGTCAAATTATAATTTATGTATTGATCAAATATTTATGAATCTCGGCTTATAAATAAATGGGACATCTGGAATAGAGGGGGGGGGAAACCTCTGTTCGTAATAAAAGGCTCAGGTGGCAGTTCTTGCATTTTCTCTGATGTTTGTAAGTTTGATAGTTTGTAGATTAAAGTAACCTCTTTTCAATCATTTCCTTAACAATCTCTGAAGGGAGGAATGATGGGTGTTTTTTTTTAAATGGTTAAATGACTAAATTTGGACTCCAAGTCACATCTTCAGACTCTCATTTAAATTTTTCCAGCGTTCTTTGATCTACTTAGTAGACAGGCTAAAAATACCTATAAGAAGAACAAATGTTTCAGTGGAGTAACATGTTTTGAAAAAAAATCTATCTTCAAAACTGCCTTAAAACTTCCTGTCTCCTATAAGTCACCACGAGTCAGTTTCTTCAACTGCTTTCCTTATATAGAAAACTTAAACTGAAAACTGAAACGTGCCATCACCCTTTGCCTCTGAGACATGTGAGGACTCCTTGAAATTAAAAACCCATTCCCTTATTATAATGCCCAGTGTAGGAATGGGAGTTTTATTTTAGCTTCAGTTATTTTTTTCCTATTTCCTTACGCCACAGACACACATTTCCATACACCTTGTATAATCCCTGCGAATGATGTTCAAGGGATCTTTTGGCGTGTACAATTATTTATCATCAAATAGTTGTAAATGAAAGTGATAGGGGATGAGACAGAATATAGACAGCTAATCTTAGGGCTGCTGTGAATGACAGGCACAGAGTAGTACAGATATTTCTGAAGGCACAAAATGTCAGTCTGCAAAATTGCCTTTCCTAGTTTGATATTGGTCCTCACTATTCTGAGATGAAGCCAGAAATCATTTGCAAGGCAGCCCAGTAAAACTGGAAGCAGTTATTTTTCTGTATACAATTTACTAATATATACTTTGAAATAGCAATGTAAATGACATAAATATTAACATGTTCAGAAAATCTTTAATATGACACATGAGTGTTTCTGAAATTAATATTTATACCTGTACAAAGTTACATCTAGACCCTGAAAGTCCAAGTATCATTTACTCTGAAGATCAGTTTCCTATCTGCTGATTCTTAAGACTGATTGCTGGTTTCAGTTTGAAACTGAAACCCAGGATCAAAAAAATAAGATGCATGAAAAATGCATTCATTGCTACTCTCTGCAACTGAATGATTCAGCTAGAATTTGCCTCAAGTTGTCTTAGAGAGCATCTGTCCAAGCTCAGTGCCCTTTGATGCTCTACTCTATGCTGGCCCTGTCCAAAAAGCCCGGCCTTTAGTGACGCCCCAAACCGTACAACCTTGGAGGTGATGACGTTATTTGTCTGAGTTGACTCCAGTCTGGTGCTTTCCTGATGAGAACCTTTCCCAGACTCCCAGCATTTCTGATTAGATCCCTACTGAATGACTTTAAAGGGAAGAGCTACTAAAAATGTGGATCCTTCTGAGACTAGAATTGAAACCAAAGTACAAGAAAATCAGGAGCCTTAAAAGCTTAAGAGTTGACGCAGCCCCATATGTCCCTGACAGAGTCCTCTTCAGTCACACTTGGATGACTACACACTGGCATCCTAGAGGCTAGTATTGCTTCTGAGTGAGGGCACATCCTCACCCTAACTGGAAAGTGTAGGCAGCCATCTCACCATAGGAGTGAATGGCAGGCCAATGTATTTATTATAAAGGTTTTGAAAATATATTTATAAAAAGAGTTTTATTGGTCCGTTCTGATCCATTTTAGATTATATAATTAGAAGTGACATCTTCTTTATCTGAATATTCAAACCATACACAATGCTGAATATATTAGTGGTAACTTTAGTATCTGCCAAATACAAGAAGCACACATTTGCCAAAGAAAAGAACTTGGTGCTCAAGCAAAGAGGCCCTAGGGTTCTAATCAAGAAAATAGTATGTAATTTTGGACATTAATAGAGAAATCTAATTTATGCGCATTGTTTTTCTGGCAAGTTGGTAATTATATGGCCATGTCATTAGTAGCACATTTATGAAATTTTAATTGTTTTTCCTAGAAATTTAGTGTTTTCCACAAGTTTATTTGCTTTCAATAAATTTGATTTGACTTGATTGAAACTTGTGACTTTGCATACGTATTTTATATTATTTATTATTAACTTTTTCAAAGTCATTTTTAATAATATCCGTGGGGAATATGATGACCTCAGCTTCTGAGCTGTTCAGTTCTCTACAAATGAAATGATGGACATCAAAATGCCCTTTGGTTCATGGTCATCTTTTCGGAGCTAACCAAACAAAGCACCAGATGAAGCAACTCTGAACAACAGAAGTTTATGACCCCATGGATCTGGGTGCTAAAATCTGAGATCTAGATGTCCAGGAGGCCAATATCCACAGGGCTGTTTATATCTGTGTTCCATTAACGGACTGAATCCCTAGCCCCCAGTATGGTCATCATAGGAGGTATAGCCTTCAGAGGGATTAGTAGATTGTGACAGTGAGGCCCTCATGGACGAGACTGACACTCTTTCCAAATGCCAGAGAACTATCTAATCCCCTTCTGCCATGCAATGACACAATCAAAAGATAAAGTGGCCCTCATTAGACACAAAATTTACCAGAGTCTGCTTCTTGGATTTCCTAACTTCCAGAATTAGAAAATAAGTTTTTGTAGTTTATAAGTCATTTTGTTACAACTTCAGAGAAGAGGAATATCTGCCCCATGACCCTCAGTGTGTGGTTCAGCATTCGTTGATTGTTAGACACATTACCCTGATCTTTGCTTTTGTGTTTACATGGCATTCTTCCTGGGTACTTGACCATCTCTACATTTAAATTTTATGAAGACACTAATACTATTATATTAGAGTATACCCAAGTGAACTTATACTTACTAATTGTACTCGTAATAACTCTGTCTCCAAATAAGAAATATTCATGGGTATTGAGTTTTAGAACCTTCATATCTAATTTTTTTGGAGTCTCTATTCATCTCAGAGTAATGCTTATTTATTAAAACAAAACTGTTTGAGGCATGGATGTACAATCCTCTTTCTCTACCAACCAAAAGCAATTGATTAAGATTGTGAACTTTGATTTGTTGATAACATATGACTTGATAAGATGACTTTGTTTATGCAGTTACCCCTTCCATACTCAAAGATCTAGAATATGCACATTATATTTTGTATTTACTTATTGAATGCATAAGGAGCTATTCATTGGCCTGGGTATTATATTAATGACAGGAGGTGAAATAGACTCTGCCCTATCATGTAGCGTATAGAGGGAAGAGAGAGTACCCAAATAGCCATTTTACTAAATGTAAACCAGCAATTTGACAAACAATGATCAAAAAAAATTAGGAGTTTATTCTAAAGGCAGATATAACAGGAGGACTTAAGCTTGTGGGACTGCTATATGGAGACCAATAAAATTCATGCTGAAGGGTGGTGGTCAGACTAAGGTCTGAAGCTTCCATGGGCATTAACTTAGTAAGCAGAAAACCAAGGATTTCAGACAAATGGAGTCACATGCGTGGAGATTGAGAGGCTAAAGAACCATGCAATATGTAAATAAATAATGTGTAAGTTTGAGGAAGTTCAGAAAACAATGGTGAACCAAGGAGATGGTAAGATGAGAAAAAAAGGAAAATTCTTTATTTTAAGAGGATGGGAAACCAGTGAAATTTTTTGGAGTAGATATATAGCATGATCCAATTTGTAATTAAAGATTACACTGCTTCTAGCCTAGAGAACTGATTAAAGCCAGGGTTGAGTGATTGGTACCCTGTTGAGAAGTCCAACTGAGAGATGATAGTGAGATTGTGCCAGAGCGGTGGTGGTAGTTATTAATAGAATCCATCACCTACAACAGCTATTTGGGTGGAGAAATGTTCAGGATACAGTGAACCAGCAATTATGGGAGTAAAAATAAGAGAAGCATGAGAGAGGAGCCTCACTTTATAGTTTACATACACGAAAAAGGGGGGAGGCGCTCTAAGATGATGAGTGTCATGAAGAAAACCCAGGATTTTGTATTTGACAATGTTGCACTAGTTGTGGGATTGTGATACTTGGTGCACACAGCAGGTAGGAAGCTGTACACTTACCTCTGGATCTTGGAAGGAGCACATTCTGGGAGCATCTATACAAGCAATGGGACTCTATATGGGGATGAGTTCTTGCCTCATCTACTGAGAGTGTCTTCACAGAACAGGCAGGGAAGAAGACCTAAAATCCACTGGTGAGATATTCCAACATTTCATTCTTAGACAAAAGAACGCACTTCAACGGGTAGTTGCAACTCAGACGTATACGGCATCAACAACCCGATAGAGAATGGTGGTTCTGAAACGGAGAAACTGAAAGCTCAGCAGTTTGAGAGCTAACAGACAAAGGAAACTTAATGATGAGAAGTCCATGGTTCCATAAGATTGCTCTTCAGATAGAAGAGGAAATGAGAAATCCAGAAATGATGGGTTGAAGAAGGCAGGGGAAATCCAGATACAGACATGGCAAAAATTGGTTAAATGAGTGAGCCCTGCAAGAATGACTTGGATTACAGATTTGTAGCTGAAGAAATGAAATGTCAATGAGATGTACTAAGAATGTAGAGATATAGGATGGATCAATAACTGGAGTGAAGAAGGGAAGATTATTTAAAAAAAAAAAAAACATTTGGGCAGGACAAATGCCCAAATAAAGTGAATAAAGGCACTCACCTTCAAGACTGATGACCCCAGTTCAATTCCCAGGACTCACACAGTAGAAAGAGAAACTGACTTCTGCAAGTTGTCCTCTACTTTTCACATATGACATATGTACATACTCACACAGTAAATAAATGCATACATACATGTATATATAGTCAACGTTTAAAAACTGGAATTAAAGCCAAGGCCATATTCATAAACCTGTGATCAGAACACTAGCTTTCAGAGGGCCAAAAGAGCCTCTAAAACTATTAGTAGTAAATACAAACCCTGTAAGAAGTGACAGCGAGGGAAGACAAGCCGATGACAAATTGGAGGGCATGCATGACCTAAGGGCAGCCTCTGGGCAACAATGAAAACCAAGGAGAAGGCTATAGAAATCTAGCCACACTGGTGCCATGTACCTGGGCCACCCGAGATATAGAAAGAAACGCCCACCCCTTCCTAAGGACTGCAGTAGAAGAAAGTAGAGGAAAGGGCTTGATTGGGAGCAGAACTGAGGTATGGAGTGGGAGGAAGGGATGGTTTAGAAGGACTTTAAGGTTTTGACATGGATTTCAAATGCCAGAGCAGAAAGACTGCATGGGAAAGCGGCTGGTTTAAGTGCAATGAAGTAGAAACTCATTACTGAGGTGAGTGTTTAAGGTGGGGTTTTAGAAACAAGACTACCAAGCATGAGACCTCCATGGTGAGAACACAAATGACAGATGGCATGGGAGAGTGATGTCAGGACTCAGGCGGCAACTGGGTATGATGCACCTGCCTCACAGTCCACATGCAGCCGTAGGCAACGTCCACGGGAGCGGCTGAAATGTTAAGTTATATAGGCAAGTTTGAGTGTCATGAGGACAAAGTAGGGAGGTGACCCAAAGAGAAATCAAATATTAACTCTGGGCGAAGATATTTCAAAATAGTCAATGTAAAACACCTAGGGGAATTAATTAATTAATGGCCTGAGTTTTAAAAATTGTTTTTTAGCTGGTTTTGGGTCATGTAGCGACAGCAAAGTTGCATTTAACAAAACGTGGTAGTAGCGGTAGTATTTAAAAATGCATGTGACTTAGTTACCAGAAATGGAAGCATGGGATGATAATTGTTTAAGGTGCTGCAAAAGTGGACTTGTGAAATAGAAGTATGTATATACACACATATATATACATACATATATACACACATTTATATATACATATATATACATGTATATATATGTGTGTGTGTATTCATGTGTGTGTATATATACTGAAAATAAATATCACATTAGTAAATTTATTCATTTTTAAGAATTAATTAGGCAATCATATTAGACAATAATGAGAGATAATAATCACAGTTTTTTTTAATTAGAGCAATTATAGTGGATTCATTTTAGAAACTTTTAATGGATATAGAATAATGAATATGTAAAAGTATTAATTGCTTAAGCAAAAGGTGTAGATTTGAGTATTTCCACAAATTAACAGCTAAGGTAAGTCTAAAAGCCGGTAGTATTTTTTGTCTTCTGGAAGTACATTTTATCTGTACTCTTGAAGGATTGAGTTTCTATGCTCCAGGCTAGTAGTATTCTGTATTGCAAACTGCAAGTCCAACCACTCCTCTGCTTACCATTCTCTGGTGGTGACTTCCTTTTATAATTGGGATGAGCTTCTGATTCCTCACTTGGTCTCCTGTACCCTCTCCCTAGGGCTGTCTCTGCCCTACTGTGCTTTGCTTGCTACTCTATTCTCAGGACCTTCAGGGAAAAATAGAGTTGAATAGATATTTGCGTTTTTCTTTGTTTCCTATGTTAATTTTTAATTCTTTGAGACTTCCACACATTAGTACTGCATTTATATAATTTTCATCCCTCCATGTCTTCCCTGAAACTCCTCTGTGTCTCCAGACACTCTCAAATTCATGACCCATCAGAGGTCTGTCCTGCAGAAGACTGGTTTTCCTCTTTCTCAGAGCTGTTAATTACTTGTAGCAATTCATCTAGTGATAGAACCTTGTGATATTTCTCCCAATTAAGAAAGGAGGAAAAAAAGAAAGAAAGAAAGAAAGAAAGAAAGAAAGAAAGAAAGAAAGAAAGAAAGAAAGAAAGAAAGAAAGAAAGAAAGAAAGAAAGAAAGAAAGGGAGGGAGGAGGGAGGAAGGAAGGAAGAAAGAAAAAGGAAGAAGTAAATAATATACTTCCTCCACCATGATTTCATTATTAGTCTCTAATGTTGATTTTCCCCCTTGGTAAAAGAAAATATGATGTAATGTATTGTTCCTACCTTCTGCAATCCACGCTACTCCATTCAGAACCACGCTGGTCAGGTTTCTATCTTAATACAATGGATAGTTTCTTATATTCTATTGTGTAACTGGAGTCACAAAGTTGGTTAACGTATTTCTGTACTCATGTGGTTTCAATATATTCTGCTATTTCTTTTAGTTCAGCTTTCTTATTCTTCTCTTGGTTAACTGCAGATTAGTATTTAATATTTTTAAAGACATCCTCATGAAAGTTAAAGTCCCTGGGGTCTTGTTTGTCAGAAAATACATACTTGCCATTTGTGTGGCAGTTTTTTTGGGTATGATCATGATTAGGTCGAATTTTTCTTTCCCTGAGGACTTTGTAGACATCCTTCCAGATGTTTTACTTTGGGTTTATGTAAATGCATAGATTTCTTTGCTCTTATTTTGCAATAAATCCTCCATATTAATCTCATACATTATCAACTTGTACAATTATTTACTAAAATTTTTTCTTACCAATATAGTTTCGTCCTTTAAAGACATGTACTATATCATGAATTTTAATATTATCTATAATTTCTAGACATATTTTCTCCAATTATTTCTTTACTAATATTAATATATTTTTAGGGTTTTTTTTTTTAATTCTTTCAAGTTTGTCCTAGATTCCTTTGAATAAATTTTATGTAATCTTTGGATTGTCTCGTAATTCCCTAGACTTTACAAAACAGTAAAACTGAAGTAACAAAGACAGTATTTTAATGTCTGGTACAGGCTGTACACAGGGAACCACAGCTGCCGTGAGCTTATGAGTACATGAGCCCTATCGTGTCCAGAAGAAGACATTGTGTAAACGTTCTTTTCTTCAGGTCTTCATGCTGGGAGTATTTCAAGAGACATTTTTATGGTAGGCAGATGTTGGTTTCATCACAAATCCTTCTTGGACACCTTTTCACCATGACTCTGTGCCTGAGTCAGAAGGGAAACTCCTACCTAGGAAGGTTCTGTTTAACGTCTGTTATTGACTCTGTGAATATGGATGTTCACGTAACCTTTCTTGAGCGTGGTTTTCCTGAAATGTGAAATAAAGAGGTCAAACGTGAACATATGTAATATTCCTTTTAGCATGACTGTGTTAAAATTCCAACATCACAGTGACGATGCGGCCCAAGTGTATAAACATACAAGCTAAATGAGTCAGACGTATACTGCCTTTTAGAATAGGCAGACTTGTTTATGACCAAAACATCTGGAGGCATAGAATAATTAGAGGCACACTTCAATGAAACAATAATTTGGCCAACACCACTGACAATAACAGTATCCTCTTGTTTACTGATCACTGTGATTTGGCATAGGGAGTGTGATTCACAACAATAAGCTGTCCAAGAAGCCTCTTTCAAATAAGAGCTTTGCATGAAATCTCATAACCATGTACAATGATTTTTAAAAGAGACATTGTTAGTAAAATAGTGTGCATATTTCTAAAGTGTAGCTTATGCGCCATGATGTGACAAAAAAGGTGTGATCTTTGCTTTACTGGGCCCCACTTTAAAATGAGAGGAACAGAACAAGGACTGGCACCTTTAATTACTAATAGTAACTAACAGGAACCTTAGCCCAGATAATTCCACAGATACTTCTGTTTGGTCTGGAATCTTAATATGACTTTGGAAAGATCTACTTTCTTAATGATATTTTATCTAGAATAATATTGAAATGAGCCTGTATTTGCTAAGCACTAGGAGTAAAGTCATAGACAACATGGCTACAGAGTGTTTTGAGTATAACAGAAAACTAAGTCCAGGGTTGTATTTTTTAATACTTTATGGATTATCCATAACAAGGAAAACCCCTGTATAGTCAACAATCAAAAACATATAAAACCACAAATGGCAAAAATGTCAGCAAGCTCCTCTGTAAGGAGGCACAGCTAGGCAAGGATGCTAAGAGATGCTGAAAGGGATGTAGGGATGGCTGAAGCTGGGACCATTAGTCAGTAAAGGCTTCGTGCTGTTGCTCTCCTGCAGCACATTTCTATAACGTCTTTACAAATGCTCCTGGACCAGCTGTTTCATTGAACAACACAAGCTTTAATGGCCTGTCCTTTTGTCTCATTCTTTCTCTTCATTGACATTAACAAAGGATGAGTCTTAGACAACTAAAGGTTCTATTTATTTAAAAATCAAAATCATGCAGGTATTTTCAATATTTTAATGAATTTCAGAAATATCTTAAAGTTTGTATTTCTGATTTTCTGCATATCAGACCTAATATTTTTCGGTCTGACCTTGAGGCCTTGCTACTGCCTGCTGTTAAGTTACAAATCATAGTCTCTGTTCATCAATCCAGTTGAGGGAAGACAAGCTCCCAAGTTACATCTCCATGGTTACTCATCTACAAAATGGTCCAAAATGAAAAACCTATCCTGTTCACGATTACATATTATAGTGTATGGTTTTAGTTTGAATTTCTATAGAGCTAACCAAGCATGTTCTTACTGATGACCAAGAAGGTTTCAGCAATGGAAAAGACTTGGGTTAGAACATGTGCTCTGTGAAGCACTTGAATTGGAGTGGCAACCTTTACATGTTTAGCTGACTCATACCCATCGGCTTTCTCCCTAGGGTGTTCCATAGAGCATTATTTATGTGGGATGTAGACGGTTTGTCAGAATTAATTTGACAAACACTGAGAGAAGTAAAAGGAAGCATATTTTCTTGTTTTAAAACATCTCAGGGCTCTGGAAGAGCCAATATCTCTTATGAATGTTAGAGAGATTAGTATGAAATGACACAGCCTCTGGGCATTTTCGATGCCCAGCTAGCAGGAAGATTGTTCTGAGAAATACCCCTTGGGCAATATCCTGGCATACATTTCTAAATGTGAAGCTACAAATATGCAAACTATAAAGACTATATCTTGGTTTTTCACTTTTATTTTTTGGAGTCCTAAAAAATCACTCTTCAAAATTGTAACATTAAACAAATAGATGGAGGATTTGAATTGTAGCTGAAGAATATAGTAATGATAAAAACGCTACCTAAGCCTTCATTATCAATGATTATTCTTCAAATAAGACTATGTTGTTATCTTAAGTATTGTTTGTGGAATTTCTGGCTCTACTCAGGCAGTATTCTATGACTTATCTTTTTCTTTAGACCAAAGACAGTCAACTAGCAGTGCATAAGACAGACAGATGGCATATCATGTGTTTCTTTAGAAAATATTGCACATACTTCTGTCAAGTAGATCGTTGTAACACCACACAGAACACCCAGTCATATTAAACATTTTACAAAGTTAGTGATAAATCTGAGTGAGATTGGCAGAAAAGACTACTGGTTCCAGCTACATAACTATGACCTGTCCCTTTAATGATACAATCTGAGATATACCCCAAGAGTTAGGTATGAAATTAAACATGGTGTCAACATTATTTCTGAGTTAATTAACATACTATTGATTACAAAGTCAAAACTCACCTAGTAAAACTAGCCTTATAGCAAGGTAAATCATTGTCTTAAGTACCAAGAAGTTAGAGGACTCTTTCCAGGGATCCAGACTCCAAAGCTACTCCTCAGCCATACTGTGGCTTCCCTCTTACCTTGTATACCAGATTTATACTGAAGCTGAGAAGGATTATGTTATTTATAAATATGTTATCAGAATACAAGAATACACATAGGACAAGAGACGCCACTCTTATTTAGCAGAAACATCCCTTTCCTGGAGGTATCTGCTAATGTTCCCTATCACATTTTGTTAGCCAGAATTGGGCTACATTCCTGCCTTAGTCAGTGTTCTGTTGCTGTGAATGCTCCCCGCCATGAGCAAGGTAAATCTTATAAGAGAAAAAATTTAATTGGAGCTTGCTTATAGTTTCAAAGTTTTAGTTTATTATAGTCATGGTGGGGATCATGGTGGCATACAGGCAGACATGATTCTGAAGAAGTTGCTGAGAGTTCTATATCAAGATCAGCAGTAAAAGAAAGCCACTGGCCTTGACTTGGGCTTTTGAAACCATAAAGCCCACCCCCAGTGAAACACTTCCTCCAACAAGGCCACACCTCCTAACCCTTCTCAAGTAGTGCCACTGCCTGATGACTAAACATTTAAATATATGAGCCTATGTGGCCATTCTTATTTAAACCATCACAATGCCCATTCTTAAATCTTGGCAAAATAAAGGGGATAGGGGTTCATCATAATTTTCTTAGAGAAATGAGAGTATTTGGGAGCTGGAGAGTAAAGTAATCTCTTTAGCTGCCAGGAGGAAAAGATTTTAGGAGAAAAGCAGGTAGTAAATATTGAGAGTAACCACCAGCAGGGTCTACTCTATTGCCTACGGTACAGTATGCCTGGAAAAGCAAACACTGATTTCATCTAGAAAATATATTGTACTAGTCAACTTTGATCAAGTGCAAAGAAGATGAAAGGGGGAAAGTTTGCTGAGAGGAACCTTCTCTGTTCTGCATTTGTCATGTAAAGGAGCCAGTGGGAAATTCTGTCTTCTGCAAATCCACATGCCAAACATTAGAATAACAGAGAGATCCAGATATCACCAGAATGTTTGGCTCTTATCTCAGCGATTATATCGCTTGCTTTTTCTTGAAGATGAGTGAAAAAAAAATGATAGAAGGAATAGCAGTAATTTGCTTTGTACATATGCTGACAAAGGTTCCTGTATTTATTGGTACAAACAGCTGGAGAAAAGACAAGAATTTTGTTATAAGGTAAAGAATGGATCAAGAGATAGGTAACAGATACCATCAAATGGCCTTATTGTATTCATTTTCATTGCTCTTATAATCATTGAGTACCTCCCAATATTCATCATTTGGAAACCTGGGTACCACCTGAATATTGTGAAGATGTCATAGTCTCAGGCCCAACATGACTCTAAGATATAGATCTCTACTCTGATAAAATATATAATTATAATACATGAAAGAGAAGGCCTCATTGGCCTATTAAACCTTGGGTAAAAGATCTATAAGGCCTTGTAGAAAAGGGGCAAGAGATAGAGTTCCTGTACTTACAAAGAAAGTCTTTACCAAATAAATGAAAGTATCTGGGGAGATGTTTAGGTCATCACTAGGCAAGCTCCATGAGGAACAGACTTACAGGCAAAGAGAAGGACTTGGATCAATGTTGTAATATAGGAAAGCAAACTTTTGCTCTTCAATTCCAACATTTGTCAGTGGGAAGCATCACTGAGGCAGAACTCCAGTGAGGCAAGGAGTGCTTGGTCAAACTGCAGTGGGTTTTCAATGCCATCCATACTCCAGTTGATGCAGAAAATTCTTTTTTCCCCTCTCCTTCTTGATCTTGCAGCACAGGTTTTCAGTGGAATTATACACAGTATGAAATACAGTAAGAGAAAATACATACTAAGCCTTAGCCATGGGCACTTGAGGAAGAGTACAAAAGAAATACAAAACATAAGTTCCTCCCACATTGAATCTCTAGCATGTGTTAAAATTAAATAAGATAGTAATATAAGGGTGAACCAATAGTGTCATTGCTTGTGGCAATTTTTACACTCCAATTCTTTGAGCCAACATCACCTAATTTTGACTATCCTCCCAAGTGCTAAATTCAATCAGTCTGTCATCAAATATTTATTGTATGCTATGTGCTAGATAAAAATCTTCATTATTAAGTGCAGATTTTATTTGAGGAATCTTCCCAAAGTTCTTTGTATCAAAGTCAGATGAATAAGGTGGCCGATCAGGATAAGAAATGTCATTATGTTCTAAAATTCTAGTGCAGGTATGGAATGAGATTTCCTTTTTTTTTTTTTTTTTTTTTTTTTTTTTTGGCTTGTAGTCTGTGAAGCATAAAATAAGGCCTGTAAACTTAAAACAACTGAAAAAAAAGAATGACGAAAAGACACTTTACACAAAACAGCATTACTGAAGAGAAAGCTTCTGACTTCCCACAGAGCTAACTTTGAAGAGCGTGCCCCACTTGAATGTTGCCATTACCCTGCCCTGTTATCCTGAGCCTAGGACCTCTGCACCACACTTCAGCATAGCAGGATCTACTAAACATAAACAAAATTGTTCCAGTAATTCAAAGGACACTGACATCATTAAGGTCTTCTGGAAGCTGTGACCCCAGAATGGACCTACAAAGCAAATGCAGAGAACAAACAGTTCATATGAGGGCTGCTGAGAGAGTTCAGTGTGTACACTCTCACATTACAAAAGGACTTGAGTTTAATCGCAAAACCCACTTTTTAAAAATTGTATATGGCTTTATAATCCCATCAATAGGGAGACGGAGACAGGCAGACTCCTGGGACTCTCAGGCCAACCAGCCTAGACTACTCTGTGAACTCCAAACCAAGGACTTTGACTTACAGGTGTTGACACTTGAAGAATGGTACCTGAAGTTATTCACTGCCCTCCTATGAATGTCTTCATATGTACACACACACACACACACACACACACACACTTACACATGAACACACATACTATGTATGAACACACACATGTACATACCCCATGCATATAGATGCTTTGTAACACTATTCCTAGAGAGAACTGAACAAAAGTGTACCCATCCCAGGTTAGAACCAACAACAGACAAAGTAAGGATACCTCAGAAGTCAGCTTGTTGAACCAGTGACTTTTATTAGGAGTATGGGTGAGAGATTAGTTACAGGATCAGAAATGACTCAAAACAGCTGCATCACCAAAAGGCTACCCCAACATCGGTAACAGCTCACGAAATCTGGAAACCTGGAGCTCACTGCATAATCTGCAGGCAGCTCACCAGGTTGAAGACTATCTTTTCCAGACATTTGATTGGTCTGAGCCTTTTCTAAGAAGCTGGGCTTGTCTGAATGGCTTTTGGCAATCTTTACTACTAATATAGACTTGATGAGGGAGAGACCTAGTGAAACTGGTCAGTTTCCAGTTTCGAGGAGTTCCTACAGCTTTTGAGTTATTTAATTCCTGAGTCATTTTTTCTTCTCTTATACAACTCATACAATACATCCAAGGCCCCCTCCTCCCCTCCTTCCCAGCCCCCCCCATCTTCCTTCTCCCTCAGATTTACCTCCATCTTCACCCACAAACACCCCTCCCAATTTTCTCTAGAAAAGAACAGTCCTTCCAGGCTTACCACTCAAACAGGGCATGGCACAGGAGCAAACAGAGCAAAGCCAGGCACTAGTCCCTACATCAAGGGTGGGCCAGGCAACCCAGTAGAAGCAAAAGGGTCCCAAGGGCAGGTAAAAGGGCTAGAAACTCCCTCACCCCAACCTGTAGGAGTTTTGCAAGAACACCAATCCAAACAGCCATAAGGTATATTTAGGGGACCCTGCAGGTTCCATGTCTGGCCCTTCAGTGTCTGTGAGCCCCTAAGAGTGCTAGTCAGTCAACATTGTAGGGCTTGTTCTCCTGGTGTCCTCAACCCTAGTCTCTGCCATCCCTCTTCCCCCTCTTTCATTAGGTTCCCCAATTTCTGCACTATTTTTGGCCCTGGGTCTCTCCATATCTCCCATCAGCTGCTGGTGAGTCCTCTCTGATGGGGGCTGGGCTAGGTCCCTATCTATGAGCAGAGCATGAGATCATTAGAAATCATCTCTGGGTTATCCAGTCTCTAGGCCCTGGTCTGTCTTGCAGTTTCAGGCAGAGATTCCCTCATTTGGCATAGAGTTCTGCCCTTCCATTGTCCCAGCAGATCCTGCAAGGTGGATAGGCTATAGGTCGGAGATCTTGTGCCTGGGATAATGTCCCAAATCCTCCACTGGAAGCCCTGCCTGGCCACAGGAGATGGCCTGCTCAGGCTTCCTATCCCCAATTACTAGAGGTCATTGCTGGGATCTCCCTCACAGATTGAAATGAGTTTCCACTGAACTAGGTCTCCTGATCACCCCCCCCTCTTAGTTATCCCCCAATTTTATTTTTCTCTCCATATAAACAGATGGTACAAGGTGAGCTGGGGGAGGATGGGAATGCTAAGTCGTAAGCTTCCATTCAAGATGGAATGGCTCATCTCCCTTTAAAACATATTGAATCTAAAGATGGAATGTTTCAGATTAGAGTTAATTGCTACACAAAGCACACATATGCACACACACTGACACACACACAAATAAAAATGCACATACATACATGTGCATACACATACCCAGGTACAAACATACATAAACACACACACAGTCTAATATCATTTTAAGTAATAATTCCAAAGGAAGAAGTAAGGTTCATAAAATATATCCAGGCTTCCAAGAATTTTATTTATAGATAGATAGATAAATGTATATGTGTGTATGTATATATGTATATAATGTAAGTACTTTCTATAAACATTAATAATATAAATTTGCATACTAAATAGATATAGAGCCTTTGACAACCTCCATAAGTTTTTATCAACTTGTACACTTAGGGTAACAAGTATAAATTTTTTCTTACTTTTCAAAACCATTATTCGCTTCAGATAAGAAAAATATAACTATATGGAAATAGCAAACAACAGTAGCAATAGTGGTAGTTTAAATAATGACCATGAAGCCAAATAACAAAGACATGGGAAGTGGTACCCATGGGATAAAAATGAAGAGAAAGTCAGCTGCAAGGCCATTTTAGAAGAAAAACTGTCATTCTCCTTCATTCAGTTGTTTGCGAGAAAAAGGCCAGTCTAGCTTCAAAATGTTTTTACTGAGAATTTAAAAAGAAAACATGCCCTTTAAAAGCTGGATTTCATTTCTTGCTTTTATTTAGCTAGGATTAGGCATTCCAGATTTTGTGCCTCAGGAAAAGCAACTCACTGCCCTATGACGAGCCCAGTGTTTTCCATACAGAGCTGAGCCTGGACCAGACCCATGCCCCATATTTAGAGGACTGCAATCATCATGCCTAGATATTGAAAAACACAAGTGCCATAGCCACTCTGCCTTTGTCCCTGTTAGTGACAAAATTCTAAGTCAGTATGGACTGGTGCTCACTCAGGTCAAAGGTGAGACACTGCACTCTGTGTCCTGGACAGAGGCACCTGTCAGCTCTTCCAGAGTTTTCTACTGATACGTCAAACAGATACCATCATTAGAGAGGTATGAACTTTAGCTTTCTTTTTTTTATTAAATCTGTATAAGTGCTTTTCTTACACACACACACACACACACACACACACACACACACACATATCTTATGTCTATGTACCTTATACCAGATTGGTGCCCACAGAGACCAGAAGAGGGTGTTGGATCCCCTAGAACTGGAGTTACGGATGTTTGTGAGCCACTATGTGAATTCTGGGGATCAAACAGCTCCTCTGTAAAAGCAGCCAGTGCTGTGAGTGGCTGAGGATCCCTTCAGTCTCAAGAGTTGTTAATTTTGGAGATTTTAACGTTATTTCAGCTCTCCAAAGTTAGGAATGGCAGGGAACAAAGGATAGCCCAGGCTTTCTTCCAAGAGAGCCACAGGAGGTCCTCGCCTAGCTCTGGAAAGCACCATCTTGTTTCTATCCTCTCCACTTAGACTCCATTGCTTGGTTGCTTTAGGGCCATCAGCCAGAGGCCCATTCTTTCTATTTAGGGAAGTGGATGTTGTCATGTGAATACTTGTCTGCAGAACTGCACAGAGATGCTGTGTCGCTTCACAGGCACCCTGTGTTGCGCATGCCTGGGAGTCTAAGACAACAGCACTCCCCCACAGTGATGAAAGAAGTCTAACTCATTACCCACTTTCACCCTGCTATTGCCTGGGCTTACTTTCTTTGACTCATTTGTGTCAATGTCTTTAGGATTAAGAAGGAGTAAGAATTCCAGTTCCTTGCTTGCTCCCTGCAGCTTCCTCTCTGTTCCTGGCAGTAGAAGACAATGAGGCCATAGTGCCATTGCTTATGGAAACACCTTGGAATGGTGGGAGCTTATTACCAGCCAATTTGAGGTGCATTCTGATCTAACCTCATTCCAGATTGGACATCTGGCTCTTTACAAGTGCCAGAAGTGCTTGTTTGTACCTCTTCCAGATCCACAAATCTAATATTTCCTAGGGTTTTTTTTTTTTTTTTTTTTGCCCCTGTACATAAAGTTTGTTTTCATGTACTGAAAACTAAATTAACAGGTTGTCTAAGTCCCATGCTGCCCATGGTCTAAAAACATCTGTTAGCTATGATAATTGTGATGGTATCTACTTGCCCAAGGTGTTTCTACAGGGAAGTATAGAAACATACTCAGAGTCTACCCACATCCAGGTTATTCTTGGGGAAGTGATAGTTTGCTCACAATTCAGTCTATCAGATCACCCCTAAAACTTTCCTGTTCTCTTATGGGTTCCAAACAAAACTTACGGACCCAGACATGAAATTTAAGGCACTCTTCCTGCTTTTTCCTCTGTTCCTTTAAGTCCCAGTCACCCACACAGAGCATTGTACATAGTTGGCTTTTCTGTTCTCGGCACCCTACGCTATTTCACACCAGAGCACTGTCTTCACAATCTAGTTTTCCCCTGGAACAGAACAGAAAGTCATACATATGGTATCCTCTTGGCCAAATCTCTTCGGCCTGCACTCTCTCCTTCCAACAGCGTCACCTCAATCATATGGCAAATAAGTCAATCATGTCTTTGATTAACTAGTGGGAACTTAGAGAGAATGGATTATCGGTCACCTCTGCATTCTCTGGGCACTTTGTCTTACCTGTCAATCAGTCAAGTGTCTAGTACTTAATCTTCATCCAGTGGAACCATATTACTATTGTAAGAACCTGTTATGCATTAAAGACATCAGTTTGTTTCCTGCACAGAGGTAGCTAAGTCTACTATTTATGACTGGCCAGGAAACACACTTCTTTATGATTGAGAAAGTATTTGGTTTTTCATGATGTAAATGGGGGACTCTGGACGCTTTCCACCTTCATACTTAGAGTGGTAGTCATGACGTTTTCTCCAATTGTTAGGTGTTAAATCATGGATGAGAGATACTGTTGGTTTCCAAGGAGCCTTATAAGGCTTTCTTCACTGATGCCCCTCCCCCAACACTTTCAGGCACATGGGGAGTATTCAAAACCATGTGAGATGCATTCTTTAGTGATGCCTGTCTTTCACAAAATGGGCCTCAGAGGTTTTGATAAGTGAGTGTAAGTGACTTTGGACGGGACCTGTCTGGGACATTGGCACTACCTCTCTTAAAGTTCTTATTTCTCCTCTGTGCCTGTTTCTGTCTGTGATGTCCTGGGGTTTTCCATGTGAAGTTTCCTTGTAGGGTTGTAGGATATTGTAGAGACCCCATTTGCATCCTCTCTCAAGACACCCAGCATAACAAAGGAAAGAAATGCTAGGACTCACAATGAAAGAATTGAGTAAAATTTGTACAACATTGTTTTGGTCAATAAGTCACTTTCTAACTAATATTTAGGAGGTGTGAATTCCATCAGGTGGGTAGCAGGTAAGGACTGCTAAGAGCTGCTTTTAAAGATAACCTACTGCCTTTGGTCTCCCTCATAATGCTGTATTCACCCATCAAAGTCTGCCCTGTATGTACCTCCACTCATTCTTTGTACCTGGCACAAGTTGTTTAATGCTAATGATGTCGCCCTGTGTGAAAGCCTCCCTCTTATTATCTGGCTTTCCCTGCCCTTAACCTGGCTTCCTGAAATTCATCTGTGTGCTTCCAACACCATTTCTGTCTTTGGGGGCACAATCTGGAAACCACA
Source organism: Cricetomys ansorgei (assembly GCA_026225945.1). Lineage (NCBI taxonomy): Eukaryota > Metazoa > Chordata > Mammalia > Rodentia > Nesomyidae > Cricetomys > Cricetomys ansorgei. The sequence continues at coordinate 928,469 of JAMJFZ010004091.1, read as the reverse complement.
TAAATCTTTTATAAGAATGCATCCCTCTTCCTAACAGAATTTTCAGTCTATTTTGAAACCAGTTAAATCTGACTTTATTGATCACCTGAAAGATGGATTTCTCTCTTTCTAAAATGTATAGTAATGTATTTACAGAGCTTATTATGCACTTCTGGTTTTGGGGAGAGAAATTAATGCCTTACAGGACAGAGTAGATTATTCTAGAGACCTCTGTAATGTAGAACTCTCAAAGCAGAGAGGAGGGTCTACTCATTTTGTATAAACTTTCTAGATGGGTCTGTTACAGAGAATGAGATGTGTTTCTATTGAGTTTGCAAGCATGAAGGCAGGATAGGCTGACTTCTAAGCGGAGGTTCTCAGTCAGCTAGGGGCAACAAAAAAATGGCTCCCAGATTATGTAGGATGTTTTTATTTCTAGAATCTTAAGCACCCACCTTTTGCAACATGAAAAAGCAACTGCCTTCCTGACACACATAGATGAGGTACAGCAAAGGTGGGGCTCTTCCATCTTGATTGGCATACCATATTTCAGGTTGACTTATTCATTTCCTTTCTTTCCAGCATGAATCAAATGCTAGTATGTCTTGGTGATCACTTTTCCTCCCCATCCTTCAGATTGCCCACTTTTTTTTTGTTTGTTTGTTTGTTTTTTATTTTTTATTTTTTAAGCAAAACAAAACAACACTACTCATTGGGAGTATGCACATACGTTCATCAAGTGCAATAATATGCATGAATGCAAACTCTCACAATAATGAAAGAAGATGGATTTCCTTCCAAATAATGATCAGTTGTGGATAGACAACTGTCTAAGTTCTCTATGCAGAGCAGGATTTGAAAGCTTCTCACATGAAAGGTCAGAGTCAAGGTCAGTTAGGCTCTTAGTTCCTTGGCTGTTGCTATGTTCCTCCACAGGGGGGGAACTGAAGAGAATCTGTTGTGCCTGTCCCACACCCCAGAGCAGAGTTCCTGTATCTTTCACTTTTCCTCTTCTGTCTTTCTCTTCAGCTGAACTTTCTCTTACTTACTGCCTCCTCGACCAGCAAATCTAATTTTGCTATGTGTTGTATTTTGGCAATGTTGTGTGCTCCAGTCTGTATAGAGAATGAGATGCAATGTGGCTTGCTAATGAGAAAATCTACATTGCACAGACCAGACCTATTTGTTATCAGCTGCTTGAAAATTGTTGACCATAGACAAGAGCCTCTCTGCTTTTGCTGGGATGCAAACTCCATTCTTCACTCCCTTGTGGGGTGCCAAAATGCTATGGGGGTGGTGTTGATTCAGCACAAGCACATTCAAGATGTTAACTCCAACTTAGTATTGTGTGTCCCTGGAAGCTGGTGGCCTTGTTTCACTGGATATTTGTAATTGTGATTAAGCAAATGATCCACTTGAAGTGACTCCACATTTTTGTGCAATGCACGCTAAATGTTGCAAAAGATTTCCATGTGACAAATGCCAAGTGCTTCTTAGCTTAATTCTTTAATATTTGTTCTGAAGCAAATAGAATTCAGTTATAATTTAAAAAAAGAAAGCTCTCAACTAAGAAGCTTGAGGATGACTCAGTGGGTACAGCGCTTGATGCAAGCAAGAATTCCTGAATTCGGGTCTTCAGCGCCCATTAAAAAGCCAGGTGCTTGCTGGCACCCATCTGACGGTGCTATGGGTAAAATAGAGACAGGTATTTAGGGACGTGTTTACCATAGCTTAGTTAATGACCTTCAGGCTCACTGGGAGATCAGTCACACAAAATAAGGTGGAAAGTGACTAAGGAAGTCAGGAAGACACCTGATATCAACTGCTACCTACATGTGCATGCACACAGGGACAGATAAACATGTGTACAACACACACACACATACAAATTCTCTACTAAAACTGATTATAATTTCATCATTTGGCAGTTCACAAGCGTGTTACTTTGTTAACTCACAGGACTCCGGTATTTTCAGGCAGACAAGATGGTGTAGACTTGGACTTAGGGACTATGTGATCTTAGGAAAGCTCCTTTCTCATTACCTTCCATCCCTCTCCTGTTGAAGGAATGATGATGTATTTCTCATAAAGGAGTTGTCCAAGATGAACTGAGAGAGTACATCAAAGGGCCCACTGCATAATCAGTGCTTGCTTGCTTTCCTGACATGAAGATAGTCTTGTTCGGGATGAGTCTTGGGCAACCTTTTGCATGTTCTAGGTTTTAATCCATACTTGCTGATTTAATATGAACAGGGATATCCACTGTTCATTTTCAGTTCATTGGCATTCAGAAAGAAAAGAATAGTCTGTGCTCTTTGTGTAGAGTTTAGATAAGAAAAAAAATATATAATTTCTTAACTAATATTCTCTATTAAAGCCGTGCATCAGAGTAAGGGTTGGCAGTTCTTGCACAGCAATGTGAATGGAATCTGATGGCATGTGAATGATGTTCTCCTTGTCAGCCTTCATCCTCCTACAGTGAGCAAACATCAAAGACCATGCCTTCTTACTGACTTGGGCACCTTCCCAACTTTAAAAAAAAAAAGTAAATGAAAGAGATTACAAAAATCAAAACTCGTCTGAAATAGTATTTTGATTGTCATAATTTCAAATGCAGTTTTATCACCTTGTGAGGTTAAAACGTACAATTTTCTTTCTACCTTATCTGAAAGTAATATGTGACTGATTGAATATTCTATCTACATTAATCTACGGCAAAGAATGGCAGTCGGCAGTTCCCATCTACTAATGACGAGCAGGAACCAGCCACCCTCTACATCATGTCTGCCATTATACAGATGCTACAATACCACAGGCAGAGTAATACTCGCCCTTGATTAGCTGTGTTGTCCAATAGCGTTTGTTTATGGGACACACATCCAGAGTGGGCTGAAAGGGTTAGAGGAAGATGATATTTATCCATAATTGGTTCTATTTCCTGTTTCCAAATCAAATGGGCACTGTGGAATTTTTTTAAGAACAGTTTTATAATGCCACCAAATGCTTCCTACATAGCCAGGGTTTTGTCTCTCTTCTATATCAGCCACCATGAGATGATGATGCCACGTATTGGTCGTAGAGGACTCACTAGGAATCTAGTAACATCTGAAGAAGTGTCACTTTGAAAAAAATTTAAAGTCAGTATAAAATAAATAGACGTCTGATTATCAAGTATGCTTCAACCCTTGGAGGGACGGGACTCTGAGGACAGCCTTATGGTCCTTCGATCTGTCCAGTTAGCCTTTTCAATTATCCAGTGCTTTACATGAATTTTCATCTAAATCCAGGCATTTCTGATTATATCTGTATGCGTCTCAGGTTCCTTAGTGTAAAAGATTTTCCTAGATTATTTCTCTCCTTCATTCAGTGCATATTTATTGAGCACTGCCCACACTCCATCTGAATAAATAGACAGAAAAGGTCCCTTCATAGGCATTATGTCCTAACGGGAAAAGACAGATGAATAAGTACTAAGCTGAACTTCACAAAGTGAACACCATAATAAAGTATAGAGCATATTAAGAGGCAAAAATCAAATTACAGCAAAAAAAGCATTATGTATTCAGTTTGCAAAGATGACATTTAACTTTTGATGGTCTTTTGCACTGACATCCTTCTATTGGGAAGAAGCATAGTGCGCCCTGGAAACAACAGGGAACTCTTGCAAAAACAGGAAAAGAACATTGTAAACTAAAAGAAAGATCAGCAGTTAACACAACAAGCACCCCTTCCTAGGCAAGTGCTCCCAGTCGGCTTCTAGCCACCCATGCAGCCATCTGCCCAGCGTCCCGCCTCTCTGTGGCATTTTAGTCCAGGTCACTAAAAATATGTTTCTCTGCTCAAAACAGTTCTCATAGGGCTGACATGTCCTCAGATCTAAAGGATAAGTGACTGCTTATAACAGTATATATGCTCTATTTAAAGATAAAAAAGAATATACAGTAAGGACATTGAAACTGGCTGTAGGTTACTGGTTGGGGGAGGCTACATGTAAGTCTCTTTTCTCTGACAGTAAGGCCATACCTGTCCCCATAAATGAAGTTGCCCTTTGGTATCAAAAGAAAACATTTTAATGGTACACACTCAAAGGCACACAGTAAGGAATCTATGTGATGGACTATATATATGGGACACAGGAAAGAATCAGCATATAAGACATAAAATTATGCTACACTTGTTGGAAAAACAGCAGGGCAACAATTGTTTTGAGAAGGAGCCTATGCAGAATTCCTCTTCAGAACTGAGCTTTGTTGGGAGAGAGGGCACTGCAGCCATGAGAACCAGGGTGGGCCTTTGCAGTGGGAGAGCACTAACGTGAAAGGGTACATTGTAACAGAGACAATATGGTGAGGCCTTACAGGTAGAATGAGGTGTCTTCAAAACCTGAAGGGGCTCTCTCTCCATTAGAAGGGGTAGCTTAAAGTAAAAGAGAAGTAGCTTCTGTGGACAGAATGATGGCTGTGGCAGGAGAAGGCCTAGAAAGCCTCCTGAGCAAAGGAGAATATCTGACTTTCATATCCTCTTAGTGGATGACAGGGAGTTCAACACCATGTGATCAGCTTCAGCATAACAGATCCTATATATCAAAGACCGTGGAGGAGCTAGAATTTAGTAGCTGTTACGCCACAGCACAGAACAACTTCTTGACTCTCTCAGATAGAGAGAGGGGGTAGACTTGATTTCTTTGGACTGTGAGATCTGTTTGCTTAGAGTGACCATCATCTCAAAGGGCTCTCCCATGATCTAACAATAATCATCTGGCTCCTACAGTGGGAAGGAGAAATTATAGCCAAAATATCTGAGGAACTTTCTATCTTCAGTTGATATGATAAAAATCTTCTACCATACTAATTTGAAAAAAAAAGAGTCAAGTTTATGGAGTAAATAGATTCCTGACTTCTACTATTTCATCAGGCACTGAGGAGGGTTAGTATGAGTTTTGTGGTAATAAAATAATCCCCACTAAATTCTTTTTCATGAAGTGCTCATCTGGACAGAAAAGGTTAAAAAAAAAAAAAAAAACCCAGCAACACTGTTTCCCTTGAAATAGTTGATCCAGCCTCCTGACACATCAATGGAATAGCATATACCTGGGATTGTTAAGAACAGGAAAGCCTTTTAAGGAGGAAATCGTCAGATCTCCCCAAAGCTGCATGGCCAAGTATGCGAGAAAAGTAGCTGAAGCAGAGGGTAGCTAGATTTTAAACATATAATCCCTAATAGTTTCACTATTGTGTCAGCAGCGTCCAAAAGATTACCTTCTGGACCTGAAAAACAGTTCATAGAGGAAGAGGAGATGGGACACATGTTCCCCAAACTTCTCAACTAAATGCTGATAACCGAAATCACCTACTCCCTACCTCCCCCTTTAACTTCCCAACGTCAACCTGGTACAAGAGCAACCTTGCAACATTCCTCCTTGAACCGCTACAATTAAAATATTTGTATTCTGCGCATGCAAGTGAGGAGGAAAATCTCACTTCAGTTACAGCAGTTAAGAAGCCCAAAGTAATTTTCCCAGCTAGCGTTTGGCCATTCCATTGAGATTGGAGGAATCTGGTACAATAATGGTTCTTATTAATTCACCCTCGCTCTTCATTTTAAAAGAATATTATAATTCCTTTGTGATGCAAATTGTTTGGGCAGTATGCTGGTGCAGCACAGTTCCTTGTGCCTAGAAAGTCACAGGCTCGAAGGACAAAGTATTGGAGAACAATGGCTAACATTTACTGCCTGGCACTTTCGAAATGTTCTCTGCAAGATAATTTTTATTTCTGATTCACTTTGCCTTTTTTTTTTTTTTTTTTTTTTTTTTTGCCTTTCCCAAAAGGGATTTAAGTTAATTACTTTTTCTAACGCGACTTTTGATATTTCAGTTCCTACAAATCTTCCAAGGAATATGCAACAAACATGTCAACCCACTTCCTCCAGTTTTCCCAGAAACTTGATATTAAATACGAGCGCCACACTGAAAAACTTCACCAGAAGAAAAAGTTAAACAATGCATAAAATTTACATTAGTAACATCTCATTAACTCATCATCTAGAAGGCTATTATTACATGATTTTCATCATTCATGAAATTGTTTTGGTGTCTTTTCTGACAGTAGTACTAAACCTTGTTAAGTATTTACCTCCAACAAACTAATGCAGATAAGATAAATCTCTCTCTCTCTTCCTGACCCCCCTCCTCTGCATTCCTCTTTTTCAGCTCCATCCCTTTCTCTCTACAAAACAACTAAATCATCTTAATTTATTATTTCTTCCTGGCTACTTCCTCTTTGGAAAATTTAATTTATGAAAGTATCTGCCTTGCCATTTAAAACTTTCCTACTATGTAACGTATTGACCGAAACCAAGTAGAGCTACATGTGAAAATTTACAATTTGGGACTTTCAATTTGGGACAGCAAGATGCCTCAGTGGGTCCAGGGACTTACTGCTATGTCTGAAGAATTGAGTTTGGTCTTAGGGATTCACGTGGTAATAATAAAGAGCTGATTCCCATAAGCTGCCCTCTGACCTCCACAAATACGTGGTGGAGCAAGTACATACACAAATACATAAAAATTTTAAATTATGTTTAGTTTCATTTAATTGAGTATAACACTTTTACATGCTACCAGGATACAAATGACTGTGTAAAATGCACTTTCATGTGTGAGGTATTGCAAAAGGTACTGCTGTATCAGGATTGCAAGTCTGAAATATTTGCACGAGATTAAGAATAGTTCCATAAACGGCATGGGATAATATCAAAGCAAAGTAAAAGTAGTAACTTTTTTTTTGTACAATGGACTGTACCTTTAAATTGTGAGCCAAAAGAGACCATTTCTCGTTTACATTTCATCTTTCGGGACATTTTGTCACAGTAAAAGGAAATTTAGCTAAGTGGGAAGGGTAAGGTTTTCTTTCTCACTAAATGTAGAAAACTGGGGCATGGCTTTTCCTCCTGATTCAATGTCACATGATGCATAGCACCGTGTTCACAGAGAATTCTGTTGGATATTGACTCTGAATCTAATGGAGGCTATGTCATTAACTTCCAGCTGTCAGAAAATAAAAGAGAGGTGAAATAGTTAAATGGAACAACTGGGAAATAAACAGAGAAAACCAGATTGAAGGACAATTTCTAAGTTAATTGCCAAGATTCTGCTAAAAGTTAATTGTATCAGTTAAAGAGGGGGATGGGGAGATTATTAAAGAAAAAAAAGGACGCTTGGGGGCTAAACAGATGCGGAACTGGCTTCCCAATGTGAACATGTGAACTGTGAAAATATGTCTGAGATAGTTAGAAAAGTTCACTATAAACCGGACATGCTACATAGTCATTTCCCCTAATACACGGGTGAGAGAATATCGCTGTGGGGTCGAGGGCGATGTCTGTGTTCTCAGGAGTAGGTCTCAGAGTGTATAGATACGAGGTTACACGTTACTGTGATTCTCCTTGAAACACACTCTTGGAATGTGCTATATAAGAAAGGAACAATTTTTTTTTAAAAAAAGATATTTTAAAAAAAAAAAATTAGCAAAGGAAGAAAATCAAGCAAATTTACTAAAACCTTAAAAATTGTTGAACCTAAGTGCAGCAGCGTCTCGCCTCCCTCACGCAATGCGGACGGTAGCTATAGGTTTTCTCTTTTCTTAAAACCCTTATTCCCACTTACCCCTCTTCCCTCAAAGTATTGGTGCATTTCACTGAGGATAAGAAGTCACTATTGTGTGGTTGCTATATGGTGAAATGAGCTGTCTTCCCAGTCCCATTAAGTTCTATCCTTGGACATCGCAGGGATTCTGATAGTGCTGGTCTAATTTCCTTGAGGCTCTGTAACTAGGAGCCTATGTTAATTGACAAGGCTCCTTACTTTCTAAAATGTCCATTAATAGAGGGCCTTTGATCAGGAACACATTTGTTCTGCTAATATAATTTGTATGTAATTTTACCCTATCCCAGGGTTTACAGAGGCTAATCGTGTACTAGCAAGAAAGCAGGGGCCAATAATTGATCACATTTGCTCTGCCTTCGAGAGAGGCACAGTGATCAGTCTTAGAGGACTGCTTTAATGAATCCAAAGTGACAGATGCCAGGCACAGTCAGGACTCCTGCCTGCGAGTACTGTGTGTGCTTGGAGCAGGACATCCAAGGTGCAGGCGCAGCACCATTTGGAAGTAGGTGGGGCCCCTGATAAGATACTCATTTTGCCTTTGCTGTAAAAGATACGATACTATTTTTATCATTGCCCATTTCTGCGTAAGACTTAGTAAGTGTAATTCTGAGTTGTGTGTACATCTTTCCCAGTGGTTAATTTTAATCCTTTTCCTTTATTAAGTTTCATTTTCCAGTTTTATTTTTTAGAAAAGCAATTAGCAAAACGGCTTAAAGGCTAAATGAGAGCAAATCTTATATTCTTAAGAGACTGTCATTTTCTTATTTATGGTTATAATTTTTGTTCCCAGAGAAAGGGAAGGAAGAGAAGGCAGCTTAGCTAGTAAAATAACATTGTTTAACAGAGTCCATACACATGACGTCAAGCGGAGTGGTACTAGAGACACTGAATCCAGTTGTCCTCACATCTGTCATTATGTTTCCCTTGGTTCGAGCAAGCAGTTTTGTTTGCAGATGACCTAGCTTTGGGTAAAGCTCTGGTTAATTCAGTGCCAAAAAAAAAAAAAAGAAGAAGAATAATTCAGCTTGAAAGTCATCATGGAAGTTTAATCAGAGTTTAGAAAGCAAAGAAGGTGCTAACCACTTTAGAGGTACAATGTGGGAACAATTGTGTCAGATGAATGGGTCTCCTCAAACTCTGCTGTCATCTGAACAGCACTGGAGAAAAGGTAAGGTTCAAAACATGAGCCCTGTGCATCCATGTATCCTCCCATGTCACCCTTCCCAGCAGCCCCTGGTACCCTACTGGCAGTCTCCTGCATTGTTGACCTACCTTTCTGGCCCCTCTAATGAATTCTGTACCCACATCTACAGCCCCATTGCCTTTTGTTTAAATGTTAGCTACATTGCTGTACTAGGCCTTATCAGACTTGATTTTTTTATTTTTTTTTTAATTTTTAATTGAAATGTGCTATTTAAGTCAGATTCTGACTGTAAGCGTGTGGTTAGACAAGTCTTGACAAGAGCACGCATCCCTGTCCTCTAGTCCTCTGTCTGATAACAAAACAGTCCTGCCAGGGAGCTCTCCAAACCCTTCCCTAGGCTATCCCTGCTTGCAGTTCTGAGAAAAATGACTGATCTGACTAGACTAGTTTTACCCGTTTGAGGATTTCATAATAATAAAAAAATACCTCTAAAGATTGGCTTTCTACTCTAGGAACATTTTTGACTGTTGTTCTTATTCTTAGGTGGGGTTCCACAAAATATAGAAACCTAAATTAAAGAGTCTGTCTGTCAGTTTATAGGAATTTTGGATGTCTCTTTTTAAAAACAAAACGACTATGAACAGCCTTTTCAAATTCTTTCTGTGGACTAACCTTTTTCTAAACTTCCACCTAGAAGGCACTACCACGTCATAGGTTAAGGTTTAACAACCCTTAAGTTTTTGTTGACGTTTGGGAGAAAAAATGAGAAGTACTTTTCCAAAGAGGTTGTGCTAATGTTCATACCCTTCTGCAAAGAAGGGGGCGGGGTTTCCAGTTACCCACCTACATTGATATTTGGTGTGGTCTTTCCTGAATTTCAATTTCAACTACTCTAGTGGATGTGTACCAGTATGTGGTTTGAATTTGCACTTCTAGGATGACTAACGATGCTGATCAATTTAATGTGTTTGGTGACTGCTACCTGTCCTTATTTTTAATTGATTATCTATTGAAGTCATGTGTCTTTTTTAAAATGTTGTTGTTGTTGCTGCTGCTGCTGCTGCTGCTGCTGCTGACTTGTAAGAACTTAATCCCAAATTTCCCACTCAGACACTAGATCCGGCCCATTTCTTCCAAGTGCCGTAGCTATAGACAATTTTAAATCTAATTCTTTTGAGGCATGCATGTATTTGAACGCCCGTCAGTGACGTGTCTGTGATTTCTTAGTGCTGTATTTTAAGAAAGAGAAGTTTTAAGTTATATTAAATCTAATTAAACCTTTCTGGGGGCTGGTGCTTTCACTGTATTGCCTGAAGAGAAATACTTTCTACCTACCGATATCACGAAGATACAATCCCTCGTTTGCTTTTATATTTCTAACTTTCAACTTTTGCATTAGTTACTGAGTGATGTTAACTTAATATGTGCATATGGTGTGAGGTTGGGAAAATATTCATTGTCTTGGAAAATAAACAAAAAAATGTTGATATTGAGGAAGGGGGAAAGCCAGAATTGTGTTATATATGCCTAGAAGGGAATGTTTGGAAAATACAGAAAAGAACAAAAAAAAAAAAAAAAAAAGCCTGTTGATCCAGCTGAGGGCAGAGAACTAGCCACCACAGAGATCCACATCTTTTATGGTCTATGATTTCTAGATACTGATTGACACAAAGGGTCAGACAGTGATAGAGTGAATGCATTCTCTACAATATAAACTCTCCTCTTCACAGTGCATGCATGTAATTCACAGAGAGAAAGAGAGAGAGAAGAGAGAGAGAGAGAAAGAGACAGAGACAGCAAAAGAGACCAAAGAAATAAACAGAGGTAAAAATAGATGGCTTTTTCAAGAGGTTTATAAAAAGCAGTAAGAACACAGGGGTTGGTTGTGTCTCACAAAAAGGGTGCATCTGTATGTCAGTTTAGCAGAATATATATATATATTTCCCACTGAAAAGTTTCATCTGACTACTAGGCATATTTTTGGCATGTTTGCATTTAACCAGCCTAGCAAATGTTTTCACATGGACCAGATACAATGACAGTGTCTATTTCTTCTTTATCCACTCTACTTCTCAATTTTATTAGCTGTTCCTTACTGATGGATACTGCTATAAGAAACCTGATAATTCATGCTCCTTCACCAACAGGAACCAGATAAATGACTCCAAGTTCAATATTGATGATTATCAATAGGATACATAGATATAGATGCACACACACACACACACACACACACACACACACACACACACACACACACCCTTTTTCTCCAAGTCTCATTCATTCCATTTTGCTTTCTCCTCCCCTCCTTGGTTCTTTGCTTTAGTCATGAAGGTTTAGCTCCTCTGCAGCCACAGAGGCAGGAAACCCAGCCATCCCCAGCAGGCATCCCACTGCTGAAAGCTATTAGTGCCAATGTTGTTAATGACTGAGCCAGTTGAGTGTGCTGATTTAAGAGGGAGACTTATTCCTCGGCACTCCCTGGGGCCTTGCTCTTAAATGAGATGCCTAAGCTGTTTACTCCTATGGAATAAGGAGTATTAACCACTAACCACCACACTTCATATATCAGCACATTGAACTGAAATAATGGAAAACTTAAACACATATCCCCAAACTTCAGTTATAGGAAATTCCCATGCCCTGAAGAAATCCAACACCCCTAACTTTTGCCTAAAGAAGCTGGATAGCAATGTCATTTATTCTGGTTATAACTATTATTTTCTTCTGAGGACTAAAGGATGACTGAGGTACAGTTAAATTTCTTTTAGGAACTAAACACATTAGAAGTAACCCACAAAATCAATACCAATTACTTGCAAGCAAGGGCTGAGAAATCATTGAAGCTATTGAGTGTGCATGTAGGTGAATGGCTTAAAACAAAGAAAATACTGGCATAACCAAAAAAAAAAAAAACCCACAAAACAGGGGGACGTAGGAAAAGTTTTCTTCCACTTATTTTGATACTTGTGTATTAATTTGTAAAATCCAACAATTGTCATGTTTAAAAGGAAAATGAAAGCAGGAGCAAGCATTCAATAGAAAAAAGATATTTCACCGATTCCCTGGCAGGAGAGAGGCTTGCCTAGTTGTCCCAGGAAGATGAAGGCATTCAGAAGGTGTATTGGGATTGCTTATCTACATACACCAGCAAGCCTTTCATTTGGTATCCAGAGAGTCTGCGTGCCAACACTGTACGTTTCATGTCTCAAGATTCCATTTAGCAGGGATTCACTTTGAGGAGCTTGCTAAACTCCTTGGTGGTTTACCTGTGTAGTCTCTATTATATGCATTAAAATAATGCCTTTCAAAGTCCTAGCATTTTACAGTTTATATTTCAGATTAAACTAACACAGAAAGTAGAATTTCTTCCTTTCTCATCCGTTTCCAGTAGTAAAGATGGGTGCATCTCTGTATGATGGGGTCGCAGATACCTAGCTCATCTATAATGTAGAAGTTCTAAATGTCTTCTGAACGTTGATAATGCATTCAAGCCCATGATGGATGTGCTTGTGAATGTGGCTGAGAGTAAATGGATTCTAAACACTCAAATATTCTCATTTCTTTTCAGCGCTACTTGTCAAGCAATTTAGACAGTATGGACTCCGTACCCACCATTAAACCTCGTGTAAGAAGGGAACAACGGCATGTTTATGTTACCAATGAAAGCCCGTAGAAATGTTCCTTTAGATATCCTTTGGACTTCTGTTTGATGACCTTCAGCTGAGCTTCCAGTCAGAATGATAAGTTTACTCTTTTCAAGAAGGTTTCAGAATAGATCAAATACACATATTAATGGTTGCAGTATGCCATTGCTGTATACGCAAAAAAAGCAACATCGGTAGCTTCCCTACATGGGCCTAAGACTTCCTCAGCCACAGACTTTTGATGTGGTTTATAGCACCAAACATGAGTTCCTTCCCAGTGAGTGAAGACCAACCCCAGTCAGAAAATGCTTGATTACCCCCATAACATCCATGCCTGAGTAGTGACGCTTACTGTGGATGGTATCCTATTTAGAGGGGAGGACTGGAGATAGAGCCTGGTGTGCTAAGCTCCACTCCAACAGAGGGAAGCAACACCTCAACTTTACTATATCCTAGTCCATTCCAAACATTTCGGGCATTCCCACTGACAGAGGAAAGGACCAAAATATATTTGGAAGAGATGCCTTTAAACATTAATTCTATCACCAAGAGCCTCTTCTTACTTACTTCTTACTTTTCTCTCTTTAAATTTGGGGCTTCATATAAATAGGAAGCAAGAGATATAAATGACAATACTATTTTATGTACCTAATACCTGGTTTTTATTTTTTTACAAAAGAATTAAATTATTGGCATTGATTCTTATGTTTACTTTTATCTTTTGAAACAAAAATAAGTCTTGCTTCAATTTCATATGCTCCATTGTTAAATGAAAACCGAAAGAGAAGCCCGTGTATTTGTATCTGTCTCTATGAATTCATGCAGTTACAGGTTCCCGCAGCAGGTCTCCAGTGAGTGTTCTCAGTAGCGTTGGGTTTGTTGTTAATGGAATATTGACTCAATAGCTTATCGAAACAAGTCCTTCTACTCTAGTGAGGGGTGACTTGTTTGATATTGTAATTGCATCCAACGTGTTAGTTCAGGGCATAATGTAGTTGAGTAAACCATAAGAAATTTTAAATAATGCTGTAAATAGAACAATTCAGTATTTCAAAAGTGTGTTTTGGGTGGAGAAACTAGGAGTGTCAGTAATCAGAAAGAAAACTATAATATATATGCTTTATATATATATATATATATATATATGTGTGTGTGTGTGTGTGTGTGTGTGCTTTAATATATATATATGTGCTTTAAATTTATCTTAAAAATAAAATAAATATTATAGAAAAATAGAAAACGGGGGGGGGGGCATTGTAAGCAATTGAAACCACACACTCACTAAGTACAAACATAGGCATGATGTACTTCATACTTTGTTCATAAACAATGAAGATATGTGGATCAGTGGAAATGTAGTCACTAATCAAGTTTTGGGAGGGGGGGAGTACTCAGAGTACAACCAAGGGACATTTTCTGGAAAGATAATACTGAGGAGGGTACTGAAGGTGGCGCAAGGGGAGGTCAGGGCTAGAGAGATGGGTCAGTAGTGGAGAGCACTTTCTGTTCTTCCAGAGGTCCACAGTTCAGTTCCCAGCACCTGCATCAGACAACTTAAAACCACCTGTATCTCCAGCTCCATGGGATTTGATGCTATCTTCTGGCCCCCTGAGGTACCTACACACATCCGACATAAACTCATACAGACACATACATATACATTTTTTTAAAATGGAACCTTGAAGTGGCCATTTTAATGTCCACTGGTGTTGTTTGTAAAGGAGTAATAGAGTTACAAAAAGCCTGGAGCCAACAAAGGTTTACAGACTGGAATGAGTTCCACAATAGTCCAGACACATAAAGATTTAGAGAAATACCAACTACAAGAAAGCTAAGAAATATTTTAATAGAAACATGAAAGACTTATCTGGATATTTTTCCTGATCTCTGAAATAGAAATAATGAAGAAATTATTCCTAATTCTATGGTGACTTGAACTTCATGATACCATAAACCTGTCTTCTTCCAGAACTAAGAGATGATAATTCCGATCTTTTAATAAGAACAATCCCAGAATTCCATAGCCTAGTTGATGTTATTTTGACTTAAACATCCCCTCACTTCTTAATCAATTGATAATAATGAAGAATTTACACTTCCTTAAAGTTTACTATAGGCCAGGTAAATTAAAACTAAAAGTTTCTAACAAGTGCTGTGTACAGACATAGGAGATTCTAACTTGAAGACACTAAAGTATTCATTTGTTGTCTGTTTTCTAATATTTAATCAGAGATCCCACTGAGAATTCAAACCCAAATCCCTGGCTAGTACAAATCAACAGATATAAACTTTTTAACCAAGAAAGAGGAAGAACAGGAACCGAACAGGATGAGGGGGAGGGAAGATAGGAAGAGAAGGAAGGAGGAAAGGAGTAGCAGAGGGAAAGAAGAAAGGAAATAGAACCCTCTCCTGATCTGTAACCTACCCAAGAAATTGCCATTGAGTGACAAAGGAAAATTGAAAGAAAATAAAGGAGTGAATGAAAAAAGAGTAGGTGGGCGAATATGGTGTACTTACTCGAGATAGGAAATTCTGTATCCTCAGAACAGTGCTAGGTGCGTGTTGTGATTTAGATGTGAAATGCTCCCCATAAGCTTGGGTGTTTGAACGCTTGGTCCCCAGATGGTGGTGCTGCTTGGGAAAGTCGTGGGCCTCACTGCAGGAGGAAGACCACCAGGAATAGGCCTTCAGGCTTCATCGAACTTCCTTACTTCCTGACATCTCCCTGCTCCTTGACTCCAGATGCAGTGTAATTAGCATCATAATGAACAGTATCCCTTAGAACTGCAAGCCAGAATAAACACTTTTTTACTTAACTTGCTGTTTCTTGGGTATTTTGCTCACAGCAAGGAGAAAAGTAACTAATA
The DNA here is from genome assembly GCA_026225945.1 of Cricetomys ansorgei. Taxonomy (NCBI): domain Eukaryota; kingdom Metazoa; phylum Chordata; class Mammalia; order Rodentia; family Nesomyidae; genus Cricetomys; species Cricetomys ansorgei. The sequence continues at coordinate 913,166 of JAMJFZ010004091.1, read as the reverse complement.
GAGTGTACAAATTCATTCTAGGGCTTTAATCCATTTTCTATAGATTTACAGTCACGGCAAAGCCAGAGTATTAAAGCCAAAATCTAATACAGGTTTTAGGGAGGACAAAATAATAATAATTACAACCGATGTTAAATGAAAGCTACCTTGTTTGCTGGCTGGGTAGGGCTTGGGAACTTCAATTAAAATCTTTTCAATTCCCTCATCTACCAAATTGGAACTGCCACATAAAATGATGAGGCATCTTACAATAAATGGTACCTTAATTTGATGAAATACATGAAGGCGATAAGGCAAAGTGCATCTCACAACATCTGTCAGGTAATAAGCAACAGCAAGCCATGCGGGGTGATGCTTGCTGCTGCTGTGACTCTGGGCTATACCACCCAGAAAGGCAGCCCTCTCCTCATAAATGCACCAGCTCCTATGACTTCCATCCAGAGCATATTTTGTGAAAGTCTAATTAAAATGTTAAATGTCCCAGCCTCTCTAGTCATCCAAACTATCGTAATTTTTCATGTAAAAATAGTAAGTCAGCCCAGCAAAATGATAGAAGCATCATTGGAGCATCCAGAGCCTTCAGCCCACTGCCTCTCTGCCTAGAGTCTGTGCTGTGCTCTACTCTCTGCTAGGCGCAGGGTTTTAATGTCACGTGACCCCAGCGAGCTCTACTTGACAGAGCGGCACCACCGTATGGCACGTTCCCCAGTTCCCTTGAAAGAATTTGCTGAGGCTTTAGCGTGTCCAAGTGACCGAAATCTTTATGCTGAGTGTTTCACGAGGTTTCTTCAGGACATCAGGATGTGATGGAGTATATTTTTTTTCTGATGGCTCTTTACCAACTGGTTATGAAATTGGATCAGCTGGAGGCAAGAACAGATGGGGTTGAGCAGCAGATGGAGGTCCTATGTGGGAGATGCAGACTCACTCTGGCAAAATCAATCATGCCACAGGAATGAGTTTCAGTTTGGGTAAAGAAAATGAACTGAAGTAGACAATTGAATTACTGGGTCATAAATAAGGGCTCGCACTTTAGAAGCGCTCCTGATTAGGTGTCAATAAGACAGATGAGCTAACGATGCAGAATTAGAACTCTTAAAATGTCATGTCTGTCAGTGTTAATTGTAGCTCTCTTTATTTAGTGCATACTATATGCCAGGCACCTCCCATACATATCTCTTTCCATCCTCATGAACTCCCTGTGAGACAGATCATTGTCCCATGATACAAATGGTGAAACCAAAAGTGTTAATTAAGTGAATTTATCAAAGTCATAGGACTCTAGGGAAGCGAACTAGAAAGAGGACTTAACTGTGTCACTGAAGAAAACTCTATGACCACACTATGACCGTCCAGGATTAAGTGAGGAGTGGATGGCTGTTTGCAGTCCTTACCAGGGGCTTTACACAGTCATAGTTAAAAGCAACCGATGATGGCTGGAGTACACTCCAGAAAACCTGTTACTCATGGGACAAGCAGAGCATCTGAGAAAGCCTCACCTCATCGTTATCCCCAGTGGAGTAGAGGGTCACCAGGATGACACGCAGCCCTGTAGTGAATCACACAGAATCCCTGTAGACATCTCATATCTGCCCCCTTCCCCCAGAAAATTCTCACTTCATCCTGAAGTCATATTGATCCGGAAGCAGATCTTCATAACAACCTTAGGGTCCTAGGTATTCTTTTGAGTCCAGACCCCCTTCCTCACTCCAATAGGTATTACTTTAGCAAACACATGGATTTAAGATTAAGGGAGACCTGGAGCCCCCACCATGTTTGTCTGTCCAGACTGCTTTAAGAAAATACTATAAACTAAGTGGTTTATAGATAGAATTAAGTTCCCCCAGTTCTGGAGGCTGAAAAGTAAGAGGTGAGAGCAAGGTGTTGGCAGATTCTCTAGTGAGGAACTGTTCAATAGATTTGCAAACCTATTCATTGTGTCCTCACATGGCAGAGGGCTCTCCTCAGAGTCTCTTTGAAAAGCTCATTCGCATTCAAATAATCACCCTAATTCCCACCTGCTGATACATATGAAATTAGAGCAGCACAAACGTCCAAGTCAGTGCACCCACCTTCAGAACTGTGAAACAAGCTGCAAAGGAGAACTCTGTATGTCTCTGCTCCAACCTCAGAGTGAGAGCAGGAAACAGGAGTCAGCACTAACTGACAGCCGACTGTTTCCCAGGCCCTGGGCAGACCGTGTAATTGGTTGGAAGGAAGAAAAAGTAAGTTTAAGCAACAGATGGAAACACATCTGTCCGGCGCCACGCTCTTTCTGTGTTACTTCCTTTCCTACAGCATTATCTCATATTAGCAAGTTCCTGTTGGCTGCGAGGCTGTGTTTCCTCTCAGCCAAATGTTCAGAGAGCAGGTACCAGTTATGCGAAAGCTGATTTTAAAAAACAAAACACAGAAGAAACGGAGAGCATATTCCCTTAAGTGAATTACTTTATGTGCCTTCTTTCCTCAAAACTGATTTTTTTTTTTTTTACTAATTTTATTACCCAAACCTGGCTCCTCATGCATAAATATCACAGCCGTCTTCAGGTCTTTGGGAAGGTAGGAGGATTCTGAAGCAGGGGAGTGTGTTGTCTCTCTAGACTTAATCCTGTCTGTGATATGAAGACAAGTGCTTACTGATGGCAAGAATAGATTAAACTCTGTGTTATGCATTAAATTTACTCTTAAATATTAATTGTAGCTGAGATGAAATCTTTAACTTTATGAATACACAAGGTATATGTTTGCTTTAAGGAAATATCTATACTGGAAAATGAAAGACATTATATATATACATATAATCCTGGTCTGGGTCTATAGCTCCGTGGAAAAGGACTCACCTAGCATGCACAACCTACATACAGTCTTACCAAAGCACCAAATTATAGACTTTAATGACTTTGCCCATTCTTTTATCCCACTGTGATAGTTCTGAAAGTGGAGTGCCTCTTCTGCTCACTGACATCTCAGTGCCGCTTTCATCTCCAAGGCCGTTGTGATGGTGCTGCCCACGTGGACATTGAGAATCACAAGCTGTACACAATATGTCAGCATCAGCAAGGAAATCAGCAAGGAAATTTCGCCAAGGAAGAAGTTACTTTAAAGTAGGTCAGGTGAAGTAGTGAATCACACATCTTACATATTGGAGAAAAAAGAGAGAGATCTATTCTATGCCGTTGCCAAATGGCTCAAGAACCCAGCACCAGAGCACTGCAGTTGCTGCGTAGGTTTGTGTAAGAAACATCAGCCTCTTATCAATTAGATGTAGAAGCTTGTGTTTAAAGTTTATCTATAAAGAGGGTCATTAGGCAATGAGAAGTATAGTAGGTTCTTCTCAACCCACCTTACATACGGGACCAGAGTTGAGGGAAAAAAAGAACATTAATAACTGAATGTTATTCAGTTACATCAAAATGTAATTCAAAGAATCAAATTCTAAACAATAAGCATCAAAAATATCATGACAAATTTGTTTTGCCTATGTTTTGATTTTATATATCTGATTAATGATAAACTTTTATAAATAAGCAATTCTCAATACATTCTTTTGAGAACTATGAAATTTTCAGGTGATAAAATGTGTATTTAATCAGTTTACCAAGTGGTAGTTATCTTGTTTGTTTCATTTCATACAATAATTACAATTACTCAAGTCTTAACTACAATGCACAATTATCCGAACACAAGCACAGAGGAGATGGTATATCTAGAAAGTGGTACTTTCAGGATGATCAGCTTGGCTCAGTAATTAAGTCGAGTGAGCATGTCATTTAAATCTCTCTGAACTTAGAGCTGTGATGGATAGTTTCTGGGAACAAGGGCTGATTTGTCTAAGGACACAAGTGGAACCACTGGAATAAATGCAGTCTACTCTAGATGTTATAAAGAAGAAGGGACTTAATGCAATCAGAATGCTCTAGTAACCAAAGTAAGCCAGGGAAGGCCATTGATGATTTCTTAGCTTCCCCATTGCCTGCCATGGAATTAAACACTGCTTCTGCCCTCAGAGGTTTTAGTGGAAATCTCTATTGCATGTCACAGCTGCCTGAAGCATTCATTGATGAACTTCTAATGGCTATTAAAAGCCCTGCTTGCCTCTACTCTTGCATATCTATAGCCCGTTCCCAGGCATGAACCTCCTTTTCACACTAAAGTTCTCATTTCAGGCTTCTTACTGGTAGATTATAAGATGGACACTGAGGGCAAGGGATCAGCCATGTGTAGAGATGGAGGTAAGGTGAACTGAATGCCACAGATAAATATCTGGCACCTCATCTGGGAAGATAAGGATTATTATAGCTATGCAGGTGAGCATGAAGTGGGGGTTGGCACGAAGACACAGTTGTGGAGAAGAAGATGAGCATCCAACAGGTGTTTCAAAGGAAGGATAGAAGGATTGGCTTCCTTAATTTCTCTTATCATACCAAGTTGATATAGTCCACAAATCAGGGCATTTGAATTGTCTCTTCTACCAACTATCATGTTCTTTTCCTACCAACTTACCTGTCACTGGGGACAATACACCTGTCCACATCTTTGTGGAGGAATAACGATTTACTAGCCAAAGCCCCCGTGAGTCAAACTTTGCACTGAACAAGTAATATTGTTTGTGAGCTTGGCTAGATTTTTTTTCATAACTGCTTTAAAAGTGATTTCCATTTAAGCTAGGTGGAACAAATTCCTACTGTTGGGTAAATCTTTTTCTTTTCCTATAGGCAGGATCATAAAACAGAAGAAAAAAAAAAGACTATTGCTCCTTTGTACTTTCCTGTGATGCATTTTATGTTAGGTCTAAGAATACACTGGGCATTGTAAAAAAAAATATTCTTGTAATTCTACAGAATTCAACTTTTAATGGCTGCCTTTCTTCTCCCTTTATGTCTGCTTTTCAATTATTTCTTTCCCTTTGATACACTGCCATATTTGAGTTTCTGAGGAGTTCTCCTAGGCACCTCTAACAACTACCTAGAGCCATATCCCTCCTTTGGGATCCTCATTGAACTCCTAGAGAGCCTGGCAGCGACATGAACTCAACCCCAGATACACAGACAGAGGTTCACTTTCAACAAAATCCAAGCATGGCCAGTTGAATGACATGGTTGGAATTTTATTTTTTATGACACATAAATGTAAGGGGGATCCTGCATACCTAGTCAGTGTTATAAAACTTTGCTTGATGGCAATGCTGCTAACAGCTTAATGTTTAGCTTATCTTATTAGAATGTGAGTAGTAGTTTTTGTCTAATACAGAACGACTTGGCTTTCATTACAGCCCAACCGAATGGAAACTTCTGTCAATTTGCTCACACTTACCTCTACTTCAACTGCTAGTGTCAAGCGAGGGCAAAGGCCTCATCAGAAAAGGACACGATGAGTACTGGCTTCAGTTATACTCTTCTCAAAAGATGTGTCTAAGTTCTAACCCTTGGTACCTTGAAATAGGGCCCTTGAAGATATGTAAAGTCAAAGGTGGCCTCCCGAGATAGCTCCAATTTAAAAATCAGTCCTCTATTCGGTGCCTGGTCTTTATGTGAGAAGGAGGAGGAAGAGATTTAAGATTACAGAAAAGACAGCAGCATGGCAATGACCCATAGGAAGGAGGAGGAGAAAACTGAAATTCTCCTAGACAAAGCGTCTGTTTAGACCATCCAGAGGGAGAAAGGCCCTGCTGGTAGCTTAGGTTTCAAGTCTCAGGACTGGAGAAGCAATTTCTGCTGCTTTAAGCCGGCAAGCACGTGGTAATTTGTTATTGCAGCCCCAGAGAATGGATGCAATTAAGAAAGCTTCTGATCTCAAAAGCAATCTCGGAAGGAATTTGGTGTCTCCACAGTTATTATTTTGTTTATTTTAACAAAATGTACCTCAAAGGATACCACTTTGAAGCTTTGGACAAGGAAAGTCAGGGCAAGTAACAGCTATCATTGATGTTTTCAACATAAAAGCCTTTTAAAAGTTTAGCCTTGCCCAAAGGGCTCCGTGTCTCCCAGCCACATCTCTCGAGTTTTGCCTTCCTGCAACATTCCAGAAACACTGGTTTCTCTTGGGTCCTACCACACCACACGCTGCCCAACCCTCACCTCAGGCCTCTATGAGTGCATTGTACCAGTCACCTTTCATAAGAACTGCTAGAACAGTTTCTAATGCCTCCTAGTAATGTTTAGACACATCTCACTGTGTCTAATTCTGCATTATCACAGTACTTGATTATCTGTCCTTCCCAGGAGATTGTAGCCCCATGGCAATAGGCAGAAGACCAGGGCTGTGCTGCCTGACTTTCTGTATATATTTAGCACTCTGACTATTTAGTAAGTGAAGGAATTGTGTGATTTAGACATGGTTGTTCACTCTTGAAGCTGTCTTATTTACAATATACAAATTTTAAACTATAGGGAAGTCAGTATAACCTTAACTCCAAAATTAATTTAATTTAAAATGTCTTATTTTTTTTCTCCTGTAAGTTCTTAAAGAGTGAAAACTCAGCTCTGACCCAAAGGTATTTTATAAATAAGTAGACATAGTTGAAATGGACTCAGGCTCATTATATTTCACCTTGCCATTAACCTTCATGGATAGACCCGTTCACCCTAGGAATCTTTATTCCTCTGTGTAATCAATTAGTGTTTGTAATAGACTACAAAGGTTATATTCCAGAGTAGTCTCCAATCTAGAGGAGAAACAGCACAGGACTTAGGCTGTGAATGTGATGCTAGGTTCAACCAGGTATCAAGGAAGGACAACAGAGGCAAATCCTGGTGAGACCAAACAGTATTAAAGGACGTTCCCCAATGCACGAACTCTTGGGTTGAGTTCTAGTGACACTGGGGAAAAGTGGGAAAATAGAAGCATCAAGGCCTGTCCAAGGTTGACTTTCTGAACCTTGACGTTTTCGACTGTATCATTCACTTGTATTTAAATCACCATGGTTCCACTGGAAATGATGGGGTAAGCTGAATAGATCCAGAAGAACTGTGGGGAGTGGAGATTGAGGAAAGCCACTTTGCAGATATGCTATTGAATCTCTCAGGCTTGCCCACGATCGCGCCTCGATTCTGGGCTTGGGTAATCAGATAGTACTATCCTAAATGCTCCGCCGCAGTACCTAGTTGTAAATTCATTACACAACCCTAGGGAAAATGTCAGAAGCTTGAATCCCAAACAAATTACCTGCACAATTCTTTTATAAGCATAAAATTGATAAATTAATGGTACCACAAATAAAAAATTAGTAAAAATGGCATTACTTGAGGGTTCAAATTCAATTAGGCCTTTGGAAAAGATTTTTTGAAGAACCTATTAAAAAAAAAAAAACTCTAGTTACAAAAGTAATCAATATAATAGAAGCCTTTAGTAAACCACCCACATTCCCCACCCCTTCTTCCAAACAATGGGCGGAAGAGTAAGGGATAGAGGCAAATTGAAGAATAGAGGCCAATTTTGTTGCCCAGTTGTCCAGAAAACTGTCTCATTCCTTTGCTTTAGCCTCTGAATCCATATAATAATAATAGAATAAGTTGTATATCTGGATCTTTTAAAGGGCTGGATCTTTGACAATAGTGAGAGGACTAATTGCCAGCATTGGGCCAGACTTCTGTTTCTGTTCAGGCATTTGTCATTATGTGTGGCAAGTCTTCTAGGTACGAATTGTCCTCTGGGTAAAAATTGACCAGAATTCACCACAAGCACCTACAGTGAGTGGGAAAAAAAGATGCAGACCAGGATGTCAGTCAAAAGGAGTCACACCAGAAGCTGGCATTGGGCCAGGAGCAAAGGCAATTAAAGATTCAAGAAGAAGTCACTTTCTTAGGCTCATTTTGCTGAGAAGCCTACACTGAGAGGTACACAGAGTTATTCATGGGCCTTGTCCTTGCAATGCGAACACAGGCTATAGGGGTGACTGTCAGGGATCCCGCTGCGACACCCAGGTTTTGACATGGAGACTGCTTGAGCAAGTCCGAGATGAGACTAATTCAAATCCAAGTAAGAACATTGCAATGCTTTTGAAATTTTGAAGTCTATAAAAAGTTATTCGTAGATAATATTACGTATCAGTGGGATCTCTGTGCATTGATAGATTTCATTTTTAAGTATTTAGTTGCTGTGACAACATTAAAAAGTAGAATAGTTGGTAGTTCCTAAAATAATATCTATTCTAGAAAAACCAACAGTCTTAAAAAAAAAATCACAAAAACCAGGGTTCACTGCCCTCTCCCAGTTCCAGAGAATCAATGCTTTCTTCTAGCCTTTATGAGCTCTGCACACAAAGTATTCTTACATACATGCAGGCAAAACCTTTAAAAACAATGAAAATAATCAGTAAGATGTTTTTTAAAAACTTACTAATACCATGTACATTTAACAAATCAGATTATTCCAGATCATAAACCAAATGATAATTCAGGGATTGAACATTAGAACATATAGCTTATATTGATTAGATTTGCCATTAATTCATTGTTATTTTTCAAGAAAACATTTTTCACTTCACATGTGTCATGAATGGACTTATTATTTTACATGCTTAATTTGTTTTTGCTTATATGGTAGTCATAGATATAAGGTTAATCTCATTTTATAAATAAGGCAGTTGATATCAGGATGATCTAATCCACTGAAGGCTACAATATCTAATAATTGACGACTTTGCAATTAAATGAGAAGATTTCCCTTAAGCTCTAGGAAGAATACGGTAAACAAGAAATTGCTGATACACTAAGTAATTATAATACCTTTATTACAGATCTAAGAAACTTAGGGCTAGAGAAAAGGCTCAGTTGTTGCAAGCTCTCACTGCTCTTTCAAGGACCCGAGTTCAGATCCCACATTGACATTTCACAACCACCTGTCAATCCTGATCTAGAGGATCTGATGACCTCTTCTGGTCTCAGTGGACATGTGCACTCATGTGCGCACACACAAAATAAAATAAATCTTTAAAAAACGAATATATGAAATACATAGAATGTTCTACTCTAATAAAAGAGAATGCTTATTTCTACAGATTGTACACTAATAATAGCATTATATCAATTTAACAATTTCTGTCACTATATTCAGCAGCAAAAGCAGAAAAATAGAACAATTTCAGTATTTTTTAAAGTAACTCCTATGGTTTACACTTGTATACCTTTGTTCCAATTCAAGTAATTTTTCCTCTGAAAATTGTGTTTGTGTGAATTCTAAAAGGCACTTAGATTTTAAACCTTACTTAATAGTAAGAAAACATATTTGAGCACATATTTTCCTAAACAATCTCAAATTGTAGAAATAACGGAGAAAACATAAGTGCCAAGGACTAAACAAGTCATAGAATTTAAAGTTCATGGTTCTTACACAAATTTTCTGTAATGAAAAATTATATTGTTGAGAGTTCAAGAGTTTTAATTTTATTTGTATTATTTAAATGATTCAATCAGATCTGAAAGAACCTTACTATGTCCATATGAGAGACTGTTCACAGCAGCCAGCTCTAGCAAAGTCCTCTAAAAAGTGTATTAAATTAAGATGATAATTGTTCAGTAAAATTTCCCCTAGAAGTGTAGTAAATATGATTGATTTAATATATCATTGAGACTCTTCTGGAGCAAGTGGCATAAAACAGCAACATTCTGTTACCATTTTATAACTTTCATTTTTGTAAAGTGACCATTAGCATAATACAGTAATATCATTATGACAGTCTGCACAGATGAAAATATCTCAAAGCCAATATTACATTTTCATCAAGCAAATGACCATGTGTTTCAATAAACACAATTATGAATGTTCGTATACTAACAGATTGAGTAATTTGATTTCTCAGCATCATTGTTTATAGGAGAAAACAAATTAATCATCTTTGAGGCAGCACTTGTGAATGCAGACTTTTAAAACTGAATCTCTCTCCCAACCACTCTTCATCTCTTAATGACCGTGGATCAAGACGTAGTGGGGGCACTGGTAGTTACTAGGGCATGGCCTAATGTGTTCCCTGGCACAAACAAAGAAATGAAGGACCAGAAAGACTGAAGACCAAACTATAGAAAAATAGAACTAGCAATTTTATCTACTCTGGGTAGAAGAAACTTAAAGCCTGAAGTCTGCTAAGAAGACTGGAGCTTAAGTACTTAATAGAACCCCCTGGATTTTCCCCTTTCCGCTAGTTGGTCCCATTTTAGATAGCTGCCCCGCATACCCTCCAGCTGTTTCTTCTGATAATTTCTCTGGGAACTGGAAGCAGCCATCTCAGGAAGCCTGATTTTGTTTTCCTAGTTTAACCTATGTCTCCTTCTTAACTCCCCTCCAAAGATAGCCCTGGGGGCTCAAATTTAGTCTGCAGCAGAGTGCTTGCTGGGCATGCATAGGGCTTTGGACTATATCCTTGGCATCCCCTCAAAGTGACTGTGCTTCTGAATGCCCCCTTCTAAGACTCTCTTGTCATGAAGCGAATGCTCTATGCCGTGTTATTGCTGTAAGTCCAGAGAGTTAGGCGGAGTCACAATCTTTGTTTTGATAAGACACACAGGTCACAGTGGTACCATGAGAGAAACTTACTTCTCTTCCCCGTGCCTTCAGCATGGTCAATTCCTGAGCAAGCTGCTGTCTAGCCCTTCAAGCATATGGATAGGGCAGGATCTCGGTTGATCAGCCTCCCCTTTCTGTCCTCAAGACCACTTGCATCATTAAGAGGTGCTCATTTCTATTGCCATACCACTGGACATGGTGGGATACTTACCAGCCAGTTATTTAACTATAAATAAGAAGCTCCCACACTTACCACATCCTCTGAGAGGCCCCTGCATTGCTACCATTTACTACTTCCTGTCTACCCACTCTACTAGTCTTCTAGTTTTCAAACCAAAATTATAGAGGATGTATAAATGAGAAATTATCATTTAAAACTTGTGCCAGGGTGTTTTGAAAGAGTTTGCCTCCTTTACTTAGCACCAAATTTAAACAGAGCAAGATTCAGACTGCACATTTTTCTGTAGCTTAGAGTTGATGAGTAACAAGATTCCAGATATATCCCAAACTTTACACACGTTAAAAATTAAAGCTTCATCACCTAGAGATTTAGACTGAGTTAACTGTATAAAAGATTTTTCTCCAGAACTCATTTGCAGCCTGAGACTTTCTGTTTTTATTTATTTTTTAAGAAATGTCAGTTATTGCCCATTGGAGCTTTCTTTCCAATGACTGCTTCAAAATCCTTGCCAGATAATTCTAGCATTTGTCATCTCGAAGTTGGCATCTATTGATCTCCTTTTTTTTCATTCAATCCGAGATTTTCCTGTTCTTGGTATGAGTGATTGTTTTTTTTTCTAATTGAACCTAGACATTGGGATCTTCTTTTACAAAACGACAGGTGTGTGTTGTCATCCTCTCTCAGTTTGTCTCTCTTCCTCTGCCTGTCTTCACTTCCCTAACACAAATGCAAGTAGAACTAGAAAAGAGAAAAGAAAAGTTGGCTCACTGATAGAGCAAGCTTTTTTACTTTGTGTATCACATTTAAATTCTCCAGGAAGAAAAGACTTGACATTAAAGCGCCTTTATGAGTCACAGATGGCAGCGAGGCTGCCATACCCCGCCCAGTCCTTCCATTCATTGTCTGCTAATGTCACATAGTTTCTGTAGTATGAAAGTAACACTGTCACTTCCCATTATGCCCAATCATAACTCACTAGTGAAGATTAATTGGAGAGGAGGCAGGTCTGAGTTAGGAAATCACTGATGTACTATTTTAAAAGAAGTACAACTTGATTGCATTCAAGTCTAGGCTCAATTCCAAACCCTGGCTAGAACTTCTACTGCTAAACTGCCCTACAGGGCTTCCTTTAAAGCATATAGGCATTCTGTTTGTTCATTAACGGAAACTGATGTGCTCTCCATCCTTAACAATGGCTTGTTTTCTTGAGTGGATTAACCATTGCTTTTAAAACCCTTCCTGTTTATTCTCCTAGCAAATCTCAAGTGCATTTCAAATCCAGCCTTTCTTTAAACTTCTACAGATTCCAGTGCAATGAAATCTAAATTAGAAGCCTTGATGATACAAGGTATTCCCATTTAAAAGGAATGAACTAAGCTGCTTTGAGCTGTATGCACTACAATATGGCGTGGCACAGTTGTTACATGAGCTGGAATCAATTATGATTATTTCCTAGGTGAACTGTGAGCTACAAAGTTAATGGATTATACAAGCTATGGGCTTGTGTTGGTGGTCTATAAATACTCTTATTTTCAAAAATGTTTATTTTTCTTTTTGTATGATAAGTTCAAGCTTTTGTGGATCAAGCAATTGCAATATGAACTACACCCAAAGACTCCGAATTCTGTAGCTCACACGTTTTGGTATTATGCAATTGAATGGGTTTCTGCTTAATAGTCAGAGAGTTACACACTTTGACTTAGCACAGAATGATTATAAGACTCCAGAAGCTACTTAAAGAAAACCTAAAATTATCTTGTAGAAGATTGTCTTCCCGTCTTAGAAACTGGCATTTGAAATTCAGAGAGCACAACTCAAGCCTGGCATAAATGGAAAATCAAAAGCAGTTTAGATCAATTACACACACTGTGCAGGATGTTTGCGTGCTGATAGCTTGTATCCTTACCTCCAGATCAAATGTGGACATTTTACCAGATAAGTCTTATGTTTAAGATTCACAGTATTAAAACATGGCTCCTGTTGCCGATGGTAAGGGGAATACAGGGAGAGAAGGAATGCCTTTGCTTCGGACTATAAGTTTCTTGAAAGCTAAGAAATACTGCGTTTTTTTAATTCGTAAGGATTTAGAGCTTGATCATCCATCTTGCTCCTCTTTACTCAGAATGCTGAACCAATCAAGAGAAAGAAACAAGGTCAGCTAGAAATCAAACATCAGCACGGCTGTGTTTCTCTAGGAATGGAAAACCTCTGTGCCCTATTTTTCAAGAGTCTATAGACTACACAATAGAATTACAGCACCAATGCAGTCCCACAACAGTTTAAAAATGCACCACTTCCTACCATGTCATGAGGGACTACATGCATAGGCCATGAAGTCCCACACTGACTTACGCAGTTGCTACTGTTACACATGACTGCTGGGCATGCTACATGTATATACTTCAACAGAGGAATGGGATTTTTATTTTATTGTAACTACATTTAAAGAATTCAAATTAAAACTTTAAAACAATATTGAGCTTGTTTTTTTTTTTTTTTTGAAAGCTTGTAAGTCTAATTGAAGTAACTTGGATAGATGAATCTCCTTATTTAACCATAAATTATATGGTATCTAGTGGTGCATTAATTATTTTCCATTAAAATGAATGCCAAACTGAGATAAAATATACAAGAGCTTAAAAACGTAAGACCTCAAAGAGGGAAAAAACAGAATATAAAATAGTTCATTAAGAATTATTTGTAGGTTAAAATAAACTATCTTAAATATATGGGGTTCAATAAGATATTAAACTTGAAATTTTCTAATCCATCTCTTTCTTGTTACCTATTTAGTGTGACTACTAGAATTTTTCAGTTGTAAATGTGGCTCACATCATATTCGTTTTAGGCACACTCCATTAGAGAATGATCAGGACTCACAGTCTACTTGGCGTGTAAAAGCTATGGTGGGATTTAACTGTGTCTAGGGAAAGGGAAAATGTACTTGTCTAGATAAAGAGAAACCTTCAGGGTTCCAGCTTTCCAGGAGGCTGACCGGCCTAGACCAGTGTGTGTCCCTGTACGACTTCTGACTGTGAACTTAAGTGGAAGAAATTGCCCATCAAGAGGTTATTTATGCCACCAGGTGGCTGCTCCTTCTAAAACCTAGGCTTTTAGAGCTGAGTATCAACCTAGCATGATATTTTCCTTCCAAACCTTGCCTTTTATAAAGCTTTTATTCCTCTAAGTTTAATTAACATTAACAGTATAAAAATCCCCCTTACCATTTTCCTATGCTAGTTCAACAAGCATTCTTTGTACTCATCCCTTAACCCTGTGTAAGAAACCATGCAGACACCGAATACCTGCCAGTGCCCTGCCCGCAAAATATTCTATTCATCATGTAGAAGCAACATAAAAGATTGGTTCACTGATTTCTGAAATTTAGTCCCACTATTTCCATATGAAGATCCTTTTTCTAAAAAATCTGCACCATCTATGTGGACTCTGCAGCCCCTGCCACTGTGAATGCTTCTCTAGTCTCAGTTCCCTGCATAATCTATCCCGAACCCAAAGAATGGCTTCCTCTGCAAAATATCAGGATGCCGCTTGATAAGTGTGGGGTTTGAGAAGGTGCCTGGACTATTGGGATAAGGTCTTCTCTGTGTCAAATCAAGCTGTGTATTGCTTAGATCTTTATCTGACCCTCCTGACTGCTCACAGTCTATCCACAACTCCTTGTCCATCCAAGCTCTGGGCTTTGGGTACACATTGTCAGCTTTTTGTAGTCTTTAACAGAAATCCAGATCCAGAACTCAGACTAGGCTATGCACATGAGCATCATAGTTTCCGTGGGGCACCAGAAGATAGGTCAGTTGAGCAGAAAACCTGTGTGTATTATAACTCTTTTTGCTATTTCCCTTATCACATAGGTACCCTTCTCATGAAAAGTCAAAAGAGTGAAAGTATGTGCCAACTAGATGAAATATCATTCCCTAAATTTACAAAGGCACCCTATCTACGTGCCAGGGTGGGAGCAGCTGAAATGGAACCTGCAGTTTTTATACAATGCTTTTCACAAACATGACCAAAGCTTTTTTGGTAATGATAGAAAGCTCTTGGTTATGTCACAAATTGCTTTCTCCAAACATATTTTTCTAATATAAACCAAGTTGGATAGGAAGTTTGGAGTTTAATTTATTCCTCAGTGATAGTCAACAGGAAGTGTTTCTGTTTGAAAACATTTAACCACAAATAAAACTCTGTCAGTTACAAAACCAGGGGAAATTGTGGTTTTTCTTATTTTGGAAAATATTTGTCAGTTGTCCTGGAAAATCTAGAGCTTTGTTTACGATCTCCAGGTTTGGATACATACCAACCCTTAGAAAACCATGCTTTTCAGGAAAGAAAATAAAAGTTATTAGATGTTTCCTGGAGAGATCCATCCTGATAGAATTAAGTGAATTCAAAGATGCACGACGTTCCCCATAGGCTCAGGCGTGCTAGTGCTTGGAACTGACTTGCTGGTGCTGATTCTGAAGGCTTCCGTGTGTTTTAGTATGCTTCAGCTTGAGCGACTTGCTTTAAATGTAAACTTCAAAGTTATGTAGATATGAAGAAACCTTGCCCCTTTGACGTGATATGTGAGAAATTATTCTTTTAATACTTGGAATTATGACAATTGTCACCACATAATATTGTTGTTAATGATATTGAGTCACCGTTTTCTAAATCCCATCTTTAAAAAATATTCCCAGTCTCCTCCTAGCTTAAAATTTTTGGTTATCATTATTCCTTTGTTGGCAAAATGTTCCAAATGCTATGCATTTACTTTTAAGATCCTTCACCATCTTTGTCTAGTTAGTGTGAACATGACTATGAAAACTCAGCAATTATTATCAAGCCGAACCAGGCAGCTATTAAAACTAGACAGAGTAGAGTTCATTTGCTAATACTGCATGAGAATTTGCAAGACAATAAATAAGCGAGGACTTGACACTGAGAGGGTAATTTCCTGCTTCAGCAATGCTTGTTGTTAAGAGCCAGTGTCCTAAAGACCAGGAGTCTCGGTCTCTGGGAAGCAAAGGCATTTACCATTTAGAAGTCTAAGTTCAGAAATAAAGCTCTCACACAACACAATAAAACTGCCATACAGTAAACCTAGACAGAGCCCCAGACAGATATCAATACATCTTTGATTTGGGCCTGCATCTTTATATAAATTATACTCAGAAACAAGTGACTTGTATCCACTTACCATACACACCATCCACATTTAAGAACAAATCACAGCAAGGACATCGGTGTTCATTTTCTTCAGAGACTGTATGCTAGGGCTGTTTAGTAAGGGCTACACAGATATTATTTTTTAAAGTCACGGTACACCTGTTTTGGACCCAAATATGTTGACCTGGATTAGTTGTTATGTTCAAGGACTCAGAATGGACATTAACTGAAGCAAAAATACTTTCAACATGGACACAAGGGGGTTCCAACATTTTCTTAGAGCGGAAAAGCTCCACTAAGAAAAAAAATGAGTGTAACTGAAATATTTTTAACAAGTTCCCAGGTGTGTAGTTTGAATTGTAACTTCCACCTTCTCCCAAAAAAGTATATATTGAGCTCATAATTACTAGCACCTGTGAATACTACCTTATTTAGAAATTATAGATTTGACTAAGTTAGCAGGGGTCACACCAAGGTAGGGTGGGCATAATCTAAAGAATTATATCCTTATTAGAAGAAGGGAATTAGACACATAAGGAGAAAGCTATATGACAGACATCTACAAGGAGCAGCAAGAATTTCTGTCAACCACTAGAATCCAGGAAGACATAATGAAATATTTGCCCCCAGAGTCTAAAAGAGATAAAGGAAGAGACAGAGATGATAGGTAGGTAGGTAGGTAGGTAGATAGATAGATGATAAAAGGAAGGAAGGAAGGGAGGAAGGAAGGAAGGAAGGAAGGAAGGAAGGAAGGAAGGAAGGAAGGAAGGAAGGAAGGAAGGAAGGAAGAAAGATGTCATGTCCCTACTGATACTTTGACCTGGGATTTCTAGCCTTGAGAACTATGAAAGAATATATTTTTGTTGTTGTATTGTTGTAAGTAACCTGTTTCATGATCACTTGTTACAGCAGCCATGGGGGATCTAATATAAAAAGTTCTATCAAAACCTGTTGTTTTCAGAAACCAAATTTTCATCTTTAAGTGATACATACACACCATACACACACACACACACACACACACACACGATATATCATAAACATACAAGCAACTCTGGGTGCCTTTCCATTTATTAAGACCTAATCCTTGGTTAGCAATATCCTTATAAACACCCTATGATTACTTTTTAAACCATATGTCACCAAAAATAGGCAAGTTTCTGCATTAACAATATGTAGCTCTGTAACCATTAGCCCTCTGGTTATAACACTGTTAGAGACTGACAGCATCTCAATGGAAATTGGGAAAACAGCAGAAATATTCTATCTGCCGAGTCCTAGTCACTTGCTACCTTACATAGTAATTCGTTGTCTCATGAGATCACTAAGGAGAAGGAAAAGCATGCTATGCTACAGCATCAGCTTTGTAAAGCAGGTAGTCTAATAGCAAATTAATGATGTGATGATTAAGAGAAGACACACACATTCATGGTTCCTGAAGACTGGAGCCAACTACACAAGGATGGAAGATCTTTAAGAAGATAGTATTTTCCCTAGGAGATATTTTCTGGAGTAATAGTTTATGAGATAATTTTCCCCAATGCCAGATTGTTTAAAATATGCCCAGACTAATATCTCTTTTAAAAAAAAAACAAGTTATCATGATGTTTCCTTGGCTAATCTGTAACTTACTCTGTAGACAAGGCTAGCCTCAAACTCACAGAGAGTTTGGGACTAAAAGTGTGCTCTACCATGCTGGCCAGAGTAATATCTTGATACGATGTCATTATCTTGATAACATTTCTCCATAATGGGTGTCTATGTGGTAAAGTTTAAACTATTAGTCCTACGTCATTGCTCCACAATTGAGCTCACAATGCATATTAGTTACAGCAGAGCTTATGGAACTAAAGATAGAGGAGCCACAATTTGATCTTCTTGAATATTTCTGTGAAGAAGAGGAGACCTATCACAGATTTTGTCTACTTGGATACTCCTTTGAACTCTCCCCTAATGTTAGTACAGGCGTCATCCCCATGGGGACTTTTACCCAAGTGAGTCACACTTCTCTTTGAGATAAGGATTTGCACCTCACCTAATACTAAAAGCACTGGACTTTAAGGAAGTTTAATTCCGAAATACAGATGGATTACTGTCACAGAAGGAGCCACCAGGGCAGCCCTGTGACTCCCTGATGCCTTTCCAAAACTGTAATGGTTGCTGAGTTACCATGCACCCACTCCAGAGACACTTGAATGTTAACTTCATTTGAAGAATCACATCTTATGTCAAAGAGGATAAAGAATAAGCGTAAGGTACCCCACAATTACAAGAGCTCCAGAGCACAGAAGACAGAGAGCTTGTGCATAAATAAATGCAAAATGATATTATAGGTAAGTGTCCAGGCTGCTCATTTACTTGATCATTCAACAAATCTGTTGGGCAACTGCATTAACCAAAACGTGAAGGCTAAGCTACAATCAAACCAGTCTTAGGATGGACACTTGTAGCCATGCCTGACAACCTGAGTTCAGTCTCTCAGACCCACATAGTAGACGAGCACATGACTCCCTTTCAGTTATACTCTGACATTTGTAGACAGTCTCGGCACATGCATCGTGTCACACACACACACACATAAATACACACACATACATACACACACATAAGCCTATACACATAAACACACACATACATGCACACACACACACCCACACACACACACATAAATACACACACATACATACACACACATAAGCCTATACACATAAACACACACACACATAAACACACACATATACACACACACATAAATAAATAAATGTAATATATTTTAAAGACATACAACATAGAAGTGATTTTTCAAATGTAACACCCACTTACAGAAGAAAGCCTTGCCGGAATTACCTGCAGTGCTAGACAGTATATTTCCATTTTAACATAGCCACTTCAGCAGTTCTTTCAACACTCAGCATTTACGGAGGGGGGAGACTTTTGACAGCACTTTCTTTCACAGCGCTCTCAGAGCCATTCACTGGTCACGTGACATGCGACTTTCTCACGTTGCTGCTGCCTCAGCTTGTCATTTTCAAAATAAGAACAAGTCCATTAGAATACATGAGAGTGCATGGTTAGATCCTGAAGTCTTGCTTTCAGATCTGTAGCATAAATTTCATAGGAAAAAAAAGGGCCCGAGAATCTGATCAAAAGGACAAGATGCAAACTTGACAACGGTAAATTGTGAGGATGAGGCTTTGAAAGTAGAAAGACTGGTGGCAACAGCAGGCAAAGGTCATGAAAGCAGAAGGGAGACCTGTGGGGGAGGAAGGACCAGCTACAGTGGAAGCAGGGGCATGAGAGCAGACAGGGAGGAGTGGTAAGTAAAACCATAATGATCTGTAGGTGCAGAAACGCCGCAGACACACTTCTTTGTATCCTAACTCAGTCATGTAAAGGAAGCACATGAACCCTGTGGCCTGGGGAGCGGGAAATGTCAGCACATCATAGACAAGACAAGCAAGTAAAGAGATGAAGAGGTATTTATTTCAGCTCTCAACAAAGTGGTCATCTCAAAATAAGGAAGAGAAGTAAAAAAAAAAAACAAAAAAACTAAGCTATAATATCAAGTGGACCACTGACCCCAAAGATGCATGCATCTTTTCAAATCAAGACCAGAGCCATGCCTTCTCTGTTCTGGCCTCTGATTGAAGAGAGGTGGAGAACGTGTGTCTGATGGCATATCAGCTTATAAGTTAGTCAAGAGTATTTTATGTCTCATGAGTTGACTCATTTAAATGGATCACTCTGACCTTCGATGTCTTAAGAGCATGCTTTGTGTTCAACAGGCCTTTTTCACCAGGTCATTCCTTTGCTTTGACTCAACCCAATGCTTCCTTCCAATCTAAAACTATTATCCGATCCAAGGCAAGGAGAGAATGAGGCCTTGATGACGCATGGTTTTTTGTTGGTTTGGTTGTTTGTTGTTGCTGTTGTTATTGTTGTTGGAGTGAGGGGTTGGGCTTTTCAAAGAAGTAATTTCAGTGTAATTATAGTATTATAGTAATTATAGTATCCTGCTGTGCATTAACTTTGACTACCAATCATTTATTTTCTTACCATGAGCCTATCTGAACACCTTTTGTAGAGACTGTCCCACTCATGTAATAGCAACAGAACACAAGATTGTCTTGGATCTCATTGGAAGAGTTTTCTAGATGTTTAATCATGTCTGGTTGCTATTATTTGCATTAGAGAAGGCATGTGAAAGTGATGAATTAACTAAAATCCTGCAGGAGAGGGAAGGAATTGACCTAAGTCTGTGTGAAAGGCAGGCCATATTCAAAGTCCCTTGCTTGGATACTTCATTGTGTGTGAGTTTTATGAATTACTTTCCCGCTTAACTGAAATGTTAACTTCTGCTCCATGGTTCAGTGTTCTGTTCCCTATCAGTATCTGGTACCTACCTGCTCTGCTCGTCCTTTTACTTTACTGCTCCTCTGCTGCCTACATCAAGGCCATCGGTCTCCCCCAAAGCCATTATAATGTGCCAGTGGACTCACAGCTGGGACTTCAGATCTCCTTTCTCCGTCACTCTTCCCTATTCCTTTTTGCTTATTTGTTCATCCCATCTTCTGGCAAAGGACCAAATTACAACTATGTGAAGATCCCAATTGGCTTGATTTTGTGCTTGTAGAATTAGGCTGTTTACTTCCTTCTATAATACAAAATAAGTGTTCCAATGGGCTCAGTAAAAGAGGAAGTAAGTTTTCCAGATAGAAATGAACTAAAGAAAAAAAAAAAAAGATGGAAACAAAAGAGCAGAATGGGGTGTGTCATTTTGAAGTCACTTTCCTTGTAAGGCAGTGACAGGGAGACAGATACAAAAATGGTATCAGATTAGTTCGGGTTACTTCTTAAAAAGATTAAAGCATGTAAGGATTAAAGCAAAAGTAACTTCACGGTCATGCCCAGAGCCTTCTGGGAAAATCTTGCTGGCTCCCACTCTTCTCAGGGTCAGATAACAGCTTAGTTCTGGTTTGGTGACCAGTGACTCCATTTTGAATTTTTGGTCTAGCCTGCCAGAGCTCCTGTGCAAGTCTAATCTAACGTTGGTCCCTGTAACTTCTTATTTAACTGCACTCATCAGTTGCTTCCTGTGGTGTTGCTCTCCAAGGCACACAGGCATCCCCATCAGCTCTTCTTCTCCTTGAGGCTATGTGAACCTTGCCTCAGGTGTTTATTCCACAAAACCTTCACAACCCAGTGTCTGCCAAGCTGCTCGGCTGTCTAGACCTTCGTCTCCCAAGTCCCAGGGGCCTTCTGCAATCTCCTGGATCAGAGAAACTCATGGTGTTTGGTTTTTTCGTATGTGCTTTATGTTTCTCATGCACAATAAGTGAAATGATTCTAAAACGATTCAGAGCCCCTGTGGAAAAAGAGCTAGAACGAAGAAAGAATCCGATCCTACGTCACCTAACACATACATTCTTTCATTATCATAGATGATATGGAGAAATTGAGAAATCTGCCCACACTGGGTGTCCCATGTTTTTTCAAATGGCAAGACACAACTTTATCCCCTTTGGAACGGAACATTCTCATTCTCAGATACCCAGTGTCTTCTGGGCCTTTATTCCCAAGTATTTGGGCATTACATGCAAGTTTGTGATTTTTTATGTCAGTACTTGATTACACTTTGGGATCTTTCACGTTACAGCTGTAGGAATACCACGTCTTACATCATTCAGAGACCCACCCACATTGAGACCCCAGCTGGTCTCCACTGACATGAAAATAAAGAGAAACCCCAGAGGTCTGCTAGAAGAGCTGCCCTGCCCTGTCTCCCCCTCTCCCCACATCTTGTACTGTCCCTCTGGCCAGCTCTCCCATGCCATTCTTCTCCATTGTCATTTTGTATTCATTGCCTATTTGTATTCACCAGTATTCAACACTAAGGCAAATATTCCGTTCCCTCACCAACCTTACACCAAAAACGTCTCAGCTGCAAAGTTCAGTAAAACCTATTTATTTCATAGCTGTAAGAAATACTACCATCTGAAAGGTAATTTTTATAAATAACTCATTGGATTTTCTTTCTCCTAGATAAAACCCAGAACATTTTTGAAATACTAGACAAGGGCTTCTATTTTTTCCCCAGTTATAAATTAGTGGTATTAGCTTGAATTTTTATTCTCACCTAGCCACTAAACTTGACTTGGTCTTTGGTTCAGTGTGTCTAAGTTCTCGTTTATTATGTTTACTCTTTAAAAAAAGAAGTAGGTCAATAAAATCATCTAAAAGGTAAGAAGAAAAGTTGTAACTGACAAAGATGTTTGACAGGTTCATATAGCTGTTGGGGACCTGGGTGAGGGTTGCCATTTTGAACCCTACAGAACCTTGGTGAGCTAAGTTTTGGGAAGATCTGGCCTTCACCTTTCCTGTTTCCAACACTGAAATTTCTCATGGTGACATATTCACAGGCACTAGCTCCAAAGAAATAAGTAATGATGCCCCCGTCATCTCCTATGTGCCCTTTTCAACAGGGAGTTAACATTCAAATGTCTTTCTTTTCATTTTTTTTTCCATTTTCTCTTGGTTGAGGTGATGTTCACTTGTTCTATCTTTAACAAAATAATAGAATCTTGAGACTAGAGAAATGGCTTGGTGTTTTCGAGCACTTGGTGCTCTTCCAGAAGACCCAAGGTCTATTCCCAACATCTATCTGGCAGCTCACAACTATTTGGGACTACAGTTCTAGGAGCACTTATGCTGTTTCCTGACCTCTGAAGGCACCAAGCTTGCATGTGGCACATAGACACACATTAAACACAGAAAATACAATAAAAAAATCTAAAAAAAAAAATTTAAAGAATAGAATCTCTAACAAGTGTGTTTTGTTTTGTTTAAAAAAAAAAAACAATCACAGACAAAACTCAGTGAAAACAGCAATGAGTGAATGCATGAACTGATGTGTTCATACAGTAGAATAGGACTCTGTAATAAAGTAAAACTAAATACTATTGTGTCCACATTATGTAAGATGAACTAAAACCAATGTAACAACAGCAAATTGTGCTAAGTCAAAGAAGCCAGACACATGAGGTTGTATACATGACCCTGTGTACATTAAATGTCTAAGAGATATAAATCTATCGGGGCAGGAGTCAGATCAATAGTTGCCTAGAGCTAAGAGCACAGTGAGCAGAAAGTGACTACAAATGGACTAGAAAGAATTTGGGGTAATAGAAATGCTCAAAATCCTATGAATTTCCTAAGAATCAATTGTATTTTTGAAGCCTTTACTTATATGACCTATAAATTCCCTGGTACAGATTTTATAATTATTGCAAGATTAGTCCAAAATATTTTATATTCTTACAGATTTGATGCCATAAAAAACCGTGGCATCTGAGTCACTCCCTAATATTTCTTACAGGGAGAAATTTTAGTTCCTTTGTCATCATTCTGGCCTAATATTTTTTTGTGCCATGGTCTTTGTTTTCATTTATTTAAGGACATGAGTAAAGTGTGTGTGTTTACATATCCATACATATATAAACATTCAGACACATGCACACAGAAGATATGCTAATGTCTACATACCATGGGAAACACTAATCTTAAGAGCAAAACCCATTTGAGCCAGGCATAGTGATACACACATTTAATCCCATCACTCAGCGGACAGAGGCGGGCAGATCTCTGTGAGTTTGAAGCCAGCCTGGTCTACAAAGAAAGTTCTAGAACAGCCAGGGCTGTTACACAGAGAAACACCGTCTAAATAAATAAATAAATAAATAACCAGTAAATTGTGCCTTTATGCATGTATCTAGATCAATTATGAACTATCTCCAGGACACCGGAAGTATGCTGCCCACTTTCTAGTTAATACCACAGTAGGCCACCACTACTGTGACATCTTGTCAGTGTGAGCCCCCGCTGCCTCTTCTTAGAAAGTATGAATTGAACCACGCAGAACCCCTGTCCTTGAATCTCTTTCTCTATCCATTCACCCTCAGTATGTCCTGAGAGACACTGATGGAATTATTTCTCTTCTTTATTAATTCAAATTCAATTTTGTGAGTATGCCTTACTTCCTCACAGCAGACACTAAAACTATTTTCAGCTTAATGATATTATGAATAAAGTTGCCAAGAAAGATTTTGTACACATCTTATT
This sequence comes from Cricetomys ansorgei, assembly GCA_026225945.1. Lineage (NCBI taxonomy): Eukaryota > Metazoa > Chordata > Mammalia > Rodentia > Nesomyidae > Cricetomys > Cricetomys ansorgei. The sequence goes on along the minus strand of JAMJFZ010004091.1, from coordinate 889,201 downwards.
GTGAGTATAGACATGGATTTCCTTGGCAATACATCCAGGAGAGGGATATTGGGTTTGAAAGATGACCTATGATTGGCTGTGAAAGATACAACTGACAGTTTTGTAAGGATTGGTCGACTTAGGTTTCTACCAGCGAGGAAATGAGGGTACTTGTTCCTCTCCACCTTTACCTACATTCAGTGTTGATAGATAGCATTTTACTAAGACAGAAGCGTAATGGTATTTAATTTGTTTGTAAATTTTCATTCTCAAGTGAATTGAGTCCCTTCCCTTAAATTTTGCTTTTAGCACATTTTTTTTTGAAATAGAATTACATCACTTACCTCTCCTTCCTTCCTTCCTTTAGCCCCAGTGGACCACAAGGAATTTGGGTATGACAAAAATGTTTAAAATCCTATATATTTTCTCAGAGAGATAGGAGAGTATGTCTGTCTTTCACTTCATCTCATAATGAGGGGATTGGTGAAGAAGCATGGTGGGATAAGCAAGGGGACTTAACTGAGGAACTTATCAAGAGTGTGGGATCGTGTCTTCAGAGGACATTCCCTCCCTCTGGTTAGAAGGCTCCCATGGAATGAGGGCCCTGTGGCCCACTTTTGGAGAATATTCAGGCAGGTTTGATGGCTCCCCTATGTAGAAAAATAGCAAAAGGAAATCTCTGCAGTTTCTGTGGCTGTTTCCATTGTTTAATGACATGCCAACGTGCCCTATTTGAGGGCAGCATGTTTTAAACCCGGCGAATCATATGTATTTCCCAAGTTTGTTTCTGAAAGATTATATGAGATAATGTTTGAAAGATGCCTGAAGCAAAGCAGTTCTGAGTGTTCAGAAAGGCTTGATAACTATTGATGAGGAAAAAAGGACTCTTTTACCTTTAAATCAAGGAAAATGTCAAGTGGATTCCTGCTCTTCCAGAGCTCACACAGACATACTGACTTAGTCTTCCCATGGCCAATGGTTCTTGCTGATAATTTGTTAGTAGTTTGAGTTGCTTTTGTGTTTTTGTATTCCTTGAAAGGAACTCACTATTTGTTTATCCAGTTTTATAGTAATCTTTATGGGGTTTATTTTCCCTCTCTTAACAGCTCAAATTTATCCCTGTGTTCTTAACAGACACTTCTGTAGATTTAGAGAGTAATTCATTCGAGTTTAATGTGTTAAAGTTGGCTGGTTATTATTACCCACTTGCTAATCTTTCTTTGTTTCTTATAGAGAAGAAGGGAAAGATAGCTTTAGATTATTTTAAAATCATGATCTCATCCTAGACAGAATTCGGTAATATATATTAAATCCTTTGGAGAATATACAACATGAGATGGTTTTCTTTTATATCTGATGGTGACAGGCCATAATATGATTGAGTAAATTCTTATCAAATTGAAGCTCTGGGGCTGTTTCAACATCATATTCAATATTGCGCTAGCCAGTTTCCTTCTGACAGGGCTCAATCAAGACATTAGTTAATATCCTGCCAATTGCATTCAGGAGGGGTACTCCCTCTGGAGCTGGTTCCATTACTGTTTTCAATGTAATACACATCTATCATTTGATTGCTATCCAGAGTTGCTGTTGAGGAGTCCCTTTCTCTTGTCCTCAATAAGCTGGGAAGCAGCAATTTTATAATCCTTAGCAGTTCACCCTAACACAATGTGTGGACATTTCTGAGTGTGGTAATTTTTAGGTGCTTTCAACTTGCAAAGTGACAAATTGATACATATGGGTACTTCTGACGGCTTCTTTTCCGGTATAGATATCATCCCTTGAATTGTGAGTCCATGTAAAATAACAAGGCAGCCTTAGCTGGAGAAGCTGCCTCCCCATTCTGATGAGGAAGGAATCACTTTCATGGGATTGGAGTTCAGATACAGGGTCGCATAGCAGCTCATACCAAGAGCAACATGGAGTTGTCAGTAAGTATTCGCTGTGACTCTGCCAGGTGCCAATCAGATATGACAAACTGGCGTTCTGGTTTTGATTATAGCTTACTAATTCTAGGGAAAGATAGGAGTTGTGAGTTGTTTTTTTTTTTTTTTTTCTAAATACATGCTCATCCAAAGGTCAAAACAATTTTAAACAAGGGCAGGCATGGCACTGCAATGAAAATGCAGCAATCTAGTCGTGCAGTAAGTCCGTGAAGGGGCTGAGAGAAGTGTCATGTCTGCCTCTCAGGAAAGGGCACTTTAATCAAAAGACTGATAGCAAGAGGAGCTTTGAATTTGTTGTCCTATTTCTCCTGCATCTGCATGAAATTGTGTCTTTGAAACTATGTATTATTGAGATGAGTGATGCCAGAGAGAAGCACATGCTCTGAGGTAAACAGGAGGATTTAGGTGTATATAAAATGCTTTGCCCACTCTCATGGTCTCCACGGGCCTCACTGGTGAGGGATGTGTAGAAACGGTGCACGTGTGTGTAGGGGTGGGGGCGTCTCCCATTGCTACACAGAGATGCAGCATCTTTCCTTGCCTCTGTGTTTTCTTAGGTCGGGTAATGACTGTCGGAGGAAAGGCCAGTGCCTGCTGTTCAACCACAGCTTGAAAAATGAGGTTTAAACATATAAAAATTACTGGTGATGAGATCCAGCTCTACTATTCCCTCACCTAAATGAGATAAGTGCCTTTCCACCCTGCAGTTACAGTGCTCACCCTGGCCCTGCAAGATGGGCATTGGAGGGGTTCCTTTGGAGAAGGTACAGACATTAGACGGACATCACACTTCTCTCTAGGGCTCCATTCAATACTACCAAGCATACGAGTCCCATGAAAAGAAAAGGATTGAGAAAGGGCAAGAGAAAAGATGGACAAGGTTCTGTGCATGGCAATTCTCTGGTGAGGTTTCTTATACTTAGCAGAGTGGATGAGTTTGGTTCAGTGACTGACAGTCAAAATCAAAATTTAAAAAAAAAAAAAAGTTACCACATTTAAATAGAAAAACTGGGACTTTAAAGTTCAGTTGAATTGAGTTTGATATAGCAAAGGAGAGGTGCCAGATAAACTGTTGAAACCAACTGAATCTCAGAGGAGAGAGCTGCAAAAATGGAGTGTTATTTTCAATGCTAAGAATCAAACCCAAGGCCACCCACGTACACACAAGAAAACCTCTTATTACTGAGGTATACCCCCAGCCAGGTAACTGGATTAAATGTGTGTGCCTACAGAAGGGCTTAAGGTAAAATACGCTACTGCAGCAGAAAGGAGGGTGGGAGGGAAAGGGAGAGAGAGAATGAGAAAAAGAAAGAGAAAGAGAAGGAAGAGAAGGAGAAGGAGAAAGAGGAGGACAAACAGATACTTTGAGTAATAAAACCTTGATTCAAGCTAAGTGTTGAGATGCCCAGGGTAAGTGGAAATATCTATCAGAGAAGTGAGAGGCGTCAGGGCACAAACTGAGTAGCATGATGACCAACATCTTGAAATCAGAGCAAGTGTGATTATGTTCACAGGAGTGTCTCACAAGATGGTCCCAATTAAAATTCCCTTATAGAAGGGGGTAACACCATTGGAACCTGCCTGAGTATCACTTTACTCACCTGATCCTGCCCCACCCAACTGCACATAAGCCAGCGCCAGCTGCAAGTGGTCGTGGGGATCCTAAAGTACATGTGAGGTAGAAAGTCAGCCAGGGTTGGGCTTCAGTGGCATAGCTTCCGTTTGTCAGTGTCTGTTCGCGGTGGGACGCTCTAGTGATGCCACCCTGTCTGAATCACTCATGCACCTGTAAGGAACCCTTCACCTGTGTTCCTAAAGTAACTCCAATAAATCTGTTGGCTCTCAAATCTAGATTTGAACAGAATTAGTTATTGGGTCCACCAAAAAGGTGAATAGGCATTTCTGTCCCTTCCCAGGGAAAAGTCACACAATATTAGAAACAGATAGAGGGAGTGACCTTCCCAAAGGCTATTTCCATCATTAGCTGGAGAATCTGCTGCACATAGTAGTGATTCAAAAGTGAACATGGGGTGGTGAAATAAAAACACTTAGAAAATAATAGATAATTCTTAAAGAATATGCTGCCTAGGTCTGGGGGAAAAGGTGTTGCCTGGAGGTGAAGAGGCATTGAAGAAATTGAGATTGGCTTGTGTGCTTCTTTCTCTGGAAGAATGGGCTGTCAATCATAAATGCCAATGAATGAATCAAAGAAAAAGGCAGAACACACGATAGAACATTCCTTAAAGAAGATGGAGTTTCACCCCAGCACAAGACCAAGCAGTGGGCAGGAGTAAGAGGAGAGATTTTAACAAGGGACAGGACAGAGAGGCAGCTCTACAGACGGGAGATGTTAACGGAAAGTTGATGGCCTTCCTTCTAAAATCCTGAGTTTCCTCAGGCTTTATAATTATAAATTATAATTTATATATAATTTATATATAATTATATAATATGGAATTATATAATATAAATATATATACAATATAAATATATAATATATATTATAATTTATAATAATATAAATTATAAAATTTATAATTATAATTATGAAGGTCAGTGGTTGAAAAATGAACAAGAATGTCTTAGATGACAAGCACAAATCCCTATGTGGATCTTCCTATGATGGATGGAATCACGAGGCAAATGAGACTGAGGTGCATCTGTGTGTTAGGAGCTTTCTCATTGCAGTGACAGAATGCCTGATAAAATATACTTATGGGTGGAAGAGTTGTTTTGGCTCACAGTTTTAGAGCATAGTCCACTGTGGAAGGGAACCATGGCAGCAGGACTAGGAGGCAGCTGGCACAATGTGTCCATAATCAGAAATGGGGAGAGAGGAAGACTCAGGCCCCACTTGCTTCTTCCTTTTTATTCAGTTCAGAACCCAACCTATGGAACGCTGCTACACACATTCAGGATGGCTTCTCCTTCCTCAATCAACCCTATCTGGAAATAGGCTTACAGACGCATGCAGAAGTTTTCTCCAAAGTCAAGGTAACAATTCTATCATGCTAGCTATCAAGATTAATCACAAGGCAATGCCTCCACATGCAGATGTCGAATCATTTAGGTACAGTGGACTAGAGTTGAGATGGAAAGTAGGGTGTAGGCAAAGGAGCTGTGTATAAAGCAAAGCCCAAGGAATGGTTTCATGTAGCCAATAAGCGCACTCGGATGTCTCATAACGAAAAAGAAGCTACAGGAAAACACAAACGTCAAGCAAGGTGGCCCCCATTCTTTACACTCAAGAAAGTAGCTGGTGCTTGAGGAAGGGAGAGTGACACAGGATGGCAAGGGCTGCCCCAAAAGGACAAGTTTTTGTCAACATTTTGCATGACAGAAGACCTGTCTATTAATGAGATTCAGACAAAGCTTGGGTAGCAAAGTGTTTGCAGCTACATGTAAGGAGTAAGGAGTGGCTTCCCTGAGGAAGGAAGGGCGAGGTTATTGTAGGTGCAAAAGAGGTAGTCATAAAAGGAAGAAGGATGCTGCTATAATATGTGAAGTGGGGGGAAAGTACGGAGGATGCTGTGATATAAATCCGCTATGGACGGTGATAAAAGTTCTCAAGTGCTGGAGCCGGAAACCTGCTATGCTCCACACAAGAAAGAGCTTGAGATAGGAAGAAAGGGAATCCTCCAAATGACGGTGAGGTGCAGAAGCCTGGTCTCCCAACTCCCAGTGGAGTGTTCTTCAAAGAACTCAGCTTCTCAACCAAGTCGAGCCTGCAAGGCTAATGTGTGACTCTGCAGATTTGCTGGGTCATGAATGACAGAGGGTGTCCACCCAACCTGAGCAGCAAGCCTGACATGTGGCCTTGAGTTGCATGCAACAAAAACAGGGTCTTGCTCTGCTTTGAAAAATGGATGCATTCCTCTGATAATAACAATACTGTCTGAGGAGTAACAGGTTTGGTAAAGGTCAAAGTCAAGGCTATTCTAGTGTTCTCAGGTATTTTTTTTTTTATTTGTTAAAAGAGTAGGGAATGCATCAGATTTAAAGCTCATCTTTCCAACTCATCCTTTCTGGGGCTCTGTGGTCAGGTCTTCATCAGGACATGTTTCAAATAACAACCCGAGCTAGAGGCTCCTCTCTAAGATGGAGTTTGGGTAGGGTTTATTCAGACTTCAACAAATGGAGGAAGGAGACTAGGAGTCATCATGGTGATAGGTATTGATCAGTATTTGTCTAATCATCACCACTTTGATCTTTTCTGTTCCTAACTTCTGCTAGTTCTACCTACAAATATGTTCAGAAGCTAACAACTTGCCAAATCTGCATTCCCATGCTGGATATCTTTAGAGTGCCTGGATCCCCTCCATAGACCGACGCGCCTCCTCTGTCTTCTCTGTTTGTTTCCTTATGGCTTCATCTCCTTGACCTTATGAAACTCGATTGTTTCACAGGTAAACGTCCTCTTTGAGTAGTCTCTGGATCCTCAAATCGAGTTATTTTTGTCCAGCTTCACTTTTCTAGAAGAGTCATCACTCATTTGTTCACTGTGAGTGTGCTGGAATGTTCTGGAAGCCGGAGGTAGAGGACTGCGCTTTATCTGAAGGGAACTGACACAGGAAAACAAATGACACATGACCTTGAGTTTTGTGCAAATAAAAGAACTATCTTCCTCTACTTTGAGAAAATGAGAGTGACAGATTTGAGAAGGCGAGGCAATGTAGCAACCACGCTCTGCACGGACTGTGGCTGAGCACAGGGCGTGGGTGCAAAAGCAGCCCTGGGGTTGGAACTGAACACAGGTTTCAGAGATGTACACTTTCAGAGATGTACCAGACCTCCTTGAGTCTTTCCACTTGATAGATGCCAGTTTTTAAATCCACCTACAGCGTCCTCTTCCACGCACGCTCCTTTTCAATCTCGGACTTCTGTTGCCACCAGGGTGGCTGAATACTGGAAGTAAACGCTGATCTCTGGTACACATTTCTTCATTGCTGGGCAGAAGACCTCTCCACTGGGCTGCTGTTGGTGCAGCAGGCATGGAAACTGTTGTATAGGACTGCCTTTTGCATTGCTGGGTATGAAGCATCCCTGCAGCAGGGCACTAAACACTATGAACAACTTACAGAAGTTTTCAGTTTGAACCTGAGGAGGTAGAATCATTCCCCCCTGAGGCCCACTGCTACCTCTATTTTACCTTCTATAAAATGTAGTAAATAATTTCCTTCAAATCGACACCCTCCTTTGAAACTGAAAACTCTTTCAAAATATTCCTACTTGTCTAATGTGGAGCTCAAGAAGGAGCTGTTAGCTGATCTGTCTGATCACCAAGTCCTGCTGCGGGATGTTCGCCCCTGTCTCTAGTGTGTAGATGAAGCTCTGAGTCTTTATCACCACCTTCATAGAAAAGTGCCTCTGCTTCCATTCTCCTTTCATTTATGATACCTCCCATGTGACTACACAGGCTAGGCTTTTCAGCAGCTCTGAAACCCATAGTAAGACCTCAACAGACTTCTATGGTAGGAGCCTTAGTTAGCATTTCTACTGATTGGGAAAGCATCATGGCCAAAAGCAACTTGGGGAGTGTAAAGGAGCACTTGATCCATGATCCAGCAGCATGGCTGCTCTGGGAAAGGATCGCCTTCAAGGGCCTGTGTGATAGACATTTGATCTCTGATCCAGCAGCATGGCTGCTCTAGGGCAGAAAGAATGTTAGTCAGGCTAATCCTGTCCTCTGTTGATGCTAATGCTAAATGAAAGGGAGTTCTGTGATTTCCAGTGACTAACATGGAGATATGGGGAACACCCCATGTCTCTTAGTCTTCTGACCTTTGCCTAGTGGCTGCAAGGTTGACTGGCCTGGTGTTTAGGAAGTGAATTATAGGATTATCTTCATTAATGCAAAACAAGACTTTGTATCTGAAGGTAACTTAGCACAGGCCTTTAAGCCAACTCAGAAGGCAGTGGTAGCACACTCCTTTAAACTCAATTCTCGGGGTATAAAAAGAGCAGTCAGCAGAAGTGGAGGAGAAGCAAAGTGGTAGCAGAGGTGGACACAGACAAAAAGCAGAGAGTCAGAAGCAGGAGGTTGAAGAATAAGCCATGTGGAAAGGAGGCGGTAAAGAAGGCATCTCATCAGACTTCACTTCCATCTCAGAGGCTGAGGCCCTCTAGTTGCAGGTTTGCATCTTGAAGATTGTATCTTGTTCTTCATTGAACCCCCCAGGACTAAAGATACTTTTACAGGGGAGGAAAGGATTTATTTCACTTCATAGCTTATAAGTCCATCACTGAGGGAAGCAAGTGTGGGAATACAAGGCAAGAACCTGGAAGCAGTAGCTGGAGCAGAGGTCATGGAGAAGTGCTGCTGGCTAACTTGTTCCACATGGCTTGCTCTTTCTACTTTCTTGTAACACCCATGACCAGCACTCAGAGTTGGAACTGTCCAGACTGAGTCAGGCTCTCCCACATCAATCATCAATCAAGAAAATGACCCCACAGGCCGGTGTGGTGGGGACATTTTCTCAGTTGAGGTTCTCTCTTCCAGAATGACTCAAGCTTGTATCAACTTGGTGTAAAAGTAGCCAACACAGTAGAATTAAGGATAAAGTGAAACCCAACTCGGTAAACGTTCTTGACCACTTGAGCAGAAACATTTAAAGCTTTCTAAAGGTGTAATTGAGCTTGCAAGAAAGATCTTTAAAACAAAACTAAAACATGAAAAAAACAGAAACAAAGAAACAAAGCCTATAGCCTAGTCCTTGCTGAGCCGCCATCACCTGTGCCTTCCAGCTCAGAGCTTGAATAGGGACCAATAGCCCTTACAAATGATGCTGTGTGGAATATCCCTTTATGGAAAGGAGAATCCAAGGGACTAGACTCTCAGCAAAAGATGAAAGGAACCAAAACTGAAAACTAGAAACCAGCTTCTCAAAAGATGACTCCATAGGAATTTGATGATCTGAACTTTAGCTCAAAGGAAAAAAAAGAAAGTATCCCTTTGCACAACAAAAATGGCTACACACACAAGTCCTGCCCACTTGCCAATAAAAGACGTAGAAATAGAAAGATGATTATTTGGGGAAAAGATGGGTGAGTAGGAGTGAGAAGAGGGGCAGGGGATAATGGTGGTTGTATATAATCACAATAAATTTTATGCATACATGAAATTTTCACAAACAAAATATTAATAATAAACACAAGATCTGATGCATGTTTACAACTTAATGACACCTAAGTTGGTGTCACTTAGGACACTGGGAAATATCCAAATTGAAAATATGCCTTAAATAGTTTGCAGGTTGGAAATATCCTCAGGCGTCTGATAAAAGCAAATGCAAAATATCCCAGAGGCTCATCCCTGTAACGGGACCTTAAAGAATTCCACAGATGCACCTCCCAGGAACACAACCTCAGGGAGACATTAATCGTGAGATGTTTGGGGATGCAAGATACCATAATTCTGAGTCAAGATACCATAATTCTGAGTCAACAGAAAGAACTAATAGCAATTTTAGCCCTGCAAATATTTCAGATATTAAAATTATTGCGCCAGAATGTCTTCCCTTTAGGAAGAGGAAACTGGATATGATTGAGGAAGGTGCCATGGGAAATTGTGAGTAGCATTTGGAAAGAACAAAGTTAGAGTTATAAATACGGATGAAACTGAAAGTTTATAAATAGCAGTTGTTACCTATCCAAAACAGGAATAGTGGAAGGGAGCAGGTACCTAAACACAAGACATCTTCTCCAACCACCCAATGAGACCAGGCATTCAAATACAAAGGAGAGATGAGGAACAAGCAGATTGGCACAGCTGACACATCTCTCATTGGAGTTATGGATGAAAAGAGATGAAGGGGGTGTGGCTTAGTGTTAGGACCCATGGGTGAAAATTCACCAGAACTGAAAATGTAAATGCAGATTTCAGTGAAGGAGCCATAGTGATCCCAAAGATGAGACAACATCCCTCTCAGACAGAAAACCCAGATTTCCTATGTAAGAAAAAACAGTCTGCCCTTGGGGTCATCTTCATCATGGACACCTAACAGCACTTTTACATTATAAAAAAAAGCTGTAAGAAAATAACCATAAAATTTAAATATACTACCCAGAAAAAAATATATGCACATGTTTTAAATAAAATCTAAAGGTGTTTGATACTATTCACAATAGCAAAACTATGAAATCAACAGAAGTGTTTGCCAGTAAATGAGTGGGTAGAAAAAAATGTGATATGTAGATGCAGCAGAACCTTGCACGACCTTTCACACCAAGGATATTTCATCTGTATAGCCACGTGCGTGGACCTGAGGGCATTCGGTTTACTGAAAGAGCCAGACCTGGAAAGACAAATACCACACAATCACACTTACATGAAGACATTTGAAATGCTGCATTCGTGGAAGGAGAGAGTTGATCGGTGATGACCACAGGACGGAGTGGTTGAGAAGGGAGCGTGAATGTTGTCAAAGGACACACAGGGTTAGAGAGGAGGAAAGCAACCAAGAAATCTACTGACTCTGTTAATAATGGCACGCTACATTTGGAAAATCACTGAGAATATGTAAATATGTAAGCATGTGGAGTGCATGTGGAGTAATACATGTGGTAAGTCGATTTAGTCACACCACAGTGAGTACATTTTCTAAAACATTATGTTTCGCGTGATGAGTGCAAAAAGTTTTCTACTTGTCACGTGAAAGTTAAAATAATTTATAAAAGGATGATTAGCTGACCTCACCACCCATTCTTTTAGGCCAATGTCAGCTTGATAGCAACCCAAGGGGAAATTACAGACCAGTGCCATTCGTGTGCATAGTCAGAAATTTTCTAAACCAAGTAACAAAGCTTGTGTCTCTCTCTGTGTCTCTCTCTGTGTCTCTCTCTGTGTCTGTCTCTTTCTCTCCATGAGAATATTATATATGTGTGTGTCATATATAATGACACAGTTCCTGACGTTATCAGAAAAATCTGTAAGGGGGGGATATTATAATTATATTTTAAATTGTAAAAGTTATTAATAACCTTTCCAGAATCTTCCAACATTTTCGATGCAAAGTAGAATAATGTACTGTACTTTAAAAAAAAAAGGAATTAAGAGATACAAGAAGAATCAAAGAAATAGCAACCTAGAGATGCATCTGGATTCTGGTAGCATTGTTACACAGTTTGTTCCCAGGGCCGTTGACGTAAAGAAACATTCCAAGGTCATCTGGGGCATGGTGGGTGACCTTAGTTAAGACCAAAGCTACGTGCAACCGCTTGGAGTGACTTGGCCCAACTGCTTTCTTTAAGCCTGCTCAGAATTATGAACTCCCATCAAATCTGTCACTTGATTCCATTCCAATTAATCGAATTCATTTGAATAGGGCTCAAATGATTGAATTCGACTGCATCAAATTTTGCTCAGTGAAACTGGGCTTTGATTGAAATCTATTACGTTCAATTCAATAAAATACATTTAAATATTAGGCAGTAAAATTAATTCTTAATTAATTAACATTTCAATTCAGGTCCAATCTGAACTTCCATTGTACGTTTCTAAATTTGGCCCTGATTCAAATCAATAAGATAAAACAAAATCCAATGTAATTCTGAAAGACACAACCTAAAGCTAATCAACTTTATTCATTTCTAGTTGTCCCTAATCAGATGAGTTTCATGACATTCAGTCACGGAGAGTTAAAATGCTCGCTTTTAGTGATCAGATTGAATGTTTACATCAGAACTTTAAAACGATGCATGTTCTGCAACTGTCTGCAGTACGAACTCTGCAGAACATTGCTGGATCCATTCTGTTGTCTGGTCTTTATCTGAACAGAGAATGGCACAGAATTAGATGATTGGAAAACAAAAGAGAGTATTATTATACTGCTTAATACATTGATTTCTCAAAAATTATAGGGAGCTTGAAATGATAGGCTGCTGTGTCTGCGATAATACCAAGGTATGTGAGGTTCTCTCATTTTACTTCTATAAAATATTTAACTTAACCAGCAAAACAGCCATTTTAATGCAGGATCATGACTGAGAAATTGAAAATCAAAAGGTAATAACAATACTATACTAAAAAATGTGAATTAAGCAAAGGTGCTACTATGGTAAATACCAGAATCCCCTCTTCATATCTGTGACCCAGTCTTCCTCTGCCATCCCCGCACTCCATGATATTTTTAGTAAAACACTGGAGCCAACCTTTCTCTTAGATTAGTGGTTCTCAACCTTTCTAATGTTGCAACCCGTTAATACAGTTCCTCATGTGGTGACATCCCAGCCATAAAATTTATTTCATTGCTACCCAAAGGGGTGTTGACCCGCAGATTGAGAACCACTGTCTTAGATTTTTCGCAAGAAAAAGCTGACTGATATAATCCCTTACCTGGTAGACAAGTTAAAGGTAGTAAAGGTCTTCTGTAGGAAAAGTACTTTCTTTTACATACTGTCTCCAGTGAACTAGCGTCATTAATGTCCTTTCCCAAAGTCAACATATGGCAGGCATGCCTGGTAAGAAACTCCCACATGGAATCAGTGACAGTCTCAATATTATCCTTTGAGCTTCTTTTCATAGCCTTATCCCGTAGCCCAGGGATTCTGCATTGTTTACTGGAGTTGCTGGGGAAGTCTAGGCAAACTAGAGACCCTCTCCTGCATCTCTGTTCTTGTTCATCAGTGTTGAGGGAGGGGGGGCACTGTAACTAGAAATGAAGACACTCCATGTCTTCCCTGTCTAGGCCTCTTGCCTCTATGAGAATCTCTCGAGACATGGGCTCCATGGTCCAGTTTTTGAAAGTGAATATATTGAGAAAAACAAACTCCATGTAAGAAGACTGACTGACTCTAAGGCAGAAAACTCTGCAGCTAGTGGGCACTTCCCACTTCCCATCCCTGGGCTCAGTAGTCCTTGTCACCTATAGTTTGAGGCCCTGATTTTCCTAGACCATGCACATTTCATACCGAAGGAAAAGGGAACTCCAGCCTGTTCTTGGAAACTATCACCGCCAGGTTATCTGAGGAGTCTGGTAGCTAACTAATGTGCCTCGAGATCTTCACCCTGCTCCACCAGGGAGGAGCTCTTTCCTCAAGCTCCTCCTACTTTCTTCTGTAGCATTAAAGGAAGGTTCTCCCTGGTCTCATGATCACAATGGATCAGTTCAGGTGTCTTTAATTAATTAGCATCTCATTTGTAACTTGATCGCTGTGATGAGATTACAGTGGTCAGTGCTGTTCATTGAGGAGATGGACTAGGAATGACCAGGCAACGCAGTAGTCAGCATAGAAGAGAGGAGGGGATGACAGAGATATCAAAACCTGAGTTACTTGGGAGGATTCTGCCTGAGATGATAGAACAGTTTGCTAAATGCACCTCCTTGTCTAGTCATGACCACTGTCCTGTTTATGTGCGTCTATCCCAGTACATCATGTGAAATTTAGATATATGTAATAAAAAAAAATGTGATAAGATAGAATCCTTCCATGTAACTAGAGGCCTTGAACATCTCCAGTCTTCCAAGTTTGGCTGCAAAGGAGCTGCCAGCAGGGGGCGCTAAATGCCACAATGGTTTTGCTGCAAGTTGAGGCTTTCTTTTGCTAAAAAGTCTCCTGTGAGTCCATAAAAGATAAGATGGTGATAATTAAATGGTTTCATTTAGGGTACTATGAAGCCCTGGGGTATTGTTTTCTGTATCTTCTAGAAGTAGACAAATGGAACTCATTAGATGTCCCAGTCACAGACCTGACTCTTGTTCGAATGCTTGCGTACTTACTAGTTAAGCAGCCCATTAAGCTACAGTGTAGCACAGATCTCTATTCTAAAGAGCACATTCTGGAAAATCCATGTATGAACTACATTTTCCAGAGGTCTCCATCCATTTGCTCTGGTACTTTCTAAAACAAGTTGTTATTAACAAGACCCTTAAGTCTCACCTTAAGTGTTGAAAAACAATTATCCAACCCCCTCCTTTTTTTTCTCTCTCTCTTTCTGGCTTCAGCCAGCTCATAAGAAACTCTTTGCTGTGATGCAGTTTGATCTGAAGTGGATCCAAACAGCAGAGTGGTTAGACTTCATTCCACCTGTTTGGCCGATTTAATTCACTGTGCCTCACAACCGAGCACCTCCAGTTAACCCAGAGAGTGGCCTGTGCCCCTTATCTGACTACAGCCCTCATCTGCATGACATAGTTAACTAGAGTCTTCATAGTCTTAGATTAAAGAAAAGTTTCTGAACTCTTGGATAATTTATTTCTTTTCTTACCACTTCATATTCTTGTCTTTTAAAAAGTCTTTCCATTTCGATGGCTTCTAACTATTTTCCCCCAAAGCCAGTTAACAGGTAAATAATGGTTTGTAAAGGAAAAAAAAAAATAGCATTTTATTAGCATAGCATTGGAATGAGGCAATTCTTTGCTCAAAGAAAATTGAGCTGCTCTTCTCTTGCTGAATATAAAACACATACAGAATTAATCATTTATTTTTGTTATAGTGACTTAAGCAAATTAGCCAGTATGAATAACAAAGTGTACACATTCCCTTTTGCCCAGGAGTATGTTTGTCTTATTGGCATTTCATTTGTTGGTTTGTTTGTGCCAAAAGGAAAGCAGCTAAGCCACGTGCTTTGTGCTGGACTTGATTTGTTCCTCTAGGAAAGAGAACCCAGTAATAACAACTTTGCATTTCCCTAATCTGACCTATTAGCTATGGGTACAGCAGTATTGTGGTTTGAGCAAAGGCAGAACTGGGAGAAGAGGCTTGATAGCCAAGTCCCTCTCATGCTCTCCCTGATCCCTGGCAAGTCAGCTCTTCAGACTGAACAGAGGAAATGCCACTGTAGAACTCCTTTTTGCATCTTGGTGTCTGGTAAGAGTCTTTCTCTGCAGTGAAATAAGGATCTCCCTTGTAAAACTAGTATGGGGGGGGCGTCAGTTGGTAAAATGATGGGCAAGCATGCAAATATGGATTTGATCTCCAGATCAACTTTCACTTAAGAGAAAAAGAGTTAGGCAGTTGAGTAATCTCGATGCTAGGAAGGTGGGGACCCTGGAATGCTTGCTAGCCAATTACCGTAGCCACTCGAGTATGCTTGCTAACCAGGTAGCATAGCCTCCTTGATGAGTTCAAAGCCAGTGAGAGGCCTTGACTCAAAAACACTATGTGGACACCTAAGGAATGACACCTACCTTTGAATTTGTGGGTACATACGCATACTTAGGCACATATACAGGCACATAAAGTGCACATCCATCTGCAGAAACACACATACAGAGAGAGAGAGAGAGAGACTAACTACTGGTACAGAGCCTGGCTCTCATGCAGAGCTGAGAGTTCTTGCTGTGCGTCTAAACAAACGTGACAATGCAGCTTCCTTTCCCAGGCATCTGGGCGGCACCGGCGAGTGCTGCCAGCAACCAGCTGGCTCTCTTTTTCCATTCTCAGAGTCTCCTTCTAAAGGTGAGGCTGAATGTTATCTCGCTCCTTTTGTTGACATTGTTCTGATTTTCACAAAGAGTATTGAGCCAGAGACAGCTCTTGGGTCATGTAAGTTCCTATCACTGTTTGAAAGGACAAGTAACACATGGTATAGAGTTGTTTCGATTGGCCACTGGAAAGAAAAGACTTGAAGCTGAGGTTCTGAGTACAGACCCTTTGCCTAAGTATTCTTGGCATAGGCTCAATAAGGCATCTCCCGCCAGTTGGTCTATTGACTCCAACTCTATTTGTGTCTGGTTTGTTCCTGTCCCTGTTCAGAAAGTATTACATCTCCTAGTTTCCTGAAGCAATGATAGTAACTAAAATTTCCTGGGGGAGAGACCATTTAGCATAGCTCATCTAAAAGATGAAATACTTAAATCGAATTTGATAGCAAAGGGGGTGATGTCTCTATATTGTTAAGGCTAAATTTGGCCTGTGTGCCTTTTGTAAGTTCAGCCCAGCACCGCCCACCTTTGCATGCTTTCTGCTGTTGACACAAAACCACAACTGTTATCTTAAAGGGAATAAAACACAGTTTATTCTGGAGACATTATGAGTTACTATAGCTTGGGAACACAGATTTAGGTTACCCCAAATTCCATGTTCCAATGCGGAAGCAGTTTTATGAAGTTTTTATAGTTTTAGAGATCTGAGAAAGTCATGAAATCAAGGCAAGTTTAAAATGCACTGATGGGTACATCAGAGAGGCAGCTACATTGATATGAGGGAAGCTTTTCTATAGGCTCAAGATGCTGTCTGATGGCATTCTTAGCTTTTGAATTGGGAGGAGCTAGTTGCTTGCTAAGTTAGTAGATTCTAAAAGGTTTTTATCTATTGTCACAGACTTTAGTTCCAGTGCAGACATAAACAAGGAATGGCTATTCCAGAAGACCAGAACTTAGCCCAAGATAAGGTAGTTAATCTCTTGACCTGCAACATCTCCACAGTACTGAAATTCCCATCAGCCAACCAATCTCTGCAGACAGATTCTTTTCAGGAGTTCCTATGCACAGTTAGACGCAGCCTCTTTTCAGAAGTTTTCCTTTACAGTGTACCACAGCCAAAGGCAGACCCAACACAGACCTAATGCAGCTCATAGGCCAAATGCTCCATTTTTCCTGAGATGGCAAAGATATATAATTCCTATAAATTATAGGCCTTTAAAAAAAATAAACTGTGGATGTTGTGGAAAGAAAACAATGTTGCATTATGGGTTTTGGCTTTGATACTGGGAAGCATTAAGTCAGGTGCTTTACCCCTGACCCGGACAGAAAGAGAAGAGACCTTGAAGCAAAAGGATTCAAATGTGGAGTTCAAACCCAAACACCTCTCTGCCAAAGGCAGAGCCCTGCTGGAGAAGACACAGCAGCAGAGTGGTCCCTCACCTCAGACAGATGACTTCTCTCTCCCTTGGAAAAAGGTTGAAATCCCCCTGCCTCTCAGCAACCTTCCAAATCAAGTCCAGTGGCTTTAAACTGCCTGCATTTTAACAAAACTACTCTTAAGGAAAACTAAGGCAATATCTCACTTGGTATCAAGGAAGTGTGTGCATTGTTCCATTTTGGGAACTTATGATATTATTTGTTCAGACGCTGTGATTGTCCAGTTGGAAGCTGGAGAATGTAAGACTTCCCCACACCTTTCTTTGGAGCACAGGAAGATACAAGTGTGTACTTAGCATCCTGAAAGGATGGGAGGAGGTAGACCCTTATGAAGTGATTTCACCCACAACCTAGAGGTTTTAATAGATTTCTTCTTTGGCTGACTGGCTGGCACTACCTCCGTCAATTCCTAGTTCCCTCGAAGGCTCATCTGTTCTCTTAGCATATCCCCACAATTCTTCCACATTTTTGCCTATTGCAGATTTTTCTTCCTTCGCAAGAATAGTATTATTTCAGCCTAGAAACAATAAAATAGGAAGAAAGACTGACGGAAGGAGAAAGCAGAAAGGAAATTGCATGGTATACATACGGCATGCATCATTGCAGTTGTGTCAGGATCCTAAAACAGTCAAATTACAGGATCAGGGAGAACAGATGTCTGTGGAGCCAGGAACAGATCCATTGCTAATCAATGAAGGCTTCAGTTAAACAAGGTGAATGGGTTCTAGAGCATTTCAGGACAGCACCGTAGCTATGATTAACGTGCTATATCAGATTCTCCAGCAATTTGTTAAGAAGGGAGATTTCATAGTGAGTGCTCTTGGCACAATAAAATGAAAGAAAAAGACCGTGGCCAGCACCTTCTCAGCCTCCTCTCCCAGCCTTTCTGTCTCCAGGCTTTTCTTCCTATCATTCTCTCAAAATGAATTTGCTTTCCTTCCACTCCTTCTGGCAGCCTTCCGTGGAATTCCAGCATGGTGGTTTGAAATTCTATTGTAGTCTTCAAGGTCCTACCTGTACCTCCGCCTCTCCCAGTATTTTCTGCCCTCACACTGATAGCTCCTAAAACAAGACTTTCAGCTCCTGAGACTAGATGTCTGCATCCAGTGACCCATATTGTGTATCAGAGTCTTCATCTTTTTCAACATGCCTTGAACTTCAAAATGCCTTCCTTGTCTTCTACTCACACCAGCATTCTCTTATTCACCTGGACCAGAAGCCCAGAGAGAGTTCACAGTGCCTGCGACTCCTCGTTCCCCCAAATGCCCCCTACCCCTACTCTCCCACTCTCCTTCTGTTTTCTCTTTCTCCTCTCCTAGCACCATGTTATTAGCTATCTTCTCTGTTATTAAGAGAACTTCACATCGGCTGTCCGTGATTTCATCACACGGAAACCCATCTTTTATCCTACTATAGATTTTTAAAGCCCACATTTAGCAGTAATGATTCCCTGCTCCAAATCCTTCAGTGGCCTCCCATTATTTCAGGATAAAGTTCAGGCCTCTTAAGCTGGAGGGAAGAAGCCTTGAAAAGCAAGAACTAGTCAGTGTGAAACAATTTCTCATTTGGACAAAGACTTTCATGGCTCAGCCCTCATTTGCTATCTAGTACTGTCTTCTGTTGCTCCACTCCCAAACTAATCTCCCCAGCCTTACTCAGCACCACATGAATGCTTCTGCATACACCTTGCATATAAAACTCTTCTGTATGCATTTTAACTTCCTGTTCCCTCTAAATACAGGACTCCTTTCCTCTCTCACATCTCAGTTCTCTTAGCTCTTGCCCACTCAACCTATATGAAAAGGCTTCGAGCAAACATTCAACATGGTCTCCTTTTCCATACACCCTTGCCCATGTTCATAGCATTCACTCATCTGGATCCCCAGCCCGCATCTCTCCTCCATGGTTCTAAAGGGTTTCTTATAATGTTTGGCACACAGTGGAAACACATTGGAGTTTTGGTGATCAGAAGAATAGATGAATAAACGAATAGAAGAGATGGGGAATTTGGATCCAGGAGCTCCTGCAGATCCCAACATTTGTAGACAAGATACTCAGGTCCCTTACGTCACATGGGGTAAAAGTTGTATAATCTATGTGCCTACATCTTCTCAAATACATTGCATCATCTCTAGACCAATTCTAATAGCTAATGCAAATCAATGCTGTGTAAAGAGTTGTTATTCACTGTTACTGAGGGAATCACCATGAGAGGTCTGTGTATGTTAGGTGCAGAAGCAAGGGTTTCCCCCCTGCCAAATCTCTTTGATTCACAAATTGTTGATTGTGTGGATATAGAATTGTGGATAAAGAGAACTGACTGCATAGCAAATAGTGAATGATGTATGAGATGGTATCAGACTTTTGATGTGGGGCATTAATCTCCTGGATAATAGAAGAAGGGCTTGGCCTTTCTAGACCTAAGTTCTTAATGATTAAAATTGGAAGGTCAAGCTTTGTCATGACAAAGACCACACTTAGCTCCAAACATCCCTTATCTCCATGTGTGTATCAGTTCACAGAAAAGCAAAATCAGCAATGAAGTTAGTTGTGTAATGTAGAATGTGAATGTAGACTGACACCATCTAGGATTCCAACTCAATGAATTAAAATACCTAAGTCATAAATGCCTGAATGCCAAAGCTTATCCAAGGAGAAATATGGATAGCAACAGAGAAGATTGAACTTTGACATTCTGACTTATTAAATATTCCCATTAATGAACTAACTTTAAAGCTAGATGTGTGGCGTTCAGTCTACTGGAGACTGCTGTATCTCCTAGGAGGAGGGAACAGGGGTGGTGTTATAATGATACAACTCAGGCCTCTCTCACAATGTGCCTTTCCCCTTTCTTGCAGATGGAAGTCCTTACACTTGGTGGGTTGGCAAAGCCAATGAGAAGCACTACTACTGGGGAGGCTCAGAGCCTGGGATTCAGAAGTGTGCCTGTGGCATCGAGCGCAACTGCACGGATCCCAAGTACTACTGCAACTGTGATGCGGACTACAAGCAGTGGTGAGTCCCCCTGGGAGCCCAGCCTCCCGAGTCTGCAGGTCAGACGGATTAATAGAAGGGAAATCTGGGAAAGTCCTAAAGTGAGAAGACAATAGGCGAGAAGTATATGGGGAGCTAACTCCGTGGACAAATGTCAGGAGTACCCTGGCAACAAAAAGCAGAACAAGGTCAGTGAGACGAAGGTGTGCATTTAGAAGCTGACTGACACATAATTGATGTGTTCGTATTCCTTGCAGAGAGGAAAATAATGAGTCATGTTGGCAGCACTGATTTGCATTCTAACATGTATGGATGGGAACAGCTTGGGCAGAATGCAAGGTGCAGATACATGAGAGGGAAGAGAAGGAAGACAACCCCCTCCAGCAAGGACTTCCAGCTCCCAGAATGCTTTCTTTAGTATATAGAACACACACACACACACACACACACACACACACACACACACACACGCACACAAGAGGATGGAAAAGGAAAGAAAGGGAAGAGGTTCTTTGTTCTCCTTGCCTACAGTTGCTTTCCTGTCTCCTTTGCCACCATACTCCAAACTGTTTATAACCCTGATAGAAATCAGTTCAAGAAAGATCTATTTTGGGTTGATTTCATCCCTCTGCTAGCTTTTGTCCTGCTTCACAGTGAGTGACTAAGGCAGTGTCAGTCTAAGATACAGATAAAATCAGCTGTCCTTCTCTGGGAAAAGAAGAGAGGGTCTGGAGGTGTAGCTGAAAGAATATAAACCAGGAGATGAAGGCTGGCTCACCCATTCCTACGGGTGAGATGGTGTCAGAGCACCCTGTCCATCCCTTCTCTGCATGACTGCAGGAAGCAGGGCCTCAGTTTCCTGGAGAGTCCAAATCTAGGTTCCCCAGGTCCACCTGGAGTCACCATCAGCAAGAAGGATGTTCAACATAAATTCAGTCTATTGTTACCCAATAACTAATTCTAAGAATACAGAATAATAGGATTTCCAGTCCTGTGAAGACTACCACGAGGGGTGGGTAAAAGAAAGAAGGAAGCAGCAAAATGGTGTCACAAAGGCTTTTGGTTAGGTCCTTTTCTATTGATGTGATAAAACACCTTGACCAAAGAGACTTATAGAGGAAGGGTTTACTCGGACTTAAAGTTCCACAGGGTTAAGAGTCCCTCGCCATCACAGCAGGCAGGCACAGCAGCTGGAATAGCAAGCTGAGAGCTTACATCTTAAGAGCAGACTTACAAAGAATTTGATTTCTTTTAGTAAATAAAATTACATATATATATATATATATATATATATATCCTGTTTTCTTCAGTGACTTAGAATCTGTGGGTGTTACTTGTGTAAAACATAAGTAGCTATCATTATGTTCTTTTTTAGAATTGATTTTTTAAATGGATGCGTCTATGGGAATATCTGCCACTTGTGTGTGGAGCCCCCAGAGGCCAGAAGAGGGCATCAGCTCCTCTAGAGCTGGAGTCACTGTTATAAGACATCTTCTGCAAGAGCAGCAAGTACTGTAAACCACTGAGTCCATCCCTCCATCCCCTTGTTATGCTTCATTTGTGGTTTGATGTGAAAGGAAAATTTGAATAGCTCCTTTTCAGTCTTGTTTGAAAGACACGTCTCTACTCACACACACATGCACACGCACGTGTTGAAGATGGGAAGGGCAGGGGCCGTCAAGCCAACCTTCGCTTACTCCATCAGTCCATCCACCCGTCATGTACTCAGCAGCCAGCAGCTGAACACTTACATGAAAGGGATGCCGTCAGGCACTGGAGATGGAACGGCATGTGGCGTCTGACTCGGTTTCACATTTTACTGGTGGTATGTCCGCCAGCAGGGCTGGAAGACTCTCTGATCTGCTTGTCTGTTCCGCTCTGGTTCCCTGGCTCTTCCGGAGGCTGACTTGGCACAGCCAGAGCGCCGTTACCATCATCACTGTTCCATTCTTCCTGCTCTTCTTCATAAGAGTGCTGAGAACGGCAGGAAGAGGAAGATCTAGGGCAGGCCTCCAAGCACACCTCCTTGTTTCTAGACATCATGCTGGGTGTGGAGGGCCTATTGACAATAGAACGTTTCCTCCACAAACTCACAGCCAGTTGTAGGAAAAGGCATACATATATGGTCACTGAGACACAGTGAGTGCTCTCAGCAAGGTGTGTGGGGCTCAACTAGCCAGTGGGAGAAGCTTCAAAACTAACTGAGGGAAGGAAGAGAAGAGTCAAGAATTGTTGCAGAAGTTTATTTTCAGTTATGTTTAAAATGGTGGTTTTGTGCACTGTTGGGTGAAGGGCTGCCTAGGCGTTGGTATTTGTATTGTCTGCGGGTGTTGGCTTTCTGTAAAATATGTTTGATTGCTCATGATCTGCAAGTGCCATCAGTAGAACACCTGAGGAGATTAGGTACCACTTAAAAACCCCTGAGATGAGACACTCAAGGTTCCATTGTCCATGGTACTTGCCATGACAAGTGGTTCCCTCTACTGAGGTCTGGCAGGGTTTACATCTATGAAAATGCCTCCATGTCTTCTTTGATGAGTTGCCCTGCCACAAGCA
This sequence comes from Cricetomys ansorgei, assembly GCA_026225945.1. Classification (NCBI taxonomy): domain Eukaryota; kingdom Metazoa; phylum Chordata; class Mammalia; order Rodentia; family Nesomyidae; genus Cricetomys; species Cricetomys ansorgei. Next base: position 866,925 of record JAMJFZ010004091.1, on the reverse strand, counting down.
GTGTACTGATACAAAGAATGTCCTCAGAGAAAGTGCGTGCTCAAATGAGATGCGAGGTTTGCTTCTTTAAAGAGAAGCATAAATGAGCATAGCCTGTGCGGGAACTGTCAGTGCATGGTCCTAAGATGTGTCTGGAGATTAGCCATGCAGTCCTGTGAAGACTACCAGGAGGGAATGGGTGAAAGAAAGAAGAAAGCAGAAAAATGGTGTCACAAAAGTCTTTTGGTTAGGTACTTTTCTATTGATGTGATAAAACACCAAGACCAAAGAAACTTATTGAGGAAGGGTTTACTTGGGCTTAAAGTTCCACAGACCATCACAGCAGCAGGCAGGCCCAGCAGCTGAAATAGAAGCTGAGAGCTTACACCTTAAGTCACAAGCACGAGGCAGAGAGAGTGAGACCTCAAAGCCTGTCCAGAATGATGTACTGTCTCCAACAAGCCCACACCTCCTGAGCCTCCTCAGACAGGTCCAGGAATAGAGACCCAAGTGTTCCGATAACAGAGCTGATAGATGGCATCCTCATTCAAACCACCAATCCTTGAAAACCATCAAGGGATTGTGGCATAGATCGGAAGGCCCATTGAGAACAACAGAATTCATATTGTAGTCTTGTGAACAGTAGCTACTGGGCCTGATGTTCACGACCATGAGAGAAGAAAAAGCAGTCCATTTGGGCTTGCTGTTTAGACCCCTTGAAATGGAGTGGCAGCAAATTATAAGAGACCAAGTAGTCTACATGGAGAAGACAGATGATGAGTTCAATTTTGGGAATATTAAATTGGAGACACTCACCTAATATCTATGATCAAGCCCAGAATGTACCATTCATGGGATCTGCGGAAGAAATAGACTTTAGAGAAATGCATCTGTCTCTGAAACCTTCCAAGAATATAACCGAATTCAGATCACAGAACAGAAAGCTTAGTGTGGACACTTGTCCCATCCCCTCTCACAGACCTCCTCAGGCAAGCTTGGGATGAACTGTAGCATTCTACATACTCACCACTGGAACCTGGTTCCCTTAGGACTAAGATACCCTTACCACCACTTTGTTTCTATGGAGTTTGTCTCATGGGCACTATATTTTGAACAAATTGAAAAATATAATATATTTATAATAGCAACTATTAAAATGTTCTGTGATACAAGAGATGAAGATTTTAGGCTTATCCCATTAGTACAGTAGATGAAAGATCTCTGTGTGGGTGCTTTAATGTTTGGAGGGAGTAGAGGTGTTTCTGGAGTCCTCTTTCAAAATGTTCAGAAGCAACAGAGAGGACTTAGCTTGGAGCTGTGCTACTTCACATCCAGACTTGCCACCTTGGGAGTTCCTAACCTCTCAACAACTTGATCTGTTGTCAATATACTAAAATTAAATCGTGGCTGAAATACTTATTGGAAGTTAAATATAGTATAGGAAAGCAAACATTTATTAGGTTCTATAGGGTAGGATACACGGTCATCTGACCGTCTGTGGATGCATGTGGGAAGCTGTGAGGGTGCACATCAGTGTGTAGGTGTATGTGTGCAAGTTTGTGTGTGTGCAGTGTGCTGTGTATGTGATGTGTGTACAGGTACGCACATGTGCATATGTGTGTGTGTGCGTGTGCGTGTGCGTGTGTGTGTGTGTGTGTATGTGTGTGCATGGGGGGGATGGAGGACAATCTCGGGTGTCATGTTCCTCGGGATGACTGTCCACCTTATGTTAAGACAATGTCTCCCATTGACCTGGAGTTTGTCAGTTAAGCTTGGCTGACTGACCAGGTCTTCCTCTGCCTCATCAATGTTGAGATTACAAGGAAGCATCACCACACTCAGCTTTGACTTTTCTGCATGAGTTCTGGGTACCAAACTCAGGCCCTTGTACTTGCAAAGCAAATACCTGAATCACTTTACCAACTGCTCCATCTCCCCAGCTCATATGAAATTCTTTTATGTGCTACGTGTTGCATTTCCCAACGATTCCAACTGAATAATCAGAAATGAACCTAACTGGGAAGTGGTTTCTTTTTGCTCTTGCCTGGCTCTGCCACAGGTCTCAAGTCAGATTCCATTCCTCTCCCTGACAGGTGTTATAGACAAGCTCTGAAATCAGGAATTATTGAGGTGTGTTTTGTTTCAGTCCCCAGCCTAATAGATCCAGGAGTGGCATGAGAGGCAAGCTGTTCTGCAGAATGCACCAAACCCTTGCTCCCTCCTCTTCCATTTGGAAGGAACAAGAAAGGCCTTTTCAGGGATATGACCTTGCAATTCATGGCTCATAAGGCCTGGGTTCAAAAATGTGCTCTGCAGCATTGTCTGGGAGCCTGTCCCCTCCCAGAATTTTGGGTGCTGCTGTCTCCATGACTAGGAGATGTGAGTCAGGAACAGTATCCAGGTGGCCCTCAGTGCCCTTCAGTGATTACTGCTGTTACTTCTTTTGCTGAGAGATTCAGGGAAAGGAAAAACAAATACATACCTACAAGCACAACTCATGTGGGAAATCACGTTGAATGTGTGGTAAGGTAGGAATAATGCCCGGTTGGCCTCTATTTCAGACTGCTTTCAGTCCAACAAGGAAGTCACTTCTTCCTGTGGGCTTACTTCAATAGCAAAGTCTTGTTTCATTCTGTGGACTGAGACTCATTCTTCCCTCTGAGGCCCAGCTTGGGACAGTTAACTTTTAAAGCTGCTGCTGCTACTGCTGCTAATGATGTGATGATGATGATGCTGGTGGTGATGATGGCGATGATGATGCTGATGATGGTGTTGCTGATGGTGGTGATGATGATGGTGGTGGTGGTATGTGTGTGTATGTGTGTGGTGTGTGTAATGATGAGGCAGAGGGGCATGCCAAGGTACATGTGTGGGGGACACTTTGTGGCATCAGTTCTCTCTTCTTACCTTTATTTGGAGTCCAAGGATTGAGCTCATATTGATAGAAGTATGTGGCAAGCACCTGAGCCATCTCACTGGACCCTGACTTAAGTTCTATTATCAGCAAAATGAAATCGTGCAATCCCGCCCAAGCCACATGAAGATCATAAAGTATGTTTATGAATGCATTCTTAAAATTATAGTAGGATATGTTAATGTCACTATTACTTAAATACCAGACTGGGCCCTAGCTAAAGTTATTACAAATTTCTGAAATTGCAGATGCATAACTTAGGACTCAAAACAAACGAACAAAAAAACTATAATAGGCAGAGAAAAGACTGAAAACACATCTCACATTCCCAGGCTAGAGCTTTTATGCAATATCGTGACAACATTGCCATTGTTTTTATCTTTCAGACAATTCGTAAGTGCTGTGGTTTAAGCCAGCTATTTGTAAATTTCAAATTCAAAGCTTAAACTATAGACCACATGTTATATGTCTAATGCTGAAACTTAGACTGAACATTTACTCTTATCCAGTAGAGTAAAATTCAAACAAATGGTGCTGAGATAAATGAGATTGTAGCTCAGAGCAGGACAGGTCTCACAACAAAGCCACCGTGGCCTGGGAGTCCTGTAACCATCCCTGTAATTGCCTGGTTATCTATGCTGTGAGTAGTTTTGCACAGTTATTTCTGGGACTGAATGTGATTTAACATTTGTGATTTACTATTCACGGCAATAGTCAATATTCCCACCTACCGTGCCAGAATCCTAATTAAGTGAGCGTGGGTCTCAGCTTAAGTAGCCACTGCTGGGTAATTCCTGGTCTCATGCAGCCCAACTCAATGTGTGAGATCGTTGCCTCTGAAATTAACCATTCTGAAATAGAATTATGGGTGAAGGAGCATCGTGCTCTACTCGAGCACCCTTCTCTCATTGTGTGGCACTTATTGTAGAATTTCTGCAGAATTGCATCCTGGCCAAGATGATATAGGCTTGGTGGGATGGAAGTGAAGTGAAAAGCCATTAGCTCAGTCTTTGTGGTGCAATTAGCAAGCAGTTCCCACCCCCACATTAGGAAGACAGAGCCTGTGCTAACCAGCTGAATTCCGTTCTGCTCTTTCTGAATGGAATCTGCTTTTCTATCAGACCTTTGCTTTCTGGGCTGGAAATAATCCATGTCCATCCTTCCCCTCGGATGACAGGAGCTCCTCCAAGGGTCTCTCCCATGTTTTAAAGCCAGCGAATTGCTTTCCATTGGCTCTGCTTCCTACCTGCCAACTAATTACTGAGTATCTCGAATATTTCAAAAACTGTTCCTTATAAATTTTCATTGTTTGTAAATGACTTCATCTAATCCTTTTGCTGACATTTTCCTGCAAAGTTTTCAGATGCCTTTTACATGAACTGGAATATTTATGAGTGCAGTTTCATCTATCTCATTGGTCAGGTAGTGTAACTGGAATCAGTCATTGCCTGTCACATTGGTTCTAGGCTAGAGGACAATCGTGTTACAAGATAGCTGAGGAAATTAAGTCCCAGAAAGGCTGATTTGCCAGGATGTGTGCGCATGCGCACATGCACACACACAGAGGAGGAGGGTTCAGGATTTTTGGATTTTTTAATTGTGATAAAAGTAAGCCATTTAAGTGTCAATTAGGTAATATTAGTATATTAATTTTGTTGTGTGGTCATCACCTTTCATTCATCTTTAGAGATCCTCACATCTAATGAAACTGAAGCTCCATGCTTCTTTAACAGTAACTTCCCAATGCCCTGATAACCACCACTCTACATCCTGTCTCTGTGATTCCAACTATTCTAAGTACATCTCAGGAGAGACATTATAAAAGATTTGTTATCTTGTGGCTGGATTCTTTCACTTACTATGATGCTGTCAAGGAGCATGTATCTTATAATACATATCAGAGCTTTATTTCCTTTCATAACTGTGCCTCAGTCTCCACTGTGTGGATAAACTATGCTGGCTTATTCATTCCGCCAGCTCTGAATATCTGACTTGTTTTTACATTTAAGGGACAGCAAATAGTTCCACAGTGAGCATGAGTGTACAGTTTCCCTTTGGTTATATACTTTCACACACCTACACGATGCTCTTAATGTTTATGTGTGAATGTCCTGTTTTAATCTTACAAGAGAAGGATTCTTTAGGATAAATTGGCTTGATTGAGTTCTAACTGTTGAATCCTGACCCTGTAGCTTGCTGGTTCTGCAGGAAGTTGTAAGATTTCACAGTGGTCCTTTCTTAGCCACAGAGTTGAAGTAGGTACCACATGGTAGGTGTGATGGTGAATATGGATTGCTCATTTGAAAAGATCTAAAATTACCTAGGAGACAAATCTCTGGGCATGTCTGTGAGGGAGCTTCCTGATTGGGTTAATTGAGCTGGGAAGATCCATCCTAACTGTTGCTGTCACCATTCCGTGAGCTGGGGTCCTAGACAAGATAAAAGGGGAAAAGTGAGCCGAGAGCCAGCATTCCTTGCTGCCGGTGCAATGTAACCATCCACCCCACACTCCTGCTTCCATGTCCTTGTCATGACTGCACCGTCAATGCCGAACCAGTGTTGACCCTTACTCCTTAATTTGCTTTTTTCCCATGTGTATGGGTGTTCTGCTTACATGTATGCTTGCGTGCATGCCTGGTGCCCATAGAGGCCAGAAGAGGGTGTTGGATCGTCATGGGTGCTGGGAATGGAACCTATGTTCTCTGGAAGAGCAGTAAGAAGCATTTAACTTCTTGATCACTTCTCCAGCTCACCTTAGGTTACTTTCGGCATGCATTTTATACTAGCAATAAGAAAAATGATGACTACAATGGAGTAGATAAGAGGGTTCAAGGAGACGATACCTGTAGACATGAAGGGCCTTCTATACTTTATTAGAACATTCTCATTGCACACCTGCTGTTATTGAAGTTACTCTCTACAAGAAGCTCTTGTCAAGAGGCACTTATATACCAGACACATGTGAGTATGTGCACACCTTTGAAGTCTTCAGGAGCAACTTACCTGGCCTCTTCTGCTCTGGCTTCAGATATCCAACCTTGTTCTGATCCTGCTGCTGATAGTGCTTTCTTGTTCTTCTGTGCCTCTCCTGGCCTTTCAGGCTATGGCCATCACAGATGTTCTTATGGACAAGAGCAGCTTCCTCACTCATCCCTATGTAAACTGGAAACCAGACCATGCCTTCAGCAAGATTGAAAACTGGAGACTAATGGAATTATCAGACTAGGAGCAGTAAGACGCTGCTCCGCAAACTGGCTGTACTTGAAGATCACACAAGAAAGCAAACGCCAAGGCTCTGCCAAGTTCCAGTAGTGCTCGCTCAGCCACCTGCGGCATCCCTGTGCATCCACGGTGGTCCTTCAGCCTCCTTCAGACCCCAGAGGGACAGACCGTATACCTGACTCCTACAGAAAGAACAAGTGTGTCTTATCTAATTCATGGCGCCAACATTGGTTTCCTTTATGAAGAAATCTCAAGCCTCAGCAACAGGAAGCTGTCCCTCTCATCTGACCTAGAATAGGCCATCACTGGGCTGTTGCCCAGTCTCTGAGTGCATCCTTCATGTCAGTATCAGCCTCGGGTAACATCTCTCAGGAGTAGCATGCACCAGTGTGTACAGTGGTAATATGAGTCTGCTTTTATTTCATGGCTTCTCTTTATTAGGGGAAGAAAAAGGGAAAGTCCACAGACTCCTCCTGCTAGCTGCTTAGGGGAAAACCTGGGTTTAAATGGAGCCCCATCTCTATAGATGAAGATGACTTCTCAGAAGCAGGGCAGTCTAAATATGATCCACTGTGGAGAAAAGAAAAGTTCTCTAATATCACTCAGACAAGGTTCCACCATATTTACATCATTACACCAAAGGTGCATTCACAGGGAATGTACAGCTTCATGTTCTGATCCCAAATCTATGAGCGTCGTGGAGGCATCTGCCTGATGTGTTCAGAAACATAAAGGCACAGAAGTCATTCCCTAAAATCTGAAAATTCTACCAGCAACTCTCAACCTGTGGGTCATGATCCCTTTTGGGGTCAAACAATCTTTTCACAGGGTCAGCTAAGACCATCTGCATATCAGATATTTACATTATGATTTGTAACAGTAGCAAAATTACAGTTATGAAGTAGCAACAAAAATAATTTGTGGTTGGGGGTCACCACAACATGAGGAACTGTATTAAAGAGTCACAGCATTGGGGAGGTTGAGAACCACTGCTCTATATAGTTATGTTAGTTAAAAAGCTCTTAGAATCACTAACCCATCCAATTGCTCCCCAAAGGAAGAAATAAATGTCAGCTCTTATGCCCTTGGGTTTTAGGATACAATAGGTCATTCAGTGGAGGAAGGAAGGGGAAGAAAACCCAGACAACAGATGTCTGCAAAGGCCTTCCCCTTAAAAAGAGTAAAATGAACAGAATCATAGGAAATGTTATTACAAAAGAAAAATCCTTTCAGACAAGAGGAAGGCTTTTTCCGGAATCCCACAATTTCCCAGAACAGTGCCAGCAACTAGGAGCCAAGCATCCGACTGCAGGAGCCCAGGAGGACTTCACGCATCCAAATCATAAACTGCAGCACTGCCTCGCAGCATGCTATCCCTGAAAAGCCTAAAGAGCTAAGTCCTGTTAGAAGAGCACCAGCTTTTCAACGTGTGCGTCTGGGTTAGGACACCCAGACTAAAGCTCCAGTGCTCTCATTAGGGATTTACACTGAGACATGGAAGAGGAAATACCTCACCCAGGCAGGAGCAGAGTCGCTGCAGCTCTGTTTCCCTCAAAGCCTCTGTGCTTTCCCAGCACTGAGTTAAAACATCTCTTGGCAATAAGGATTGGAGAATGTCTCTTCCAGTATCTAGAAGAAGCAAAAAGATGATATACAATGTACTGTTTCTGGCATTTTCTGGAGCCGACCTGCTTGCACAGCGTAGCACCCTCCTGACACCTCATGGATTGTACCGTGACAGGAAGGTAATTGGACCCCAGAAAGATGTCAGTAAAGTGTCAATATGCTTTGACCACAGCCCAAAGTAATATTGATGACAGCACAGAGAGAGGGAGATGAATCAGGTGTGCGCCTGCCAGCTGTTCAGAAGGCTGAAGGTTCTGGAAATAGATGCAGCCACTAACCAACAGGTAAATGGACTTGAGTGGAATAGATGATGTGGTCATCTTGAGAGAAATAGAAGGATGATCCAAGTAAACTGTCAGAGGATGGACTTTATTTCCTACCCCTAGCCTGCTCCGTGCAATCTGTTGTACGGTCTAAGAAACAAAGTGCATTTGGCCCCCAAATCAGTCATGCCGCAGGATAAAAGTGAAAGGCACGTTGAGGCTGGAGTGGTAGGGCAGTTGGTAAAGTGCTTACTTTGCAAGAATGAGGACCAGAGTTCAATCCCCAAAACCTGTGTTTTTAAAAAAATGGAGGAGGAGGAGAAGCAACTTGGTGTGGTGGCACCTATAATACCAGAGCTGAGGAGGTAGAGATAGGCAGATCCCTGGGGTTCTCCAGCCCAGCCTCCATTGCCAGATCCAAGCCAGTAAGAAACCATGTCCTCCCCCACACCAAAAATAATAATAATAATAATAATAATAACATAGCTCTTAGAGAATGGCACACAATATTGCCTTCTAGCTTCTACTCACATGCATACACATGTGCATAGATACTGAATATGTATGTGTATCTGCACATACATGAACACACATACACACACACACACACATACACCACATGGCATACCATTGAGTTAAAGAAAGGTGCCAGGAGGAAGTCCTGAAGCATGACATTATTGGGGGCAGTATGGATGCAGCACACTGAGAGTTAAAATTCCTTCTAGCTGAAACTCATCACCCCCTATTCTGCATCAGATCAGTCACCTCCTCCTGCTGTCCCTACGTATGTTCCCACTGGGGCCCCCACCCTTACAGTTTCCCAAGCCCATTACCATACACATCACCAAATCGTCACCACTTTCCCTCCAGGCAGTTTCCTCCTGGTCCTCCATGGACACCTGGCATCTCATCGCCTCAGCCTTCCTTTCAGTTCTACCTCTGAGTGGTGGTGCTGCAGCCACTCTCCAAAGTAACTGCCACCTTGACAGTCCCTCATGGCATTCCTCTGTGTGTACGTGCAGTTCTTTCTGTCTAGCTTCTTATGAATGAAACCAAGTCGATGCGGTTTCCAGTGAATAGTTGGAAACCATGATCTAGAACAAGATTGAAATAACTTTAACAAAAATATACACATATAAAAGTGCTTACACAAGATGTGCCCTCAAACTGTGAGCCAAAATAAACCCTTCCATCTTTAAGTTGCCACGACTGTAAATATTGAATGTTAACTGGACAGGGAGTAGAAGCACCTAAGATACAAACCTCTGGGCAAGTCTGTGAGGGATTTACTAGGTTAGATAAGTTGAGGTGGGAAGACTCGCTGTGAGTGTGGTCAGCACTAGGCTGGGGTCCTAGACGCCATAAAAAGGAGAAGGGGAGCTAAGCAGCAGCCTTCCCCTCTCTCTGCTTTCTGACTCTGTGTGTAATATGACCAGCTGCCACACCCTCCTGCTACCATGACTTTCTGCCATGATGGGCTGTAACCTCAAACTGTGAGCCAGACCTTTGCTTCTTACATCATTTTTGTCAGGCATTTTTTCACAACAAGAAAAACAACTAATACATTCACATTATACATAGGGTATGCACATGTATTGCATATGCATGTCCCCTATATTCCTATTATAGATAGAAAGATAGATAGATAGATAGATAGATAGATAGATAGATAGATAGATAGATAGATAGATATTGCATATGTATGTACCCCATATTCCTATTATAGATAGATAGATAGATACATACATACATACATACATACATATATACATACATAGATGATAGGCAGATGATAGATATTAATTAATAGATATACATTATATATACATCTTATACTGTTAATAGAAGGTTGATAGTTTTCTTAAACTATTTAATTCTTGTATCGGGGTGAGATATATGAATGTCCTTTATTCAATCACGAAAGTATAATGTGGGCAGAAAAGTTGCAATGGTAGCTATCTGTGAGGATGCTTACCTGTCCTTCACTATCAGCAGCAGGACCAGATCTGATCCCCAGAGCCTGCAAATTGGTCACTAATGTGGAAGGAGGAATCTGCCAATGTCACTCTACACAAGGTGATATTCAGCTCGGCAAGTTGAGTTACAAACGTTCCAGAAAGTGGAACCCTTTCCACTGTGATCAGAAAGCAGTGCGAAGGCAGAATGGTCAGTGATATGTTGCCCCAGTGATTTTGAAGATGAAGGAAGGGGCCGTAAGTCAAGAAAAACAGGAAGCCTACAGTAGATGCAAGATGCAGGGAGGTACATTTTCTCTTAAAGATTGTAGAAGGGACACAGCCTTGACACTAACTGAACTTTAGTCTAGCCAACCCATACAAAGTCCTGACTCATGGACCAATTGGATGACGCATTTGCACTGTTTTGAGTCGACTTAGTCTGTGCTAATATGCTGTGACAGCAATAGAAATCCAGTAGTTTCCTTTCTGCTGTAGTATGCATTGAAAAGAATCCACGCTACTTTATTTTTCTCTCGGGTTGGTGTCAGGTGTAGGTTGAATGACAGGAGGGCCTGGGAAATAATTTGGAAAGCATAAACTGGCCAAAACTGTGTTTCCAGACCTTCCATTGCTTGTATATTCTTGGAATACTGAATTTGACAGGAGAAAAGCGGGACTTTCTTTGTGCCAATCTGCTGGCCAGGTGAATAAGGGGGACTCAACTTTACCTGTCATCAGATCTTCTTCACACAGATGATATAGTGCCATTGGCAGAAACATATTCAATGGTCCAGCCCGGGAGTCTAGTAACAACCCTAGTAGCAGACCCTTCAAGGAGGCACTCAAAAGCTCAGGTTCAGTGGAATAGAGGTTTTAATGTGGTGTCTCCTGCTGAACTTCAAACTCAAAGGCATGTCCCCCTGACTTTATCATTATAATTTTATGTACCTGGTCTGCCAGTCATCTCTTATTTTAATGGACAGACAGAGATAGCCCCTATCTATTTTCTTAGTTTTATAATATCTAATGGACTTTAGAGGGATGGGATGAACATAGTGGTGTGTGTGTGTGGGGGGGGGGGGGGTTGGTGTTCCACAGACCTGCTGAATTATTTAATGGCAAATGCCATCAGCCTACATTCCAGCCATTCTTACATTAGTTTCAGTCTGTAACTGTGGCTGTCATACTCTTCATGAGCCACACAGCCTTGACTCTACTATTTAAGAACATTCGTAACTGAGACAAAACCTGGAAGGTTCCAAGCACTCTTATTTTCTATTGTGATTATTTAGGGGAATTTTGGAGAGCTGCCTGTTTTGTGTGAGAGCTATCTTAATTCTAAGGGCCTCGATGCCATCATTAATTATTAAATAGACTTTTCAAGACTAATTTTTTTTTCATTTATCCATCTACACATTTACTCATTATACCCATTTTGTGTGTGTGTGTGTGTGTGTGTGTGTGTGTGTGTCTGTATCCTCTCCACAGGACAAATAGCAGTAACAGAAGATCCCTTCTGCCTGTTGTTGTGATAAAATATTCTGACAAAGGCAACAGAAGGGAGAAAGGGCAAACTGTGGCTCACAGTTCAAGGTTACAGACCATCCCAGCAGGAAGTCACAGCAGCAAGAGCTTGACACAGATTGTCACTGTATCCTTAGTCAACAAGCAGAGAGTGATGACTGATCGCACTCTGCTCACTTTCTCCATTTAGTTCTGTCCAGGATCCCTGCCCAGGGAATGATCCTCCCCTGAGTGAAAACAGATCTTTCCATATTAGTTAACTTAATCAAGACAATCCTTTACAGGCACACATGGCTCCCAGGTGCCTATAGATCCTGTCAAAGTGACAATTAACAGTAGTCACCATAATGACCTTGAGAAATTATCTAACTTTTCTCACCTTCATTTATCTAGCTTGAAAATAAGATTACTAAATCTGTTTATTAAATTGTGTGAAGTTTCATATTTTTATGTCATATCTGAACTGTTTTCTTAGACTGGGACTTGTAAGTAATGAGTGGAGCAGTTGCTTGAATATACAAAGAGAAAGATCTAGTCAACAAACATGCTTACTGTATGCAAAAGCTGAACACCACTGTGCACAGGGAAATGCCATGATGAGAACACAAAGTCCCAGGGAGACCTGAGCTAGGTTTTTAGAGTGCCTATTTTGCGAAGGAAATCAAGCTTGTGAACAGTTCTAAGAACCCCTATGAAAATTGTCAAGAACGATCCTGTCAAGTTCTAATTAGCTGCACACAAATCATCTCCATTGTGAGCCGTTCATACTATATATTTCTAGTATAGAAAGCATTTACAAGGACCACGCTGAATCCTTGTTACATTTTAAAATATGCATGCCTACGCAAATAACAAATATTGAAGAGAAAACAAAGACAGAAGGAAAATAAATTAAACACTTTGTTGAGGAAAAGAAAAACAATGATATGAAACAAACTATCTTTCTTGTTAAGAGGAGCCTCTTCATTTGGAAATGTGTCAGTTGGCTATGTGTTCATTATGCTCAGACTGTGCTCATCATTTAAAGTCAATATTAGGAAAAAAATCTACCATTGGCACTCTCGTGGCAGCTTTTGAAGGGTCAGTCCAAGACTTTCTGGACAGGTGCCTGATGCCCTCCTCTTGAAGGGTTCAGATAACTGCATGATCTTCCACAAACCTGTTGATGGTTGTATTAGTTTCTTCTATGTTGCTGTGATAAAATACCCTGGCACAAAGGAAAGTATGGATAAAGGGTTTGTTTTGTCTGGCAGTTCCAGAGGGATAGAGTCTCTCATAGTGGGGAGCCCATGGTAAAAGTCAGTGGGGACAAGGCAGCAGGATCAGGAAACTGTATGATCAATTTCATCAACATTCAGAAAACACAGAACAAAAAGTGGGGCCAGTTCATAAAGGTTAAAGCCCACGCCTAACAACATACTTTTTCAGGAGAGGTCCACATCCTAAGGTCCCATAACCTTTCTAAATGTCCTACCACCTAGGGTCTAATGAGCTTGTGAGGTATATTTTATGTTCAAACCACAGCAGTGATTTTTCATGGACTGCATTCATCTTCCAAGGGATGGTGCATGCAAACGGTCCATGCTGGTTGTTTTGTTGTTGTTGTTGCTGTTTTCCCATTGATGAGTTATTTCTCCCACTAACTAATTTTAGTGATCTTGTCCAACCTGTTCTTCTTTATCACCATGAGGAACACACTCCACTTCCAGTACCTTGGCATCTCTAATTAAAGTCATGGGTGTCGACAGCTGTCCTCCTACACCAATTAGCACCATGGACCTTGTTCTCTATAAACTCCAAGGAATATCCCCTCCTGGGGATTCTGTAATCTTGTAGGATCCTACTATTCCATGGATCCATAGCTAGTTTCTTTTTAAAGTATGTTGCATGATTTTTCCTAAGGAATTTATTTCTATTCACATAGATAAAGAAAGAAGCACCAACCAAGGAAATGATGCTGTCAACAGCTAGCTTGATGAACCAAGAGGTTAACTGGGATTAGTTACAGGAATCAAGGGAAGTTTACAGACAGCTATACTACCAAGGGTCTTCTCCCAGCATTTGTTAACCGCCTATGTACCCCTGAGAAGGAGCTGAGCTTCCTTAAGCTTCTTAGGCTTCCTCCTCCTCCTCCCTAGAGAGAATGTAAATAGATTCAGTCTTGTAAGGATCTCCTGAGGGTAAACAAAGCTACTCTGAACAAGACCAAAACAATCATGATCACATCCAACCAGAGGAAATAATTTCACCGCAAGCTATGGGTGACATCATTCAGTAGCAAATTTTGTACATAAAATACATTCGAAGGAGTTAGTTGCTACTCGTTTACTAGTACAGCTAAGTTCCGTTTTTTAATTGACTTTAATTTTTAGCAGAGTTGTAGGTTCATGGAAAATCAAATACATACTACAAAGATTCCACACACACACATGCACGCACAGAAACCCAGCCTCTTCCACTGTCAATCTCCACCACAATTGATGTGTTTGCTACAAGTGATAATATTAAATTAAAACATTATTAACACTCAAAGTCCATAGCTTTCTTTAGGTTCCTTTTTAATATATATATTTTCTATAGGTTTTGATAAACTTTTGAGATCAGATATGGTGGCTCATACCCCTTGTAGCAGTAGCTAAGGCAGGAAGGGGAAATCACAAGTTCAAGTCCAGCCTAGGATATATAGTAAGACCTTATCTTAAAAAATAGAAAAATAATGTGTGTGTGTGTGTGTGTGTGTGTGTGTGTGTGTGTGTGCATGCACATGTGTATTCTATTATAATGAACAACTTCAATATCCTGTAAATCCTTTGTCCTGTCCACCCTTGTTACCCCTCACATCTGGCTGTCTCCACATTTCTATCTTTTAGAGAATGCCATATAGTTGGAATCAAGGTGTGCAGCCTTTTCAGATTGAATGTATTTTATTTTAATGGTGAAAAAAAAAATGCTAACTTGCACAGGGAAGAATTTAGTGGTAATAACATTGTGGAAAAATATATTCGTACTCTACTTAAAATTTTTTCACTTAGATACTACTGTTCTTTGAACTGGATATACTTTCTTCAAATGGGGTTTTAGTTGAAAAATCCAATATAAAGAGATTTAAATGAAGCCTTGGGAGCAGAAAGGGAAGAGACCCACAGCTTTGCCACATCTGTGGACCCCTACCCTCTTCTTCATCACTGAGGGAGCAGAGAGGCTCCTGAGAAGCCCTGATGCTTTCTAAAGCAAATTCTCAACAGCACAGATCTCTGAGATTAGGCTCTAAAAATGCAGTGAACTCATAATAGGACTATGATGGAAACATCCTTTTATTCCACAATAAACATGAAAAGGATCTTGTGGAAATTGCCAATGTTCATCTAATACGTTTGATTTATGCCGGTTAATAAATACCTTGGCATATGTTTTTTAGTTTGTACATGTTCTGATATTTAGTCTGTACATATCTGATAGAACAAAGATACTACTAATAGTTAGATATTACTAGTAGTGAGAGCACAAGGAAGATTAAAGTCAACATCTTCTCAGATGTGAAATGCTTCAAACCACTTTGATCTACATGAAAATCCATCCTGTCCAAATTAAAATAAAAATTAAAGTTTGACTGACTGGTACACAGATTATACATCATAAGAAATTGTTATAATCTTTATTCCAAAGTTCATCTTATGAATACTAGGGATAAATGTCAACAACAAAAAGGAAAATAGATTTTTTTTATGAGAGAAAATTGAAGGCATGGTGATCTGCATGAGGAAAACAAACATTTTAAAAATACTTTATTGATTAGAATTTATGTAACAACACAATGGAGTTTTTGGCTCTTAAGACAGGTTGACATATTTGAAAGCACAAGAGATGAGCTGGGGATGTCTGAGGACTATATTTCTACTCTAATTTGAATTATTTATAATCCCATAATTACACAGAATAAAATTGAATTACTAATAAATGCCAGAGAAGCCAATTTAAATTGACATTCATTCCCAAAGTCAGCTGCTACATAATCATCACAGGTTTTTTCCTAGCTTTAATATTTACCACAATAAGACAATAAAGCAGTGACATATATTAGAAAGAGCAGAAACTCCAAAAATAAATGAAATATGCACTTATTATGCTATTTGAAACTGAGGATGACAAAAGTTTTAAATATTTCTACTTCCTTGAGAGAACATTTTCAAGCAAAAGAGAAAAGGAAAGAAAAATGCCATACTTCCTCAAACCACGAGTGGCCTGTCAATCAACACCCCTCCTTTGCCACGTTCAACCTGAGAGCATCTAAAGTCATGACTAAAATGGTTGAAATACCATGGATGTTAATAGCTAGGTGGAGTTAGCAAAAAAAACGTCGAACTTAATCTAAGCCTCAGAAAGATGGAATGGATAATATTTTAAATGCTGTGGAATAAGCCAAAAGTTTTAAGCTTCAGAACAACAGCCAGGCAAAGACTTACATAAATGGACCAATATTTTCAGTCCCTTAAAGTAAATTCTAAACCTAGGTTGTTGCTTTTCACACCTGCAATACCATCAGAATTTTGTGGAACAAACTAAGCTATGTTTAACTAGTAACTTCGCATATTTAAAATAAGTACAAAAAATAGCAGCAGTTCATTCCCAGTTCAGAAGTAACTCCTGGTGCTACTAGGATGACTGGTGCTGTAAATCCCTTTGGATGAATGCACTGTAGTGGCTAAGCTTGAATGTAAGGGCTATGACAAATCAAAATGGGAGGTCCTAGGAAAACTGAATAGTCTCTATCTCTTGATGTGAGGCATGGCAAAGGCCGGGGCAATGATGAGAAATAAAGGGTTTATGGTAGTAAAGATGCATACTTAGCCAGATTATGGATTTAGTTAAATAATTTGAAGCCAAGTATGTTGGTACAAATCTATAATCCCTACATTCTCAGGGAGTGGAAGCAGAAGGATCCAGAGTTCAATGCTATATAAAGATGTTGAGGGTAGACTGAGCTAAATAAGACCCTATCTCAGAAAAAAACAAAACAAAAAAAAAACCATAAATAATTAAATAATGTGAAAAGGACATATAAATTGGCAAACAGTATTAGATTTTGCTTATATTTATTTGTAGTGCTCTAGGGTAAGTTTGCCTAATCCACAGAATTCAAGTGTCACAAAAATAATCTCCAACGTCTTCTGTTAATAGAATTTGGAGTTAAGGCCTTTGGGAAATAATTAATAGTAGATAATGTTATTAGGACTGGGACTCCATGTATGTATAAGTGGTTGTAGAAGAGTAGGGCCAGAAAGAGAGGAGGAATCAGAGGAATAGGAGAGACAAAAGCCAGCACACTCATCCCGTCTTTCCATGTGGCATCCTCTATGTGTCCAATAAGGTAGCCGTAAGCAGACAATGACCTGACGCCAGGACAAGACCGTAGAGCTGTGAGCTAAATAAACCTCTAAATAAGCCAATTAGTCTGGGCAGTTTATTTGTAGCAATAGTAAACATATGGATACAGGTGACTTATTCATTTACTTTCTTCATTAAGAAAAAACTCTGAAGTTATGATTTGTCTCTTTGAAAAATAATAGTAGAGCCTTGACTATAGTTAAAATAGTAGAAAAGGTCTCTGGTTAGATCCAGGGCAAGGAAAATTATTTTGAAAGATTATACAATCATTTTGAAAGATTATACAGCTCGTATTGTATTGGCATTGATGTGAATAGCTTTCTAAGCAGCAGTTCATAATTTTGTACTGTCCTATGTGGTTGTATATTGGGATTGGGGAGAGTGTTGGGAAGGTTTTTTTTTTTTATTTTATTAAAAAAAATGTGGAATAGATGGAAAGAGATAGAACAGAGATAGAAGATAGGTGGAGAAGGGAAGCTCTTTTGTGATGGTCCAGGGACCACACGATGCCAAAGGGAGAAACCTCCCTGTAGAGGTGGTGCAGTCCTGAAGGGAGAATATCCCAACAGGACTGATGAGTTGCTCAGCCCAGCAGAGTTGAGGTGAAGTGTCCAGCTCTGTTTCGCCTCTGCTTCACCTCACCCAACCTCACCTTGCCTCCTGGAGATGATGCAGTCCTGAAGGGAGAATTTCCCAACAGGACCGAGGAGCTTCTGGCCAGGTATCCCCAAGGCTGCAGCTCTGTAGGGAAATATCCCAGGTGAGCTGTTCTTCTTTCTTCTTCCGATGCAGCTCTGTAGGGAAATATCCCAAGTGAGCTATCCTTTCTTCTGTCCGATGATCTCAGCAGGTCAGTGACTGCTTCTGCTCCGAGGAGAAACAGCAAAAACTGAGGATTGCTCAGTCCTTTTTAAAGGGTTCTGGAGGGGGTGAAGCTATCAACATGGCCTGTTATTGGTGGAGTTTCTTTGGCCTGTGATTGGTGGAATTCTCAGTCCAGAGAGGGTTGGGGGGGCCCCAGCTCAGGGTCATTTGTGTTAGTTGGGACCCCTTCTGTGCTGTACTGTAAGGTTGGGGAACCCCTCAGCCAGATGGGAGTGGGGTCCCTGATAGTCCCAGGGAGGAGCTTTCTTATGAGGGGTTTCAAGTCCCAGAGCTCTCCAGCTTTGCAGAGCTAGACTCCCCAAAAGGGAAATATGCTGGCTCATTAGTGGTCTTTGGCACCATTGGGGTTCCTTTGGCACAAAGAATGGTGACTGGGCCCCCAGAGTCCCCAGCAGGGTGGTGAGGGAGGCAAGCATTAGTCTTGAATAGTAGTTGGACAGCAGGAGGGGCTAGGTTTGCTGGTAAAGTCAACTTTGCTTTCTGGAAGAAACACAGATGGCTGTGAGGCTCCATCTGGGAGGGGAGGGGTCATCCAGGAGCGAGCACAGTCCTCAATCAGGTCCTCCTTCTGTTTGACAGTTAGACAGCTGGGGGTTGGGCCTAGCAAGGGGGCGGAGCTAAGACAAAATTTCCTTCACAGGGCTGTGGAAGCTGATCATAGATGAATGTAGAAAGGCATGTCAGAGCTCCTCACAGAAAATGGTAGTCCCACACTGTAGACTGGTGGGGGCGTGGGGAGAACCCCTCAGAGGGAGCTCTGGACTGTGGGCCATGTGTGTGGTCAGAGGCAGGAGGCAGAGCTCTCCAACGCAGAGCCCTGCTGTAGACTCTGCTTGTTGCAGAATCCTAACAGAGAGTCCTGAGAATCTTATCTTTTGTGTGACACTATTCTTGGGGCAATATGAACAAACTTTTAATCTGAGCAGTCACAAAATGATAACTATAGTAAATATATAAAAGAATAAGCTAAAAGAATTGAAGCGAATTACTACAAAAACAATCAATGAAAATAGCAAGAGAGAAAAAGGAGTCCAAAAGAACTGAAACACAATGGGAATAGTACATTTACTTTAAATGTAAATGGATTAAATTCCTCAATCAAAAGATAGAGAATGACTAGGTAGATTTTAAAACAAGACCCAATTATATACTGCCTATCAGATACTCACTTTAGAGATAAGGTTACACACAGCTGAAATGATGGTATAAAAATTTATATTTTGCCAGGTGGTGGTATACACATTTAATCTCAGCACTTAGTAAGCAAAGGCAAGTGGATCTGTTTTGAGTTCAAGGCCAGTCTAGTCTACAGAGTGAGTTCCAGGACAGCAAGAATTACAACAGAGAAACCCTGTCCCCCTAAAATAAAAAAATAAATAAAAAAAATAAACCAACTAAATTCCATGAGGAAAAAAGCTTTAAAAATCAAAAGGGGCACTATATAGTGATAAAAAAAGAATCAGTTCTCAGAAAGTTATAACAAATGTCAATATATGCATCCATCATTAGTGGATTTGTATGTACAAAGCAAACATTGATAGAACTGAAGGGAAAAATACATATGTACACAATAGCAGGGATTAGGGCTGAGGATGCCACTCAGGGGCAGAGTGCCTGGCTAGTGTGTACAAAGCCTTGTGTTTGATCTAGGCAACACACACACACACACACACATACACACACACACACACACACACACACACACACACACACACACAGAGAGCGAGAGAGAGAGAATAGCATGAGATTTCATATCCACTTCCTGTAGTAGATACACCATGCAAATACGAAAGTCAATAAGGACATATAATCAGAGTACCTGACTCAGCAGCAGCAGAATATGCACCCTTCTCAGTACACATAGAGCATCTTTGAAGATGGAGTCGAATAGGTCATATAGCAAGTCTTGACAAAGTTAAGATTGAGATTTGAACAAGCCTCCCCTTTCATCATGGGAAAGTGAATATGGAGAGCTGAGTGGTGCACAGGTGTGTAAAACTCAATGATACATTCTTCAATAATGAATGTATCGAAGAAAGAAACCAAAAGGGAAAACTAGAGAATCTTTTGAGATAAATGAAAGGGACTATATAAAAGCAGGAGCCGGAGAGGAAACTGTAGTGATAAACACCTACATTTTAAAAAGAAGAAAAAGAAGATCTCAAATCATGAACCAGTGTTAAACCTCAAGAAATCGGAAAGCAAAACACAAAGCCTGAGCTTAACAGGCAAAGTAAATCATAAAGGTCAGGCAAAGCAGCAGAGGACAGAAAACCAATAGAAAGAAAGGTTGGTTTTCTGAACAAAAGTGTACAAGACTTCCCTCTGACTAAGAATAAAAGACAGACCTGGAGTAATTAATCAGACATCAGATAGGAAGACAGCCTCTGATGCTTCCTTTCTACTGAGCCTGTGCTGCTATATCCAAGGACTTGGGCATCCACAGATTTGAGTGTCCTCAGAAGTCCCAGAAGCAGGCCTCTGCACTTAGCTACTATAGGTACACACAGATCTGCAGTTTATCTACTGAAGCCTTCTGTCCTCTTGTGCTGTATTGAAATTTGCAAGTCCCAGACTTTGTCACATGGCTTAGTTAATGCATTTTAGAACTGGTTTGAGTAGATGTTGCAGGCGTGTCTTTGTCCTTCATCACAGTTTGGAAATCAGTCTGATAGGTGATCTAACGCAAAGCCGTTCACTTCATCTAAAAGTCTCAGTTAAATCTTCCTTTAAAGACACCAAGGCTGAGTTTAATGCCCTGTATTTTTTCGAATCAGCTCAAAATTGGATTTTCTGCCACCTCTTGGTCAGTTGCAAGTCAAAATTGTGTAGCTGAAATTGTTTATAAGATTATGTTAAAACAGGATTGGGGGAATGCATCTTGAAATAGGATTTAAGACTACAAATTGAATCATGCTTTATAGTTTTAGCTATGTTTTGAACTATTATAAATACCCAGCAGTTTCTCTGTACAACACTTTTGCCCTTTCGTTCTGATCATATCATTTACAAGTAAAATCTGAGCTTTGTTTTAGAATAATATCGTCTTTTACTTAATACAGTGGAAAATATATTAAATGCATTACTTTTGTTCAAAACTGTCCAAACACCATCTATCTAACATGCTTTCCCTCCTCACTTCATTATTTTCCATCTCAATATGGAAATGTCTAGAAGTCATATACTCCTGTGGCGTGCAGACTGTCATGCTATTCGAAGTGATGTAGAATGCCCTCACTAGAAATCCTTATTCCTAGTCTCCACAGCTTCATAAAATTCATCTTCTAACTTTCTAATTTCATGGAAAGCTAAATTCAAAGTGTAGTTGTTATGAGGACAAGAACAAATTCTAAAGAAAATTAAATAACCAGACTTTTCTTAGAGCCTTAAAAATATCATTAAAAATAATTGTGGATTCAAGATGGTGGGCAGGGCAGCAAGCAGAGTCCATTGGGGCTTTGGAAGCTGCCCTGCTGCCCCCCACTCAAGGTGCCCACTTCCCATCATGTGTTTGTGGAACAGGAGATGCTACATTGACACCAGGTCCAGTGAGGAGAGCTATGAGAATCCAGAGTGGTTGGAAAGACACACCAGGTGGTGACAGATCTGGTGGAGCCTTGGACTGTGGTCCCGGAGAGAAAGCATGGCAGAATGGGACATTGTTTTTAATCCATGATGTAGAGGATGCAAGCCAGGAGCAGAGTCTGGGGGAGCAGTACCTCATATGGGCAGGCCCACGGTGCTCCATCACTGCCTACAGGGTGGGTGTTCCCACTGGGCCCACAGATTCCACCCAGGGGTCTTGCCTGCAGCATGGAGGAATGAAGCTGGATGAGAATTATGAATGAAGAAGCACAGTAGAACAGAACAAGAACAACAGAAAGACTTCTTCACCACAAGTGTGCACAGTCCATTTTCTTTTCCATGGTTCTGTATATAGGTGGCCTTATTAGAGACCAGTTTTCCAAGTTGAACAGGTATTACTGGAAGGTTGGTCTTAATCTGAAGACAAAGAGACAGATTATAGGAAGGATAAAATACTAATAAGGGGAGACCCTTCTTATTTACTAACTTGGAATAAGAATGCAAAATAGAAATGCCTGTTTCAATGTGGGATGATAAAGGGATGCTGCTGAGACAGGCTCTGGAGTTGGTTTTGCTTCATTCAACTGTGAAATGATTACATACATTCATTTGTCTCTCCCTTTCCTCATTTGGAGGATGCAATAAACATATGTGTTTCTCCTTCCTTCTTCTTTCTTCAATTCTATCTCCTTGGAACAAAATAAATAGAAACAAGGCTGTATGCCCACTCACCCGGGTAACCAGCATGAATCTCTTAAATCAAGCATACCTGACACACATCCATTTAGGGACACAAAATAAGCATCACAGAAGTGACTCCTCACTTTCCTTTGCCCCTGGTCTGATACCAGATTTACCAATCTCTGGACAGTGGGAAAAGATAGAGTATATCTGATCTAAGGCTGGCCAGCGTCTGAATCTTGGAACCAGCTATGTTTAGGAACTGTTTGCTCAATAAGTCTCCATGACATTTGTCCTTTCTCTCAATGATCTTTAAATGGCCTCTTTCAACTTTGTATTTATATATTGTATATATATTCACCTGTCATAACATATTCTAGAGTAGGAGTGGCTACCCATGATTTGCCTAATATTGGGCAAGTTCCACTCAGATACCAGGTAGTGGCCCAGGTGTTTATATGACATGAATTATCTGATGAGTGAGGTGCTCAGAAGGAGCTATCTCACTAGGAAATTGCCTTATAAACTCTCACACTGTCCTTTTGGCACCTTAGTCCCACCTCTCAATGGCCCTCCCTGGATGGGTATACCCCAATTCTCTGAATACTAAAAACAACTTGAGACTGTCATTCCCTACTCCTCACTGAGGTGCTAGTGGCTGCCTTGATTTCTACTCCCGTGCCCAGGATTTGGAGATTGACATTTCAACCATGATCCCCTAAACGAGAATTTTTAGTATCTCCCTGATCTTTAAAATCATACCGGCTGATGACGACAACAGCAGTTAGCAAGCACCTGACGTGCACGCAGCACCCCAAATCCTAACCGTGGCTAACCTCACTGGCAATCCTCAAAGTAAAGAGATCCTTTGCTCTTCTCAGGTAAGGGAGGGGAGCCCCAGGCGAGCAAGTCCTTCCTTTCCAATTCCTCTTCCAGCTCTAAATTGGCAGCTGGGTTGTGCCCCGTATCTGACACCAGATGACACATTTAAAGTAGAGATGGGAACTGTGAGCTGTCATTTTTGGTTCATGTTCCTGCATCAAAAGTCATTTTCTGAAATTAAAATCAACTGTCACTACTCACAAAAAAAAAAAAGAGAGAGAGAGAGATTATGGACCAAGTCTTCCCATGGAACACCAAGGCTTCCTCTGCCCTCATCTGACATATTTATAGTGTATAGTGTTAGAATGAATTACACAAGTTCATTTTTAAGGACTATAAAAGGTATAGAAACCTATCTAACTAAGCATTGGTGTGCCATAGAGAAAACATGGTAAGTCGATGCAGAAAGAAAAATAAACGATTTTATATTAATTAGATATTAATAATTAGGGCTTCTGGAGATGACTCGGCTGTTACAGCTCTTTCCCAGCAAGCATTAGGACTAGAATTCTGACCCTTAGAATGCTTGTAAATGTTGATAGACTTGGTGGCTGGCCTGTAATTCCAGCCTTGGAAGGGAGAGAGAGGGGAGCCCCAGAGCAAGCTGGCTTGCAAGAGCAGTCCTATTAATGAGCTTGGCATTTGATTAAGATACCTTGCCTCAAGTAATTAAGTGGAAGGACAATGGGAGATGATTTCTAACGTCAACCACGGCTTTCTATGTGCACCGGCATGCATGCTAATATGTGTAACCACTCAACTGCAAAATATGCCTAGATACACACGTGTGCACCACACACAGAGAGACACACACACATACACAGAGAGAGAGAGACAGAGAGAGAGAGAAGAAAAGGGAACAACGGATAAATTATTTCTCTCCAGACAAATCCAGAGCACCTCAATTAAAAACAGAAGCCAGATATATTCAAAATGAATCTTTAAAAGTATCATAGCAAAACATAGCAAAACTTTCATGTCATCTGTTTGGCAAGCCATCAAGGAAATATTAATAAACTTGACCCTGTCCGAAAATTAAATATAATATCACATCGCAGATACCATAATAGGCAAAGATAAAGCATGAATAATAGGTTAGAAAAGGATAATTAAATGAAAAAGATTATTATCCAGGCTATTGTAACAAACTTATACAGATGACAACAGTAAGAGGCAATAGCACTAAAATTGTGAATTGAGAGTTGACTAGAATGCTCAGATTTAAAATGCGTAAAGTAAAAGTTAATTCCATGGCCACCACATTTATACTCCCACCATTAAATTTCTTTCTGTTTTTAGTCTTCCTAGAGTTCATGTGGGAAAAAAATGCCCAGCGATAAGTGAGCTGATTAACCCGTATCACATTCATGTGAAAACAACCCACATACTTGGAGCCACCAAGATTAGGGCACCAGAGGTGAGCACGGGTGGGTGGATAGAGGCTTCCAGTCAAATCAAGGGTAATCCCAGCGTGGAAAGGGTGTAGTAACTTCAACAACATAGACCTCAGACTGTGAGGGCCATGTATGTTAAGTATAGCAGATTTTTTTATTTCAAGATTAGGCTAAGTTGACACAATTACAAAGTATACACATTTCTTTAAAAAGTGGATTTTGTGTGATCCAGATTCCAAGGCTCTTCCCTTGCACTAAACACTAATAGCCCAAAGCTGTTACCTTCCTGTGGTTTCCTATTGAAGAGTGCTAACTATCTTCAGCAAGACCAGGTTGGTGCTACATCCCACCCAACTGGAGGCTGAAGTGTCTCATCATTCAGTCCTTCTAGATCCAAGATAAATATCTAAATATCCCAAGCTTAAGTCACAGCTTCAATTACACTTTTAATACTAGATTTCACAACTTCCCACGCCCATTTCTCCAGCTGAAGGGCTGGTTAACTTTGATGGCCATTTGCTAAGCACACAGCCCAGTCTCCATCACATGAAATGTAATGCTTTGTCAATCAAATAAGAGAGATAAATATAAAATACAGTCAAATCATTATATGTGTAATGGGACAAAAAAGAAAAGAGAGAAAGCTAGGAGTAGCATATTCCACATTTAACTCAGAAGCCAAATATTCTAAGTTATAAAATAAATAAAATGTCAAAAAATCTAACTGAATCTCTTAGCAGCTGTTCCTATAGAAGCCATGGTCACAGGTCTATGGTTCAATCACAGAAACTCAAAAAAAAAAAAAAAAAAAAAGAAGAAACATGTAAATGTGTAAATGCATTGTGATTAATAACGAAAGGAGCTGAATGTCATTGTTTTCTGAGGAAAAGTAAAGGCTAGTGTCCATTCCAAACATTATCAATGGACTTGTGAAGAAAAGCCAACATGTATACCATTCAATGGGTTTCTTTTCTTTCCATTTGAATCTGAGAGTTAATATGAACTGAGTTGCCCTTAGTGTCCTTCAAAGCTATAAATTCTGTTACTAAATTCAATTTCTTTAAGATAAAGCAGATCGGAGTCCAAAAATTACTTTAGAAGTAATTTAACACTCAAAATCACACACACACACACACACACACACACATTTATAGGCCTAAGACTTTATCACCTTAGATGGAGGAAACGCATGCTGCTGTTCACAGAGTAATATATTCTTCCAACTTGATGAGCTTTGTTTCCTAAAATTACAATAAACTCTTTTATAAAAAGCCAACAAACAAATTCTCATGACACTGAGCTAAAAGTACCAACAATGGTTTTAGTTATAATATTTGAAGCAACCAGAATAATAAGAGGACATAAATTATCTTATATTTTTATCTTTTAAGCATCAATGCATCATTGTTGAAAGCAATTTGTTGTCTGGAGTTAGCTCTATAATACCTTGGCAAGGGGCTACATGAGTACTTTGTGATCTCTTATCCATGCTTAGCCCAGCACTGAGAGAAGCTAGAATGTGAGGGAGGGACTGAAGCAGACACACAGCCCAAGGCATATCCCAAGGCAACACTATGCCTGGGAGACTGAGGAGAGAATTTGAGCACACTATGGACTGGGACAGCTCATGAGTGGAAATGAGAACCTGGAGACCATAAGCTTATAGAAGCTATGACTTCTTTATAAACTAGGCTGCATGTGAAGAATGTTCAGAATCAACAAAATGGCAATAGATGAGGGCTATTCATTGAGCAAAGGTTTCTAACCTTGTAGAAAGAGCCTACAACTAGCATTCTCAGTAGTTAGTTCCCTTTGGAAGTGACTAGCTCACACTTTTTTCTTTCTAGACCTGAAATTCTATGGATAACACTGACAGACAGGCAGGCAGACAGACACACACACACACACACACACACACACACACACACACACACACACACACACACATTTCTAATGAACCCTCATAGAAGAAGTTGTCATGGTCAAGAACTCATTTGCAGAGTGCTCAGCCAACCGAAAAATAGCTATGTGTCTTTATAAACAAATCACGCTGCGAATGACGGTGGGCACGCAAACATGTCAGTTCTCCTCCAGAGTTCGCAGTTACTCAGTTGCTGGGTTTGCTTCTATTTTGATCACAGGATTCAAATGCAATTAGTATGTTTTAATGAGTCCAAATGTGATATATTAAGATTCAGTAATTACTATAAAATGATGTGACTGAATGTCCCCACAAACAAGGAACACAAACAAGGCCATCCCATTCATTGCTTAGTTATTCCTACCCTTAAAACCACCGTATTTCCCTCAGTAAATATACAATGATGTTAAGGTTTAGCTGATGAGAATAGATCATCACATATGTTTACCAAGTGAGAAAATCAACCTAATAATTTTTAAAGATTTATTTATTTTACGTATGTGGGTATTTCAGCTACGTGTAGGTCTGTTCCATGTACCTGCAGACCCTGCAAAGGGCACAAGAGGGCATTATATCCCCTGGAATTAGAGATGGTTGGGAGCTACCATGTGGGTGGTGGGAATTGTACCTGGTTTCTTTGTAAGAGCAGCTAGTATTCTTAAACCCTGAACTATCTTTCTAGCCCTTGCCTGATATTTTTCAAGTATATACATTTTTTTAATTATAAGAAGAATCCAGTGAATGAGTTTCCTTTGGGGCCATATTAGATTACAGGTTGGCTTTGCAAGGTACCCAATGATGATGTGGACAAACTAGTTCATGTGATATCAGTTGTTCTCTAGGCTAAGACAGGACCTCACCATTGTTTCTATGCATCATTAATATTTGGTGGGATTTACACCAGTCTAGTCTCCAACTCACAGAGATCTGCTTACCTCTGCCTCATGAGTGCTGGGATTAAGGTTTATATACCATCCCAAGACTTTCTTTACCCTAATACAGCTCAGGATCCCCTTCCCACAGAAGGATGCTACCCACAGTGGGCATGTCCTCCATCCTCAATATATGTAATTAAGATAACTTCTCATCCTGTATGTCCACAGGCCAACCTGAATGATCTAGACAAACTCTCACTGAGGCTTCCTTCCAAGGTGATTCTAGATTATGTCAGGTTGACCATTAAAACTAATCATCACATAATTACTTATTTTAGCTCATGGTTTCAGAAGTACAATCAGCCCATGATGGTTTGGCTGGATATGGTTTTACAAAATATCATAGTGGAAGCATGTGACAAAGGAGCATAATTACCTCATGATTGACAGAGCACAGGAAGTAGAAGATGTTGGCCAGATATAAGATACCCCTAAAGATCTGCCTCCAGGGGCTTACCTCCTCCAACAGTTATGTCTCAGAACATGGAAACCAAGTTGCTAACACATGATCCCTTAGAATGGATACTTTATACTTCATATCCCAGCTATAACATTGATAGGTTTCCCAGTAACACTAAGTTCTGAAAGAATACTGAAATACTTAAGATCTTTGTAAATTGATCCTTTTAGGCAGAAGAGATTGGACCAACTTACTGCTCTTCCAGAGGACCTGAGTTGGATTCCCAGTATCCATGTCAGGCACTTCACAATACAGCCAGCCATCCACCTGTAACTCTAGCTCTGAGTGATCTTCTCCTGGCCCCTGGTCACACACATAGTACACGCACGCACACTCACACGTGCGCACACACACACACACTAAAATTTAAAAATGTAATTTAACTTAAACTTTTATTCTATAAAAAATTAGAAATAAAAGAGTATAATAGGTTTTTCTCAGTATACATATAATTTTATCATGTATTAAATAATAAAGTAAATTTGAAAACTGGAGAAATGGGTGTTCTTGATTTTTTTTTTAACATTAAGACTTAAATCATGGCTGAATATTTGTTATGTACAGGATGTATAGTGTCTCTGATATTTTTCACAGTTCCTTCATCGCTTGATTTCATAACTGTCAATTCCAAGAACACGGTTTCATGTAAATACATAGTACAAAGTGGCAGAGTATGCTTAAGGCCGCTTCAGAAATTGTAAATTCTGTCAAAATGCAAGTCAAAATTTATTAAATAATCTAATTTTTTTTCTTAGCATGTATCAATTTTACACAAGTTTCACGTTTTAACTCTGCATACACTACCTTCTCATGTTCCCCTCCTACTTCTGCTGAGCCCTTTCCTTTTTGCAACAAGTCCCCTTCTTTTTATTTCCTTTTGAAATAAGTTTTAATTTATTTTATCACGTGTGTGTGTGTGTGTGTGTGTGTGTGTGTGTGTGTGTGTTAGAAGTAGACTTATGGGAGTTGGGTTTTTGGCTTCCACCATGTGGGTTCCAGGGACTGAACAGACAGTCCCAGGGTTGGTCGCAACAGGCACAGCTGCACACGGAGCCATCTCCCAGTTACCTCCTCTACCAGTCACTAACTGTCACTAAGTCCTCAAGGAAGAGTGGGCTCCCTCCCACCTCCAACTGGCAGGTTTTGATCACTTAATATTTTCAGATTTTGTGCAGGTGTGACAGCTGCTATGAATCAAAGAGTTCAATGGCTATGTCGTACCCAGAAGTCAGTGTTCCTCTCTTTCCCTGCTTCCTTCAACTTCTCTATCGTGATGTTCTCTGAGCTTCGGAAAGGGTGATGCAGACATCTCTCTTACGGCTACGTATTCAACTCTCACTCATCCCATCACTTTGATCATTTGGGAGCCTCTACGTTTAGCTAGAGAACTTTGCTGATCTGTCGGCCTACATGCAGAATAACTGCTAGAAGCTCTGCCTTTCATTCCTAAATACTAATGGATCTCTCTTTCAATAGAAAATCTAACATACTGACTTCTCATTGTTTTAATGCATACTATTCTGAACATCAAAATGTCATAACAAGTTTACTCTTATGAAATAATATAAAAATGTATTTCCCATGAATAAATCACATGCACTCATATGAAGTGAGTCTCATCTTCCTGAAGCAATAGCTATTCAGCTTTGACTCCCAATTTTCCAAGACTTCAAGATGTACAGATTGGGGATATTCTTCTTAAAAACAATTTAAAAGGCATGAAAATGGCAGCACATCAAACAAGACTATCTGCATCTGAGCAATTTCAAAAATTAATGAAATAAAAATAATGTTAAGAAACATGTGCCCAT